>CM020515.1:9539988-10139988 GCA_009823395.1 Thamnaconus septentrionalis
CGGCCCCAGCCTGAGATCACAGGAGGGGGAAGGGATTCCCCTTCCGGCCTCTACTTTTTTTTGATTTCTTTCCATGGAAGCATTTTTAAAGGCCCAGTGTGTAAAACTTGGCCACGTGTGGTTGGAACAGCGGTGACTGTGCATGGTGTGCAGTGAGAGGCAGGAAATTGTGGCGCATGTCAGTTAGCATCTAACTGAGGCGTACGGAGCGAGTCATTTGACTCCCAGCTGCGTTATCCGGGTGCGTGAGGGCGACTTTGAATCAGTCAATTTAGTCGACGGACCGGACGGATCAGAATGACACGTTTCCCATGTTGGATATGTTGCGTTTCCAGTTTCCGGTTTTTGTTGCATTTTTTTTGTTGTTCCCAGTGCCACAGAAACCTTCTGCGTTTTGAGACAGACAGGTGGAGGTGAGCACAGAGCAGATTAACCATTCACAGGCGGCATTGTTTGCTTTGCTAGCTTTAATGCATTTAGCCAGAGGACGGCGTAATTCATGGAAATGTGCGTCTACAGAAGCAAAGTAGCCTGCAGTAAACAGTCTGGAAATCAGGAGATGCACAGAAAGACTTTGACCATCAAACGCAGAAGGGCAACTCACCTTTATTGTTTTATTATGTTTTTTCTTTTTAATTTGGTGGCATTAAATAGATAGAAAGGAACACAATCACTGGGAGTTTTTACAGCAAGATTCTCTCTGAAGTATTTTAATATTGCGTACACTTCTTTTAATGTCATTTTAATGTAATGTAAAGAAATGGGTTTATACAGCAGAACGGACATTGATCCGTCGCTCTAATCCTCAGAGGATCAAATAATCACAAGCCTATGCCTAAAAGCCTTGGTATGCAAACTGTAAGTAATCCATAATCAAATCACGTATCTTAAAGCGCCGCCCAAATGAAGACGAATGTGCTTCCTTTAAAAGTTGAGCTATTACATTAAGTGATGTAACAAAAAAGTCTTCTCTTCTTCTCCTCACCTCCCATTCCATTCCATTCCATTCCATTCCATTCCCCTCCCTCCACCTCCACGTCACGCACACCCCCGACCACCCCTCCCAACTTGCAGAGGAACCGTCGGGACACTTGCAACTTTGACAAGGAGTTCACCAAGATGCCGGTCGACTTGACTCCGACAGACAAACTTGTCATAATGAACCTGGACCAGGACGAGTTCCTCGGCTTCTCCTTCACCAACCCCGAATACGTGGCTCCGGCAAATTAGCAAAAAAACGACGGACTGTGGTCGTAAAAAGAGGAAGAAAAAGGTGTCAGAACAGCACGGGGGAAGCGCTGAAAGTCTAATTAGTGTGTGTGTGTGTGTGTGTGTGTGTGTGTGTGTGTGTGTGTGTGTGTGTGTGTGTGTGTGTGCGTGTTTGTACGTGCGTGTGCGCGTGTCAAACATACGGTCTCTATTACACAATACTGGGCACAGCAGAACAGTAGATCATCAAACGTGCACAACAGGCACAGCTACTTGAACACGAGAACAAAAACGCCCCTGCTGGGTATGTTGTGTCATTACAAGTGATTTACAGTATTAGCACAGAAAAATGATGAGGGAGGGCAGATAGCATGCCAACGAGCACACCAAGTACTTGTGCATTTCGTCAGTGCACGAGAGCCAGTAGCCATATTTCCCACTAGTTAGCTTGTTAGCCTGCAAGATTGTTTTTCATGATTCTCACATTGAACCCTGCATATTTTCTTTTCCATGCCAGTCATGCAAGTGAATAGCGGCACAAGGCTTTAGACAGAACCATGACACAAACAAAGCCCGCCTGTTAGCTCGCGCGCTTCCTCCTCGAAGGACGCTGATTTTAAACAGGTTGAAAGCAGTTTCACATTGAAGCTTTTCAAGATGGATCTGCTGCAATTCAGACGTGGGATCTTAGCAACCCCGCTGCCTGGCAAGGCTCAGCAGCAGCAGCGGCAGCGGCGGCAGCAGCAGCAGCAGCAGCAGCATGCCTAAATGATTTTCACCTTCACTGGCGACTGCAGCGCCGTGAGACACACAGCAGCGATTTTACACAAGTGCACCGCAAATTACCGCTGCGGGCCAGCCATCGAATGGGATTTAATGAAAGCAACTGTGTTAACCGACAGCTTATTGATACAAGGTCTTACTGACAGTTTAAATGCAATTTACAAATCATGTTGGAAGTTGAGTGTTTAAACTAGTCGAGCACACACCCAATTTGTCTCTTTCATTAATGACGTGAGCTTTTTAAGGGGAACCAAACGAAACAGGAAATGAATCCCGCCACCTTTCCGGACTTTTTGCTCCCGTTTGCTAACATTGTTCATATGATCACACTTGTGTAAAAAAAAATGTGTAAGAATGAATTGTGTGATTTCTTAAGGCTTGTAAACTGTAATTCACCGTCCTTTAAACGCTGCCCTTTAAACGCAGCATGAATGTGCAGGATTGAGCCATCAACTAAAGGAGCTGTGTGCGTCTGATCGTGTGTGTGTGTGTGTGTGTGTGTGTGTGTGTGTGTGTGTGTGTGTGTGTGTGTGTGTGTGTGTGTGTGTACCAATGTTGCCTGTCTCAGTTAGCCTTCACACCGCAGTGAGTCACCATGGAAGTGCTGACAGACCCTGTTTGAGACCGTCAATAGAACAGCTATCAGCCTACAGAGAAAACTTCACAGCCTATCAGTGATTTTCGCCCTTTTCTCTGCCGTCCCGCTTTTGCCATGGCCTTTTATTTAGTGCGTTCCGGTAAGATCTTCATAATACACATTGAGAAGGCTTTGCGCCACCTTGTTTTTTCACATCACACGACGACGATGCGTTTTGTCGTTTATTTTAACATTTTTAGAAGAATTTTTTTTATTTTCAAATTTGGTAAAGCTTACAGTTTGTTTAATGTTTTCTGGAAACGCAATAACTAGACACGGTACTTTTGTTTTGGGTATTAACCCATATCTGTGAGGAGGCGCTTACTGGGTGCCCAGTATAATCTGTCGTCCAATTAACGCTGATGCGGATGCATTCCCACCAACCACCTCCTCCCAACTTGGGTGTTTTCACATGAAGCAATAATAACAAACGAGCTGCTTTCCTCCTTTGTTTCTATTTCTTTGTTGCACATCCCCTCTCACTGCGTGTTTCTCTGCTTGACTTGAGCAAACGTCCATATCCCTCAACTTGTACAGTGTGTAATGATGGATGCGTCTGACGTGAAATGCTTTGTTTTGTTAATATAGCTCGAAACTGCCGTTCAGCCTCAAACTACACGACGCTGGCTGAAATGCCAACTGGCTCTGTGCGAACACACACACGCACGCACACACTCACAGGCGTACAGTCCAGTCCATGACAGAAGGGTTGGATGTATTAGGTGAAGCGTAACAAGGCGGACAAAGACTGTGAAATGTTCGCTCCTGGAGGCACAGAAGACATATACTGTAGGTCCATTACACAGGCCTGGTTTATTTCCCCCTTCTTTCTCCTTCTTTGGCACAAACGCCACCATCACGTCTGTCTGTGTGTGTGTGTGTGTGTGTGTGTGTGTTGTTTTTTTTTAACTATATGCAAATAGTGTACATATTATAGACATGCACAGTGATTTAAGAGTCCTTCGTTACTCTTTACAGCCCCTCACCTCGCCCACACACACACACACACACACACACACACACACACACACACACACACGCACACACACAGTCCTTCATCTTAGCTTGAATTATGTAACATTGAAAAAAAAAAAAAAAGGATAATTTATGTCTTGGCCTTTTTAAGGCATAGAGCTGTAAATTGCTCAGGTCAATTTCAGGTGTAAATAAACGTGAGTCGCGCCCCGTCTGAACCGTAGGCCCTGAAGCGTTACTATAGCACTGGTTCCGTCTACGCTAGCTCGCTAGCCTAGCCTAGCCTAAGTTTGCCGTATGTTGTCTTTAGAATCGTTTGTCAGGAAAACGGCAGTAAGACATTCTCAAAAAATAATTAAAAATATGGAGAAACCTTCACCTTCAATCAGCAGTTGCCATTTGAAAGCCTTAGTTTGCTTCCTAGTTGCGGTTGTGTTTGGTATTCCACATCAGGACGCTAAGGAACTCTACTATGCATGCACGTGTTGATCTCTCTTTTGCATATCATGTTCGATATGATATGTACTTATCCTATATTAATTGTTAATACCGGACATATAATTACTCAGTTGTATATTAATAGGCTTTTGTGTTGCTTAATTAATGATAAAAGCATGTCTCATGTCATCGTTATCTATTCATGGGATATTATGCGCGCGCGGAGAGATGCCCGCGCTCGGCCTCTCACGTATAAATATATATATGTATATAAACATTTCTCGAGTGTGTAAGGCTATGAGTCTTCCATTTCCATGATTTTGTTCCTACATGGAGAAGTTTATGTTTGTACATGAATAATTCTATTTATTAGCCACAGTAATGACATATATAAATCTGTTGACGATAATGTACGAAAGCTTAATATATAACGTGTAAGTTTAACGGAATTCCTGTTTAACCAGTTTGGACTCACCTGCTCATGCAATTATCACCCCACCTAATCCAACTACCCCTGTGGTGGAACAGCGGTAACGTGCGCCAACTCTCAAAGCTCCTTCCGTCACTGCTTTCCTGTCCACTTTTTCTCCCTGCTCTCCTTTTGTTTTCCCCGCCCCTGACCTTTTCCTTTCATTCTTCCACCCTTCCTGCTCCTCGTCTCTCGCCTACCTCGTTTTCGTTCCTCTTGACCTTTTCCCCCCCTGCGCAGGCCTCCCATCTCCTCCCTGCGCTTTCCCTCCCAAGATTCACTTCCTCCCAGCTCGTCTCTTCCCCCGTTTACCGCTCATTTCTCCGGTTTGCCAAAAAAAATAAAAATAAATAATAAAACATAAAAAATGCCTGTATTCACCTCTAACCCTTCTCTTTCCACTGTCTTGCCAAGACTGTTCCTCATCAAAAAATCAGTATCTGATGCTTCAGTCTTTGTTTGTGCTGCGACTCAGCAAGGCTTACAGTACGTACTTAACAGGACAAATAGTTGAACAAGAACCAGGAGATAATTTGCACTTTTAATTGCAAGAAAACGGCGAAGATACGACGAAAAAATATTAGGAAAAAAAAGAATGTGTTTTGTGAGAGTTATTAATAAGAAAATGTGTTTTGTGATGTTTTTGATTGTAGTGTAATAAATCACTCTGAAAGATCAATCTTGGTCTCATTTCCAGTTAAATGTGCTTTTCAAATGAGAAGCCTCGGAACTGCTGCCGGTTGTTGTTTCTTCCTGCTAAAAGTTGCCTGCCATGACTTAAACTATTGAAAAACCTCAGATGACATTTAATTAGTTGCACCCGTTTTCTGCCAGTCAATACAGTTTCTGTAAAACACAACTACAGATGAACTTTATATGGAGTGAATAAAATAGTACAAACACAACAGTTTTATGGACGTAAAATGGTTCAAACCTGGAATCCGAACACACCAATAACTTTCTTCCCCCCTCTCTCTCTCTCTCTCTCTCTCACACACACACACACGCACACACACCTCCATCCCACCTCTCAGAGCATGTTTAATAGATGCAGTAAATCTGAATGTGAACTACTTCAGCAGAGATTAATGGGGCACCTGTTAATGAAGTGTCGTACATTATGCAGGTTTGACAGTCAACGTAGAATAAATCTTTATTATTATGCATACTATTCGATTGGCATGCAGCCCCCACTGTTCACACACACACACACAAGCACTATAGGTATAACCCATATGGCTATGCTTGACTTAATCTGCCTCTTTGATAGTAAAAAAATAATCATACTTTTCATAATGAAAACATGTAATCTTCTGGGGCAGAGAGCACAACTGCGGAGGAAGGGGGAGTGGGAATTAATTTAGTACGAATTTCAGGATGGAAACTGCAAAAGATTTGGATGGAAGAGATGCAGATGCATGTCCCTTGTTTATGTAGTTGGCAGACTGGCGAATAAACCACTGCTAAGTAATTATTAGGTGTGAAACCCACACAGGGGGATTAACCATAAGAAACAAGTGCTGTGTTTCCAAAAATGTACCTTTCCTAGTTTTGCTTTCTTTCGTAGTGCTCCTACGTTTAGTGATTCGCGCACAAATGTGGCTGCAGATCCAATAGCTTTTCAAACACAGCTGGTCAGTTTGGTGAAGAAATGCACAGTAATGACTGTAATAACATTACGGAACCACCTTTCAAGCTTAATGCTAAGTTAGATGACCATCAGTCTTTTGTTGTTGCTGCTTAAATGCTGAAGTTTAACTACCTATGTCTGTTTGCTTTTTGTCTGTTCTGTTCTATTCCGTGCACTGTAAAATATTAGCGATATTTCTAAAATTTCGACAAAGCACATTTGCGATTTGCAGGTGTTTCCATTGAATGGTGTGAAGCGCATAAGCCGTAACTCTCGTAAAATCTTGTACCGCGAGATTTTACGAGAATTACGTTTGCTTTTGTTTGTCTCTGTTTGTTTGCTGTCAAAAATGCTTGATGGTTGGTCACTTGAAGTGAAAAGGTCACATGACCTGGTCACGTCCGGCGATGTGTAAATGTGGAAAAAAGTGTTTCCATGACACTTTTGCGATAAACCTCTGTATCAATGTCACCTCACGAAAGCATAAAACCTTTTTAGCGATATTTGAGAGGTTTTTTAAAGTTTCCATTACCGGTTTTTTATTGCATCATGGAAACGCAGCTAGTGATTGAATTCCAAAATAGTATCAAAATATTCACGTCTACAACCTGTGTACGTGCATCTTGTCTTCAGCTCAACGTTTTTTTTCCTGACTGAAGTTGTCCTCAGCTACTGGCCCCTCACTGCTGTGACTCTGTTAAAACGTGGCCATGACAGACTTCTCCAAACTCTTACTGGTTACACCACCATGCCAGGGGGTTGGCTCACTGCAGGAATACAGGGTCAGTCAGTCATAGAACCTCTGTGCGCGGAGCCGTAGCGCCACGCTACGTTACCAGATTTAGGAGCAGCTATTTGAAAGACAAAACAATGACCTTCATTCAAGTAATAACAATGATTTATATGTGCTGTTGGTGCCCAGCCATTTTATCATAACTCACTGCATCTGCAGATGAAGAAAGGAGTTCGATGGGTCGACTGGATTTCCCATATTCTTGTAGTTTTCCTGCTGTTTGCAACTTTGACCTGCGAGTTAAAGAAGTTTGACTTCAAAAATAAAATGGCCGTTTAAAATCCCCCTTAAAAACGAGCACTTCGCTTTTGATTGAGACGGCTCAACACGCACGTGGCAGCGGCTTGTTTGCTGTTAGCAGGGGCTTAAGTGAAAAAGTAGCGGGCCGACGACGACAACAACAACAGAAAAACTGTGTCACTTTCATGATAGCTCTGCCTCTTTTGGAACGCGGCGAGGGGGAGAAAAAAAAATTCCAGAGCTTAACGCCGTCGCCGTCGTATGCCGTGCAAAAGCGAACGTTGCTAAGCTATGATTAGGCAATATCAGCCGCGGGAGCGCACGGTTCAGGTCAATGCAGCTGCATTGAGTAGCAGCGGCGTTGTTTACCGCGACGGAATCCGCTGCTTAGCCTGCTAGCGTGCGGGCGAGGAGGCTAGCCGCCGCCGCCGCCGCTGGTGATGGAGTGAGTGGAGGGATGAAGGGGGAGATTGGAGGGCTGGCAGTGAAAGTGAAGGACGGCAGGGCACTGCAGCACACTGGCGAGGGAGGGAGAGGGGGGGGACTGACAAAAGCCGTCCCCTCCGAAAAAAATGGAAAAAAAATAACGCTCTTATTTATTTCATTCAGTGGATCTTAAAAACGCTCAAGAGGGGAGCATGACGGAGGAGCTTATTGGATTTATTCCGCGCTATCTCTCTTTCCCCCTCTCTCTCTCTCTCTCTCTCTCTCTCTCTCTCCCTCTCCCTCTCTCCCTCTTTCTTTCCTTCTCTGTTTCTCACGTAGCCATACACACCACATTCTCTTTGGCGTATTAGACACACTCTCACAACCGTTGGTGCGTCAGTTGGTGCCCTCACAATTAAGACACATTCACGCTCTCTCCACCTCCACCCTCTCCGCTTAATCAATCAATCTCTCCATCCACGTCTCAACTTTTTATTTATTTTTGAATTCGACGCAGCAAAAAAATTGTCGCCATCTTCGTGCATGCCATTTCCGCCAGACGCGCACGTTATAAACACTGCCACGTGACCGTTGACCTTGTGGCTTCTTCGTGGCCTCCTCCTCTCTTGGCCGAACGCGTAAAAAAAAAAATCCAAATAACAGAAGACGAAAGACCAAGATCGAATTCTCTCCCGACTAGATGCGCCAGGAGTGACGTTTCCTCTAATGTCAGATGAGACAGCGCACGTCTGGAAATGCCACACTTGAAATACTCACGCGCTCCTCCCAGATTTACCCCCTCCCCCGCCCTCACCCTCCAACCCAACCCCCCCAAGGGGCCGCGGCTGCGGACGTCTGTGTCATAAATCATCGTTTTGACATATTAGAGCGCGGCGGATTCATGCCGTATCACCATATGCCCTCCGTGTGCCCTGCAGTCCTTCCCATCTGGGAGATGGTCGCAGCGGCCCGAGCGGCGGAGGCAAAATCCCGACGCAGATGCGCGCAGATACACACGCTCTGACGCTCAACCCGCACGCGGTGACTCTGGCGGGCGCGGCCGTACAGGAGCGTGAAGGAACGGAGACTCTCGTCAGTTCTCATGACCCAGCATGCAAAGTCATGTTTTCCCAGAATCGGCCGCGTTTGCTCCTCCTCCTATGATGGTGAACGTGTCCTGCGCACACACAACACACACACACACACACACTTCACTGAGCACTTGTCCTCTTTCTTCTCGACTTCCTTCTTCCCCTTTACTCTTGATCTTTTCTTCCTCGTTTCACCGCAGGTTTTACTTCCCTCTAACTTGCTTGCCTCCTTCCCCCTCCTCCTCCACCACCTCCTCCTTGTCCTCCTCCTTCTCCTCCACTTGCGACCAGTCTCTGAGTTCTGACCAGAGGGGGTTAGAGGGTTCCGACTCGCTGAGCAGAATCCCTGGAGTCCTCCTCTTCCTCCCCTCGTGTACCTCCCTGTCTCCCTCTCCTCATCCTCCTGCTGCACAGCCAATAACCAGGGACGGAGGAGGAGCAGAAAGCGATAACCGAGAGAAGAAAGTCACTCTGACAAAGGGCAAACACAAGGCAGTTTGATTATTTATTTATTTTTTTTACCCCGTATTTTAAATCGTGCCTCTCTGTTGACCGCGAGACCCCACAACACACAGCAGAGCCGGTGGTCACTGTAGGCCGAGTCAGACTCAAGGCCAAACGTTTCCAGAAATAAGTCTTGCCACAAGTTTGTTCAAAGCGCAAAAGGAAAGCAGCTGCGGGTTTAACGTAAAAAGGCTGCCCGTGAGGTTTGTCAGAAAACGAGCAGATGCCGCAATTGAAGATTTTGCAGCCCGCAGGCACTGAGCCGCTCCTCCTTTGTCTAGCCACCACGTGTTTTTGCATCGCGGACACAAAAATGACACAAAGACATCGAAAGATCTGCAGAGTTGCAAAAAAAATTTTTTAGAACCAACACGTCAGCAAAACGGGCACCTGGACAGCATTTAATTTAGATAGCAGCTCTTATTATTCACACGGCCGCATGGCGTTTCGTTTCTCACCTCACTAAGGATTCCGTGGTGCAAAGCCCATCGACTCAAGTCTTGAAAAAAAGTTCATTTTGGAGCCTCTGTCGGTTTTGTTGCATTCAACATTAACACAGATCCTAAATTAACCCATGGCAATAAAAAAGAGGCGGACTATGCTCCTTACCTACACCCTTGAACAAGATTCACATTCCTGCCCAGCTACGTTCCATCACTGATGCTGAATGGGAATAGTTGAGTTGTGGTTACATAAAATGTTAAATAGCACAACTTATTTTGTGTAAATTAATATTGCAACCGAAACCGTCATACCACATAGCATAATTGTGACACGGCACACATGCACTAGAAGGTTCAGTGACTTTGAGTCTTAAAACATTGGAAAGAAGATGAAATTGAAAAGACTATAGACTAAAGACACACCGCAACAAACCGGCTCCCTGCAGGTCTTCAGGTGCGCTCAAAATCCACTGACCAAACAAAGACATCCAGATTGAAAGCGGATGGCTCTTTTGTAGTCTGAACAGTCACAAATCGCATAAAATACGATTTTTGCAAAACGGATTGAAACCACCTTCGGGCTGGACGATGCCATGCCGTTACAGCAACCTGTGAGATGGGTCAATAACGTGGCCCAGTCTAAACAGAGCCAGATCCCATTAGGACACTTGCTGAAAACAGTGTGGACAGAAAAAGCCTGGCCCTTATAATGACACATAGGTAAAGGGACAGGTGAACGAAATGTCAGTTTCCCAAGTAGTTGAGCGCAAATGCACTTAAGTACATTGGTGAGAATTTACACATTCAAAGGAGGCGACACAGCTCGGCTCGTGCTCGGCTGCTCAACCGAAGAAAAAAAAAGCCGCTCGCCTGGTGGACCGCGTCAGCGTAATAAGGATGTGATGGAGCGTGTGCACCCGCTTTCGAACAACACTAATAAATTGTATTACTCTGACGCCAGATCACCTGCCTGTCTCTTTCCCACATCTTTGCAACCCCCACCACCCCCTCCCGCAGAACCATCTGCCTCTCCCGACCCTCTCGGTCTCCATCCCTCCCTCTCCTCTGCTCGGTTGTCTCCCTCCATCACGGTCTCACCTCTCTTCCTCTCATCTTCCTCCCTCCTCTCCTCGTGCGCTGTCACTACCTCCGTTCTCCTCTCCCCCATCGCCCATCCCTGCCTCCTGTCTCTCACCAGAGGTGAGACGCTGTACTTCCCTTCCTGAAGTCATTTCTATGTTAATGAGTCTCCTTGTGAGATAACGCCAGCCAGCAAATGCCTCGGACGGACACACACACACACAGAGACGGGCAAAGAAAGTTAGACAGATGATAGGACCTGCCACTGTTTTCTCTGCTGATCTGCTCATGCTGTTATTTAATTATAAACTGTGATCCTCCTTTCGCCGGCTCTTTTTTTTTTTTCATCACTCAGCCCACTCTGTTTGTTTCTGATCCCTTTAATTCCTCTGTTTCCTCCTGTCTTTATTCCATTGTCTGTCTGAATACCACCAACGCTAGGATCTCAACAACCATCCATCACCCCTTCATTGAGTCTCTTTCGTGCCAGTCAGTCAGAATAGAGGAGCACAGAGCCTGATTGTTTAGTGAGCATTATTCTCTTCTGGCATGTAGCAATTAACAGTAATGGATGAGGAACGATATTTCTTGCGTATGTCAATGCAGCACTCATTTTAAGATTAGCAGCATGGACAATCTTACAATCTCCCATTGATTATTAAATGAATGTATGAAAAAGGAATACACAAAAAAAATTATATATTTCCTTTAAATAACACTGTCCCCAATTAGGAGGGCCTGCTTGTTTTTATTTATCCCTGCAGTCATGTCATGTTTGTACCGGAAACGGGAGGCCTCTGTGGTTTACCGTTTTAGCATCCAAATAGTCAAACGTCGTCAGCCCACTTACATACAGTATGTCCACGTGGCACTCACGTGCATCGCCATCCACGCCACTGGACAGCACACACACACACACGCGCGGTTGCGCACACACACACAGTCATGGGACTGTGTGTTAAGCGAACTGTGACGCCTCGGACCGCCCTTTTGTAGAAGCCTCGCTGGAGTGGAATCATTAAAAACGGTCCGTGGCTCTTTAAGTGGCGTCTCCGCTTCTCTCCCGGGCGCGATTCTTCATGCATCGCTTGCCAATCTCTCTCCTTCTCTCTCTCTCTCTCTCTCTCTCTCTCTCTCTCTCTCTCTCTCTCTCTCTCTCTCACACACACACACACACACACACACACACACACACACACACACGAGCGCGCGCGCACCCTGCTAATCAGCGCGGTGCAAAGGCTGGGAGGGGGGAGCAGCGGGAATAACGCTGGCTTTGGAGTCAGCACCAAGGACAGCGCCACAGAGCGGCCCGTTCCTTTCAGCACCGGGGACAGCGCCACAGAGCGGCCCGTTCCTTTCAGCACCGGGGACAGCGCCACAGAGCGCGGCCCGTTCCTTCCGCACCAGGGACAGTGCCACAGAGAGGCTCGGTCCTTTCAGCACCAGGGACAGCGCCACAGAGAAGCCCGGTCCTTTCAGCATCAGGGACAGCGACGCTTAGGCTCCCCGTGTGGCAGCGGCTCCTGCGGCTGATGCTGCTCCTTCACATGTGACGGGTCCTGGGTGCAACCACGCCTTCACCCTATAACAGCTGGGATCGGCTCCAGCATCCCGCGACCCTGAGAGCAGCAGAAGCGGCGATTGACGACGGTGTGGATGGGTGGGTTTGTGTAGCTTCGTGGCTACACTACCGTGTACATGACTCACGGTGTGATTGCTTCATGCTTCTGCGCTCTCTGTTGATCACTCGTTCGTACCGTCTTCCTCCAGGAGAGCGTTTTCAGGACCTTTCCTCCTGTGAAACTCGGAAGCCCTTCAGGATCCCTATAAGCTCGCATGCTTTATATATCCTGACGGCGCTCCGTCGGTGGGCGGGACGGTGAGCGGTGACTGCACTCGATTAGCTCCTGAGGGGCGCTGTCACTCAAGAGCCCAATCCGAGATGAGCGGCGCGGCCTCGGGCGGAGTTTGAGGAGACGCGCGGTTACTTTTAGTTTTGTGTTTGGTTGGGCCGAGAGGAGGCGGAAGAGGAGGGGGAGGAGGAGGAGGAGAAAAGCGAAGAGGGGGGAGGAGGAGGAGGCGGCGGCGAGCGTTGTCATTTTCTTTTTTTTCATTTGTACCAACAGGCACGTTTTCTCGGGAGCAAACCCAGGCGGGTGAAGCTGTCCTACAGGCTTCATCAGCGGACGGCGAACAAAGAGAGCTGATTATTTTTTTCCCCATTTTGTTTTTTTTCTTTCTACATACGTCTATTTATCTATATATCATTTCGTCTTGATCCTGTTTCCGATCCTCGTTCCGCGTTTGCTCGAGTGTCTGTAGCCTGGACGCACGGGAGAGGTGGGGGGAGAAAAACATGCCAGCGAGTCAACAGCTGGACCGGAAAACACACGACGGATGTCGTTCAGCCTCGACTCGTCGTCGTTCGTAGCCGACGCCTGGGCTCCATTCGCGTGCTGCCAGCCGTTCGCCCAAATCGTCGGAAAAGAGGCGACGAACCGAGCGCAACGGCTCACATCGCATCGCATCGCGGCGCGGCTCGAAGCGAGAGGCTGTCGAAGAAGGCGAACCAAGCCCGGCGGTGAGTGAGTGAGTGAGTTAGTCAGAGGAGAGAGCGAGCGTCACGGTGATAGAAGCAGGTTCGAAATAGCCCGACTTGATTTGTGCCGTGTGGTGACGCCAGGATCGCCTCTGCATCGCATCTCGACGTTTTTTTAACCACGGAGTCGGCCATGTCAGAGCTTCTCTGTTGGTGGATAACAGATTAACCAGGGAGCTGCTTCGGTAGAGCAACAGCAGAGGAGGAAGAAGAAGAAGTTGAGGAGGGAAGGGAAGGAGACTCGGTCATCAGGAGGATTTTTTCCTTTTTATTCATTTTCTTTCTTTTTGCCGAAGCCGGGAGCGACACTGAAGAGGTGGCGGAGGTGGAGGTGGAGGGCAGAATGTGGCGTCGGCTGCTCCCTCTGCCTCTGACTGCGTGAGGTCAGCGTTGTATCGCGGGCGGCGGTGCGGTGCGGGCAGAGACAACCGGTGGCACTTAAACAGGCGACGAGAGTGCGTGGCGCGCGCGAGGCTGTGCGGAAAAGGGGGTGAAAAAACAACACACACAAAAAAAAGGGTGTTGGTGTTGGTGAAAACCGGTTTCGGATGCGCGAGAAAGTGACGTGGCGCGCTCCCACCTCCACCGCCGCCCTCTGCCACGGAGCCTCCGGCGGACAACACCGGTGACAAGCGGCTCGAAATCACACATTTCCTCCGTAAAACCAAAAATTTATCTGTCTACCTGTCTGTCGCTCCGACTCTCCCCAACCCGCCCACCCAAGTCTCGCGGGGATAGAAAAAAGCAAATAAAGACGAGGTGAATCCAAAACAGAGGAGAAGGAGGAGGAGGCGGAGGAGGAGGGAGGAGAGGGGGGCGGAAGACGCGAGAGATTAAGGCAAAAACCGGAGCCGCCTATATGAAGATGCTGATGTGTGACCGCGGCGTCCAGATGCTCGTGACGACGGTGGGCGCGTTCGCCGCCTTCAGCCTCATGACCATCGCCGTCGGCACCGACTACTGGCTGTACTCGCGCGGCGTCTGCCGCGTCAAGAGCAGCGGCGACAACGACACGAGCCGCAAGAACGAGGAGGTGATGACGCACTCCGGCCTCTGGCGAACCTGCTGTCTGGAAGGTACGTGATCAGTCTGACCGACTCCGAGGTGCCTCGGTGGCGTGTGTGCGTGTGTGCGTGTATGCGCGCGCATGTGTGTCCGTTCGCGTGCCTGTCTGCCTCTGTGTCACACCACAAACACCACCCCCGAGAAAAACACACACACACACACACATGCACGCAGCCGTGTAAGTCCAAGCCAGCAACGTCTCCCACGGCAGCGCCGCATCGCTGAGGCTACAAATAAAAACACTGACAGGCACAAACACACGGGGCGCTTGGCAGCGCTATCAGACACTCAGCAGCAACACTAACAAGTACCTGGATCAGCTGTTGCCAGGACTCGCACGCACACACACGCGCACTGCAGCGCTGTTTGGAATTTCTGCTTTTGAAGCCATCTTGTTGTCTCGTATTATGTCTCGGGTTTTTCTTCTTCTTCTTCTTTCTTCTTCTTCTTCTTCTTCTTCTTCTTCTTCTCCCATCCCCCCCTTTCCAGGAGACACTAATTTTGAACAGCAGGACACAGCTTTGGGCTGGTGCTCAGGTGTTCATTTCGGCAGCCATGCACTGCAGTGGCAGCGGGTGTGGGGGGTTCGATGCAGTCATGGGTGTCTAAAAAATGTGGCAACACCGTCGTTAAGATGCGAGAAATGTGACCCCAAAGACTGCGTTGTTGTTATTTTTGCGGGGTTGAAGTAGCGGGAGTTCACAGTGGAACATCTCTGTCTTCTTTGCAGTGATATAGTGATTTATTTATTTTTTTACAACAAAAAATAATAGTAATCATAGTCATGAAGTTGCGTTTGTGTGTTGAAAGCGACCACCAAGGTTTCGTTTTCCTTTTTCTGTGGCACCTTGACTTTCACTGTTTCACCGCTTCTGTGCCATCAAGTCTCCTCGGCCTGTTAAGATGCAACTAAGCTGCAACTCATTCAAGTTGCAAAATAGGTGACGGCACAGTGACTGTTCTGATGAATAAGATTGCATCCAATTCAAAGGCATTAGATGTTTTTTTTTCCCCAGGTTATCTGAAATCACCCTAGTGAGGCCCCTGACTTTTCCCACACGCTTTGCTTTTTCCTCTGCTGAATCACAAAATGAATCCAAAGCGCCATGGCGACATATTCTAATGTGGGGTTTTTACGCAACGGACGGGTTAATCATTCATACATATGTCGAGATCAGACCCGCCAGTTTACATTTTTAACCGCAGAAGTTATTTATTGATACCTGGTAATCTTGGTGCCATTGCACAAGGACATAATGGCCCGTGCGATTTTTAATGTGAAGCAGCTGCACCTCCTGAATGTATCACTTCCAAGAAACACAAGGTCAAATATTTCTCGAACCAGACTGAAAGTGAGAGAAATTCACTGTGTGATGTGGTAGCATAAATGCTATTCATCTCATTAAAACACAGCAGTTATTTATTTTAGCGATTTTTGAACAAACACTCCGCGTCCATTGATTTCTTTAGGCATTACACATCGGGCCTTTAGGATAAATATTATAATCAGATTATGTTTTCAGGATTAATTATGAGTTGCCAGGAGTCATTTTTAAATTGATATTTTCCAATTGGATGCTTCACGAGCGTGTAATTCATTTCGTGATTTGACTTTGATACTCGGAAAATTTTTTGCAGAGATGAAACTTTGGTTTCAATTATCATTGAACACATACGTTGCCTGTGGTAGAGTGTGTGTGTGTGTGTGCGTGTGTGTGTGTGTGTGTGCTAGGGTTGGGGTTGGGAAAGAAAGAGATGCAGCCAAACATAACCATCTCATTCTGGGGGGCAGAGGAGGCTATTACAGGGCCAGATGGTGCAGGTATACGACTTTAATGAAAGCGCACTGTAACTTACACACACACACACACACCCACGCAAGCACGCGCGCGCATAGACACACACTTGTAAATGAATGAATAAATAGACAAATTTGTGGATCGTCCCAAACCTCCACATAAGCACAGCTGTGGGAGCAATATGCCAAGTTAACACAATGTCAGCGCAATGTCAGCTTGCGCGCGCACACGGACAGTCTCGAAAAACATGCACCCGCTAATGCGCACATGCATGCATGATAACGTGAGTGAGTAACTTGTGTTATCTCTTCGCCCCACACTGCCCATCTTATCCTCCTTCCCCCTCATTGCGGGTCCCCGGCTGCCCCAGTTTTTATAATTCATAAACGCCTCATAAACTGACAGGAAATGGATGTTTCTGACTCGTGTACATGTGGCTTGTACTCTGGCTGACATCAGAGAGTGAGCGAATGAGAGATAAGAGCGAGAGTGGCGGCTGGAGAAACATCATGTTCTTGCAGGAAATGTATAGAGCAGTCATGCATAGTGCGCTGCGCGCCGTTTGAGTTGAGCATGTGTTAAAAGTGATAAAAGCTCAAGAAAATGAATCGTGTACTTTAAGACTGGAATTTTTTTTTTCAACGGATGTTCTTTTGTTGACAGTAGCTGCGTTTCCATGACAGTTTTTCGCAAAGTAAAAGCAAATTTTTAAAATCTTCGATTTGCAGGTGTTTCCGTTGAATGGTGTGAAGCACATAAGCTGTCATTGACGAGATTTATGAGAATTGCGTTTGCGATCGTTTGTTTACGTTTGTTAGCTGTCAAGAATGGTTGTTATGTTTTCCTCTTTGTTTATTTGTAAAAAAATCCATCTCCTCCTCCGTCCAAACATAATGCGCCATTTTCTCTTGAAGTGAACTGGTCACGTGACCCGCGTATGTCACATCCGATTACGCGTAAATGCGAAAAAAGTGTTTCCATGACACTTTTGCGATATACCTCGATATCGATACGTCTGAAAAACCACCTCATGAGAGCGTCAAAACCTTTTAGCCATATTTGAGAGGTTTTCCGAAATGTAGGCGTTTCCATCACCAGTTTTTATTGTGATATTTAGGTTTTTGAGCAATTCTAGGGGTAATGGAAACGCAGCTAGTGTTTTATGTCTCCTGTGTTGGATTTCAGCTTTTTTTTTTGTAAAATATAAAAATGTTAAAGTTTGTGAAGCATATTTGGATCTATATATCATCATATATATAGCTATTATTTTGTCGCTACTATCATAAATATCACTACCAAAAAAAAGTTCCACCTACAATTACTTTGACATATGTAATAGGTAGTGTTAATATTAAAAAAAAAAAAAAATAAATAAATAAATAAAAAAGTAATATTAGCCAAGAATGTTTCTCGCCTGAAAAGGCCTGAAAGCTGTTACTGGGGTATATGAGCAAAATCAAATTCAAACCATCTTGGCTCAAACAAAAGTGCTGGTGAAATATCAAAATCAAGGATGAGAGCTGTTCAAGTATGCCCTTAGGGAACATTTCCTAAATTCCCTGGATTTATCTCACATGTGCATCTGCTAGGAGAGCCCGTGGCGAAGATTGCTGAAAGGGATACAAAAACTTGGAGGGTGACTGGACGAAGCTGCTGCCTTTCACATTCAAGCAGACCAGTTACATGTGATGCTGCCAATTTTGACGATTAGCCACAGATTGAAGCTTCCTTTTGGTGTGATCGCAAACACCGCCTGGCGTGGAGCTCGGAAATGCCACCAATTACTGGGGGGGATAAAACAGCACTAATCTCTTTAGCATCTGTGAGTTTCACTTCCTGTTTTCCCCTTCATCTTCTGCTGTGTTTTTCTTAAGGACAGCTTGCCGAAAGATATTCATAGGTAGACTGACAGACAGATGGTTAGATACTTTATTGTCGTTGAGATGCCTGAAGTGCTATAGGGTCAAACATCTTCACATTACGAGCATCATACAAAAATACCATAAACATACTTAAATCTTGAAAATGCTGAAAAATCAAAATTTGAGAAATGTGTAAATTGTGAAGATCCCAACGATGTAGTTCCTCCTTGGTTTTGTTACAACTAGAGAGACAGTAGCTGCGTTTCTAAAATATTTCTAAAATTTTGACAGAGTACAATTGTGATTTGCAGGTGTTTCCATTGAATGGTGTGAAGCGCATAAGTCGTAATTCCCGTCAAATCTCGTCCAACTTTGAGGAGGATGGAGGTACAAAACGTTTTGCGATAAATCTGAATTTCGATGTTGTTTGCTGTCAAGAATGGTTGTGATATTTTTCTCTTTCATTACTTACTAAAAAATTTTCTGTCCCCTCCACAGTCCAATCATAACGCGCCATTTTCACTTGAAGTGAACTAGTCACTGCATTTGCACGTCTAGTGAGCGTAAATGCAGTTTAGGTGTTTTCACGACCAGTTTTTTAGGGGTCATAGAAACCCAGCTACTGATTGGCAAGATGGATATTAGAGATCTGAAGGTGGAATTGTGAAGGATTTATGCGCTGGGTAAGTTGAGTGACGGAAAGGGGAAGAGTTTGACGTGAGATGGAGGAGGTTGAAGGTAATGACAAATGGACTGCTGTCAACATGTTTGCTGAAAGCACTTGCTCAACAGTAATTATAACCCAATGAATGCTACAACTTTGCCGTAGGTGAGAATTCAGAGCGACGGGACGTAAGAGACGTGTGTGCTACAAAACCTCACCCAAGTCCAGCAATTTCACAGACGTTTTTTGTCAAATCTGGCTTGGCTTTTTCCTAGCGTATCCAAGGAGGCGCTCTCTAGCCACCGACCGTGTGCGTGTGGTCATATCAGGATTCCCGGCGTGAGGCGAATGTGTATTTCGTGTCTCTGCGGTTGCAGCGAGGTGTTAAGTCCTCCCCCGTCCCAACCCCCCCTTGTGATAAATGAGCGCGAAAGAGGCAGGAAATGAGAAGAGAAGGAAGGAGGAAACGTAAGGAGTGAGCGGTAGAGGATGCAGGCAGGGCGGGGATGAGGCAGAGTGTACTGCGTGAGCGTGGTGGGCAGGTGGGCTGGCTGGCTGGCTGGCTGGATTACTGGATGGCTGGCCGGCCGGCCGGAAAGTGATTGATGAGCCGTGCACGGCCTCCGTTGCAGTTGAATCTCCGGGGAACGTTTGACCACGCCACGGATCTGAACGATCACCTGGTAATAGAGAGAAGGAGCAGGGTTTTTAAAAAAGAGACGCTTTCGGGGGGGGGGGGCAGAAGATCACCTGGGTGGCCGTCGGGGGATGGGGAGAAGAGGGAAGGAGGGTCAAAGGATGAATCAGAGATCATTATCGTCAGCGGAGAGGCTCTCATGCATGGAAAAATGTAATTTCCCGGTTTGGGATGTAACTGTATCACTAGGTTATACAACAAAGTCTTGTTGTTGCTGTGGAAACTTGCAAATTATTGTTTTCTGGACCAAAAGTATTTGTTGTTGTTTTTTTCAATCTGTAGAAAGATAGTTCATAAAAACGTATCTATATCCTACCCACTATTCTTTTTTGTTCAGTATTTAATCAATCAAAGCATGAAGAAGACAGAAACAGAAGAAAAGAAAGCAAATATCCATCTTGTATCCATCCAAAATCTTGTGAGTGAACAATTGTTTGTACGTACGCAGTGATGCACATGTTCTCATGTCTTCCCCACAGCTGTTGCACAGATTAACTCCTTTCACTGATATGCACTGTGTTTTTGCTTTGTATGCACATGCTGTTTTTTTCAAACCTAAATATTCCCCTGAGATCATGTTTATTTCCCCTCATCTGAAACAACCTTTGCATGCCACGTGGCAACTGACGCTGGTTTGCTTTAATTTAAGATTCAAGATCTTCACGTTGCCGTGTCCCTTATTTCGGTGGCAAGGCAAAAAACAAAAATGGACGCAGTCGTAGCTGCGCGTCAATATCCATTGTTTTTAAATCAGGCATCCGCCTACTTTTAGGGGCCGTTGTGCGGCACGAGCGTGCACCCGTGCCAGCTCCAGGGATGAGAGGAGATGACGCAGAGGTTTTGGAAAAGCCGTTTGGATCGTCCATTCCGGTAACGAGCACCGCAGGAGTTACGGAGGGAAGAAGGCGAGGAGGAATTTGAACCCGGGACTGGAACGTAAAAAAGAGGGACTTTTTTTTTGGAAAGAGAGAGTCTTTGAGGGGGAACAGACTGAGGGAAGTGTCGGGTGGTAGAGGGGGAGTGTTGGGGGGCAGGGGAGGGGAGGTTGAGGTGTGCAACCGAGCAGAACCTGTCTCGTTCCCTTTCATCAGCCATCACTGTGGAAACTAGCCTCTTCCTCTCCCCCCCTCTTCTTTCTCACGTCTTCCCTCCCCTTCGCCAGGGAAGAGGCTATCGGGGAAGGAGGAGGAGGGGTGGGAGAGGCGGGGGTGGCTTGGGGGAGGTGGGGAGGGCGGGAGAGGGGAGGTAGAGTCACCCACACCGAGCTGTCAGAGGCGCTCTGAGGAAACAAGCGGCGCAATTTGCTGTGCTTTTCAGCTTCCTCTCCTCGCTCTGGCTTACTCCCCTTCCCTGCTCGTCTCCCCTGTTTGCTAGTTGGCAAGTGTGTGTGTGTGTGGGCATGCGCCAGTTTCCCGTTCTCACATGCGTGACATCTGGACTGTACCTCCGCTGATTAGGGAAGATTCCCTGTAGGGTTAGGCGTTAACTAGCAGCAGTCTGTGTTTTTTTTTACGCCCCTCCCATCCCGAAGTTTCAAGCTTGTTTTCTCTTTAAAATGCAATGGGTGTGGTCAAACATTGTGCTTGTGTTATTATCATGTCCCACCACAATTGCTTGCCAAGCAAAGTTTTTAGTCGTGCTAGCTGTGGTCTACCCCAAAATCTACCGGATTCAGAATCATGACTTTGGTTCAGGTGTTCACAATTATTAGGTGACGGCCTGTGACACTGATGTTGGCCAACTACCTGTGTGATACCTTGAGGTAAAACGAATACATTCATGCTCATTAAACTGTACATCCTTCATTGATTGGCTTATTTTCCTAATCCTTGAAAAGTGGCTCCACTGACATCTCGAATGATCAGTCGGAATATCCAAAGGATACTGAGCACACAGTCGTCATTGGCTGCCCATTAGTTTTTCACATTTAGACTAGATGCCAAAGAGCCCCTGAAACGTTTGGAAACAGCCAAGTGTTCCTTGAACCGTCACAATCTGCGATCCGGACCCAGCATCCGTCGGAAACGATCTGGAGTGCCGTTTTAAAATGGTTCGTACAGAACTGCGGAATCTTTGGGAGGGACGAGGGTTTTGTCCTTTCGCGGCAAATGGTAATTCATTTTGCTGCTTCCTCGCTATTTGCGCCTGACCTTTTCGCAGTGCTGTGCAATGCAGCGGTGTGTGTGTGTGTGTGTGTGTGTCTGTGTGTGTGTGTGAGGGGGCGCCGCACGTCTGGGTTGGGGTTGGAGTGGTGGGAGGGTTGTGGGGCCTGCGACTGCGTCCGCCTGATCAAGGGCGAACATCTGGCGCCTCACGGAGCGGCTCGTCACAGATGTGGCGGGCTCGGGTTGCGGGGGTTAACTGGACACGCCGTTTTTTTAACCCGTTTTTTGTTTGTCTCCCTCTTTTAACCTTGATTCAGTGCCGTTTAATGCCTGGGAATGTTTTTTTTATTTAATCAGGAGTGTTTTTTTTTTTACATTCGACAAACAAGGGTACGTTTTGATTCGAGATGGTTGAGCACGTTCGCTACGCAGATGTCGGAGGGGGAAGGGAAAGCTCAGGAGAGTAGTGGTTGTGGTAGTGGTGGTGGTGGGGGGGTAGCAGAAGGCTTGGAGGTGTAAAAAAGAGGCAAAGCTCCCCAAGGAAAGCGCTTGTTGTCGCTTAACGCGCCGTCAGGACCCGGTGACCCGGGATCTGGTTGGACTCTGCCTCCTCGTCTCCGAGCCCTTTGATTGGCCGCGTTCCGTTTGCGGCCCCTCTCCCGCCCTCGTCTGTCCGCTGTGGCGCGTCTCCTATCAGTCAGAGGTCTTCATTATATTAATGTTCTTCCTATGTTTCAACATGAGCCGCGTTTTTTTTTTCCCCTCCGTCACCGCTGCAGTTATTACGGGCCGTTCCTTCCGATCGCGTTACGTCACGGTCGCGATGCAGCGCAACGTTCAGAGGCCACGCACACGGTCACGTAAGTCGTATTTTGAGGAACGACGAGGACACACGAGATTTGGAGAGGGGAAAAAAACGCATGCGCACGCACACACACACACACACACACACACACACACACACACACACACACACACACACACACACACTGAGGCACTTTTGCGCACTCACTGGACTCCCAACCCTATTGGTCGTGCCCCACGATGCCTTGCCACGGCTGTGGATTGTGCTGGCCCTCAGGCCACATTGACCTTTGTGAGGCAAATGTCTCCTGATAGATGCTTCCAGTGTGTAAGCGCGCATGGGTGCATGTGCAAAAATAAACAGTTCATGTATGATTTTTTTCGTGTCGTCTGTCCGTTTTGCTTGGCAGTTTTCCGCTCGAGTGATTCGCATCGCGCGACTAAAGGCGTCCACACGTGGACATACATATTCAAAGTATGAGTATGCTTACCCAACCCCAAATTTGTCCTGAGTTATAAAAAGAAACAGACGCATAATAGAGTAAGATAATAGGAATTTGCTTTAACACACTACACAAGCAGGAAGCTTCTTTTAAAGACACAGCTTGTGTAGTTTTGTAGCCTCCAGTGGTGGGAATGCATATTGCAAAGAAATGTTCTCCTGTTTACTCATTGTGTCTGACGTACTTGCACCTTTGTCTTTAATTTGGATCAGCTTTTTATGTATATATGAATTATTATTAATGAAACCTCTCACTTTTATTTGTTAAGGGAAAAAAAGACAATATAAGTGCAAACTCCAAACCAGAACAGATTGTTTACAGCTTTGTCAAACACACAGTAAAGAGGACACTATGTGCGGGCTCTTGAGCAGCTTGTAAAATTGTTGCTAGCCAATGTTGTTTGTTTGTTATTGATTGCATTCTGTTTTACTTTAAAATATATGAATTACTTCTCCAAATCAAAGGAGTATTGCGTTTGTTGTCTGGAAGTGTACCTTGCAGCTCATACAGTATGCAGCAGAATCTGACACCAGTGTTAGAGGGGAACTACATTGAACAACCAGAAAACAACAATATGATTGAATGCAACGCTGAGCATATTTTACACTCTTCTGGCAGGTTGTCCATAGATGACTTTGCTTTTTCCTACAAGTTATCATGATGTGAAAACCTTTTATCCAGATCTGACGCTGCAAAGCCGATTGGGAATGATAATGTTGGGGAGGACTTTATGTCCTAAGACCGGCTGACATAATTTTCTGAGAATGTGGCTGTGCTCATCCAGTAATGAAAGAGATCATTAGGAAGTGCACTGTAATTGTCCTTCAGTCTGAGTAAGATGGTTGCTTGCTGAAGTCTCATGATGAAGCCCATAATTACAGCAATAGGCTCTGCTACGGTGAACGACTTGTCACTATCCTACACTTGAGTTGCATCCTAATGAGGGATATTAGTTAAGCCGCTAATCAGGATGACATCATGGGGGGAAACTGGGAGCGCAGGTTTGAGTGAACTTGAAGAGTTGTGTTTAAAGCTTATGTTTCTTTGAATGGTCACAGAGTTTCTTAGTGAGGATATATTACAGATCATCGGCGTAAATTGTCATTTGTGAGGCTTTAAGTCTTCCATAACTTAAACAGTTGTGAATCATTTGGATCAGTAACCAATCAGAACCAGATCACCTGAGTCCTTTGAGTCAAATGAGTTAGTGCTACCTTTGCAATGTGTAGGGATGAATGTCTGCCTTGATTATGAATGGAGTTTTTGAACCGTGTGATTCAGCAAACCCCAATGTGAAGGGAGTTTGTTGAATCTACTTCCTGGAAGAATCCTCTTTGTGATGCGGCACCTAGAGTGACTGTGTGTCCAGTAGTGTTGGATGCTTTGACTCGTTTAGCCACGTCCCTACCTTAAGGAATCAGTTTGTGGTGCAATATCTGTCTTGTAGGTGTGACCGTTGTTGCCAGGCAGGGTGAGTGGGATGTTTTATCAGATTATCCAAGTCTTGGTGAATGGAACAAATGTGTTAATTTGTGTTGTCTCCGATTGTGGCATTCAGGTTAATGCAGACCAAGGATTTTTCAACTCTGAATTGATCTCCAGTGTCGCGCTAATGAGCTCAGAGGCCATCTGTGCCCTCTGCTGCGTGATGGCTTTTGGCTAACGTTGGGTTATTTTTCCCTGAGCTTCTGTAACAACCATGTTCGCTCCGACAGCCGAATCATTCCTGTACACTGTAGGTGCCTTTTTTTTCCCCATTTCTGCCCCTTTTCTCAATGGTCAGTGCTCAGTCAGAACTTGTTAATATTCAGATTAGCTAGTTGAGAGCTAGTTTCGCCGAAGTTGTGATTCACGGCCAAATCAATTGGCATCTATTCCTGCAATACGCTGGCTTGGACATTGAGACAGAAATCAGATTGATGTTGACGGAGGCGGGGGAAAAAAAGGCACAGGTATAACTCACAACAGTAAAGCACTAGTGCAGCTGCATTGGGCCCTCACGTAGACGTGCCTTGCATCAATCTTATGGAAGAAGTCAGATCTTTATTGTTATGGAAGATGATCGAGATTCAGGCATCTAGTCTGTGATGGGAGCTCTGTCAAATTTGGATATTTTAAATTCACGCAAAGACATTCTTTTCTTTTCAGTCTGATCTGTGTATGTGTCGCAGCGATTCCTCTTTGATGATATCATCGCCGGGTTGTGACACTTGACTTAAGCCTGCGCGACAGCAAGTGATTCATTCACTGATACAGCATTTTGTCTCGTGGTGGCTCGCCACAATGCTCTTTGGAGACACGGAAGACACACTGCATAGACACACAAACGAACACACACGTTTTCTGTCCCCCTATTTTTTAAAAAGATGTTACTTTACCTAACCCGTCCTTCACCTAACTCTTCACCCTGGAATATAAAGATACATTTGTGTGAAAAATTGAAACTCTATTGTCCTTTTTTGCCCCTCGTCTTTGCTGCTACGGTTGGCTGTCACTGCTCATCTCAGGTGATTGGCTGAATGCAATCTCAAAAGCCTATTGTGACAAGTCCTAGTAGTCTATCTGCTATTGAAGCTTTAGCCAAATAGAACAGAATCCAATGAAAAATAAATTGGGTAAAGAAAGACACACGGACACATATAGGGGCCACATATAGAACACGTACACCTAAAGTACATATGCTTTAGGTTGCTAAATACAGTTTTCAAGCACCATCCATAAATGTCCTCTTGGTCAATTTGTATGCTTGCTTCGAGGGTAGTTCCGATTCCTGCTGGCATTAGCGGGATGAATCCATTCATGAGTGATGTTTCTGAGTGCGAGCGCTGGAAAGGAGCTCTTCCTATGCAAATAAGCAATTAGGTTGAGTCATCCGTTGTTCATAAGCAGCCTCCATCCTTCCACTTCTCCGTCACTCCGCCGTGCCGTTTCATCACCGGGAAAAAAAACCTCTTTTTAACCACCATCGCTTCCCTCCTCCTCCTCCTCCCCCTCCTCCTCCTCCGTCGTCCTCCCTCATCTCTCCTTCTTCCATCCCCCATAAGCCGCCGCCACCCACTATTTTTCCCGCTCTCGCATCCCCCGTGGTGTTGACCATGTGTGAATGGGATTGAATGATGGTTGGGAATTAAAGCTACGAGCAGGATACACACACACCCACACATAAATATATACACTTGCACACGCAGAAGGAATGCTGTGCGTGTGTGTGCGTGTGTGTGCGTGCGTGTGTGTGTGTGTGCGCGTGTGTGTGCGTGCGTGTGTGTGTGTGTAATGTATTGACGAGGATGCAGTCTCCTACCAGTGTGCCGGGTGTCAGGCAGAGAGTGACTCATTCCCCTTAATGCGGCCCACACAAACGCACGCGCACACACACACACACACACACACACACACACACACGTTGCACAATCACGTTTCTCCATCTTTGTGAGGACTTTATATTGACCTCCATTCAATTTCCATCCAATGAGTCCTGTCTTCACTTTGACTTGTTACAATCCTCACAATGCCATCTTCCCTTGTAGTGCGCGCACACACACACATACACAAGCATGCACAAAAAGGCTTTTACTTACATGCATGATTGATAGTGTTCATGTATCAGTTCAATGAGCTGATTTGTGTGTGTGCGTGCGTGTGTGTATGCGATGAGTGCGATAAGACGGCGTTCAGCACACACACCCCGAAGGCGACGGCTCTGTCCTGCATCATCTGCCGTTTCCCTCTTGCGTGCATCCACCCCCCCTTCATTTTTTTTTTTTATTCAGCACACACACACACACAAACATGTTTGTAATGGATACATTTTTCTCACTCGGAAACTGTGATTGAGCGCTGCAATATCGTAGTACAAGCATGAAAAATGCACAAGTAATTCTTTTTTTTTAATTTCTTTACATCATTGCAATGTACAAAATCACCATTAAATCAAAATATATTTGGATGATTTTCAGCATACATCCAACACATTCACATCTGTGTTGCAATATTAGGTGTAACTAACCGGACAAGAGTTAAATTAATGATTAATTTATTCATTACGTCAGTCTACATAATATCATTTTTGTAATTAGGACATCACAAGTGAATTTGTGTATGTGTGTGTGTCTGTGTGTGAGTGAGTGTGTAGGGTTTTTGTGTCTTGCCTTTTCACAAAGAAAGTGCTTTATTTTCTGATTGACAAATGATAAAGATCTGGACTGATGTTGGTTTCTTCCCTCCTGCAGGAACGTTCAGAGGTGTGTGCAAGAAGATCGACCACTTCCCGGAGGACGCCGATTACGAAGCCGACGCTGCAGAGTACCTTCTACGTAAGAGTGATGTCACACAGTGTGCACACACAGACACACACACACACACTGCAATGTTTTCACAATCCGTGGCCTTTCGAGCCCTGTCTGTACTCTTGATAAAGCGGCGAAGATGTGACGTGTGCATCAGTTGCAGTTAAACAATCAAACAACCACCTTTGGTCTCAAGTTAAACTCAGTTAAAATTTTAGAAAGTGATCATATCAGTAAATCACACATGTGCAATACATCCACAGTTTCATCCACAAACAGGAATCTATAATCACAAAATATTGGTATGTAGCTTAAAAATACTGTATCATGTTATTAACAGCTCGCAAGCGAGTATTTATAGCATGATTTAGGCTTGTTCTTGTTCCTTTGAGAGGAAAAGGGCCGCCACTTCCCTGTTCCACAGTCAACGCTGGACACGGAAAAAATGGGAACAAAAATGGAGGGGGTGGGAAAAGGGGGAAGATGTGCTTCTTTTTACTTGCTCCACTGAACACGGAGCATCTTCCCCAGAGGCAGCCAATCAGGACGCAGGCCTCTGAGCTGGCCAGCCAATGGAGAGAGGGGACCTAGTGACCGCCACTGTATACAGCCCAGGGTTGTGGGCCACGGGGGCGGGGCTTATATACATACCGTCGCAGCAGTGCCAGTGGTCAACGCAGCTGTCAGTTTTAACTGCGTCCTGACGGCTGAGAAAACAGATCGACTCCTCAACGGCATCTCACTCACTTTTATTATGATTCAACCATCAATCAGAGGAGTTTCTGAATGATCAGCTGTTTGCAGATCTTCAAAAAAAAAAAAAAAACAATTCCCCAGCGTGGCGTCGCATCGTGCACACATACGGGCCGCTGACAAACGCTTCACTCCTCCCACGCGCTCGCTCCCGTCTCCACTGTTGTTTGTTGCCGCGCATATGTCGGCGTGAATCCATCTGTCTGTTTTCAACCGCCGCGTCCCACCGCATCCACCCAGCAGCTCCCTTTCACTCGGCACTCCAGTGCCTCCTGTGTGTCCGCGTGAGCGTCTGCAAAGGCGGGCCTCCTTTTCTTTCATCTGTGTCGTCCTGCATCCAGATAGAGATACAGATCGAAAGGAAAGCACGTGCGCTAATCTCTTTAGCATTGGCAAGTTTCAGATAGATAGATAGATGGATAGATAGATGGATAGATAGATAGATAGATAGATAGATAGATAGATAGATAGACAGGTAGATAGACAGGTAGGTAGGTAGGTTTGCTTTTAAAGGCATAATTTGTTTAACACAAATGGTAATTAAAAGTTATTTTCATCCTTATATGTGTTGTTATCAATGTGGGGAGTGAATGAATGAATGAATGAATTTTATTATTGTGTCACGTCCAAATAGGACCCATCCCTTATAAAGCAACACAAAAACCGTATTAAATCATAACATTCACTTCCTGTAGATGACGCCACAATTCACTGTAGGTTAACATACAAATAAAAGAGTAAGTAAAATAAAAGAACAACGGACTTAATGTCTCACTTAAATGTATTTTTTGTTGTCTTAACCCAGGCTTAAATATTCGGCAAGGGCAAATACCTTGTAATCAAAAAAAAACTAAACACTTTAGTCTGTCTGCATCATTCAGCCAAATCAAGTCAACAGTTTTACACCTATCAAACAACTTCTGACGCAACTCACGGTACAAAGGGCAATAGTATTATTACTATTATTCTATCAAAATATACACAACTGCAATGCTTTTGCTTCCATCTCCAACATTCTAATTTCTCCATAAAGATATTTCAAAAACTCGATTTCAAAGTGTGTCCAAACGACGGACGCGCTCTTTGCCGTGGCCACCAGCGCCTCCTCACCTGTCCCTGTCTGGTCTGTGTTTGTGTGAAGGTGCTGTGCGCGCCTCCAGCATCTTCCCCATCATGAGCGTGGGCCTGCTCTTCCTGGGAGGGCTGTGCGTCGCCGCCAGTGAGTTTTACCGGAGCCGACACAACGTCATCCTGAGCGCAGGCATTTTCTTCGTCTCCGCAGGTCAGTGTGCGCACCATGCGTTTTAATGGCGGAGCTTCTCTTCTCTTCCTCTGGAGAGGAGCGTTGGCCGTTTGTGAGCTCAGAATGTGGGGAAATTGTTGCTTTCCTTGATTTCCTTTAGAATAATATTTGCTGTTTGGTTATGACACTGATTCAACATTTTTCCTTTTGTGAAGTTCATTCTTTTCTCTATTTTCCATTGTACTAAAATATTGAATTTTGTTGTTTGTTTTTTTTTAAAGAAAAAATAACTTTATCCACACTTAAGGGAGACTTGCTAAAGGGATAGCAAATTTGCCCATTACCATTAACCCCTATAGTGATAGGAGTGGGTACATTCCCTTTACTTCTCAGTGCCTGTTGGTTTGAGAGGCAGTGAACCAAATGGAGGTTGACGGAACAGGTCATCCTACCTCAAAGCCATCCAATACACAATCCAACAACCTCAATATGCTCACATAATGTAATCTTTTGTTTTGTGTATTTGTCTAACAAGAGGAAACAAGCACTTTGAATCACGCCGGTATGCATTTCCCTTCTGAAACATCCAGTTCTGACCCGGGCGGAACAGCAGGGGAGCAAGGGAGCTTGTGGGTTAATGTGGGTGACTCTACTAAAGGAAATTGCACTTGGAGACTTAAAAGTGACTCTTAATGCAATATACATCAAATGCATGGGGTGTCTAAGAGCTTTTTTTTTATTTAGCGAGATAATGAACGAAATGTCAAACCAGACCAAATGCTGGGCCTGTTCAGCAAGGCTCTTGATGAACTGCTGTATTTTACACGGCAATGTGGGCTGAAACTGTAATTGCGTTGCTGTGGAGCCGCTACAAACGGAGAGGGGGGGATTGCGGCCCTCAAATATTTGTCGTAAAAGCCCATCAGGCATCCAAAGCACACAGGAGTGTCCGCACGCGGCGCCAGAGTGTATAAATTGACACTGCGGCTGATTAATCAATGAGGGAGAACACGGCGACGCCGCCGGGATGCGCCGTGAGTGTGTGAGAGCGTAAACAAATACATACTCACACATGCAATCCATCACATTAATGCTGACAGCCTCATAAAGACGCCCGCGCGTGCGCGCCGCAGCACCTCTTCACACGCATAGGGGTTGTAATTGCTGTTTAGTGGCATGTGTACGGTCCCTTTGGGTTTTGTAGTCAATTCATGCAGCCAATTTGGTAATTATTTACCACAGTAGTATGGCGCTGGTTGCGGTTAATTACAGCGGGCTAATTGTCCCCATCCCGTGCGCCTCACTACGCCGCACGAGCGCCTCACGCTGGACTAATGATATGAAATAAGGGGGCGCAGCTGTACGCAATGACTCTTCGGCGTCTCCGCGAAGACCCCCTTCCGTGCGTTCCATTCAGGTTTTTGCTCCGTCACTCGGTCTCCCACCACTTTCCCTCCACAGCATTTGTGCTGCTTTCACAAACTCGCTGGCGTTTTTGGACTTCCTTGAGCTGAACGGTTTTCTGAAAAGAAAAGACAATGCTCCTTCTCTTTTGTGGATTGAAGTTTGCATCATCTTGATTTTTTTCAATTTAGCAGAAGCACAGCCTACCAAAAGAAATCAGAAAAGAACAAGTACAAGCTGGGCTCCGATTGTGCTTATTTGGAGTGCACAAGTGTGCAAATGCAGTGCACATGTTTGGGAGTAACGACTTACATGTAATGTTGTTTATGCAATTTAATTACAAACTGAAGCAAAATGTGTCATTATAAACAGTTACTTGTGGAATTAATCATGATTTCAATTTTAAATTCATCTGAACAATTACAATTATGTTTAATTTTGTTGTTGTTGTTGCTTTGAATGATTTTCTCATGCAATGGTTTGGCACGAGCATCGTTCTTTTCTGTTTCCTTCCACAGACCAAAGTTTGATACTGTTCTAGTTAGGGATGTAAACAATTAATTGATTATCGATTAACTGTCAATTAAGAATTTAATCGATTAAATTAAATTAGTCGCAATAATTGAACATTTTATACACGGGTAGTTAATATTATAACAGTGTAGTGGCGGGAAAGAGCATTTGACCTGTAGATACTGTGATGGTCATAATATACCTAGAACAAGTTACTTTTAGACTTGTTCTAGGTTTTTTTCCATTGTGAAATTTAGGTTCTCAGGAAAAATCGCTGCTTATCAATTAATCGTTAATCGATCGATCAACTAACCATAAATGAATTAATTGATAATTTGCATCCCTAGTTCTAGTACTTCTGATTGGTTCTCCTGTCAAGCTCGGGATTGTTGCGCCCCCTACCTGCCAGTTGAATTGTCTCTCTCTGTTTTGAACACTGCTGAAAGCACAACACTGTCAGGCCTAGACAGTTTAAAAAAGTAATCAAAATGTAATTAGTTACATGACTTTGATAAGATAGTACTATTACATTTTCAACAGCACTGGCAGTGCAGTTGCCGTGATTGTTCTTGGTTTAGTCGGAGGTGACACGCTGCACTACTGTCCCTCATCGTCTCTCCATTTTCACCCCCCCAGGGCTCAGCAACATCATCGGCATCATCGTCTACATCTCGGCCAACTCGGGCGACCCGGGTCAGAGCGACAGCAAGAAGTCCTACTCCTACGGCTGGTCCTTCTACTTCGGCGCGCTCTCCTTCATCATGGCGGAAATGGTGGGTGTGCTGGCCGTTCACATGTTCATCGAGAAGCACCGCAAACTCCGGGCCAAGTCCCGCACCGAGCTCATCAAAAAGTCTGCCTTCAGCCGCATACCCTCGTACCGCTACCGCTTCCGGCGCCGCTCCAGCGTGCGCTCCTCGGAGGCCCCCAGCCGAGACACCTCGCCCCTGGGGAAAGGCGGCTACACGGGGCCGGCGGCCTCCGAGATGCCCATGTACACGCTGAACCCGCGCGAGCCGGGCAACGCCACCACCAAATCCGGTGGCATGGGCGGTCTGCTCAACTCCGAGAGGGAGTTCCTGCAGAGCAGCACGCTCACCAAAGACTACAGCAAAGACCCCAACCGCAGGACCACTCCCGTCTGAGAGGCCACGGCCGAAGATGTTGCCCAGTCGGAACGAGGAGGAGAGAGGATGGATGAATGGATGGATGGATGGATGGATGGATGGATGGCGCGGGGGGAGTGCGAGCGAGCGAGTGAGAGCGAGACACACAGGGACGAGAGGACGGGATGGGGTTTGATAAAACTATGACTGCGAACTGTGAACTTTTAGCCTTTGAACTGTGAATCCTGAGCCCTGTGACAAGTGCGAGTTGTGTAGCAGGTTGGGGTTTGGACGGGAGAGGTTGCTCCCAACTCTACCACGTATCACTGTAGTTAACGCTGTAAAGTCCTCATGTACGAAGGCGTATTTCAGTTGAGTCTCCAAGTTCAATTCCCGTTTTTTTAAGGAGGAAGAATATTTATTGCAAGAGGGTTTTTTTTTGGTTTTTTTTCCTTTTGGGGCAACTTCTCCTTAAAAAAAAAAAAAATGTAACTGGGCGAGACTATGTGATCTTTTGCCCACATGGCCTCTGCTGTCCTCCTGACCTTTCGAGAAAAGCCACAGAGTTGAGTGATGAGTTCAGGGAACGGCCTCCGAGTGGGCGCTTGCGTTTGAAAGCGCGAAAGCTAACACCTCGGGGGGGGAAGTTGTGATCGATTCACTTTCAGTTCGCCGGAGAGTGCCCGTCCAATTTGCGGCACGCTCGTCGGCGCTGGTTATTATTTTTTAAACATAATCGTGTATATATTCATATTAACTGACAGAGTCACGGGACGGCTGCCTTCACGTAGCGACCGAACTGAAACTGAATTGAGCTCATCCTCGCTTCCATTTTGCCCTCCCTCGCCATCGCTCCGATCCCAGGGGTTCGACCTGCGAGGTGGTTTTCGTCTTTGTTTTTTTTTGACCCCAGATCGTCCGTTGGGGAACGCTAACTGAACTGAACTTTTAGGTGACTCTTAGTTTCCGATTGTCATTTGGTGCTTCCTTTAAAACCCCCTTTCTTCCCCCCCAAGCCGCACGCGCGTCATCTCTTGGACTCGGCCGAAAAACTAAAAAAAGAAAAAGAAAAAAGAGAGAGATGATCAAATATCTGTTTGTGTGTCCACACTCGGTCATCACCTTTCACCCCCCCCTCCTCCCAACACTCTTTTTTCTTGCCCCATGATCCACCTCACTGCCACCATCTAAACTCCTCCTCTCACCCGCCCCTTATATGGTCATGTCTTCCGTCGGTCGACGCCCATTGGTAGGCTAGCAGCGTTTGTCAGAGGTTCAGGTTGCAGTGGAAGAGGAGACCGCTGAGCTGTGAATACGCTTTAAAGGCAGAGCCAAATAGACACAGCTTTATCTTTTCTTTTCTTATTGATGGTTTTATTCGCCCACTACCTCCTGACGAACACCTTTCAAAAAAAAAACGCAAATTTGCCATTTCTTGCCCGCTGCGGAAATAAAACCACGTCTTTCTTCAGCCTCCGATACGCATATCTCTCAACCAGCGCAGGGTGTTGGGCGGTGGGGGGAGGCTCAAAGACAGATAGATGGGATTGGAGGAGGGCGCGTGCATTATTCAGAGGACATGTGCTCCTTCCGCCCGGCTGTCACTCACCAGGTCGGCTTCCCCCCCGTTCCCTTTTTCGTCTTTATCTTCCGTACGTGTGCACGAACCAACGTGCACTCCCGAGAGTTCCCTCCGACGTGCCCAGGCAGTCGTGGTCCCGTTTGCCTCGTCTCTTCCTTCCTCCCCGACGCGCAAACGGGATTATTAGACGGATGTGACGCCGACTTGGTGACAAAAAAATTTCTTTTTAAATCTAAAAAATGTCGCTCTCCCCAGTCGGCCGTGTGCAAGCAGACGACTTCCCAGCATCGGTTTGGCGTTAAGGCTCTTTGCTGCTTCACCGCGATCACTGGATGCACCTGATTTACCGAGGAAGTTTCCAGGCAAATTCTTCTTCGCCTCTTAGTTTTGCAAGACAACACACACACAGGAAAGGAAAAAAAAGATTGGGGGGGAAAGACTTTAATCCGTGCAGCGTCGGGGAGATTAATTCGACAAAAAAAAATAAAAAATTGGGCTTATGTCAGCCTGTGATGCTCTGCAAAAAATACAAAAAATTAAGCATCGACAGAGGACGCTCAGGCGAAGCTTCCGAGGCCTCGAGCATCACTGGCTGTGAGCTATGTGTTTCCAAAAGCTGCGATAATGGGATTTAAGAAGTACACAATAACGTATCTGTGACACTCTCTCAGAAAAAAGACACATTATCGGGCTTTATTTTGCTCTTCACATCACATAATATTTGCCGTTAATTGGCGATTTGTCTGTTGTGACTTTGGCCCAGTGTCAGTGTTGGTAGGAAGGCGATTCTCGGCTGTTCGTGCAGCATAGCACGCGCATTGAAGAGGAAAGGAGTTGTGACGCAGCAGGCAAGGGGCAAAATAGCCATAAAAGTGTGACGAGCTAGTGTAAGTGTTGACATTTACTTGTGTCTTTTCCTTCTCAAGGCCACCAATGCACTGTTTTGTAACGAGCTAAATATGAAAGTACACAAAGCTGACACCAACCGCACCGCCACTGAGAGAGTTATTAACATGCCCTGATAATAAAATGTGTTTTCAAACCTCAGTCATACTGTTTAATTCATGGCACCGCTGTTTTAACCACTGTCTGTTGCCATAACGGGAGCTGAAAGGGACGAGCGTGCGTCGTCGCGGACTTGCTCTCGCTGTCCGCCGCGTGTAAATATTAATTTTGCAAGCTAACTACAACATCAGCAGTTGTCATGGGCTGTGAAAGCGGGGTGTGAGGGTGGGGGTAAGTGGGGTGGGGAAAAAACGCTTTTCTCAAAGCAAGGGCTTTTTAATTTTTAAAGGACAGGAGCACACAAGGGCTTTTTATGCTCGGCGCTGCAGCAGCTTCGCTTTAAGGGCGTTAACGTCGGCGGCGGGGAGTGGAAAAGTGCATTTGCACAGGAACAACTGTTTTTTCTTTTTGTTAAAAATCAGCTGAGTAGCTAGCTAATGATGAAACGCGCTTCTTGCAACAAAAAAAAACAACTAGACCAGGCTAGACAAAACCGCAAAAGGCCCGTACACTCCTCCACCCATGCTAGCTACAGGTTAGCCTCAGGCTACTGGTATTTACTTCAGCCTAGGTGGGAAACCTTCTTAAGGTGCGTCGAGGTGACGAATACTGCCTTAAGCACAGGTAGAATGAGCTAGGAATTACCTAAGTCAGCTTGTAGATCAAAATATTACCGAACTGGCTTGCCAAATATTAATCAAAACATTAAAAAAAAAAATAAAAAGCCTCCAGGTTAGCTTTAGATGACAGGTTTATCGCTCTAACTTACTCGTCTTCGCATAGGTACTTCCCGCAGTGTACTGAATCAGCAGCAGTAGCAGCCATGTAGCTCAGCACATCAGAGGCCCCCCCAGCCCAACCCCCGACCCCGACCCCGACCCCCCGCACCACCCCTGCGCGGATCCTGAGGGGGTCCGTCAGGGGTCAGGGTTTAAGGACCGCTTCCATGAGCCATGTCAGCATTGACCTTTCAAACCATGCATGCCACATCCATCCGCTTCCAGTGCTTACATTTGCTTTATCGCTGCCGGCGCCTCAAACGGCACCCTGGGTCTCTGCGCTCCATGCGGAAGGTGGGACTGCTTGCTTGAAAAAAAAAACATATATGTATTTGTGTATATATATGCATATATATATATATATATATATATATATATATATATATATATACATATATACATATATATGCATATACATATCTATGTATGTATATATACTATATATATACATATATAAATAAAACAAACAAAAAAACAAGGCCTTACTTCTGAGGGTGTGTTGGCCCACAAGGCCGAGCTTCGTGCCATGATGTTTACTCCACCAGAGCGCAGGGTTCCTTTTTGAGAGCGCACCTCTGTCCTATCTCTTTTTACCACCATACAGCTACGATACTCCGATATCAACTACAAATAATTGTATCATTAGTTAAAAAAAAAGAAAAAAGAAAAAAAAGAACGAAAGAAAGAAAAAAAAGGTGAAAAAATTCCACTCTAAAGGTGCCACCGTGCAGAGGCCGGCGACAGCCTCTGTCGTATAATATGGTAATTATTACTCTATTGAAACGAGGGGGATGGGGGCGGGGTTTCACCGAGAGGGGCGGAGTTTGGGAGCGGGGAGGTTGTAGTCTTTGTAATATTATTATATGATCCTAGTTTTATTTTCTACTTTGACGTGGTTTGTGAGATTGTGTCGTTTTAATCCCAGTCGAAGACTCTGGCGGGAGGAGGAGGAGGAGGAAGAGGAAGAGGAGGCAAAGTGCTCGGACGATCTCGTACGGACATGGACCTCGGCTCACCGGAGGTCGCAGATTTGCCCGTGGAGGCTCTCGTTGCGCAAAGTGCAATACACAGACACACACACAGACACATCCGGAGCGAGGCTGCTGCACTCACGAGGACCTATCGGTTCAAGGCCACGCCTCCAATGACGAAGGGGCGTCTGAAGTCTCAGGCGAGGCACGGCAACCGCAGTAAAACTAAAAGTCAAGAGTTAAAATTCGAGCAGATTTGATCCCGAGAGTTCCAACGCAGCCTCCACAGTTATTGTTATTATTGTTTCTCGGAAAGAAGTGAATTTTGCTCCAGTGTCTCAATTAGCTCCTCCATTGAGACTCTTTTGGCACTCAAATAAAAATTCACTCACAAGTAATATATTGAGGCATTTAATTCCTCCTCCCCCCAAACAGAAAAACGACTTTTAAATTTCCCAGTAAACTTGGAAGATTTCCAAGTAAAGATCTCCGCCTTAAATTCACTTTTTTTCTTCGTTCTGAAAACCGGAACGACAAAATGTGTTTTTTGAATAAATAAGTAATTTAAAAAAACACACACACACACACACACACGCACAGACGCACAGAAACGTTGTTTTGCAGCGACCTGGCTTGAAAGTAGGTCCTCGGGAGGGCGGCCACGCAGCAAAAGCATCACGCAGCAATACACCTGCCCGACGCGTTACGCGGAAGTTTTCATCTCCAGTTGTGTCCGCTGTGGGGGAAAAAAAAAAAAAAAGCCTGTCCTGTTATGAGTAAGACAAAAAAAAAAACAACAACAAAAAACAATTGCTGTGTCATGTTTAGGAAGAAAAAAAAATCAACTTTGTAAGTGTGCTGTTGGGGGTTAGGGGAGGGGAAGGAGGGGACTACAAGCTGTTTTGTGTTGCTGATGTACGTGTGTGTCTCTCTCTCTCGCCCTCTCTCTCTCTCTCTCTCTCGCCCTCCCCCACTCTCTCCCTCTCTCTCTCTCTTTATTTGGGACTTGAAGTACACTGAGCCAGCCAATCGAATCACGGACGACCAGTCGAACTGTTTGAGAAATGTGAATTTTTCACGGAGTAGCTCCGAGACAAACACACAAAACAGTACACACGTTGCACTCGACACGCACGGCCACACACACGCACACACAAACACGGACACACACACACACACACACATTGACATGTACAAGGTTACTGTGCGAGGAGGGCTTAAGGGTGGAGTTATGTGCCTGCATGTTTGCGTGCGTGTGTGCGTGCTAGCGAGCATGCCTGAGCGAGCGTGTGTGTGTTTGAGAGAGAGTGTGCGTGTGTGTGCAGTGCACGTGTGTGTGTGTGTGTGCGTGTGTGAGCGTGTCTGTGCAGTTAGCCTCTCCTAGCCCGTGCCCCCAGTGCCTGCCTGTCCTGCCTTTAGACAGCTCCCAGATCAGCCATGATGGGGCTTCTATTGCGTGACCTCCTCTGTGTTCCCACGACCTTTAACGGTCGCAGCGGGATGAGTGTTTTCGAGCTACCTGCCCCCCCCGATCATTCCTCTGCAGCCATACAAAGAAACAAGGACTGTTCTGGACAACGTCGATTTTTTTTTTTTTTTTTTTAATTATTATTTCAATTCTAAGAGGAAGGTCTTTTATTCTTCTTCTCCTCCCTCTTTTTTCTTACTTAAACTCTGTTAGCATTTTATCCTCACACGCACACACACAAACACACACACACACCTGGTGCTCAGGGTCTCTGCCTGCAGAACTGATCCGGGATCAGCAGAGGGGACTCGGTTAGGAGAGAGTGCGATCTCCGGAATTCCCAATGACCGTTGGTTCTTGAGTCGGTGCAGCCTGGGCGCAGCCTGCTGCTCCTTGTGTTCTCAGACTTGCTCTCAGACGACGAGCACGTTCACACACACACACACACACACACACACACACACACACACACACACACACAAGAATAAAAGTTACCACAGCTGACCCGCTTGCAAACCCCCCCACTTCCAATTTATCACGGTTTTAGCTCTTTTTCTATAGGGGCTTTACACCAATCTAGGGTTTCACATCTATAACGATGACAGGAAGGTTCCAGGCGGTGTTGTTTACATGCAGAGCGGATCCGAGGCTGCCACAGTTGACTAGCCATGGACGCAAAAAAAAGGCCAAAAATGGCGGTACGAGAGTTGCACGCCATATCAGGTGTGTTCGCCGCGCGGCAGCATCAAAGCTCCCTGAGTTTGGAGGAAAGTAGCGACGTCGCTTTTCCCTTGAGATGAGGATCTATTGATGTTTGGTACTGTTTAAATCCCCCCCCTAATGTTTAGCGATGTTGGCGACGCCCCTTTTTCTGGATCACTCAGCAGACCTCTGCGTTTTTGCTTGTCCGTCAAAAGGATTCCACACAAGAGAGGATCAAAATTGTCAATCAGTGAAGTCACAGGCCGTGAGGCGCAGTAACAATGTGCTAAATATGTCCGCGTCCACCCTTTTTAGCTAACAGCCTTTGGACTGGACTATCCATTCACTTTTTATCTAGGATCAAACACAAATTTGCCCAAAAGGCCCGTGACCAAATACCTGCTCAGTGAAGGGAATTCCCATCAGCCTCCAACATGGTGCTAATTTGCTAATTAAAAAAAAAAAAAAAAAAAATGAAGCACGCTGATATTATCATGTAGCTCAAAGCACCGTTGTGCAGCCTCACAGAGTTGGACTGCGAAAGCTGCAGACTCCTAAAGCGATAGTTCACCCAACAATGTATTTTCACCCATTTATTACTCACCTCCATCACACTTTGTTGGAGTGGAAGAATTCCAACGAAAGGCTGAAAGACTCCCAACACAAAAAAATAGCATAAGAGTAACAGCGCATTTTTCTATACTGGTTGTGCAGTGTCACCAGTTTTTAATTGTCTCTTTGTGTTTATATCTTTGGTCACAGGAATCTTCCATTGGCTAATCTCAAATTTTGGGTGAACTATCCCTTGAAATACCAACGCACGGTTGTAACCTGACATTCTCCGCTTCAAACTTACTGACAGACTGTTAGCAACCAACGACGGAGCCGAATCTCAGGAGAAGAACACTGGGAGGAGTCAGTAGGATTTTTACCCCCCGCCCCCCTCCCGGCCTCTCTTGTGGAATTTTTAAAGTCGTTATTGATAAAAAGCCAACGCTAAAGTTTTACTGTTATTGCATTCGTGAGACCACAAGCGTCGTTTAGGGAGACAACAAGATGTTTGTTTTTTTTGTTGTTGCTGTTGTGGGGTTTTTTTTCCCAGGGATCGTATCTTGCGGGCACTGCCACGACTCGCTCCGAGGTGAAGCCGTTCAGATGGAAACAAACAGAGAGTAAATAAAGCGCCATCCGCTCACTTTGGAATGAAAAGGGAGGAACGAGGGCCCAGAGACAAACGCGCAGCTGAGGACTCAAAAGTAGCGGCAACGAGAAGCTCTACCCCCCAAAAAAATGAAAAAAAAAATTTGGGTCGTCATTTACAAACATCTGAAAGGCGCGGCGCTACTCGACGGTCGAGGGTAATTAGCCGGTTTGGAAAAATCTGTGTCACTGGGCAGCTTTTTATCCAGCTCCATGCCTCTGAGCCCGACCATGGGATGCTTAGTCTTCACAAAAACACAAAACACACACACACACACACACACACACACACACACACACATGCATGCAGAAACATGCTGGCACCCACATCTGACTTTCCCCTACACAGGCACACTGACTCTCACAGCTCACGTACATACACACACACACACACACACACACACACACACACACACACACCCTAGCTGCCAGCCAGTTTCACTGTATACTTTCTAATGTAAGCCTCCAACTAACAGCAGTCTGATACGGACACAAGCTGTGAATTAAAGCACACTTTTACTTAAATGATATAAATATGATGACCTATATCTAGAGAGAAAGAATATTATATACAGTATAATACCTAGAAAATAAAAAAAGTCACCTTTTCAAAGAGGCTGTCTGGAGTCTTTTCACTGTGTGGATGTCACCGTGCGGCTCAGTGCGTGCGTGCTTGAAAGTGTTTTGACTATTTTGTTTGCAGCAAACAATGTTGGCATCTCTTCGGAAACCTCTGCGGACCGCAAAGATTTCAAGCCTGGAACGTTGCACGTCCATCTTGCCGAGCTCCAAGGAAGGAACTCTGAAGAGGAGGGCCAAGAAGACATACAGGAAGTGACTGCTAGCCTTGCTGCTGCTGCCGCTGCTGCTGCTGCTGCCGCTGCTGAGGAAATGTTTTATCAATTGCATGGTAACTTTCACACTCAAAGAAAAAAAAGACAAAGCGTACTGCTGAAGGTATATTGTGCGTCAAACTCCGCAAAACGCCGTCACGTTACTTTTTGGCATCACATGGAGGTTGTGAGCTGTTAGGCTAAAGTGGCACTAAAAACAATCTGAATGCAAACATTAATATTTTGTGTGTTAATAATATAATAGCGTGACTTCTAGCTGTGGTCATAGAACTGCACCATGTCCATTTTTCAAAGCCCTGCATTTTCCCTTTAAATCCGATAAAAAACAACAGCAGTCATCGCCGCCGAAGCGAAAATCCCCAAATCACTTTTCTATTCGCAGCCACGTATGATCAGAATGCCGACCCCCGAGTTTCAAAATGGAGGGATTTCGAGGCGGGGGGTTTGGGGGGGGGTAGCTCAGAGTCACCTGATGAATATTCATCGGCGTGACATCACCAGTGTGGCTCTGCGTTGTCGTCATAGAGATTAGCGCGGATGACGGGATTACGGGAGACTCTCTGCCGCGCCGGGATAGGCTGCCACTCCACTTTTGTTCCCCTTAACTGTCTTTATATGTGCTGTTTTTGTCGCTCAATCTCCACCACCGCTTATCTCCCGTGTCGCAGGAACACTGTGGCCATTGCACATGTTTCATCTTTTCCCCCTTTCTCCCATCTCGCTCTCTCCGCCGTTCCTTCCTCTCTTCCGCGTGATCCTCTTAGCCATTTTCCTGGAGCACTTTTTTTTTCTTTTTTTCTTTTTTTTTTCCTCCCGCCGTTTTCAAACGCACCCTCCCGCGGAGCGGCGCAGCCCTGTAGTAATTGCTTTCTTCGGCTCCATTGGGCCATTGAGACAGAATGGCCCCTTATGTTAAACAGCCCCTAAAAGACACTGAGTAATTCCTGGCAGCGGGGGTTGCGACATCAAATTATTTCATAAGCGCTGCGTTATCTCAACGTGGGACACAAAAAAAATCTATATGGTTCCTTTTCCGTTGCACGGTGACGTGCAGTGAGGCTGGTTTATTATGCTCGGTGAACTGTGTTACAGGCGTCAGTGTGTATCTGTGTTTGGGCGTGTTTTGTCCCAGCTGGATGCTGCTCTAACAGCTGTTTGTGACAAAATGAGGCGCTGAGGGAGAGTCGGTGCCAGCTTTGATGTCCTAATTACAGTATCTATCTATCTATCTATCTATCTATCTATCTATCTATCTATCTATCTATCTATCTATCTATCTGTCTGTCACCTCAATATGACCGTGCATGCATTTCTTTCCAGTGACAGTTTCACGACAGATGGCCTCCAAGGTTGAGGTAAGTTTGCCACTGTGCCTTATCGTCATCACATTAGGCTGCTGTCATTTATGCCAACAGCAAGTGCAAATAGTGAGACGGAAAACGTCGCATCAAGAAAAGGCTTAGGATGGAGAAAATAAATAGAAAAAAGAGAAGAAAGGAAAATAGGAAATCGATGATCTGAAATAAACAAAGTGGTGCCACTTTTAAACTTGAAGGCCTGCATGAATAAGAATCAGAACCTCCAGCCCTCATCACAGGACCGTGCTTTATGCTACGATGCCGCTGAGGTCGGTGGGAGTTGGCGGGGGGTTGCAAAGCATCAGACCGGCGCCAGACTGGGACACGACAGAATCCTCAGCAGGCCGACTTTTTGAGGATGAGAGACTCTTTTGCCGTGCAAAGAAGGGCAAACTGAGTGAAGAGCACTCTGAACCACATTGCCGCTGACAAAGAGAGCAATGTCACAAGCGTTTGTGTGTGTGTGTGTGCGTGCGTGCGCGCGCCATGAGTGGAGTAACACTATGGCCATCTGCAGCGTGGAGAGGAAAAAAGCCCTGGAGCTGTGAATGCTGCTGAAGCAGAAATACAAGAAGGGGAAGAAGGGAGTGTGGAAGGTGGAGAGAAGAGGATGAGCAGGAGAGAGAGGGGAGAGAGGGGGGAGAGGGGAGAGGGTCACATCAAGCACATTAGAAATGCTGTCAGAGAAGCACCATGCTATTATCCTTACCTTAAAATTATGATGTTAAAGAGGTCCTGTGATGAAAAATTGAATCTATCAGCGTGTCTTTTTGCATTACTGACACCCCAACTAACACACCAAGTACAAAAGAAATGACAACTTGCGCATTTCTAGGTGGCTTTTTCCATGTTCCTGCCCTGAAACCAGCCGTTCGGAATTTCCTCAACTTCCGACCTGATTATCACCATTTTAAAACTATGTGCTAGTAGCCTTATTCCCCGCTAGCTAACGCTTGCAGTGAGCGGCTGGCCAATCACGAGGGAGCGGGCTGGTCTGAGGTGGAACCAGGGGTCAGAACAGCATCTTTAGGCTGAGTGGGAAAAATGTTAGTTTTGAGAGGCCTTTCCGGCTCAATCCAAGCTTAAAGTCGACCACCAAAATTTGGAAATTCCCATAATAGAACCTCTGGACAAATAGAACACATTAGCCCAGTCCTTCCTCTTGTTCTTGCCTCCTCCAACTGTACTGTCTTTGTTCTCTTTGGCGTGGCTGCCATTATGAACACACATGGACTAGTGAGCTAGCTTCTTATAGCTAGCCAAGAGGTGCTGATCTTGGCGTGTGAATTGTTGCCGTAAAGAGAGGCGTGTCCTCATTAGAAAGGTGCCGGGCAGGCAACCAGATTTATAGTCCTATGCCGAACCAGCCAGGCATGCGGTGTCAATGTCAAGCCATTCTCCCAGTTATGAATCAATGAATCATAAAAAATGAACCTGACATTGTCATTTTCAGGCGCAAGAAGAGCGTCGAGTTCACTGAGGTGACGTGAAGCTCAACAAATTATTTAACCAATGGTTTCAAACCCCATTTTTCTGCCATCCTGATGCAGAGAATGACTGTCTTTACAAGCCATTACAGCGATTTGCGCAAAACGGACAAAACGGCAGTATATTCAGAAGTCATTTAACTTGCCAATAAATGGGTCAACCACCCCCACCCCTTATAACAGCACGCGCGCTGGCACCGATTCAGCCTCGTGGTGCAGAAATCAGCAATGGAGACCGTCGCAACAACGAGCATAAAGGCAAGAGAATCACAGTTCTGAGACATTAAATGTGTTAATTAGTAAATAGACATAATGTCATGTGTTACATTAAGCAGTGCGCCATCTAAATCTGTAAAGCCGCACAGAGGCAAGGACGTGGCTATGGTGTCTCCAAGCTGCCCTTTGATGCCGCTGCGAGTGTCCTGCATCATATCACAATAAGGAGGAGCGTCAGTTTAAAGGCAGCAGCTGTTTGCCTTATATCTCCTCTTCCTCGCTCTTTCCTTCTTTCTTTCTTCTCCATCTCCCACCCTTTCCATCCCAACCGCTCTCACACAATGGCGAGCTATAAGCCTGGAAAGATAGGGCAAATCCCTCCTCTTAGCAGAGTGGGCACGAGAGGGAGAGGGTGAGAAGGGAGTGACAAACACTTTCCCGAAATACTACTAGCTCTCTCTCTCTCTCTCTCTCTCTCTCTCTCTCTCTCTCTCTCTCTCTCTCTCTCTCTCTCTCTGCCTCCCTCTCTCCTTTCATTGATCTCGGCTCAGCCAATCAGCTCGCCTCCTCCCCCTCTCCGCGTCGCCGCCACTGCCCTGCGGCGATGACGTCATGCAAGATTCCCGCTTTCCAAAGCTGACGCCTCGCGGCCAACTTGCCACGACGGCCTCGGCGGCTCAGCGCCGTGGCCTCACAGCCAGAAGGTGTTGCGGGTTCAATTTCCAAGCCCAGGCCTCTCACGTCTGCGATGGTCACACATCCCACTGCCTAGATACATGCACATTTTTGTTTTCATCGCCCGAATGTTGCTTGTCTCGACCCGTGCGGCCCCGTGATGGAGTCCAGGGCTTTAACTCTGCCTTGGCACCGACTCAGCGGGGTTAGGCTCGGGTACTGCGACAACCCTGAGCGCAGGAGAAGCGGTGATAGAAAATGGACGGATGGATGGTTTCTGAGAGGATTAATTTCCCTCCTGGGGTCTATAGGTTTATCCATATGCATGTTGCCTTCACTGAGACTTAAAACCTAATTAACTTACTTATCATATTTCTGCGCATATTACAAACAAGCTTCCTGACAGCGAGCAGTTGGCTTATTGTGGACATTTGTTATTGCTATTGATTATTGTGTTGCAAGATTGTACGCAGAGCACAGCGGCCGTATCATACACTGTTTTAAGTGAAAAAAAAAAAAATTTTGCTCCCATTGCTAAATGACACAAAGTTTTGGACAGTGTGTCTTAGTCAGTATGCTGTGGAGTAATTTTGGACCTAATTAAGTGACAATGGTTCCAAATTACGAATAAACAATTACAAAGTTGGGTTTAACCAACTGGCAAAAAAAATTCTATACAATATATTATTGGTACGAAATTACAGTCAAAATCAAGCCTCCACAAATGGATGGCAGCGCTGATTCACTTGGCTTCAGCGACGTACTGAAATCTCAGATTTAATGACTCTAATCTTTCTAACAGACGGGGCTTTCTGAATGCTTCCCATGTTTCCAGAATGTTACCACTATTGAGTTTTCACTGCAACTTGTGTGCGCGCGCACGTGCCAATCCATCTTGGGGATGAAATTTTCCCGTTCTATGCGAAACAAAGTATGTGTGAAGCCTGAGAGCGTTTTTATGGTTTATTCACCCATACACATAACAAAGCGAGCCATCAAACGAGCTTTATAGTGGTAAAAATGCTGTGCAAGTCATTCGTTTATCAAAAATCTTTTATTTTTTTTAGGCTGCCCAAATAAAGAAATCATGCAAACTTAAATTGTATCTTGTATTTCATAAAGGAACTTGAGGGTTACCACCAGCCAACGTGATTAATGTATGTCAACACTTCCTTCTAATGAGGCCTGCAGAGCAGCGACAGCAACATCATAAATTGTGCTTTGTCACCCTCTAGTGGTGCTTAACTTAAGTATAAAGAAGAACTTGTCAAAAAAAAAAATTGCATTTTTAAAAATGTATAATTCTTTTTTACTTTATTGCAAAACGTGCTTTTGATTAGTTTTCCACATCTGATTTCGAATCAACAGCGAGCTCCGTCTGTGTCGGGGGCGACTCTACCAAAAGCGGAAAATGAACTGACTCGGCCAAAAGCGAAAAATAAACTGCTACTTTGAATAATCGTGTCGAATTCAACAGAGAAACACGAGTGAGAGCGACGGCCCTAACCACCAGCAGCTTACAACAGCACCACCGTCTTTTTGAGGGTAAAACCTCTACCGGTTTCCCCCCCTGAGCACAAACAGGTGCTCTGCTCTGAGCGTTGAGGCAGAATGCTGCCTTCGCGTGCACGAGAAACGCGGTACAATTCTAAATTCTGGAAGCTTCTTTGTTTCATTCTTTGTCTTTGAGGATTAATTGTTTTACAAATGCAGTGAAGTGCACTATATCTTTCAAGCAATTATGGTACTGTGAAATAAATGTGTTATTTCGCCAAAAAAAAAATTCATCACTGTACACGTTTGGTTACGTTAAAGAAAATGTTTAGAAAAATGACTTGTCACCTGTTGGGTATAACTATGAAGTAATGATGAAAACAGCAAATATATTGTCGGCTGTTTAGGGGAATAAAAACATCAAAAGCTTCAGGTCGCGCCATTGTGGGGGGCAAATTCACGAGCATGAAGAATAAAAGAAAGAAATACAAGCGCTCAGTGATGCCCTGAACGCACCATCAGATGCTGCGTGCGCTGTGCTGACGAGCCGTTGCTGCTGGCGGAAACAGCTGGTGGTTTCTGTCAGCGAACACTTAAAGATTTGGCCGGGATAAAAGTTTGTCATCGCCCTCGGACGGACGCGGGGTGTTAGTCCACGAGTCTCCCCGCCCGTTCCGGCCGGAGTCGCGAATTGTCATCCCGCGAACGGCACTTTGCGGGGCCTGGCGAACAGAACGCTGAGTGAGCTAGCTTGAGAAGAGCCACCCGGCCGACGCTCAACGCGGCGGCGTGCTAACGGGGAGCTAGCCGCCGCTGCCGGCGAGCAACTTTCTGCACTGACTGCCATAGCAACCGCCACTATACGGCGTCTGTGCGGTGGCGGAAAAAAACAAAAACAAAATCCAAACTGTGGCTCTTCGTTTAGACGGTTCTGAACGCCCCTTCTCCTTCCTACTGCGAATTCACCATGACTCACATTCACTATAAATTCTCCTCCAAACTCAGCTCCAACACGGTGATTTTCGACGGCCCGCACATCACGCTGCGGGAGCTCAAGAAGCTGATCATGGGGAAGGAGAAGCTCCGGTCCGGCGACTGCGACCTACAGATCACAAACGCGCAGACCAAAGAAGGTAACATGACATGTTTGTGGAGTGTGTTTTTATTTTTTATTTTTTTTAACTTCCTTCTTTCTCCCTCTGCGTGTGTTTTGTCTTGAGTGAACTTTGGAAGGGAACACGTGGTGCGGGCTTTTGACAGCTGGGTCACTTTTGCGTCACCGCTTTCAGCGCCGTTTGGCGTCCAGTCCAGAAAAGTCAAGCGCTGACAAAAGAAGAGAGATGGGGGGGGGCTTTTAATGAATGGAACGCATTCCTGCTTGCATTTACGGCCTCCCACGCCCCTCGTCCAAAAGTGGCCGATTGTTGTGGATCAGCCAGGTCAGAAGCATTTAACATGTGGAGGTCCCGGCCACGTCGGTTAAAAATAGTGTGTGTGTGTGTGTGTGCGGCGTGTCAGGAGCACCGTCCCAGTCGTGACCATAAGATTAAAGCGCAGCCGAATCAGCGACTGTCTGAGCTGTGGGTTTGGAAATAAGGAAAATGGGAAGTAATGGCAGATTAAAGGTGATGACGTCAAGTGTGTCAGCTAGCACGCTCACCGAGTTCTCTGAATGAAAGGAATGTCCTTCATTGCATATTAAAGATGATATGACAATTTTTGTTTGTTTGTTTGTTTTAAGAATTTTAGAAATAACTGGTAAGTTACTTCAAGTCTTAATATTGGATTATTTCTAAATTGCTGCACATGTGATTATTTGTGTAATTTTGCATTCACAAATTAAGATTTGGCCTATTGAAAAAACTGACCACTGTTAGCTTGCCGTCTTACTTCTCCTTTATCTGTCCACTTCAGAGTACAAAGACGAAGAAGGTCCGATCCCGAAAGGCTCGTCTGTCATTGTGAGAAGAATCCCCATCATCGGCGCCAGGTCCGGCTCAACCAGCAAGACGCGCAACGTGTGAGTTTTTTTGGGTTTTTTTTTTTTTTTTTTTTTTTTGCTCTGTACCCGGGTCTCCAAAATTGTCAAGTGTCCACATTGTACTTTACTATGCACCTCTAATGTTATTTGTCACACATGGAGGAAATAGAGAAGTAACCCTACCAGTACCACCACCAAAAATCAACTTTATTTGGCATCATCAGGGACAGATTAAACCTGTATTTAAACCTGTATTACTAGCAAAGACCCTTCTACTTTTAATGTAAATCACAGTCATTGGTATTTGACTAAAGGTTGGTCGTAAATTGTTCGCTGTTCTCAAGGGGAGACTTCGCAGGAACGAACTCTTTTTTTTGTAAATAAATAAATATATAAACCTGCATATCCACCTAAGATATTTCAAGATATTTGAAGTGCAAACCAAAGCAAGGGTTAATAAAGATATAACCTCCAAGAATAAGGGCAGGTTTTAAGTGTGCTGACTGTCAGTAAAGTTTCATGTAGAATTTACACTGCAATTATAAAGCTGCAGCCTGGGGGGGAGAAGGTGTACAAAGATCTGCAGAACGTCCTCCGAGAAAGGTTCTAACTCAGCCAATTTTGCTTCACAACATTTCCCAGCTGTTGCCCAATAGATACCAGAAAAACAAGTCACACTCTTAAAACGGAAGCTGAAGTCCCACCAAAAAAAAAAGGAACAAAAGTTGTTTCCTGCACGCAGGCAAACAGGGGAAAGGGTTTTCTGAAAGTCCTGCTTGTGGTGAGAGTTTTCAGAAGCTTTGCTGCATGGCTCCAAAATACTTCTTTTTTTTTTCTTTTTAAATGGATGTTTGTCGGAAAATATAGAAAAATGACACTCATACACGAGGACAAGTTGCAGCAACTGCTGCTTGCAAAATTTGCATGAATGTCCAAAGAAGTGTGACTCTTGACCCTGCTTCCAGATGACATTTAATAACTGATGGTTCACTGCAGATGTTTTGTTTATAGCTTCTTCTTTTTTTCTTCTTTGTTTTTCAGTGAGCAGCTAGGTTTCCAGTCTCGGCTTCACAACTTTGGATCCGCCAACGCGGTACGTAAGCAAACCCAAAACGCGCGTGCACGAAACAGCTGCACTTTCAGTTTAATTTGCCAATCTGTTTCTGATCGCCGTTTTTGGTCTTTTTGAAACTAAAAAGGGTCTCCAACATAGATTCGTGAAAGCCTCTGAATTTCCTTTAACGAAATTCAAGGTAATGGCTAGCTCACTCACAGCTGACTATAGTCAGCTCATTTACACAACGACCATCGACAAACATGCTTTTTAGACCCTTGGAAAACCAATTGCAAGTATTCTGCCATTGAAAGCGTTCCTTTAGAGGCCCTTCACTGCCAACTCAGCAAGCACTTCGCGTCCGCCACCAGTGTTTGGTGTTGGTGGAGATCATGTGGTTTGATTGTAGGGGAGGCGGCGGCAACTAGGGCGGCTCTAATATTATCGTGCGGCCCAGCCTAAATCGGTGATAAACCCAACTGCTGATCTATGAGGCAGGAGACAAATCCATTGTTAGGACATACAGTGTAAAGTGACAGGTCTCTTAAACTATGCAGACTTTCGTGGAATGAATTCAGATTTTTTTTTTGAGTTTTCCAGCAGCAACTCAATCCAAAAAGTCCATGATCTGTAATTATTCGTAATTATTCTGTATTTGGGTAGGTGTGTGTACATATTTACTTGTATTTACACAGCACTGTTGACATTACAGCCGCAGAGTTTATTCGTGCGGTATCAGACTTGTTTTGAGGGCAAAGTGCCTTCATCTGATTGTGACATAGCCTGGGTTGAGCAGATTAACTCTGGTATTTGACGTTGCTGAAGGCCTTTCTTGAAAAGGCAGTTCTAACATCAGATTTTACAAGGCGCGTGACCTCACTTTGCCACAAAGTGTGTCAGAATGAACAGAGAATGTCGCGTTGGGACCTAATCGTGCTCTGAATATATAAATCTTTATGGTACAGTCTGAGTTGCAGGGTTTCAACTTCAGCAAACTGACTTGCTGCCGTTCATTTTCACTTTGTAAGCTTTTGACCTGTGAGTGTGCTTTGAACTGACCTGATCTTGTCTCTGATTCCTCAGTAGGAGAAGTGTCAACCGCTCATCTTAGCACTTTGAGTCCGTCGGACTGCGCACATTTTCTTTTCTTTTTTATTTCTTTTGTGTTTTTTTTCTCTACCAATAAAGTGGTTTATATGAAGCTGTCTTATGTATTGATTTGATGTTTGACTTCCCTGAGGAAAAAAAATACAAAACATATGCATGCACATGTTCAGGTTGTACATTGTGAAAACACGCAGAATAGGTTTTTTTTTGTTTGCAGAAAAACTCAAGACAGAGCTGCAACAGTTGTGCTCGCTTCACTTGATGGCATCAAACCTTAAGTGGAACGAGGTCATCAGTAAATGTAGTGATTTTTTTTTTGTCCATCTCATTCTTTCAGTTGTTCAGAAAGATGAAATTAAGGTTGCAGTTACAGAAATCTTTTTTTATGTCAGATTAATAACTTGGGTGACGGTGACTCCTTTTATACTCTACTGGTATTTTATTCGAGTTGCAGGTTGTTCCTTATTTGTAGAAATTGTTTAATTTATATTTATTTATATAATGTTTGGCGGTAGTATGAGTTTCATGTCTTTTTTTAAACTGTCTTCACCTTTCCGCACATAGTGGGAGAAAATGAAAAATGTAGAAAACGAAAAAATGAGGAGATTTGATGCTACACTTGATGTCTTTTTATTCAAACAAAACCTCAACGGTAGAAATCTGTTGTCTTAATATTTTTTTCTGTGCATGAAGGGGGTGACGAGTGTGTTTGGAGCAGGTGCTGAGGAATTAGTCCCAGGATGAGAACATTTATTGTCCACTCTTTATAGAAATTACAACCTAAAGTTGCCATAAATTCTGTCTGGATTCCAGAGGGTTGCAGGAACAGGAAGCACAGCCATCGAAGAACACCCCCCCTTTTTTTTTTTTTTTTATGTCATCACACTCATGGCCTATCTAAACACACGTGGGATTTGAGTGGCATGAGTGAGACTGAACTTGTGCTTAATCCTAACAGATGGACGACCGTAGTTCTTCTAGAGCCTTGCACCTTTTCTCCAAGGTAAACTCAGGTGACATGCCGATCACTCAAACCTGTGCACGTTTACCCGCCGTCGTCTCCTTCCCACGTACACCTGTGCACAAACGCAGATGACCAACCTGGCAGCGGAGAACTTGTCGGAGGAGGACAAGATCAAAGCCGTATTATATCAGTCCTCGTACAGCACCATGAGGTGAGGCTTCTTCTGTCTGTCCTCACTTTTTTTTATTAAAACCGGGTTTTCCATTATTATGGTTGTCTATTAATTTCTTTCCTCACTTTTTTTTTTCTTGTGGTTTTTCCTCGTAGCTACAGCACCAAGTCTGCCACCAGCCTTCCCGCAAACTACACCTGCTACCGCTGCGGAAACGCCGGCCACCACATCAGGAATTGTCCCACGAGTGTAAGAGGGGGGGGGAATGAAGGTTTCCGCCGTCCAGCGCGTTCCCGTTGGCTCCCTGGTGGCGAAACGTCTTTGACGTGCTGTGTTTGACTGCAGGACAAGAACGCCGAGCCTGCCCTCAGGTTGAAGAAGAGCACCGGCATCCCGCGCTCATTCATGGTGGAGGTTGACGACCCCAGCATCAAAGGCGCCATGCTGACCAACTGCGGGAGCTACGCCATCCCTGCCATACACGCGTAAGGCGCATTAGGAGTAATTCACTTCACCAATGTTTGAAAATTTGGTTGAAAATTTTTCAGTATTTTTTTTTAAATAGAAATGTACAGTGCTGGAAATCATTCCTTTGTGAATTCACAAAGGACACTGACACCTCTGCCCACATCCTGACTTTAAAGCGAAACCTGACAATTCTTGTGGGATGCTGTAAACAGAGGGCTAAATGGCCTGTTTTCTGGAGGTGTGAATCTGAATCTGAATCTGAAAACCGGGATCACGTGCGACCTTCAAGGTTGATATTTACACTTATTTTTGGATATTGGAGGAGATTTGCTCGAACCCATGGCTCAGTAGGAAAATCCTTAAAAAATATTGGACAAAAATTTAGAAAATAATTCTGAAGTCACCGGCTTTTCACGAAAAAATCCTCTGCGCACCTTGAAATCCAAAGCAAGCCTTCCGACTGTGTGCACCCTCTTCTCTTGCAGCAACGCGTACGCGGTCGGCAAGAAGGAGAAGCCTCCCTTCGCCCCTCAGGAGGCGCCCGTCGTCGTCCAAGAGGAGCCCATTCCGAACGAGCTGCTCTGCCTCATCTGCCACGAGCTGCTGAGCGACGCCGTGGTCATACCCTGCTGCGGAAACAGCTTCTGTGACGACTGTGAGTCTCGGCAAAACACAAAACGCCATCACGGTGTTCTTCGATTTGGCCGAAAATGAATTTTTTTTTTGAATTCTTTACTCAGGTATCCGCACTGCCCTCCTGGATTCGGAGCAGCACAGCTGCCCAAGTTGCAGCCAATCGGACGTCTCCCCCGACAGCCTGATAGCCAATAAATTCCTGCGGAAGGTGGATTATTATTGTTTTTATTATTATTATTATTATTATTGTTATTATTGTTATTATTATTATTCTTTAACGTTTTCATTAAACAGCAGCACGAGCAGAGTCATCGGACCTGAACCTTTCTGTTGCTTTGCCCCCGAAACAGGCTGTCAACACGTTTCAGAAGGAGCAAGGCCAGAAAGACAGAGGGTGCGGCAGCTCTCAATCCCAAAATCCCGCCTTGGCGCCGAGCCCTGTCCCCGCCCCACCCCCACTCAGCGCCCCGAGTCAGCCTCAGAAGCCCGACAGTCTCCAGGTGAGCCTCAGTAATGACGCCTTTTCTTCTTCTTCGGCGAGGCAGAACCGTAAAGAGCGGCGTAGTTCCTCTGTGGTTCAGAGGCAAATATTATTATTATTCCCTCACAGTTCACGCCTTATTTTCTCGTTAATTGTTACATGAACACACCGTGTATTTGAACTAAAGCAAACTGTCATTTTCCCTCCCACCTCTTTATTTTACCTGCTCGTCACCGCTCTCCTGCCTCATCTGCCCCGTCTGCTCACAGGCCGAAGCCCCGCCCCCGTCGAGCCCCAGGTCCAGCGTGGCTCCACCCACGGCGATGAGCCACGCCCCTTCTGCCAGCGAGCACAACGCTTCTTCACATCGCGCCCAAAGCAACCCAGAGGGACCCGAAGCGGAAAAGTAAAAACCAAAACCCAGAGCGAGTTTTGACGCTGCAATTTCTATATATGCGACATTCTGATTGTTGCACATCAGTACAACAATTCTGCCATGTACGCTCTGTGTTTGTGTCCTCATCAACCCTCCTGCCAACAGTGCCTTGTTGCAATAACACATGACGTGTGATTTAGGCCCCGTTTACACAAATACGTACGGAAGAGGATTTGGGGCCTTTTTTTCTTTAAGATTTTATTTTTTTCGTGTTTCCCATTGGAGAATCAAGTTGAAATTTCGTGATTAAAGTCGAAATTTCGAGAAAAAGGTTGACATAAAAAAGACTAAATTTCTTGAATAAAATCAAGATTTTGCAATTAATGTCAACGTGAATTGATCAAAATGTCAGGAATAAAGTTGGAAGGCTCTGCGCGCAAGTCTAGTGGAGTACTTCAGTTTTCGCCAGTTTCCTGATTACTGTGGGTGAACCTTGTGGGATACACCTGTTAAAGGCAGTTTACTTTTAACTGTGGCTAACTGGGTTCATCCACCATCCATCCAGTCTACTCGCTAATTTTCACTTTATCTGGGTTGAGTTACACAAAGTTTTGACTTTATTCACGAACTTTCTACTTTAAGCTCAAAATGAAAACTTGAATAAAAATCTCCTTCCTGTCATATTTTTTTCTCTTCTTGTGGCCCTAATCCTCTTTCATAAATACGGGTTTCTCTGAAAACGCACAAATATTTATGCAGTCAAATCCCTCATGCAGGCATTGTTGATGTATTGTGTTTTTGTATAAGCATGTTTAATACATGTTTACAGAGAGCGCCTGTAAGCCTTCAGGTACACAGAAAAGGTGAAAGCTTTGTGCCACTCTAGTGCCTTGCATGGCCCTGAAGTGCAACTCTAACGTTGTTTGCTGTCTCTAATCAGTGCGGCCGAAGATCCTGCTGCACCTCCTGAACCCGTCTCCCTCCCAGGAGGCGCTCCTGCTGCGCCGCAGGTGAGGCCGCGCGTAGCGCAAACACACACACACACACACACACACACACACACACACACACACACACACACACACGCAGGCTTCACGCAGCTGAGGTTCTGTCAGTCAAACATGTGGTTTCTGCTCAGGCCGGAGAGCAGCTGCAGACGGTCAGCGAGGGGGCTCCTCAGCAGCAGCAGCAGCAGCAGCAGCAGCAGCAGCAGTCATCCTCAGGTGGGTAGCTGAGGGAGAAGATCTCTTTTGTCCTCTGTCGCTCTGGTTACTGAGATCCGTCTCCGTTCACAGATCCAGCCCCAGGACGCTCTGAGACCTCCAACAAGTATGTTTGTTTCCCTTTTTTTTTTTTTTTACATTATGCTTTTATTCTGAAGCCACGTTCTTCTCTCTCTCTCTCCGTCCCTCTCTCAGCTTCGCCCCCAAAGACGCCACCTCCTCCTCTTCCTCCTCCTCTTCCTATCCCGCCGCTCCGCAGCCCCTCTTCCCCTCCCCCCACTCCCACCCGTTCCTCCCAGCCCAGCAACACCTCCCCAGCTACCCCCCTGGATACCCGCCTGCCTTGCCGATCTGGATGCTCCAGAACCCCCCGGGGAGCGAGTGGTACGTGCAGCAGAGACTGAGGAGCGAAAGGTAAACAAGGACTCTCGCCTGCTCGCCGTCGTGTCGAGCCGCAGGTTTGAAATGGTGGAGTGAAAAATTCAATAATGTACCTTTTGAAGACATTTCTTCAGCCTTGCATGATTAATTATTTTCATTAAGCAGCTTATTTAGCCCTCTGTTTACACTCTACCTCTGTTTTACCTTCTACGTTTATCAAATGGTATATAAAGGAGGTTGCACAAGAAGAAGAGGTCCCAGATGGCAGAACAGGCTCCTGGATGAGGGTGTTTGCCTGGTGTTAGTCCTATTGGCCCCTGTTGACATCACCATTTTTCTCTTTTTTTACACACACTTTTAGTTTAGAGTAAGCAAACAAAGTAATTGATGGACTTTCACCTTGCTGGGAAGTACACTGACAGACACAGTATTGTTGGAAAACATTGCGAATATGAGTTTTTGGTAATATGGGGCTTTTAATTAAAAGACAGAACTCACATATTCCCCTCAAGGTGGCCTTGCATTAACCTGCAATGAATAGATAAATGCCCCCTACCCTCTTAGGCGTTTGATTGCCTCTCTACCTGCCACCCAGGTCTCCTCGCAGGGACTCTACATACAGGCGCTCGCCCTCCCACTCAAAGTCAAAGTCCTCCCGATCCTACTCCCGCTCATCAAGCAGGTCCAGATCCCGATCCCGATCCCTGAGCAGATCCAGGTATTCAATTTTTGTTTTTGTTTTTATTTGTTTTTTTCCTTGAAATGTGACATTTTTAGAACTAAATATTGCACAATAAGACCTTAAAGATGCGACGCCGTCCTTTTAGGCGCCGCTCGCCGTATTCCCGCCACAGTGGCCTGCACGCTCGCTCCCAATCGTCCTACTCTTACGGCTACAAACGCTCCCCTACGCCGTCCTCGTCGTCCTCGCCTCAGCTGGCTTACCGCTCCAGGTCCAAGTCTCCGTCAGACCACCGCAAAAAAAGCCACCAGCACGGTAAGAGATCAGCGTCGAGCAGGCACAGCTCCAGGAGGCGAGGCCAGAGCCCCCGCAGAGAAGCGGGGGGCTCGGAGAACCCGCACGGCCCGCAGGGAGAGAGACGGCGGCTTTGATCCGGAGCAGCAGCGCTACCTGCAGTGGGAGCGGGAGTACAAGGAGTGGTGCGAGAAATACTTCAGCAGCTACGTGAGCCACTTCCACCAGCCGCCTCCCGCCCCCTTTCATCTCAATCCGGCTTCCCTCACTGCGTGGCAGGGGAAGGGCTCGAGCCCGCACGTCAACCGGGAGCACCGACGCGTGGCCCAGCAGGAGCAGGACGACCTCTCCCCTCCGTCTCGCTCCTCAAGTGACAGCTACTCCACGCCGTCCCGGTCGGCGAGCGACAGCCGCTCCTCTCCGTCTCCCGTCCCGTCCCCGCCGCGGCGCTCTCAGTCCTCCAACGACGGGCCCTCGACGCCGAAGGAGCTCAAGCGCAGCCGCGCCGGGACGCATCGGCCGCCGCCGGCCGCCCTCATGGAGGGCAGCGACGATTCCGAGCCGCAGGAGGGGAGGGGAGATGAGAAGCAGCACGTGGGGAAGATAGAGAACGCAAGTGCCTCAAAACATAGAAGAAGACGTCCGAAGAGGGATGACCAAGACCCCGAGGCTGCAGGCTCGGTTGACGACGACAGAAAGGACCAGAGGAGCTGCGGCAGTGGAGGAGACGGCAGCCCGCAACAGCAAGCGGCCAAGTCGGATAAAGACGGTGAAATAAAACGCAGACGAAGAAGGGATTCGACCAAAGATGAATTTGCAGATAGAGGCAGACACTCCGCCGACTCCAGGCATGACGGGCAAGGTCAAGACAAGAGGAGGCCCAGCAAAGAGCGCGTCAGGAGCGACAAGGAGAAGTATGGACAGCCCCGAGGCAAAAGCGCTTCAGACTGGAGATCAGAGAGAGCTCAGAAGCGAAAGGGACGGGAGAACGTGAGTTCCCTGCTCCAGAAAACTGACAAGTCTGACGAAGCTCAGACGCGTAAGAGTGAGTCCCAGGACCAATCTGACAAGAAGAAGAAGGAGAGACAGACGAGGCCCGTGGCAGAGAGCCACATCTGGGAGGGAGGCATGAAGGTGAAAGCGCAGAAAAAGATCAGCATCAACATCAGCCTGGACGCCAGACGGAAGCCAGAGAAAGCCGACGACAACGACCCGCTTTATGTAGAAGGCGCGACGGGCAAAACGGGAGAAGAAGGCCAGAGTGTCGGAGACGGGATGGAGTTGGAGAAAGAGAAGAACGAGGAGGAGGAACATGCGAAACGAGATGAAAGGGAGCCGGTTGGAATCCGGGACGCGACTTCCTCCGGTGATCGGCAGGAACAGACAGAGGAGGAAACCTCAGGAGGGAAAGCGGCTGAGGAGGACTCGTGGCTCCCTGCCCCGGGAGGCGCTGAGGAAAAACGGCGCGGGGAGAACGAAGTGTTGAAGGCCGGCGGTAAAGAGAAGTGGAGGAGCATCGAGGATGGAAGTGCGGAGGTGCTGGCGGCGGCGGTGGCGACGACGAGCGAGGAAGACGAGGCGAGGAAGAGCCTCCACGGAGGGCCGCACGTCTCCATGGGCGACGTCAGGTCAGGAATTTTTCTTGGTAACCAATTAAAGTTGGCACTGAAGTGGACTTTGTAAATTTTAGCTCATGATTGTAATCAAATTTATTAATTGATGCGTTTTTGGAATTGTATTATTTGAATTAGCTTAGCTAGAGAAGTGATATATATTGGATTGAGTCACAAAGACGGACACAAAGTATTGTTTTTATGTATATACATATGTTATTTAGTTAAGTTCATAAATACATACTTTTTGTGTATTAATGGTAAAATCACTAATCAAGTTTATATTGTTACTATCGACCTATCTATCTATCCTGATATAAATAATAGAGTATAAGTACATTGTTTTACCTGGTGTAATAGTCTAATCCCGTGACCCTGAATTGGAATAAGCGGGTATAGAAGATGGATGGATGGATGGATGGATGGATGGTAATAGTCTAATATAACAACACATATAATAATGTTCTCTCTCTCCTCGAACGCACCTCTTTTAAGAAATAGATGTATAAACATAGACTAATATAAAAATAGATGAAGCTCCACACTTGAGATTTTTTTTTTTTAGCCTGCAGATTAGCACAAATTTAAATCTTAAAATCCCGTATATTCATTTTGGATGTAGCAGCGCTGAGGACCCTGAGGAGCAGCAGGCGGTGGCGAACACTGTGGAGCAGTGCGCCCAGGCCACAGCCTCACAGGGAGAGGACAAGCCTGCGGACGGACAGGTATCCAGTGCTGAGCAGTCACAGTGTCGAGTTGTTTTCATGTTTTAGTTTAGTTTTTATGTCGTCAGTTAACCAGTAAATGAGCAATAGCGCTAGCATGATTTCCAATGGCAGTGTTTGTGAGTTTAAAGGTTCTGTGTGTCACACTGAGTGCCACATTCAATCCCACACACAGTGGGATGTGGTGCAAATATGGCTGTGTAGAGACCAGTGAACCTGCTCTCCTTCAGTAAATAGAAATGTTTAGTGAATGGAAATGTGGGTTATATATTCTTAGTGACTTTAACTAAAAGTATACAGATTTTTTTTTTTTTTTTTTATTCCATTTCATGCCAATCGATCCTTCTTAAATCCCTTTCCCCTGCATTAACAATAAAAACAAAATATCAATCTCTGCCCCAGATATTCAGCCCTAAATGGGATTTGGAGGAAACTGAGGAAAGCCAACAGGACATTAACGTTCAAACAGACGCTCGCGCAGTCTCCCATCCGTCTCAATCTGCGTGGGTGACGGTGTCGACAACAACTGCGAAAGAAAAGGGCCAAGACAGGCGCGGAACCACGGAGAGAGAGAGCAATGCCTCCACGTCCTGCTCAGTCGAGGGTTTGGCGCCCTCTGGCGGCAAAGACGGAGCCGACAGTCCCCCGTCCAACAGGAGAGACCCGGCGAAGGAGACGAGCAAGGGCGCAAGACAAGAGCAGAAAGAGAGCAGGAGGTGTAAGGAGGAGAGGAGGAGGACGGGGAGGGAGGGCAGGAGGAGTCCTCCACCCTGGTCCCAGAGAGCTGACAGGGAGACCACGAGGGAGGCCATGGCCTCGGACTCCAGGGTCAGAGACAGACACTCTCCCCACCGCCGCCAACCCAGCGAGAGGCGCGCGGGCTCCCGCCGCCGCTCCCCCTCCCGGAGCAAGGAGAGGAGGCGCAGAGCGAGCAGCCCGCCGCAGGAGTCCAGCAGCAGGGCCGGGGACAGGTCGGCCAGGGAGGGCCGCAAGACCAAAAGGCCAGACGAGGTCACGGCGGCGGCAGAGGAGGGCAAGTGGCCCAGAGACGAGCTAGAGGGCGGCCGGTGGGAGGCGGCGGACGGCGTGGACGGCAGGTGGGAGCTGGAGGAGGGCGAGAGGCCCGGCAGCAGCGGCAGCAAGAGCAGCAGCTCGTCAATGGGCGGCCGCGAGAGCTGCAGCGGCCGCAGGAGGCACCGAGCCGAGAAGAGACGGGCTTCCCCAGAGCCGCTGGACGACTGGAGGCCCAGGAAACACAAACACAGGGAGTGAGAGTACTTGAAAATGTAAAAAACAAATAAGGTAGACGGGCAACCAAAGCTTAGTCGTGTTACTTAGGCCTCTGTAATGGGGAATTAAAAAAAAAAAAAAAAAGCTTACATTTACTGCCGTTATGTTTCATTTCAATGTGCAAGAAAAGTGCCTGGATGTTTGGTTTGGCTTTCTTTTTCTTTTTTTAAACCCTTTTTCTTTTTATGCATTGCCCTGTATGACAGACAAATCATCCAGAGTGAAACTGTGAAGAGCGAACGTTTACTATCACAATTATTGATTATTATATTATTATTATTATTGAAAAATGTGAAAACAACTAAAGTTGCACGAGCTTGCGACCTGCTCATGGCTGCCGCCAGTAGAGGTTTATGCACTCAACCCAGAGCTGCTGATGAAAGACAATCTAATTTCAAAGTTTGACAAATTATTTTAGAATGTTTATTATGGATATTTATTATTTAAACCTCTATTTTTTTTCTTTATTGATTATGTAAATGTTTTTGATTTAAAGACAGCTGCTGGATTGGTTAGGAATTTTCCAGAGAAAAGATGACTTTTTTTTCCTGTTTGAAGGAAATAAAAAATATACATATAGCTGGAATGTCTTTTGGTTTTGTATATAAATATTTTAAAAGAGTCTCCTATTTTGAACCTTTAAACCGTCTGTCACTTTTTTTTTCATCCATCAGTCTTAGAGTGAAGATAAAAAATAATACAAACAGGGAAGGGATATCTGCTGCAAAAAAACATATTAATCAAAATAAGCATTGAGCTGTGCAGCAAGTGTATGTTTTATTAGCTTAATAAATGGATTGCATGGAAGTCATACCTCTTCTGCTGCAAATCACATTTATATGTTACAGCATATACAGTATGTGATTAGGTTTTTTGTTTTGTTGTTGTTGTTTTGTCAACTTTTTCCATTTTTTTGGTTTTGCCACTGAGCATTTTGTTTTCACTGATTTCAACTGACAAATTTTGAATTTTCAATCATTCTATAGCATCCTATTTCAATAGCATCAAAAGGGCGCTTAAAAGGATAGGACTCGCCTCGCTTTGTGAATCGTATTAACAAAATATTGCCAGTAAATCACGCTGACATGTAGCTCAAACTGAAGCTCATTAAAAAGGATGAAATCGGCTGCTCTCAGAGGAAGAGCACCGGAGGAGACGTCCTCTTCCTGTGCTGTTCCTCCGCTCGCTTCCCGTCTTCCGGGCTTCTTCTGACTCCTTTTTCATTACCGGGCTGTTGGCTTCTCGTGCGGTCCTCCTTGCCTCAGTACCAGGTAGGGGCGCCCGGCCTCAGTGCAACAAAGGCTGCGTTCAGACTGCAGGCGCATCTGATTCAAAAATCAGATTCTTTCTCAAATCCGATTTGTAGGGCTGACTGTCCACACTGTTTAGCGAGAGTCCAAATGGGATCTGGCTCTGTTCAGACAGGTCCACATTATCGACCCATTTGACAGGTCGTCCAGCGTAGCGTGTAGTGTGTGACGTCTTATAGTTGCGACAGCGACGCTTGTTTTGCTATACAAGTCCTGGAGCTTGGCTTGAATGGAGTTATCTCCCCACAGACTGATGAGCCAATGAGTTTCCTCAATCATGGGACTGCTGTTTTCTACTTCTTCTGTCTGCTTCATTACGTTACAGCTCCACACCTGCTGGCGCCCTCTGGTCTGGCGCTCACTGGGTCTTGTGTCGCGTAGAGTGACGTCACGGACAGTCAAAACCGAGCTGTGTGTTTGGAGCTGTTCACACTGAGACGCATCTGTCCAAATGCGATTTTGAAACTGCCTCCCGGAAGTGGTTTCAATCTGTTTTGCAAAAGTCGTATTTCATGTGATTTGTGACTGTTCGGACTGCAAAAGAGCCGTCTGGTTTCAGTCTGGATCTGGGCTAAGAATCGGATTTTGGTTGGGAGTCTGAACGTGGCTTTATACACTCCACATATTTCAAGACATGTCCAGTTCTGTCTGACTCAGGTTGCTGTCCGTCTGTCTGTCTGTCTGGGTCTTTTTTGTTGCATTGTGCGTTGTGCATGAGGCAGGTAAGAGCAACGTCGGACCAACATACACTCCACTCGTCTGTGCCAGCTCATGTGTTTTCTCTCGTCCGTCTACGTGCATATTGAAGTCCACGCTTGATTATTTTTCTCCCCTCCCTTTTTTTTTTCTCTCTTCTTCGCTTCATTAAGCCGCCGCCACAGAGGAGACGTGGCAGAGTTCCAGCCTCTCTGTACTCCCTGCGTGCCCGCTGCGACTGCGAGCGCTTGTCGCCGTGCCAGAGGCATGCTGGGATCGGGATGCCCTAACTTTGGCTCGCATCCAAAATAGAAAGAAAAAAACACCCCGGCTCGGACAGTGGCGGCGGTGCCCAGACAGTGCCCACTTCTGCTGCACGCTCTCCGGGGTTAAAGCTCAACTTTTACGGGCTCCGAGCGTACGACCCGCTCTGGCTTCCGCGGCGACCGCCCCTTGCTGTCTTCCTTTTTTTCCCTTTTTTTTTATTGTGGCTCTGCAGCTTGTCTGCGAGAGTCGGAGAAGGATGATTTAAAAAAAAAAATGATTTGAGGAAAGAAGTGAAACGGGGATAGATGCGAAATCGTGGTGGTGGTGGTGGTGGTGGTGGTGGTGGGGAAGGATTGTTGCAGACAGACACGCAGTAGAGGAGGAGACAGACGGGTGCAGATGTCAGACACGTTGAAAGACACAAAGATCCTAGCAGGGTGGGAAACACAGACAGTGGGACAGACACGCACACAGTCAGTCAGACAGACGGACGGGCAGACAGACAGGTGGATCCAGTAGAAATCAAGGGCAATATCTCTCCCGTCTCCCCCTCCCAATCGCACGGCACGGATCAGAACAAGGTACGCTTTTGTCGGACTCGTCGCTTGTTTCCGCTCCCCTGGTAGCCATCTGCTGCTTTTGTTTCCTCGTCTTTTCCTTGTTTCCACCTTCTCCCTTTTTTTTTGGTTTTTATCTCTCCTCTTGTGCCCCCCCACTCCCCTTTCCCGTCTGGGTTTCCTTCTTTCCTTTTGTGCCAGCGATGTGTGCCGACCGTCTCGGGGCGCCGTGCCAACCCTTGTCTGATGGACCTGCGTGCTCCTCTTGTTTGTGTGTTTGTGTGTGCAGGCAGGATTGTTTAGGGCCGGCGGTAGAAGGCAAAGCAGGTGTTGTGTCGAACCGCATCTTATATAATCCGCCACCAATCAGTTTGACCTTTCTTACTTTCGCGCTGGCTGCCGCGAAAGGCAAAATCTGAGCTCTGGCAGACCATCGTCGTGAGGAGAAAAGTTTAGCAATTCAGCAGAAAGCTGCCCCAGTCTTGAAGGACAACAGAACAAAGAGCACGTTAGATGAATGATGATGTTTTTGGAAAATATTGTAAAATTATCTTTTCTTTTTTCTCTGACCTTAGTTTGTCTCTCCTGCTGTGTGTGTTTGACCCAATTGTGTAGCTCATAGCTCAAGAAAAGTCAGAGTCAATGAGATCGCACATGCAAACTGCAACAACAACATATTGTTTTGCCACATGTTGCGTGACTGACCTGAATCTGTTGTATATTTATTTACTACATAATCTTATTATGTGCTGCTAGCGCTGATTGGCCTTGCCAACCCGTGGGACTGATAGAGAGGATGATGTTTGTGTTGTTTGTTATCAGGTGCCCTTTTTATTGTACTTGTGACTTGAGGCTGTAAACTGAATTGCCATTCGGGGATTAATAAAGTTGTTTGAACTGAATTGAATTGAACTAAATTGAATTGAATTGAATTGAACTGAATTGTTGGACCACATACAAAGTAGCCGAGGTGGTATGAACACCTGACTGCAGGGAGGCCGTCACCGATGTGGTTGCGGTCACGGTAAGGAAATAGAGCTCTGTGTGATGTCACAAAAGGATGATCACCACAACTGGGTGTTTTAACTCGCATTTTCAAAAAAGCATGTCAGGAAAAGAAGCAAAGGGTGGTCTTTTCCTCTCATGTCTGTGAAGGTTCTCAGTCATCCAGGCCATGTTAAGGTAGAAGGGTTAAATTAGGGCAACTGGACTTGTTACAACAGGTCTTGTTGTCCTCACTTAACCCTTCTGCTGCCTTTTCCACTCTTGTTTTTTTCCAAAGTTGAGAGTAACTAAAATCTATGATCTGAAATAATTATTTTGAAGGTGCTTTCCTGCACACTGAAAAATCTAAATATGTCACTTAAGCCGAGAAAAGTGTGCAGGAGGAATTTGCAATGGCGTGGCATTGTTATTATATGCAGTTTGTCATTATTTTCTTTTTTAATACGAGGGGACGGGCAGGGAAGGAAGAGTTCCTGTCGGCGGCAGACGTGAGTCAGGCAGTGAAGGAATGCGCGTGCGCACATGATTGTCCACATGCAAATGAGGGGCTGCTTTTATGATTCTTAATCTTGTATGGCATTTAGAAAATTGTAATGTGACGTGACAACGTGCGCCTGCGTATGTGTGAGTGCGTGTGCACGTTTGTCTTCCTTGCACTCCTGCCCGGTCCTGTCTGTGACCACAACTGTGCGCAGAATATCAATGAGCATCTCAGGCTACCCAGACTGTGTGTGTGTGTGTGTGTGTGTGTGTGTGTGTGTGTGTGTGTGTGTGTGTGTGTGTGTGCGTGTGTGTAAAACGGGTGTCTTTGCCAAGGGCTTGTGATGTCCTGTTGAGTTTGAGAACAGCTTTAAATCCCTCCTCTCCTCAGATAACACTTGAAATTTTCCCTGTTTGCTTTCATCCATTTTATTTGACATCCCTGCCCTTGGCATGGGGTTCATTGATGCTGCACTGCGGTTCCCAAGCCGAAAAAGGTTCCTCCCGCACAATGAGCAAATATGAAAAAGATTGCTCTATGTCAAACACGGCGACAGCGACAAAAGGAAAGATCACTCGCTGCGGTGACGGATAACTGGTGTGTCGCTCTAAACCCAAAACTACGCTGGCCGACGTAAAACACCACAGATGCAAACCAAGAAAACACATGCAAACGAGAAAAACAAAACGCTGCATAAAGCAGTCACTACAACGGAAGGGCTCCAAACCTGCAGGGGGCGCTCTTGGCGAAACAGCTCAATGGAGAGACACACAGGTAGACCGAGAACTAGACTAGAAGGTTTCTGGTAGAAACTGGCGTAAAACAGACTAGATTAAAAGTCACGTTAGCGTGCTAAGCCGTACCTTCCTATTGTTTGAAACACCGTCAGTCGGCCGTCCTCGGTCTACCTGTGTGCCTCTCCGTTCAGCTGTTCTGCTAAGAGCGCTCCCTGCAGGTTTGGAGTACTTCCATTGTATTTACTGGTTTTTGCAGCTTTTTTTTCGTTTGCATGTGTTTTCTTGGTTTGCATCGGTTGTGTTTTGCATTGCTTCTCTGTTTGCAGCGCATTTGATGATTAAGTATGTTTTTGTGACTTGCAGCACATTTTTTCATTTGCACCACGATCATCTTGTACCTTGTTTAGACTTGTGTTTGTGAATTTGCATTGTTTCCATGCCTGCAACTGCTTTCGCCAACTAAGGCGTATTGTGTTGTGTTTGGCCCTCGTTGGCCACCGTACAAAGCTAGTGGATTTACAGCCATTGAAGCCGAATGTGAGGATTGACGTATACCATTAGTTGTGCATCGCACAGTTTTTAAATGTAACATAATCTTAAAAGGAAGCAGCAGCTCAGAAGAAGGTGAGAGAGAGAAGACGGGAAAAATACCCAAGTTGGGCCTCCTGGAGGAAAAGCCCTGGGCGGCATGAATCAAGTCTCTCCTCTAGGAGGCCATGTCACCGATCAGATCATGCATATTTATCAGGGCCGAGGCCGCCCGTTTTCCTCCCTTTTGTCACGTTGTTGATTTGTATGTTTAACACACACCAGAAGGCCGGCTGACGGCCGGGCTGTCTAGACAGCTTATATGTGGTCCAGCGTGTGAAACACACAAACACACAGACGGTCACTCACACACACACACGCAAACAGAGGGTGTAATATTTACCTGCGGATACAGGCAAATCTCAGGGATTATCAGCGCGTTTTGTTGTCCCGCTTGTCATCGCGCGCACTTTTGTGTGCTAACATTTTGAACAGACTAACAAATCCCTCCCCCCGCCCGCCACCCACCGCCCCCTCCAGTGTACAAGCGTGTGCTGCGTGCGTGCACGTGTGTTCGTCTAAAATTCCTCTGTACTCCCGATTGGTTGAGCGTGCAGCATCCTGTTTAATTAGCGTGTCCGAGGTGATGCATCGTTAACAAGCAGATGGGGAGGGGAGGCTGGGGGAGGGGTTGGAGGGGTGGTGGAGGCGGAGGGGATCTGCCTGGAGAGGGTTTGTGGGAATTACGGTCGGCCGGCGTGCCGTCCTGTCTTTGAAAATGAAAGGGGGGCTCGGCAGCTCCGGCGCAAACATTTCCTTTGCACACGATTTGCAATTTGACTTCAATCAGCTGTGTCGCGCTCAATAATCCGGCAGTCAACAATCAATTTGTGTTTTGTTTTGTTTTGTTTTGCAATTGCATATCAGCGCGACACGTTGCGGCAATTGGAGCTCATTCAAAGTCACTGATTGCTTTGATACGACTCTGATTCGCTGTGTATGCATTTATTTACTTGTACACAGGGGCCACATGCCTTTATTGCAGTATGCACAAACATAAACACATTCTGTTTTACATGGTGTATTTCCCTTAATTTTCCACAGGTAAAACTTTACAAAAATGTTTGTTGCATTGATATGATTGGTATTACGATATTAATACGATTCAACAAGAAGAATCTTTTTTTGAATCAGGACACACAAATATTACATTTTCTTATCTAACATCATTCGGTGCATTTTTTTTTTAAGTGGCATTTTTGTTTGCAGAACTGAGTGCTCTGAGAGAAGAAGTTATTTTCCAGTTTTGGTGCGTGTGCGAGCGAGAGCGCGAGGGCTTGTGTCTGTGGGAGCCTGACTGCTGGTGTGAACCAGCTACTTGATTGTCCTGCAGCCATTGATATGGAGATGGAGCGGGGGGAAATGAAACTCCTGTGTGTGTGTGTGTGTGTGTGTGTGCAAGAGAGAGAAACGCTTGTGTGTGTGTGTGTGTGGGGGGTGCTGCAGCAGTAGCATAGAAACTAAGGACAAAAACAGACAAGTCGATGTTTCCTGAGCTCAATAAAATGATTGCAACCACACATTTTGAGTGCAAGAATAGTCAGTTTTGCCTGTTTTGATAATGAAATACAGACTGTTGATTAGATCCGTTTGTAACCGAGCTTTAAAAGTGCTCTAAAAGGAACCAACATGGCGACGAGAGGACAAAATTCTACACTGAGTTTCCAGACTGGAGGTCAGAAACAGCAGATAAGCCGGAGCCGCCGTCAGTGAATGGCGAAACCTCTGAGGTAACCAGAGTAAAGTGGCGCAAACCAGAGTATTTTGCTCGCAAAGTGTGTGTTAAGTGTGCGTGAAAAGGCTCATTGTTGGCAATAAGTTGAAACGAATTTCAATTGAACCAAAAAAAAAAAAAGAGTAAGTCGAGAGTCTCCCGGCCCTCCATCAGCCGCGGCTTCATTTCTCTTTTTACGCTCTCCATTTCTAATCTGCAGCCATTTCTCACTCTGTCCTCCATGCTCACTGAGATGTGAAATCTCCACAGCCCCATCCCACTGTTATTCTCTCACTTTTTTTCTTTTATACCTCACTTGCACTCTCTCTCTCTCTCTTGCACGCTCACACACTCTGACTGGCTCTGACTGTCATTGCGGGTCCTTTGTTTCTGAGAGAATGAGAACTAATTGCCATTTGGCACCAGGCCAGAATCCAGCCGAGATGAGGATGAAGTGCGCACATATACACAGAGAGAGAGAGAGAGAGAGAGAGAGAGACGTGCACGCACACTGAGCATGCACATACGCTCACAATATGCAGAGCTTAATTCAGTTTCAAGTTAGGCCATTAACAATTCCTTGATCTACCTATTTATACAGATACAGCAATTTTGTGTTTTGCACACGTTTCAATCGTCCTCATTATTTATTGAAATACATCAAATTGGAGCCTATATATACTGAACTGAGCTTTAACTATAAGAAAAAAAAGTCCCAACATTGTAATTTGTTCTGTTCTGTGTTTTCACCTACAGTTGTTTCTTTATGTTCATTGGGATTTTTCTTAATTAGTTTTTTTTTTACCTATTCATGTCACAAACAGTCCTTGCCAGAAAATGATAAATTGTCTTTACCCGTTGATTGGTGTAATAAGCTTTAGGTTCGTGCTGGGATCAAACTCCTGCAAACATCTGCGTTCATACAAAGAGTTCCATTCAGAAGAGAGAAATTACTCAGGGGTTCTAGTCTATGTCTAAAAGCAGCAATAGTAATGAAGTTAGTGTTTTCCCGAGACGTGGACAACAGTGTTCACAGAATGAAAGAAGCCTGTAATAATGTTTACTACGTCTATTGTTGGAACACTCGCAAGGGAATATAGACCACCTGTTTGAGGATCCCCCACTTTAAAATAAGATTAAAACAAACCAGACTGATGACTAGTACAAATGTGTTTTTCTGTGTGCGTGTGCACTTTGAGTCCCGGAAAGGCTTTGTGCTCACAAGTTCTGCAGAGTATTAATGCAGATATTAAAGACTTTCATTTGCAGAATGTAAAGGAAATTCTAAAGGTAAAGATAATTCTCCAATCTCAATGAAAAATGAGAGCATCAACACGTAGTCAGAGCAGTATAGAGGTCAGGGTTAGTGTTGGTGTTGAAGTGAACAAATAATTCAAAGGTACATTGACAAAACGTTTTGTAGGTTGCAGAACAAAAGTTTTGTCAGGTCCAAAGTTTTGCTAATTTACGTGTGTGTTGGCTGTTAGGGATCTCTGAGCTAGCATCATGTGTCTACCGTCGATAACGTGCGTTGTCATTGTGTCAACGCCAACCGAAGAAGCTCAGGAGTCGCTGACGTTTGGGTTAACTGGAGAAATGGCTGAGAGACGCGTGGCTTCATCTCACCGTCCTCTCAAATGCAGCGGGACCAGCGATGGTGAAAAAGACAAGTGGCTTAAAAAGCCACGGTTGCCTCATCCCTGCTGGACAGGTAAGATCACATGGTGCTAATCTTGCACAACAGCCTTAGCTAACACATCAAAACCAAAACAGGCCATGCAGAGATTCAGCATGTCTAAGGAATTTGCAAAGCAGAGAAGAGTTGACAGGCGTTAGATTGTCAAAATTAGAGAAACATCAAGTTTAATCCCTGAGTAGCAACATTTGCGCACCAGGAAAGAGTCCGTGCTTGCTGTCATTTTTAGCACCACTATTCCCACTCTAGTGATCTTTGGCTCATTTAACTGGCATCCCATCAGTAGCTGCGTTTCCATTACCCGTAGAATTGTGCAAAACCTATATATATACATATATATCACAATTAAAAAATGGGTCATGGAAACAGTTAAACTTCGAAAGACCTCTCAAATATCGCTGAAAGGTTTTTACGCTCTCATGATGTGGTTTTTCAGACGTATCGATATAGAGGTACGTCGTAAAAGTGTCATGGAAACAATTTTTTTCGCATTTGCAGGCCAGCGGACGTGATGAACGGGTTCACATCACCAGTTCACTTCAAGTGAAAATGGAGCGTTATGTTTGGACAGGGCAGGTGACGGAATATTTTTTACAAGTAATTAAAGAGAAAAATATAACAAACATTCTTGACAGCAAACAACATCAAAGGGCAGATTTATTGCAAAATGTTTTGTACCTTCGTCCTCCTCAAAGTGGGGCCTTGCGGGACAAGATTTTGTACGAGAATTACACGGCTTCTGCGCTTCACACCATTTAATGGAAAAACACCTGCGAATTGCAATTGTACTTTGTCGGAATTTTAGAAATACCGCTTTTATTTTGCGTAAAAAAACTGTCATGGAAATGCAGCTAGTGAGGCAAGAGTGAGTGTGCCCCCCCGCCATCTCCATTGGCTGGGAGGTTCAAGCGTCGTCCATATCACCTAAGCTCAAAATGAGCTAAGCTTGAGCTTAAAATGAGTTGACAATGTTTGAAACGGATTGTGAGGTGGATGCATTAAGTCGTGCGTAGGGTGTTCAGTTTTGAACTGACGCTCTGAAAATGCCCTGTTTGCTGCTTCTGAGGGACTGTCCACAGACTGTAATCCAATGCCCGTATGAATAAACCATGGGGGAAACACGTACGCGCTCGGCAAACACACATCTTAGGGAATCGTGTACGTACAGTAGCTTTAATGATTCTATTTTATCCACTGACCACAGATAGAGCCTATTGCATGTCGTGTGTGTGTGTGTGTGTGTGTGTGTGTGTGTGTGTGTTTTCTTGGTGTATACCTCCTATCTTTTCCATGAGGGTGTCCATCCCGTGGGTAACAGAAGGGATGAGGAATAAGAACGGAGCCCCAAATGGAGCTCCGCAGGTCAGGAGCCCAGTCGCTGAAAGTCACTGGCAGAATAGCAGCTCAGGAGGAACAAGACGAGAGTCCCATCTGCACTTTCCTGGCTTCTCTGTGACCTCGTAAAGTCGGGTTCCCTGCCCTTTTATGTGAGCTCGTGCACCTTTCCGTAGAAATATGATGCTCTGCATCTGGAACCGGCTCCGCCGTTGCCTTGGTGACGCCCGTCATGCTGGCAGGCCCACCCTTGTGCACTACCACGCACACAAACACACACACACACACACACACACACACACACACACTGGTAATGAGAGACTGAGAGACTGGCAGCATGCCAGGGCAGTCCACACACACACACACACACACGCAGGCAGGCAGGCAGGCAGGCACGCACCTTCCCCCCATGCACCAGAACATTCTGAACGCAGAAGCACACACAGACCCACACGCACTCGGCACATTTACATACACAGTTCGTTTGGGTTTTCTTGGTCTGGCAAAGGGGGGTTGGGCCGTCACGTTTCAGGAGAGTGCGCTGAGGAAGGTAGAGACAAAGGGAAGAGAAGAAAGAAGTTAAATTCCCTTAAGTACGACAAAAGATCACTTTAATTGCATTTCTTCCCTTTTAACCGAATAGATGGACAGTTATCTTGAAGGTAATTTCATCTGATTTTTTTATTTTTTTATTTTTTTATAAAAGTAAGAGACGCAGGAGTTAGAATACAAGACTGATCAGGCTACCAAATAGTGGATGGCAAATTAAAATGCAGAGCGCCGAGTGTGGTGAAAAGGAAAATACCTCCATGTCAGTTTCAGCCATCTCTTTTGGCCGGCTCCTCTTTGTCTTGCTGTCCCTCTCTCTTATCTCCTCTACATCTGCCACACTCCCTCCCGCCGTATCATTGTCCTCTTTATCATTCACTCTTTGAACTGCACTCACATGCACTCGTCTCTGCAAGAGGTCTGTCCGGCACGAAACAAAGGGGGCCAGCAGTGGCTGTGACTGTGAAAATGGCCCTCAGGTCGGCCAGCATGCCACACACACACACACGCACACACGCACACACACTTGAAAACGAAAGTAGGTCTTTTTTTTTTAGATTATGACACAAACTTTCTTAATTTTGCGTCACCCACAAAATTAAGTTCTGGGTTGTGTGAAAGACTAACTATCAGTGTTGGCGAGTAATCTATTACCAAGTCATCCAAGACTGTAATCAAACTACTTTTTAAATAAGACAGTAATGTAATTGGATTACTGTGGCAAAACTGGTAATTGTGTTATAATTACTTCATCAAGTAATGGGTCCATTACTTTTTTTCTGAAATATTTAGCAAGCTAAAAATGTCTTATTATACACAAAATGTCTGAAATTTTGAAAAACAACCAAAAACAACTATGCCACAGATTATTTTAACAATTATTGTGTGCAGTTTGTGTTCAGAGAGCAAACATTCATTCATGTTAAGAGGACAGAGGCTATATTTGCAGTAGGAAAATTTGCACTTTGATGAAGTTCATTACTATACCTTTTTTAACTAAAGTAATTACTAATAAGCAATTGATTACTTATAAAACAAAGTAATTAGATTACTTTTTAAAGGGTAATCAGTAATCAGTAGTTGGATTACTTTTATGGAGTAATCCCAACAACACCAACGATAATTGAAAGTTACAAAAAAATGAAATTGGTACAATAGTAAAACTAGGCCTCAGCTGGCATCAGAATTCAGCCTTTTGCAAACAATCCCAGTTTGCAAAGAGAAAAATGTGGCTTTGTGATAGTGAGGCTGTCCTTTTTTGGGCTCTTCATCTTTTTTCTCTCTCCCTGACACCCCCTTTTCTCAAACCTCCTACTGGACAGGCAGCGCTATCAACAGTGTCATCATAGTTGACTTTTTATCCCCTTTAATAGACCGGTGTTACTAAGTCATGAGGCCAGCAGTGTTGGAAAGTAGCTGACCTCCTCCACCTTCTTCCGCACTTTAACATGAATACACCGCTGATGAATAACAATGAGCGCGGCTAATCTCTATACCTTGCCGTCGCCGATGTGCATGACTTGCCGTGTTAATCGAGGGGCAGGGGCAGCAATGGATCAGTGACATGAATATAAATGAGCCTAGATTTAAATATAAGGGCCACATTTAGATCTTCTCTGTCAGCCGGCGCACCTCTCAAACGCTATCCCCGCATCCGAGGCTGCACCGGTGATGAATTATATGATGACAGAAATGGGAAGATCTCCAGAGAATGAAAGAGTGCCTGTCTTTTTAGGGGCCCCGCATTTGTGTGTGCATTTTTTGTGCGCAAGGGTGAATGAAAGTCGCGTGTGCGTTGAAAAGAGGGGGAAAAGAGAGAGGAATCACGAGCGGAGCAGATGATGGATTAGGTTGATGTTCAGCTCGTGTGTGGACGCAGTGAGCGAGAGCTGAGGAAGGGGGGGTCGGGGAGGTGCTCAGGTAACAGGCTGGAGACCAGGTGCTGTTTCTTTTAGCCACGGCCAAATCGATTTGCAGCGCTGCTTGGGAAGAAAAGCAGCTTAATAACAGAATTCTGTGAAAACAAGGGCCCGTGGTGCATTGACCTTAACCGGCTGAAGCTTTTTTTTTAAAATATCACTGTGTCATGATGCATTGATTTTTTATTTTTTTTTATGTTTCCCGAGAAATTATTAAATAAGAGCAGAACTCGGATCAGATGAAAATATTTTAGCGTGCAGCACATTTAAGCTAGTTTCGAAGTCTGGTTCTGACAAGACAGGTTTACAGGTGTTCTGTAGCAGCCGCTTTTTAAACAATTAATGTACCGAACCTTTAAATACCCATGACAAGAAGAAAAACAGAGAGAGAAAAAAAATTGATGCATTGCCCTTTTGACCGATATTCTTTTGGATGTTTCATCCCCTCCGCCCCCTTTCATGTTCTTTTTCAATAAATCACAAAGCTCGACACTATTATGTCCCGCATCACTTGAAGGATTGCCGCTCACAATGGGATGCGTGACAAATAAATAAATGATGAGAGACGGACACCTCGTGGCACTTCGTGGCTCATTGTTGTGTCCGGGGGGGGGGGGGGGGTGTGCCTGTGCGAGCGTTTGTGCGTGTGCACCTCTCTCGCTGCCGCCATTGTGCGCCCGCGCTGTTAGAAAGTGAGGGGGCGGGAGGGCAGGGGCTGCGGGAGATAATGAGGTTGGAGAGGGACAACATTAAAAAAAAAAAAAAATGAAGGGGGCCGGCGTGATAAGTGCGCGCCGGATGGGGGAGGAAGTTTAGGGGCATGTGAAGGATGATCGCAATGACGCAAAGTCGAGGTGAGCGGCCAGATTAAAGAGCTCCGCGGCGAGGAAATCACGTGGAAAAAAAATTATTGCGTCGAGCGATTATTATTATTATTATTATTATTATTATTATTATGATCATGAAGAAAACTTTATTTAATCGATTTCAATCGATTTATTCTGTTGTGTTTAGACTGGAAGCACACAGGCGAGCCACATGCTGCAGCACCGCAGCTGCGCCGCTCCGCGCACGTCCCCGCTCGGGACAAGCCTATTACTACTTGACATGCAAATCTCTCCCCTGACCTTCCTCTGTCAGCCTCTCTCTGTCTCCGGCTCTCCCAGCGCATTATCTCTTTCTCCTCCTCTCTCTCTCTCTCTCTCTCTCTCTCTCTCTCTCTCTCTCTCTCTCTCTCTCTCCACTGCTCTGCGCTCTCCAACTTTCCCCTCCGCGCTCTTGCATGCTGCTGACTCTCCCTCCCTCCTCCCCCTTTGCTCCCCAAAAGTGCACTTTTCCCACCAGTTCAGTCCTAAATTAAATTCAGCACGGTTATAAATTAAAAAAACAACAACAACAAGATAGAACGTGTTCAGTGCTGCTGGTCTGCATTTGCATTACGTTATGGCAGACGGTGTCATGTTGGCACATGTGTATCCGGGTGCCTCTGTTTACCCAGGTTACGAGAGTGTTTCGTGCAACTGGGCCTACAGCGGGTGCGCATGTGTGTGTGTTAATGATTACACTTTGGCCTGTGCTGAAACACAGCTACTGTCAAGGTAACTGCCTCGTTGCAGGCTTATTGAACTTTTCTTTTTTATTACCCTTAACCTGTCCTCTGGAAACCCTGTGCCCTCTTCACACACTCGCTATTTGCGTAGTAATTCTGGACGCTAACCTTGGAGGGCTGTGTGTGTCTGTTCCTTTCCGTTTTGGCCACCGCCTCCTGTCTTTTCCTCGCTGCCACGGTCTCGAAGCCGACGTTTCTGATGATTGTTGCCGATACCTGGAACTTTTCTCCAACCGTTGCTGCCGCCGCAGTGCATTTCAATGTTTGCTGAAAATAGTATTGAGCGTCGTCATCCATGTGAGGAAGTACTTTGTTTCATTCATAGATTTTTATCCCCTTGAGCTGACACAATGTCACAAATTCTGAGTTGTTGACATTGCACACAGTCGGAAATATAGCCGTGGGCAGAAGATCTTTGAAAAAGCCAGACAAGCATTTAAAAATATCACTATGCCTTGAGCGAAATGTATTAAACTGTGTTTATTCAATAGTGATAGTAAAATTAAGCATTTAATTTGGCAAATACAGCTGTTTTTTGTTTTTTTTTTTTTTTTCGCATTTTCCAGTCTGAAACTACAGGGGTCGGATAAAAGCTCATTAAAAAATTTGTGATAATAAGTACCTTTACATTCCTATCATACCCACAGTTCCCGATTCTGTGGAAGTGCTGTTTTGCTCCCCTCCACACTGGTCTATTCTTCTTCGCCCGGCTTTGTTCACATTTCCACCCTGGCTGTCTCTGGACTTTTCTGTTTTGTTACAGTCTACCCGCCTAATCTAACGTTAGTTTGCCCGCGGAATGGTGTGACGCATGAGTGGACACTGACTGAAAAAGGCTAGTCAAAGAGCTCCCAGGCCATGACAGACTGCGGCCTTTTAATCGTGGCAAAACTTTAGATCACTGCATATCCTCTTATAAACACCTATTCCAAAGTAGCAGGATAGTGACGGCTGTGGTTTGTTTGTCATGTCAAAGTGGCCAGAGTTACCAAGTCAGCATGCCCTGTTGCGTCCAATGGGCCTCTTCTTATCCATATGAGAAACTGAATTGTGGGATTTGCAGTTGAATCCTGGCGATATCATCTGTTCATGGATGGAATGCATCCCTGTTCCAGAAGAAAATATGCAACTTTGTTTGGCTTTGTCGGATAACATTACTGTCAATGGGTGTCAGTGATTCACTTTCAACAATACTTCAGGCAGGATCAGGCAGCTGTCATGTTTACCGGCTCATTACACAGTAATCTATTGACCATTCTCTGCACTGTAATTAAAATCTAGTGCAGAGGAAGTGCCCTGTTTCGCATGGCTTGCTTGGCAGACATCTTTCCAGTCACTGCGTTTGTTGCAAGGGAAATTTTATTTATTTTTTCCCGCTTTGCGCCAAGAATGAGCAGCGATTCCCAGGTTTTGCATTATGTAAAAAACCCATATCCTCTTGGCTTTGAGGGCTGGCCAAATAAATACCTGGCAGACGATGAACTCTACTCCTCCGTTTCTCTCCCACACAATCAAATACAGCCAGATAAGGGAGGTAATTTGTGCACAAGGACGGTAGTTGTTTTTCGCCACCGGCCGGGTCAATGGTCAGTGTCTGCACACGCACGTTTTGCCCGTCTTTCCAACAGGCAACCGAGGCCTTTGTTTCACTGCTGAAATGTTGCAGTTGGCAGATTCCAGGCAGTATTTGTTTCTCTTTAGCGGGCGTCCGCCATAAGACACTTTTCAGAGCCGCTTCCTTACATGGCAGCCAAAGCCGCACCTGGGTGTGGCGAGTTTTTACAAGCAGGGGAGAGACCTTGGAATCCTCCTTGTGTTTTCTACTTGGGATGCGTCATACACTACCACAGAATCTCCTTTCCCTTTAACTTGATCACTCAGTGAGTAATTTACACAGGTAAAATCCTCTAAACGTAGCCTCCAACTTTTTCTGTTTTTTGCTGTTGTTACATCTTTTAAGGCTGTATATTGAGTTGGGATATTGAGATTTTAGAAACCTACCATTGGTCATGCCACAAAAACAATATCATCAAAAAAATGAAAGCACCTTCAATCTGACTGGAATAACACCAGTAAAAGAAAGTCGTTTTTGCTTTGCGTTTTTTCATTATAAAGCTTCTGATTGACAAATGGCCAAATGCTCTAATCCAGAAAAATGCCTATATTTCTATTTCCTGCTGGTTACATAGCTTTGACCATCATTGATTTTATTTATTTCATCAATTCTGCCGCTGCTTCTCCTGCACTCAAGGTGCTGGAGCCTATCCCAGCTGTCTGGGGTTAAAGGCCCTACTGAATGGAACCAGTGAGACAAATAACAATTTGCACTCATATTCACACCTAAGGACAATTTAGAGTTGCCAGTTAGCTAAAATGTGCTTGTGTTTAAACTGTGGGAGGAAGCCGAGGTACATGAGGCGAACCCACCCACTTCTCACTGTGAAGGTATCCACTGCAGTGTCACTCTGTTGATAACATCAAGCAATCAATCAATCGATCAGATGTATTTGTATATCCCTTTACAATAACCAAAAAGTACCCAAAGTGCCTTTAAACAAAACCATAAAGCATAAAGAAATATAAACATTGAAAGTAAGTAGTTCTATGCTTTGCAAATCCATGATAAGTCTTGTGATTGAACATACCAATGAATTCCAGAGCTTTATTTCCCCTTCACTCCATTACACCTTTGACCAACATCAATTTCATTGATTGACAGTAAACTGATAAGACTTGGGCTTTCTGCTGCATTTTTTGTACCAGACCCATTTCAAGATATACAATGGAATTGCGATTAATTGAAAAGACGACATGACCCACTCTGTCTGGCAGGAAGAGATGACGTAAAACCTTGACTATTTGCAAAACTGTCCATTCAGAAGTTAGAGGTGCAAGTATGTAGCCAACGTTATCTTTATGTTCGAGCCAATCAAGGCTTTGGGTATTGTAAACCGGGCGCACATTTTGTAACCTTTAGCTCTGCAAATAAAACTCTGCGATAGATTTCATCTGCAGGGTTTAGGTCATTCCCAATGTCACATATAAGTTCATTTAAATCTAAGGCCATCAACTAAGCCCGTGTATTGCTTCTTTTGATCTTTCTCAATTTTAAAATCAGAACCTATCGCTATTTATTTATTATTGGCTTAGTACTTTTGTGTTTTTGCGTCAATTACATATTGACTCAAGGAGTTTAACCACGACCATGCTACGTGACGCTATTTAATAAGGAGCTGAAGTCCCTAATTCCTGCGGTGGCTCTTCTTTTTAAATGCAACATAAAGTTGCGTTTCATTTTCTTCGGGTATAGGAAGTGGTGAACTTGTTTCCTGCGTTGACTACAGTTAACGCTGAAGTACGTCTGTGTGTGTGTGTGTATGCAGGAGAGAGAGAGAGAGAGAGAGAGAGAGAGAGAGAGAGAGAGAGAGAGAGAGAGAGAGAGAGAGAGAGAGAGAGAGAGAGAGAGAGAGAGAGAGAGAGAGAGAGAGAGAAGGTTAGCCAGCAGCAGCGAGTTAAGAAAATGGCGATCATGCTGGACGGATGCCTCCCCTCGTAGATGCTGCAAACGTATTGAAATTCTTTTAGCCTTATTGCCGGCTTTCTTTTCCACTCTGTTGCACTTTATACTTCAATGAGGTAAGTTTTTCCGGTATCATTTGGCGGTGTTTTCTTTTGTGAGATTTTGCTTGTGTCTAATGTGAAGAGAACCCGGTGCAGGGGAAGCGGGGACCGGTGGAGAGAAGTTGAGCAGCCGCTGTTGTTTAGTTAGCCGTGAGTCGGCTTAGCAAGCTAGCTGGCTAGCCATCCCCGTTTTTTTCGCACTTGGCAGTGCGGATTGCATTCGTTTTTACTTTAAAAAAAAAAAAAGAACGGCGAATGCGTCGGTGGATAATTTGCCGCTCTGTGTCTCTGCGTGCGTTGGCTTGTTTCCTTGCCTCTCCGACTGGCAGACATTTGTAAGGCTCGGTAGGTTAACCTTGCGCTAAAGCTAACTAGCGCGAACGCTGGTCACCCACAGCCTGCCAGCAGTGCGTATGTATCTGTCCAAACCATGTATGGTGTATTTTGTGCGATATTACGGAGTCGTTGCTATTTTTGCTTTGGTTTCGCGCCAGACTTGATGGATTTCGTGTACCGTCGTGCACTGGAGACACATAAGCCATGGAATTTGAAAAAGACCGGATACGTTGTGTAGCCGCTTCGTAACGCTTGTCTTTAGCTTCATTAGCACCATTGCTAACTTGACGACGCAGGTTGCTCGACGGCTCTCACGCTTGATTTCTTTCGATGTTTGTGCTTCGTGTCTCTGGTATGCTTGCTAAAATTTGCTTATATACCCGCAACTCTGCATGTAAGCGGCGTATGGTATGAATTCCTCATGCGAGTCTGCGTTGACGCAAACTTGTATTTCGTAGACGGAGTTTACAACCCCCTCTGTCGGTCAGGCAAGTTGGTTAGCCCCAAAAGACTGCGATACCGGGCTTGCAGTCGTATGTACGTAACTTAATTAATACATTGTCCAGGCGACGCTGCGGGCAGCGCTATGCCTCGACGTAATCGAATTGCATCGACTGTAACACGATGACATGTTGAGGCTATTGTTGATCTTGGCTCGTGCTGGAAAAATACCAGGCTCGGGAGAAGCCATGTTGGTTAAGCTGCAAGTCGGGCAACAGCTGAGATAATGGCCGATCATGGCCCGAGCTGTAACTCTGACCTACACACACTCGCTCTCGCAGTCTTTATCAGTCATTCTCAGACGCGCACACGCATTTGCTATTTACCTTTGCAGGGCCTCACTCAGCTCGACGGGGGCCCTGCTTGTACATCGCCCGGTTACGCACTTCAACTAGAATTTCCACACTGACTAATCAAACTATTCTTACTTTTGATGTAAGTCTGAGCTGTTTGTTTACGTTTGTCCTTGCTTCCGTTTCGCGGATTAATGTCCTGTCGTGTGTAATAATACTTACCTGTGAACATAATGCGGTAGTATTAGTGTGTTAGTCTTCCAGGTGCGCCTTTTAAACGTGTTGTACAAGAGTAAACAAACAAAGCTGCGCCTCACCTCCCGTCAAAAGGATTTTGTGTTTGTCAGTGTGTTATTTTAGCTAATAATTTCAGTTCACTCCGTCTTTGTTTTGTTTTTTTCCCAGAGATTTGGATTTGGAAGCTGTTGCCACCAAAGACGCTGAAGCATCTTAACAGGTGAGTTTGCCACCAAAGTTTGTCAATGTCTGCCATTTGAAAGGAGCACTCGGTGGTTTACACAGTGTTTCCCCATGGTTTGTTATGGCTGGCCTGCTGTGCGTATGTGGGCCTGTTTGGTGGGTTCAGAAAGGGTGTATTTGAGTGTGGGTCAGGGGGACCAGGCACAGGCGGCTGCTGCCGCTGCTTATGCAAGCACATGCAGTTCCGTTTGAATTGAATTGGAGGGTCTGGGTTGGTCTAGGCAGTATTGTGCTGAGTAAGCTTTGCTGTTTTAAAATCACTAAATGAGAAGCCAGGGTCCCGATGTTTTGTGTGTGGTGAGGCGTTTGTGCAGCTCATTGTGTTAATACAGTTGGTTTTACATGCTGGCACACAATGGATCCCTGGACGTCTGTTGACATGCTGTGAGGTTGGCTTCTTTTACTTGTTATTTGTATTAACATTTTGAGCAATGCGTGCCATTGGGGTCATTGAAAAAAAATAATTCAGATAATAAACACTGATACATTTTTGAATATTTTCCCATATAGTTTAAATGAACAAGTTTCTTGTTCAAATGTAGTCAGAATTAATGGCTGTTTAAAAATAAATTTACGTCCTGATGTTCTGTGCCAACTTTAGAAATAATACAGGCTAATTACATAAAATACGTCATTGTAAATGTGACTCATTTGTTGCACTTGAGCTGCCAAACAGGATTGTTTTGTTTTGTCTTAAACATTTTCAGCACCTACCTCATGAATTTTAATTTGGATTCGACTGTAGGACAGTTCATGGTCTCATAGACATGCCATTCAGTTTGCTCATAGATACCGCGGGCTGTTGTGTTGGCTTGTTGCATTTTTAACCTTTCAAAAAATTCAACAGTCCTTCTGCGCCTTGTTGAAGTCTTACCAAACAATGTCTTCTTTTTTTTTTAGTGTAGGAGACATAAACCATGTCTCTTCTTCAAGTGCGGCTTTTGTCTCGTCTGGGTGGACTTGCAGATGATCAACTGAGGGGTCACATGATTAGCCCTGAAAGTTGAGAAATAACAACCCACTTTCTGACACTTCTCTGGCAGGCATTTGTTAGCTTCTGGTCGACCACTGGTTATTTGGCCATTGCAGCGGTAAACGTTGGCTTTCTGGTGGGACGTTAAAACGACTGACTGGATTTTGGTCAGGTTTTCTCTTAACCTCTCGGTAAACCTTGAGGTTGCGTTTGAGCCCTGGATGGATTCTAAGATTTTTTTCTTTCCAGAATGAGAAGAGGATAAATTTAACACAATGGGAAAAATGTCAACACAGCGGCGTTTCCTTTTCCTTCCCTTGAACGATGCACTGCTGACTTCCAAATTGCTTTTGTTTTAATAACATAATTCCCTTTGTTTCAAACTCACGGACAGGAAGTGGAAACACGTTTTTAACAAGGGCTGGTCGTGTTTTGCCCTACACCTAGAGTCTACCCTGATAAAGATATTGTCTCGTTTTGAGATTGAAAACTTCCAGGTTACAGATTAACAAGGCGTTGTAACCCTGCTATGTTGGAAGAGGATCGCGTGGTTGACCATTTCCCCCACTGAGCAATAAAGCCTCGCCTGCATAGACTTGAAAAGAATTCTAACGTTGAGTGCTTGTGGCATGTGCGCGTGTTCACTTAGGATGTGCGTTTCAGGTGAGCTGTTGTCAGTTGTGTCTGTGCAACTGAGATAAAAATTTACTTCAAAAATAGTTTTGTTTTTCTTTTAATTTTCTGATCAAACTGGCAAAAGCCTGTGACTTGATTTTCCCACGTTGTTATGGTTTCCAATTAGAAGACATGGACACAACTGTTACATAGAGCTTGCATTACACAAACGCAAATGTACTTTCTTTTGATTTCATGACCTGCCTCATTTTCTTAAGTTAATCTTTCTCAAGCACAAAAACCATATCAGCTCTTGGGCTTCCGTGACCTGAACTGAACCGCCCTTTTGTTTTGACTGTGGTGCCAAGCAAGTGCACTGAAGTAGCCGCCACCCGCCTACTTCCAAGTCTTGTTGTGCAGATTGCGAGGCGAGACTTCCCATTGACCACCTCTGCGGCCCCACTGAATGAAACGCTTAGCACGGAACCCAGTGTGAGAACATGGTAATGCAAATGAATGCAAATGATGTGGTGTTGCACATGCAGATTAGCCATGCGTCTGTCCCTCAGCCTTTTGTGTTAAGGAGTCACATTTATTTGTAGGCGCTCGTGCTTACAAGTTTATTTTTGGGGTCATTGTTGACAGTGAGGGGCGGGGTTCAATTTCAACGTGGCCACAAGTGGAATCAATATTCCGTCCCGTAGAAATAAAATCCTTTATGTTGCTCAGTGGGTGACTCACTTTTGAGAATGAGAAGGACACCTTGGGAGCCTTGGAAATGAGTTGTCTGAATCTTCACATTTCTGATCTTGGCTACCTCAGAAGTCCAAATATAGTTGGAAGTATTTTTAAATCTTTTTGGATTTATTCGACAGCTGGCAGAAACGAGTTCACAGACGACGCAAGTGGGTGGCGGCAAAACATGTGCTGCACTGTAGCGCCGTTATGGCAGAAGTGAACTTTATTGGATCTGAGGATTTGCTGGGGAAATTGTTGTTGTTTTTTTATGGTGTTGTATCTGTCTGTAAATGACTCTCTGGACCATAGGGTGCCTCACTGAATATGAATAGCAGCTACTTCATGCATGCACATGCATTCAGAGAGTGGAAATGTTGGACTCCAGAGTGAACTTATAATAATAATAATAATAATAATAATTAAAGCTGCAAGCAGCGTTTGCGGGACTGAGCCGCCGTGGCCGACGCGACCCCCGATGACCCACGATGACCCCCGACCCCTGCCGACGCCTGCAATTGACCCCCGACCCCTGCCGACGCCTATCGGGCACCAATGTCCTCTGCCGACGCTCAGCGACATCTGCTGAAAGAAGTCTATGCAAATGATGCTGATTTTAAAATTTTTTTTTTTTTTTTTTTGAAGATGTTGTCAAATCTAAATTATAGGCCTCAATGAGACAAAGACGTGGGTGTTTGAATGACGTCTGTATGACTTCCCTAAAGGAAACTGCAGCTATTTATGTCTGTGATCAGAAAGAGGGAGAAGTGGTCTAATTAATCATCATAAGCCTGTGTATGGAAATGATGCAGATTTTTCACCTGCATTTTTTTATTTTGTTAGTTTGTTTTTTTTTTGAAGTTGCTGTAAATTGTAAAATAAAGGTCTTGATGAGACAAACACGTCGGTGTTTGAATGATGTCTGTAGGACTTCCATAAAGGAAACTGCAGCCATTTGTGTCTTGAAAAAGCTGGACAAGAGGTCTAATCATCATAAGCCTGTGTATGCAAATGATGCAGATTTTTTACCTGCAGGTTTTTTTGAAGTAGCTGTCAAATGTAACTTATAGGCCTTGATGAGACAAAGACGTGGATGTTTGAATGACGTCTGTAGCACTTTTGTAAAGGAAACTGCAGCCATTTACAGTATATGCCTGTTGAATAAGAGGGAGAGCAAGAGACAGGCGTGAGGGGCTCCTGACTATGAGGAGCAGAGTTAGCGCCGCTAGCTCCGTTAGCTCCGCTTTTGGAAGCATGGACATCTAAGCTCAGAACTCCGCCATTTCGGCGCCTACAGGAAAGATATTGGTATCTTCTTTTAGCTAAGAGCTTCAGCTATCTAACTATGTATAGTTATCCGGGGTGTGAGTAACGGTGTAGGCGTGGTGAGTGAAAATACGAACTTCGTTTTTTTTTCGTTCAGGCGATCTCAAACAATTCGAAATATTTAACTTCCTGTTTGTCCTAGGGCAAAAATTAGAGCGTACGCGACGTAGAGCTCGATGAGACGAACGCGTGGATATTTGTTGCATGACTGTCCGATGTTCCTAGAGGGCGCTAGGTGCTTTTTCAGTTATTTTTCTGGTGTGTTTTTTTGCTGTTTTTCAGTTTTGACATCATCGACTTTAAAGGGCTGTAAAATGAAAACGTTGCAACGCTTCCGGACCATTGTTTTTGCGTTGACCTTCTGACAGTGTAGTCTGTGCAATAGAAAAGGTTTGAAAGTTGCAGCATTCACGGTTGTTGAGTTGTGTCACTGTGGATGATTTCAAACAAGTGTAAATAAGTAACTTCCGGTTTGTCAGGGGTCAAAGGTCAGGGTGTGAGAATATAGGTCTCTATCCAAGGAACGCGTGGGTTTTCGTTCCATGTCGTTTCGACCTTCCTAGAGGGCGCTAGAGGCATTTTAATTTTTGCGACGGCATTTTTTAGCGATTTTTGGTCAATTTTCAATGTGCATGACTTTGGAGGGCCGTTGCACGAAAACGGTTTGAAAATTGAACTTTTTTTTTGATAATTGTTTGGAATGAAGGTCCAGTCTATGTCATACTGACTTTTCAAGCCCGTGGGACTTGCGCTTCCTGAGCCTTGCGTTTTCTCTGATTTACAAAAAATGGACGATAGCTCACTTCCGGTTTGTGTGGGGTCAAAGGTCATCATATCACCAAATAGCACCCAATTGCCCGCACGCGTGGGTTTTGGTCCCATGTCTCTACGACCTTCCTAGAAGAAAAAAGTTTTGAAAAAGGGGCAAAAACAGGCAAAATACAAGTGGAAATAACTCACTTCCTGTTTGTCGGGCGCCAAAAGTTAGAGCGCATTTAAATGTCGGGCTTGACGAGACGAACGCGTGGATATGTTCGTTATATTTTTTTGACCTTCCTAGTGGAAGATAGGGCGAGCGAACACTTTTTTACACCAGTAGAAATTTTTGGACGCCTGTAGGGGGTGCTAGAGAGTGGAATTTTGCCTTTGACTCTTCATTTTATAAAATTTTTCACCGGTTTTGAACTGCGTGGCAAATTTGGTGAGTTTTTGAGTATTGTAAGGGGGTCAAAATGAGGTTCAAAGCCGAACGTTAATAATAATTAAAGCTGCAAGCAGCGTTTGCGGGACTGAGCCGCCGTGGCCGACGCGACCCCCGACGACCCACGACGACCCCCGACGACCCACGACGACCCACGACGACCCCCGACCCCTGCCGACGCCTGCAATTGCCCCACGACCTCTGCCGACGCCTGCAATTGCCCCACGACCTCTGCCGACGACTGCAATTGACCCCCGACCCCTGCCGACGCCTGCAATTGCCCCACGACCTCTGCCGACGCCTGCAATTGACCCTCGTCCTCTGCCGACGCCATCTGCTGAAAAAAGTCTATGCAAATGATGCAGATTTTTTCAAAGTTTTTTTTTAAATTTTTTTGGAAGATGTTGTCAAATCTAAATTATAGGCCTTAATGAGACAAACACGTGGGTGTTTGAATGACGTCTGTATGACTTCCCTAAAGGAAACTGCAGCTATTTATGTCTGTGTTCAGAAAGAGGGAGAAGAGGTGTAATTAATCATCATAAGCCTGTGTATGGAAATGATGCAGATGTTTCACCTGCATTTTTTATTTTGTTGGTTTGTTTTTTGAAGTGGCCGTAAATTGTAAAATAAAGGTCTTGATGAGACAAAGACGCCGGTGTTTGAATGACGCCTGTAGCTTTTCGTGAAGGAAACTGCAGCCATTTGTGTGTTGAAAAGCTGGAGAAGAGGTCTAATCATCATAAGCCTGTATATGCAAATGATATTAATTTTTAACCTGCAGTCTTTTTTTTGAAGTAGCTGTCAAATGTAAAATAAAGGTCTTGATGAGACAAACACGCCGGTGTTTGAATGACGCCTGTAGCACTTTCGTGAAGGAAACTGCAGCCATTTGTGTGTTGAGAAAGCTGGACAAGAGGTGGAATCATCATAAGCCTGTATATGCAAATGATTTTAATTTTTAACCTGCAGTCTTTTTGAAGTGCCTGTCAAATGTAACATATAGGCCTTGATGAGACAAACGCGTGGATGTTTGAATGACGCCTGTAGCACTTCTGTAAGGAAACTGCAGCCATTTACAGTATATGGCTGTTGAATAAGAGGGAGAGCAAGAGACAGGCGTGAGGGGCTCCCAACCTGCAGGAGCAGAGGTAGCGCCGCTAGCTCCGCTAGTTCCGCTTTTGGAAGCATGGACATCTAAGCTCAGAACTCCGCCATTTCGGCGTCTACAGGAAAGATATTGGTATCTTCTTTTAGCTAAGAGCTTCAGCTATCTAACTATGTATAGTTATCCGGGGTGTGAGTAACGGTGTAGGCGTGGTTAGTGAAAATACGATCTTTTTTTTTTTTCGTTCAGGCGATCTCAAACAAGTCGAAATATTTAACTTCCTGTTTGTCCTAGGCCAAAAGTTAGAGCGTACGCGACGTAGAGCTCGATGAGACGAACGCGTGGATATTTGTTGCATGAATGTCCGATGTTCCTAGAGGGCGCTAGGTGCATTTTTAGGTATTTTTCTGGTGTGTTTTTTTGGATTTTGGTCAGTTTTGACATGCATCGACTTTAAAGGGCTGTAAAATGAAAACGGTGCAACGCATCCGGACCATTCTTTTTGCGTTGACCTTCTGACAGTCCAGTCAGTGCAATACAAAAGGTTTGAAAGTTGCAGCCTTCACTGTTGTTGAGTTGTGTCACTGTGGATGATTTCAAACAAGAGGAAATAACTAACTTCCGGTTTGTCAGGGGTCAAAGGTCATCATGTCAGAATGTAGGTCTGTATCCAAGGAACGCGTGGGTTTTCGTCCCATGTCGTTTCGACCTTCCTAGAGGGAATTAGAGGCATTTTAATTTTTGCGACGAGATTTTAAGCGATTTTTGGTCAATTTTCAATGTACGTGACTTTGGAGGGCCGTTGCACGAAAACGGTTTGAAAATTTCACTTTTTTTTTGATGATTGTTTGGAATGAAGGTCCAGTCTATGTCATACAGACTTTTCAAGCCCGTCGGACTTGCGCTTGCTGAGCCTTGTGTTTTTTCTGATTTCCAAAAAATTGACGATAGCTGACTTCCGGTTTGTGTGGGGTCAAAGGTCATCATATGAGCAAATAGCACCCAATTGCGCGCACGCGTGGGTGTTGGTCCCATGTCTCTACGACCTTCCTAGAAGAAAAAAGTTTTGAAAACGGGGCAAAAACAGGCAAAATACAAGTGGAAATAACTCACTTCCTGTTTGTCGGGCGCCAAAAGTTAGAGCGTACGAAATGTCGGGCTTGACGAGACGAACGCGTGGATATGTTTGTCATATTTTTTTGACCTTCCTAGTGGAAGTTAGGGTTAGTGATCACTTTTTTACACCAGTAGAAATTTTTGGACGCCTGTAGGGGGCGCTAGAGACTGGAATTTTGCCTTCTACTTTTCATTTTATCAAATTTTTCGCCGGTTCTGACCTGCGTGCCAAATTTGGTGACTTTTTATGTATGTTAAGGGGGTCAAAATGGGCTTCAAAGCCGAACGTTAATAATAATAATAATAAACATTACAAATACAATCGAGTCTTCGCCTTGCGAAGACCTGCTCTGACATGAGCAGGTTTTTCGCTGAGGCTCAGTCCCGAATTAAAGCTGCAAGCAGCGTTTGCGGACTGAGCCGCCGTGGCCGACGCGACCCCGACGCACCCACGACCCCTGGCCCGCGCCTGCAATTGCCCCACGACCTCTGCCGACGCCTGCAATTGACCCTCGTCCTCTGCCGACGCCATCTGCTGAAAGAAGTCTATGCAAATGATGCAGATTTTTCAAGGTTTTTTTTTTTTTTTTTTTTGGAAGATGTTGTCAAATCTAAATTATAGGCCTCAATGAGACAAAGACGACGGGTTTTTGAATGACGCCTGTATGACTTCCCTAAAGGAAACTGCAGCTATTTATGTCATTGATCAGAAAGAGGGAGAAGTGGTCTAATTAATCATCATAAGCCTGTGTATGGAAATGATGCAGATTTTTCACCTGCATTTTTATATTTTGTTAGTTTGTTTTTTTGAAGTTGCTGTAAATTGTAAAATAAAGGTCTTGATTAGACAAACACGTTGGTGTTTGAATGATGTCTGTAGGACTTCCATAAAGGAAACTGCAGCCATTTGTGTCTTGAAAAAGCTGGACAAGAGGTCTAATCATCATAAGCCTGTGTATGCGAATGATGCAGATTTTTTACCTGCAGTTTTTTTTGAAGTAGCTGTCAAATGTAAATTATAGGCCTTGATGAGACAAACACGTGGATGTTTGAATGACATCTGTAGCACTTTCGTGAAGTAAACTGCAGCCATTTACAGTGTGTGTCTGTAGAAGAAGAGGGAGAGCAAGAGACAGGCGTGAGGGGCTCCCAACCTGCAGGAGCAGAGTTAGCGCCGCTAGCTCCGCTAGCTCCGCTTTTGGAAGCATGGACATCAAAGCTCATAACTCCGCCATTTCGGCGTCTACAGGAAAAATATTGGTATCTTCTTTTAGCTAAGAGCTTCAGCTATCTAACTATGTATAGGTATCCGGGGTGTGAGTAACGGTGTAGGCGTGGTGAGTGAAAATACGAACTTCGTTTTTTTTTTCGTTCAGGCGATCTCAAACAACTCGAAATATTTAACTTCCTGTTTGTCCTAGGCAAAAAAGTTAGAGCGCACGCGACGTAGAGCTCGATGAGACGAACGCGTGGATATTTGTTGCATGAACGTCCGATGTTCCTAGAGGGCGCTAGGTGCATTTTTAGTTATTTTTCTGGTGTGTTTTTTTGGATTTTGGTCAGTTTTGACATGCATCGACTTTAAAGGGCTGTAAAAGAAAACGGTGCAACGCTTCCGGACCATTCTTTTACGTTGACCTTCTGACAGTCCAGTCTTTGCAATAGAAAAGGTTTGAAAGTTGCAGCATTCACTGTTGTTGAGTTCTGTGACTGTGGATGATTTGAAACAAGAGGAAATAACTAACTTCCGGTTTGTCAGGGGTCAAAGGTCATCATGTCAGAATGTAGGTCTGTATCCAAGGAACGCGTGGGTTTTCGTCCCATGTCGTTTCGACCTTCCTAGAGGGCGCTAGAGGCATTTTAATTTTTTGCGACAGGATTTTGAGCGATTTTTGGTCAATTTTCAATGTGCATGACTTTGGAGGCCGTTGCACGCGGTTTGAAAATTTCCAAATTTTTTGATGATTCCGTGGATTGAAGGTCCAGTCTACGTCATACTGAATTTTCAAGACCGCCGGACTTGCGCTTCCTGAGACTTGCGTTTTCTCAGATTTCCAAAAATTGACGATAGCTCACTTCCGGTTTGTGTGGGGTCAAAGGTCATCATATCAGCAAATAGCACCCAATTGCCCGCACGCGTGGGTTTTGGTCCCATGTCTCACGACCTTCCTAGAAGAAAAAAGTTTTGCAAAAGGGGCAAAACAGGCAAAATACAAGTGGAAATAACTCACTTCCTGTTTGTCGGGCGCCAAAAGTTAGAGCGCATTGAAATGTCGGGCTTGACGAGACGAACGCAGCGTGGATATGTTGCTCATATAATAATAATAATTTGATTGATCAAATATGGCATTTTAATAATACTTGCTTTGACATATTAATAACACAATAAGTGAAATTTAAATGTCATTAATCTATTCATCAAGTATTTTATTACATATCTTGGTAAATAATCAGTTGACTCCTATTAATACAACTTCCTGATCAGTATTGACAATCTTCTAATAGTCGGCTGCAGCTTCCCATGACTGATTTGTTTTCAAAACTTAAATTTCTTTTATTTAAAGCTGTTTTATTTTTATTTATTTTTTTATTTTCAATTATTTTAATCAGATAAAATCATGCATTTTGAAGTCCAGAGTTAATAATTGAGACTAAATGGGATCTCTGGTTAGACATGAACTCTTATCCCTCTCTCCCCTGGTGTCTCCACCCCACCGTGTCTTATCCCTTCTTTTGCTTTTTGGTCACTTGGCTGTGTGCTCCCCCTCCCCCTCCCCCTGCCCACCACCACCAACTCCTCAGTCAGCTGTAGATGTCGGGGGATGGGTAATTGTCGGCCCATTCATAAACAGATGCTGCCCAAGCCACGTATGTGAGCTCTCCAGGAGGGCCCCCACCAGCTTTGCTGTTGTTGAACCCGGAGCCATCTGCTGAGGCACTTGATGGCTGAAAAGAAGCGAAAGAAAGCGAGGGGAGGGTGTGGGAACAGGGTGGTGGAGGTGGTTGCGGAGGGAAATGAGAAACCGGTTCTGCATTTACACTTTGATTGTGAGTGATTGGGGCTGAGAAGAGAGCAGTTTTTGTCCATTATGGACAAACGTGGAATGGAAATTCATCTCTGCTCCTCTGGCTGATGCTGCTGTAAAAAGTCAGCAAATGCCAAATTCAAAACTTATTTACTAACTGTAGGTGTTTGTATGTTTGAATCTTTTCATGTAACCAGTTTTTCACCAAAATTTGACTTAACAAAATACAAAAATTCAATTGTTTTGATTCTGGAAATACGGTCAATGTGACCATGTGGTGGTCGCGCATTATTGTTTCAGTCGTGGTGTCTGAGTCGTCTCAGCATCTCCGTACGTTTGTCTGCTTATAGCAAAGGTAACTGCTGTGCTGTAATCCCATTATGGGATTAGACTGCAGCCTGCAGCTTTCTCCTGTAGGCTAAATGGCACACCCACTGGTACCAGTCCAGCTGAATTTAATTTGACTCTGACTGAGGGCAGAAACAGCATTCGAGTCTAAATACGAGCAAATTGGACATTGACCGGGAGGGTTTGAAGCGTGAAGAATGTGAGAGTCCAGTGCCCGTGTAAGCATGCAATACAACATTTTATTGTGCGACACGCAAGTTGTTTTTATTATTGTCACTTTTGTAGTCAGACGCCCTTTTATTTTTTTACCAGTTCTTTGCCAGGGCAAACAAACGTTGCAGTCGGTCTGGTATCACCGTCGGCGTGAGCGCGTAATGCGAAACTGTTCTGTCCCTCTGGGCAGAGCGCAGCCAATGAGAAGGCGGTTTACTCTATAAAGGTTGCAGCTAATGCTTGCCTCTTTGTATTTCAGTTATCTTTTAAGTGATGTGTGCCAGCGCCATTCTTGAGCACTATTTTTTATTTCCCACAGAACCACTTCATTGGGGTAGGTCACGGCAGGGTGTATTAATTAAGTGTACGCTGCACCTTTAAACCAAATCAGTGGCTTTTTATCGAGCTGAACAAATGAAAAGCCACAAGATCTCCTGGTTTTCTTGTATTGTGTCACAATATTTTTTCAGTTCTACATTTCAAACTGAGAAGCAGGACATTCTTGTCATGGAGCTAGCTCACTGACAATCTAAAGTAGACGGCAAATATTGTATTTGTTAATTAAGCTTCAGTGGGATCTAATTAATGACGTTAAGCCAACATGCCGTGACGCGTTTGAGGACAACTCGGAATTATGTTGCGCATTAGCTAAAACTACTACGAACCTGCTGTGTCTGACGTGTGCATGTCACGTGGTGGCCGATACCTTTTGTTTGTTCGTTTTTTTTAACGGGCAACAAAAAATAAGGAAAACGCAGCCACATTTCCATTTTAACTGAATAAAAACACACGTTCTTTGGGTTCTTTTTGGAGTTGCACAAGCAGTGCACCTAAAAAAAGAAATAACCAAGTGATTGCGATGGCAGATACACTAACGTTAGTCTGTGATGGCTCTCCACAGGGAACACGCCCATAGAGGGAAGAGCAGTGAATGGAAGAAAGAGAGAGGCAGAGAGTGTGAAGAGGAAGGAGGATAAGAAGATACGGGTCTGGTCAAAAGGTGAGAGCTGCTGCTTGTGTTGTCGGGCCCAGGTGGGTGTTTGTCTCCAGATGTAAAAACAGCACTGCTAAAAGATCAGAGTTGAATTTTAGTTTATGTAACTTGCAGGGTTTTTTTTTGTTTGTTTGTTTTTTTTAACTGTGATGCATCTATTTAAACCACCAAAATCCTCTTTCTTAAAAAAAAAAGACAAGCATTATTTTCTTGCAAAGCTTGCTTGCCTCTGTCCGTCCGTCTGTCTATCTGTCGGTCTGTCCCAGCCCCAGCGCGCTCTGCTCTCATGACCGCCTCGGTGTACTCGGCTGTGTGACGTTGTCGCTTTTTCCATTTGAATTGCTCTTCGAGTTTCCACTGAGTCCTGTTTGCACAAGCCTGCTTCAGTTACAGCTGAAACCACTGACATCGCCGCTGCGGACAGGAAGTCTGATAGCGTCTATCGCTGACCCTGAGAGAGTTTTTTCTACGCCTGAACAGCTCAATGTTGGCTTGTGTTTATCCAGCATCATTTTCACACCTGACAGATTAGGCGTTGTGTTCCAATTGACTTTTTTTTTTTTTTGTTCCTGTTTAAAGACGGAATAAGAAAAGCAATTTATTCTGGGCAATTTCTCTGCGGTAGCTGTTGCTGAATGATCACTGTTCCTTTGAAAGGCAAATGCGGCATTGGATCTAATCTATTAGTGTGGCCAAACACCTCTGGGTTGTGTGATGAGGAGTCACATGTGGTATTGAACATAACAGGAGCCATTGCTTGTGAGGTTGAGTTTATCGTGTTGCTGGATCTCTGGTGATGCTGCCCTGCAATTTTAGATGAATTCATTACAACCTTCCAACTACTCTGCTTTCCATTTTTATAATGTCAAACCTTCCTATTGATATGGCACTCATGGACCACGTGACAGTTACACTGAGACCACTCTTCTGGAATTTCATCTGAAAGACACGTTGTCTTCCATAAGGTTGCATGGAGAAAATGTGTTTGGAGTAGGGATGCAAATGATCGATTAATTCATTTATCGTTAGATAATTGGTCTTAGCGACTGATTAACGATTAATTGATCGGCGGCGATTTTTCCTGAGCACCTAAATTTCACAATGAAAAATGTCAAAGGAACACGTTATTTAACCCTTAAATAATGTTGAGGGACCAATGTGACCCATTTTTACATTTATCCTCTGACTTTAAGATGATTTGTAATGGGTTACATTTTAACTTTTTTCTTTTAAGTTGTTTAAAAATAACTTGGTCTAGGTATATTATGACCATCATAGTATCTACAGGTGAATTGCTCTTTCCTGCCACTACACTCTTATATTAACTACCTGTGTAAAATATGTTCAATTAATTGCGAGTAATTTGATTTAATCGATTAAATTCTTAATAGACATTTAATCGATAATCGGTGAATTGTTAACATCCCCAGTTTGGAGCAGCTGTGTTTTCATCCACACTGGCACGTGCTCACCGCAGCGATTTCACCTTGCTCAGACAAGCCCTTATAAATTGAGGTTTTAGGAACGTTGGCATGGCAACTGGCTTGCCTCAAGCAAAACTTGAGGCAAGTATTTCATAACCAGCGGATTTAAAATGTGCTTACAGGAGTTAGCTGCTGCTCCAAACATTTTGGCTTTGAGGCTTTGAACATCCCACTTGTGAGCTATTCTCCAAATTAAAACCATCTGATAGCTGGGAAATTACACAGAGGAGGTTAATGATCACATTCTACTTTCATTGCAAAAATATTAGTCGTGCAGTTAAGGTACGGCCACCAAGGGACCTAATAATCCCCATCAGTCGTTTCCACTTTGGAATAATTTACAGGAACTAATTTGAACGTTTCTTGCTTTTAAGGTTTTTTTTTCCCTGTATTTCTTTTCCCCACCGTTTTCCTATCGACTGTGCTCACGAGCCCCTGATGTTTGCCAAGTTGACCTTCCGCGCTCTCCTTACAAGTCAGAAGCTGCAGCCGCATTCCTCTCCCCTCGGCGCCGATGACAGCCCCGCTCTGCCTCGCCAGCCCTCCCTTTTCACATTCCGCCTTTTCTCCCCTGTCCCGCTTTCCTCGGAATCATCTATTCACTTTTACTCCTGCTGTCACATTCAGCTGCACTCTGTTTGCCCCCACCTTACGAAAACGGCCGCCACCGCCAAGAGAACAGGCCCCGGCTGCCTGTAAGATGATAGCGGTCGGGCGGTTGCCAAGTCCAGGGCCCCTCTTGAAAGCCTTTCTTGGATCCAAGTGGGTAGAAGGAGGAACAAACTGTTCTGTGTGCTGAGCGGGAGCATAGAACGCACTTTTACCGTGTTGAAGGGAATTTCTAAAAATAGCCCCGTTTGCATGGATCCTTAAGGAATTGAATCGAATTGGCGTCCTAATCAATGGCCTCTATACGAAGTGTGTGTGGACGCAAGTCTTTGTTGGGATTTTGCTTCATTCCCTTCTTTGTCGCAATGGCAATTGGATTAGTTTACAAATTACCTTACTTCAAACCGCACGGCCTTTTAAGGATAAGTGGTGTTTCTTGCACAGTTGCTTGAGAGTTCACGGGTACTTGCATTTCAAAAGGTTTAGTTGAGACTTCACATTAGGTGTTTGCCCCTCAGCACCACTTGGTCATACAGTTAATGACCTTTTTTTAATTTTATTTTCTGCACGTTACTTGTCCGTTGTTGAAGTGCAGTTTTTGTTTTGTTTTTACCCCATTGAGTGTAGATGAGAAGGACCTGCAAAGGAAAAGCAGCTAAGCAGCTTCTGCCGGGCTTAACGTTTCGGTGCTGGCTGCCTGCCTATGTTTAGCTACGAGGTAAAGCAGTTTGGCCTCAATGTACTGAGACTATAGTTGCTCACATTAGTTGCAGGGCGCGTGCCAAAAGAAAATATGTCCCTTGAGGAATTGTTGTGGTATGTTCATCTTTCTTAGACGCGCTATACTCACCCAAGCTTCCACCTCCCATCAATAAAAAAAATATGAATTGGAAGTTAATTAAAACACGGACGCTTCAGTGATTTTGTAGGCTTGTGTGTGTGTGTGTGCGTGCGTGTTCTCCCGATGTGTATCCGATCGGCCCTCTCATCGTATGAACAGAGAGGTTGTTATTTGAACTTAGGATTATAAATAGAAGCATGTGCCGCCGCAGCAGGCGGCGACAACTCTTGCGCTCGCTAACCTGCACGAGAGAGAGAAAAAAAATGTCAGGAGACAAACACACAAACACACTTGGCCCTTTGTGTCAGACACGGGCGCGCTGTTGGCGAGCGGTGTTTGCGTCCTCCTCCGTTCATCCCTTTGAACTCTTCCCCAGTTTCAAATGGGACTTTCATTTCCTTAACTCCTTGTTTCTTTGTACCAGAGATTTTATTTTCTTCTTCTATTTCGTCCATGGCTGGCAAGGTTCATGGTGTCTACCCTTGTGTAACAGTGCGCAAGTACAAACCATCAGTCCGTTCAACCTTTTACAATTAAAGGCTGCTTTCAAGTGTTGGCCAGATGCTATTTAAAGGGTTTGCATTGAACATTTAATCTGTGCTCTAGTAATTTCACGAATTCTAAGCATTGAATATTTCTCTCTGAACTTGTGAAGAAGGTTTCATGTGTACCTTCAAATTGAAGAAAGTGTGGACTTTAAAGTGCTGTGAGGCCGTGGTTGATCTTAACGCGAGCTTTAATTTTTCTTTCCCCGCTTGCCTTTTTTTTTCCTCCCTGTCTGTTTTTCTGCAGTTGAGGAGCATCCCAAGTCAGGCAGAGTCCCAAGTCGAGCCTCACTGCCCCTTTCAATCCCCCCCAACCCCCGCACACGCACGCACACGCACACACATTAACACACGACACCCTCACGCAGTCTTCAGCGATGCCAAGGGGGCCTGACCAGCCTGCTGCCCACTCTGACAAGCTCCGTCTCTTCGCCTCACACTCTTGAGGCTGTGCCCTCTGAGATTTTACTTCGGACCTCCCCGTTTGTCGAGCTGGGAACCAGAGGTCACCTGTTCCTCACTCAGCCCGGGGACGTCCTCCTGTGCAGCCCGGGACAACATCCACAGGCCCCGCTGAAAGGTAAACAAGGAAAGAAACTGTGCACCAGAAGAGACCAACCTTCATTCAGTGCGATCAGTCGGCTTGAGCCGTTATAAGAACTTACCAATAAGTACGACAAGCACAACAACGATCATCGGCCCGTTGCCCTTCTATTTGCAAGCCTTGCTGCCCCTGTACTGAACTTTCTCATCTCTGATTCTCTTAAAATATCTCGTCTTTCCGCTTATCCTTCCTGTATGTTTTCTGGAACTTCATCTAACTCCCTTTTACTCTGTTTGACAGTCTTTCCTTTCTGTTTCCAGGCATGGCTCCCATTCGGGATTCCGTCAGCCACTCCCCTAATCAAACAGGTGATCACACATTGCCTTGCCTTCCTGTTTTGTTTTTTTTCCTATTTTGTCTCTTCGGCACAAGTCCTGTTTTGGGTGGTCTCAGTTTGGCTGAGCTTACATTAGGGGCAGGGCGTTTTTATTCACGATCAGTCAAAGGGAGACGATTGAATAAGTGCAAAGTTAGGCGTTGGGCTCCAAGAAGAGAATTGGCGAGCGGATCTGGCAAGTGTAGTGCAAGTTGGGGATCTGAGGGAGGGACAGTTTGGGCATCCACTCAGAGGAGACTCACTGTTGGACAATGGAGAACCAACACAAAATGGGAAGTAGTATGAGAAATGGAAAGTGAAAAAGAGCTCCTCAATGATTTTTAGTCCATTCAGTGGTGGGATTGCGAAGAGTAACTACTGAATCAGCCCAACCTGAAAAAGCGGTGCTTATTCTTCAGTTTTTCAGTTAGTTGCTAGCTGCTTGTGAAGCTTAAAGCTATTTGCACATATGTGTCCAACTGTATCTGGCCCGTCTTTACCTGCAAATACTAATCTGTTAAATGTCCTCCTGAAAATCAAAATCTAACCACTAATCGGAAAATACTCTGCAGTGCTTTTCCCCTTTGTTGTTTCTTTATGGGTCAAACAGACCTTAAACACGCAAAGCGTCGTCCAACTCTTTCAGAAACCAACCTTAATATTGTACTGAAACAAATGTTTTGTAACTCTCGTGCTAACAGCATCCCTCCCCTTCCAGGTTTGGAGCATCCCGGCTTGGAGTCACAGTATGAACCTTCCCCATGGTCCTCAGGCTCTCCCTGCAGCAGTGACGGCAACAGCAACTGGGGCAAGGTCTTAGTGGATGGAAGCACTGACAAATCCAACAACTCCTCCTCAGCCAACTCCTCCGTCTGGCCGCCCCCCTCCTCGTCGTTCTCCTGCTCCTCCTCCTCCTCCTCCTCCGGCTGCGGATCGGGCTCGGACCCGGAGCTGGCGTCAGAATGCATGGATGCGGACTCTAGCTTCCTAAACGGTTCAGAGAAGCACCTTGCCGCCGTGACGACAGCGATGATGTCATCAAATGCTTCTTCCTCTGTGTCTTCTACGGCTTCGTCACCTTCCTCCTCCTCCTCCGCGACCTCTGCCATGATGGTTGGCGTCTCGGTGAACGGAGACAGCAACGGCAATAGTCAGCAGGCGATGGGCGGAGGAATCGGAGCCATCAGCGGTTCAAATAATGGAAATACCACCACTGGGCCCTCCCATTACTCCGCGGCCGGGTCCAGCAACATTGGCAGCAATAACATGGACAACCACAACAAGCCCGTCAGCAACGGCGGCTTATGGGGCTCCCAGTCAGGTGGCAACATGGCCGCCACCGCTGGCAGCACCACCTGCATCAACGGTGGGTTAAACCAAAACACTTTAAACCCAAATGCCAACTTTGGTGCCTGGCTGCAGAATCCAACCCCCGGCCCAGGGTCCCCGGGCCAACGCTCTTCACAGGCTCAGGGTAGTTCCAAACTGGGTCTCGCTCCCCAGCAGGGCGCCGCCCTCGGCTGGGGCGGCATGGCAGCTCCGAACAAGAGCAGTGTGATGGAAGACGACGACGCGACTAATGGTACGGCAAACAACAAGGTATTAGGAAGCAGCAACAGTGGAAGTGGCGGCCTCCCGCCGGCCAACCTCAACACTGAATCGAACGGACCAAATAACACTATGATGATGAATACTACTACAATTACTACTAATGCCACAATGACCTCTAGTCCACCAAACTCTACAGGCTCTCCCAAGCTGAGCGGAGATGATCACTGGGGCTCCGTCGGAGCAGCAAATGGGGGTCCAGTGGCTGCTGGCAACTCCGCATTAGCGCCCCAGCAAAGCCAAGGAGAGCAGGGGGGTCCCGGGGCCTTTGGTACACCGTGGGGCACAACTACCTACCCTGGAGACAAGGGCCACCCAAACGCCGACACTGTGAACCCCCCAAACCCTGCCTTAATGCAGGCCGGGAACCCCCAAATTTCCTCTACTGCTGCTTACAAAAGTAATAATAATCAGACTAACACTGCGGCCCCACGATGGGACCAGGGGCCCACCAATAACACAAGCCAGCCCCAGAGTAACCTGCCCTGGGGTTACACTTCCAACCAGCTACCAGGGCCTCCGGGCCAAACATCAGGAAACTGCAACCAAACGGCGATGGGTCCTCCGGCTGGAATCCCGCGCCCCTGGGGGAGCAGCGCCTCCTCCTCCTCGTCCTCGTCGTCCTCGTCGTCCTCTTCCGCGTCCAACAACAAGATGTCAAATGGTGACTGGGGCTCGGCCGCCCTCAGCGCCGCCGCCCCGGAGGCCGAAAATCAAAAAGGAAGCGCCGGCAACAGTGGCTGGAAGAGCCTGGAGGATGATGCCATGGGCATGGGAGGAAGCGGAGGCCACGGCCTGGGGAGCGTCGCCGGCGTCTGGGGTCGCTCGGGAGGAAGCGAGGGGAGCGGGGAGAGCTCGGGGGGCCGCTCCAGCTCGGACAGGGACACCGACCCGTCAAAAGGGGGCCTTCGCAGGAAGGCCGCAGCTCCGTCAGTGTTGCCAGTTTTGCCCCGGGGCGAGTTGGACCCCAGAGTTCTGTCCAACACCGGGTGGGGCCAGACGCCCATCCGTCAGAACAGCGCTTGGGACGTTTCTTCCGCCAAGAATCAGCCGCAGAGGCCCAGAGGAGACGAAAGAAAGCAGAGCGGCGGAGGTTCCGGTTGGGGCGCAGCGACGCCAGCAGCTTCCTCCCAACCATCTGGAGGTCAGCGTCAAAGCTTTTTATTTTAAACTTTTCAGCGAAATGATCAAATAAGTTGAACAAAAAAAATCAAAATAAGAATCTTATCACAAAAGATTGACATTCTCTTTGTTGCACCTGCAGGTTGGACTGGTGAGATGAATGCATCAGGGCCTGGCACCGCAGGCTCTGGCTGGGGAGAAAGACATGGTTCTGGGTGGGAGAGCAAAGCCCCGCAGAATGGGCAGAGTGGCTGGGATGACGGCTCCAGCTTCAAGGGGAGCGGAAACACCAGTAACACCTGGAGCAATAACAAAGACGACAGGTAGTTGAGTTCAATTTTGTTTTCACAGAATTTTGCTACTTTTTTTCATGTCCTTGTTGAGCTCTTACTTGCTGTTCCTTGTCATGTGTGCCATTTGAAACTGATCACCTGTGTTGGTTTCGACAGGTCCAACACATGGACGAACACACCCAAAACACAGCAGGGCTGGGGTTCCGGCAGTGGCAATGGAAGTGAGGGCTGGGGCAACGCTGGAGATCTCGGCAGACCAGGGACCAACAGCCACTGGGGGGAGCCCCAAAAAGGTGCCAGGTCCGCGGGCTGGGACAGCGACAGCGACCGCTCCGGCTCCGGATGTTGGAGCGAGCCCGGCCGAAACACCAACACCAACACCAGCAGCAGCAACACCTGGGTAGGGAGCGGAGGAACAAATACCCCAGACCAGAGCGCTCCGAACCAGGGCTCCAACTGGGGCGACTCGGCCCACAAGCCCAATCCCCCTCAGAGCAACAGCCAGGGCTGGGGGGAACCGGTGAAAAACAGTCACGGCGCCAAGAACTGGGGTGAGCCCAATCCCAAGCCGAGCAACGAGTGGGGCAAAGGTCCTGAGTCCAGCACGTCCAGAGGCACGCAAGGACCGAACAAGCCCTCAGGTAAGTCCAAGTGGTTTTCCTCAACAGAGATTTCCCATCGACATAAACAACAGTCTTTTTTTTTTTTTTTTTTTTTTTTTTTTACAGGATTAAAAGTTCAAACATTTTAAGAGTCTTCATGGACAAAATGCAGAGAAAAAAAGACAGATTAAGTGCATTAATAGAGCAGTAATAAAGTAGAATAGAAATGAAGATAAGATATAATTAGATGAACAGAAGCACTCAATTATAAGCATAAGAGAAAAGAAGAGTCTTGAACCTGGATTTAAAAACTGACTTCACCTCTGTTGGCAGCTTATTCCATTTGTGCGCAGCATAACGGCTAAATGCTGCTTCACCATGTTTATTTTTTTTATTATTATTATTTTTAAGCGAGAGGAAGGCAAATTTCTTGTTAACCTTCAATCAAATTTTGTTTTGCAGGTTGGCAGGGAGGCCCCATGCCCACAGTTGGGCCCAAGGAGATTGTCTCCACCGGCTGGGAAGAGCCCTCTCCAGAGTCCATACGCCGGAGGATGGAGATCGACGACGGGACCGCAGCGTGGGGAGACCCAGGTAGACGTCAAACTGGTAAATGGCAGAGATGTGCATTCAATATTTTTATCCACCTATCGATTGCTAATTAGAGTAAAATAATAGAAAATATTGATATTTTTTCAGAGTCAGACTCGCTAGTGAAGAAGAAGAAACAGAGTGTTGTTTGGTCCTACTTTTTGCCAGTTGATAAAAACAGTTTATTTATGATTTATCTTTTCAATTTTATAGAACTTTATACTTATTTATGATTTATATTTAAATTTTTTGGCATTTAAAAAAATTTCTTTAACTGTTTTTCAACAGCGCAGTGTCTTGTGATTTTTAACTTTTTATTTATTGAGAAAATTACAAACCAAAAAGTGTATCGACTCCAATAATATTGAATATCGTATCGAATGTGAAAACTATGTTATCGCCTCCCACTAGTAAACCGCCAGCTGTGGTTTTCCAAAACGCTCCGTCTGCGGTCCAAACCTTAAGACTCAAACCGTTTTTTTCTCCAGGCAAATACAACGGCGGATCCGTCAACATGTGGAACCGGCCCGGCCAATCCGAGCAGGAGGCCATGGGCCCATCCTCGCAGACTCAGCCTCATCCTTCGCAGAGTCAGCCTCACCCTTCGCATAGCTCGGCCCATCCTCCTCCTCAGCCCATGCAGCCTGTCGCCCAGGACAAAAGCTCCGTCTCAGGTAAGACGGAAACCACTGGCGAGCCACAGCCGCTGCGACGTTGCACATGCAAGGTGGAGGCAGATTTTAGTGCCGCTGTTCCTCCGTAATCCTGTCGTTGGTGCGCGCAGAAAGCTCTTCCCTTAATTTGGATGTCCTTTTTTTTTTTTTTTTTAATTTCCAGCTCCCTCCTCAGAAAAGAATCTGACCAGCCTTTCATAGACCACAACACACCAGCTTGAGCCGTAATTTTATTATTTCCTCTGCTTGAACACAACAGTCAGGAGCACAAAAACATGTGCTTGCGCCCGCACATGTCCCAACATGTGCGCACACGCGAGAAGACAATGCTTTGAATCTCACTGAGCCGTCCTCGCCTCGTTGAATAGTCAGTGGTGTTACAACAGACCTGGTCTGTGTTCACATTTCTCAGCAGTAGCCTGCAGGAATCATCTGATTCCAGTCTATTATCCACAGTCGATTCTGTATTTTTTTTATATGTAAATCATTTTTTTCAAATTACAAAGAAAATTGCAGCTAATCCTCAATTACCTTTGCACGGCACCAGCATGCGGGCACAAGTCTTTTGGCGGCGACTCTCGGCTACGAAACGTGCATCTCGAACTCGGCGTACGTGCTTTTCACGATGGCGAAAAACCAAGCCTGAAAAGGGATTAGACCCCTCGAGCCCGGAGAGGCAAAAAGGAATGCGCACCGAGTGACAAACACATGCGAAGCCGTGCGTGGCTGAAACAGAGGCACGGAGAGGAGAAAACAAACGTGCGGGAGTTCTCTCCCGTCTCCCCGTGGCGTTGGCTTCGTCCAGGCCTTTCTGTAAAGCCGGTTGAGTCATCCCTCTGGAATGCTAAGAGCATCGATTTTTCTCTCCTCATTTTCTTTTCTTCCCCCCCCTCCACCTCCTCCTTTCTTGCCTGCCAGTTTTGCGAGCTGAAAGACCGGCTTTTGTTGGGATTTAGAGAAAGAACCGTGATTGGTGAGGCTGGGGGGGGGTGACTTTATTGAAGAGTTCTGGTGCTGGATGGAGTCTAAACTAGCAAGAAAATTTGGTGAAGGAAAATCTTGTGTATTTAAGGGGCTATTCCAGGCCAGCTGGTTAAACTTTGCCATTTCACGCATCTTAATTTAGGTTTTCCCAGCCGCTGCGAGGCAAAAAACGAAAACGCCTTGAAAACGAGTCAGACGTGCGCACGCTTGCGCGTCGTCGTTTTTTTGGAGAGCAGCTCGGAAACTTTCACACGCACAAGCGCTGCTCGGCCAGTTTGCCAGGCGCGCGCATCTACCTCGGTGGAGTTTTTGCACACGCGCTTGCGTGTGTTGTGCGAGCGAGCTTGGCCCCCCCCTCCCCATCCCCCGTCGCATCCAAGACACTTGAGCCCGAGGCCACCCCGTGATCTGTCCTATTTTTATGGGGAGGTATCCCTGGAATCTACCCCGGACATCCACTGGCGAGAGAGGAGCTCGCAGGTCTGACTGGTCAGCTGTAATGCGAGCCTTTTGAACTGGCCAACGACTACCTTAGCACACACATAGTCTCCCACCGAAAAGTGCACGGCGGCCTGTGCCTGTCTGCGCAGCCACTTAAATTAGAGGTAAACAACACTTACGTAAAGGGGGTGACCTGGTGTCCTTAATGAGCAGGAGAAGGCTGCGTCTCAACCCTCTTGGCTCGCGTCTCAATCTGCACGTATGACATTTCAACCCTACTTGCGGGTCAGCACCGCAGTGTCAAACTGGAGAGAATGACGGTGTTTTTTCTGCAGTTAATCAAGGTCTAAAAATCAGCTTCACTGTTAAATTCGCTGAGCGCCATCTCACGGACACGGCCCGGTCTCTCCTGCAGGATGGGGTGAGTCCTACCCACCGCAAAAGGAGTCCTCCACCTGGGGCGAGCCCGCCGCCGGCCCGCCCGTGACGGTGGACAACGGCACGTCGGCCTGGGGGAAGCCCGTCGACACCAGCTCCAGCTGGGAAGAGCCGAGCAGGGGCTGCAGGGATTCCGGCTCCGGATGGGGCGGTCAGCACGGCCAGCACGGCCAGCACGGCCAGCACAAGTCTGGTAGGCGCAATATCAACACGGTTTAACTCGCCTTCGGTCGCTCAGCGCGATTTCTGTCAGCGTGCTGGACCAAAAATGTGGGCAGCTTTCTCATTTGTTTCATATTTTGCGACTTCAGGTCCGAAGCCCATGGAAACCTGGTGCGGTGAGGATGCGTCCATGGGTAACAGCTGGGACCAGGAAGAGGAGGTGGAGATCGGCATGTGGAATAACAACCAACAGGACAGCCGGTCCAACGACCAGAACACCTGGAACTACAAGAATAAAAACTCCTACAAGGTTTGTTTGCACCGCTCGTTTTTCTTCGTCGCCGCACAAAATAAGTGAAGCTCAGCGAACTGAAATGAGGCCTCCAGGTTCTCTAACAATAGTTTGTCTCTTTTGAAATACTTGATTAATTCCCCTGAAGAAAAGTGGGTTGTTAATAAGTGGACTGCACTCATGTCAAGTTTCTGTAGTTGATTGTTTTTTTGTTCTTCCAACCATGTTTCAGGTGAACAAACAAGGCAACAAACAGGATGAGCCCTGGATGAAGCCTTTCCTCAACCAGTTCAACAACATGAACTTCTCTGTAAGTTTCCGATTCTTTGCTTGTTTAGGACATGCATAGATTAATAAGTAGATAATAAACGTGAAGGTCCCACGTAGGAAAGCGCGTCCATTTTCAGAGCTTTGCATGAGAACTGTTGCCCCTCTCACTATTTCTCCTCACGTGTCTTTAAATAACAGCCTCGTTCACTCCAACTGATTCTTCTCTCTTTCTGTGTCGCGTTTTCCAGAGAGATTCACCGGACGGCTCCATGAAGACCGGAGCAGGGATGGTGCAAGACAAACGCGTGGACATGGGCAGCATGGGCGACTTCAACGGAGTGGTGGGGAAGAACCCTGGGCCCCGACACCAGTCCCACAAAGACTCTGCCATGGATCGCAGCCCTTACTATGACAAGGTATGGCACGACCAGCACGCCTGTTCATTGCCATGGGTGGGAATGGCCGTGAGCCATGAGTGTGTGGAACCTCCTCTGCAGCGCTCACCATCTGCATTTGTCTCGTCTGATCTACCGCTGAGGACTATTTGCTGTCTACTGCCCCACAGTGGTTCTGCATACACACTGCATTTAATTTATCGCCTATCGCCATCCTTTGTGTGAAGTATTTCCTCTCTTTCTTTTTTTTTTAGTTCATCTAAAATATGCATCGAAATTCCAGTCAACAATATTTTGGCTGATTTTTAATTATTTGGTACTTCTGGACATTTTCAGCTTTGCTGCTTCAGCATTAAACGCTGCTTGTTTCAATGTTCCTATTCTCAATTCTCCCCTTCAGCTCCACCCTCCTTTATTAGTTTGCTTTTCCTCTTTCTTCTCTTGTCTCCCACTACTCTTGATCTTCCCTCTCTCTTATTCTCCGCTCCTCTGTTCACACGTTGCTTTCTCCTCGCGTCCTTTTGCACAAAATTAACTTGTGTCCTTCTCTTCTCCTTCCTTCTCCGCTCCTCCGTGGCCGCCGCCGACGCGCTTCCTGTCCCTCTGTGCTTGCCGTCCATCTGCTGTGCACCTGGCCTTGCTTCTGCAGCTGTCTGTTTCTCCCACTGCTTACGATAGCCAGTCCGCTGACGAGCTTTCCTCCAGTCAGAGCATGAGTTTCTCCCCTTCCAATTCTGCTCAGCCTTTCCCCTCTTTTGACTCTGGGCCATCTCCTGCCCGTTCTAGTCCCGGGGCGTCTCGGCAGGTGAGTGTGGGCGGACGAGGAGGATGTCGTCACAGAGTCTCGCACTACAGACCTGTGATGGCAGCAAAATATGAAACAAAAAAAATTACCATCATCCAAAAAAAAGTTTGGGAGTTTAAAAAAAAGAGGGATATTCAAGTTGTCTGACCGCTGTGTCTGTGTCTTTGTGTCTTGCTCCTGCTTAGAATGTAAACCCAATGATGGGTGGCAGCAGCGTAGCACAGGGCCGTGGTGGCCCACAGTCCCAGGTCCCCCTCCAACCTAACCTTCGTAATCAAGTGCCTCCACCCATCCTGCCCTCTCAGGTAGCACATGTGTACATCATGAAGAACTTATGCTGACTAATGTGACACAATTCATTTTTCAGGCTGCAAAGTTTCTCCTGCTCTCCAGACACGCAGGCGGCCTTTTCTTGGGGGGTTTTGGTCTCCATTCGTTTTCACCAACAGTGACCCTGTTTGTTTTATTTTGCCGCAGGTCCCTCCATCCCTGTTGAAGTACCCTGGAGGCAATGCGGGTCTGAACACTCTGCTCGACCCCCGGCAGGTGGCTATGCTCAAGCAACTCTCCCAGTTCAGCCAGCTGAGTCAGCTGAATCAGCTCAGCCAGTTACAGGTAAAGCTGTGGCGGACGCTCGACTGCACGACTCGTACTTTCTGATTGATTTTAAAAATATAACACAAACATTAAACATAACCTGTTGCTTAAATTGCAACCAAATGCCAGGCTATGGGTTGATGCACAATGATGATGTTTATCAATGATACCACAGCAGAAATTACACCCTGCAAATAATTACATTTACCAAACGAACTGCACTTGTAAAAATTATTTCAGCTACATTTTGCTCACTAAAAATCTGCTGTCCACCTCATTGCAAATGCATGTTAACAATGCACTGTCTCAATATTTGATCTACAAAACAAAGCTGATTTTTTTTTTTTATTCTTGTCTGCCTGCAGTGTCTTCTTCTCCAGCAACAACAACAACAGCAGCAGCAGCAGCAGCAACAGCAGCAGCAGCAGCAGAAGGTTCAGAACCAGAGAGTAATGCCAGTGGGACGACCGACTGAACAGGTGTGTGTGCATGTATTTCTAAGATTCACCGCAGAAGATCCAGATTCTAACAATGTATTTGATGAAACACTGCAGTCTCCAATGTAATGTTTCATTCTGTTTTTTCTGACGACCTCTCGTAGACGCGCCCTATTGGTTGGTCACCATCGATGATGCAGACTGGACGGGCCCTGGACCCGTCACTGCTGAAGCAGACTCCACCTGTTAAATCGTACCTGGATACGTATTTAGCCCACAATTCACCTGAGATGCAGAAGGATACCACTGCACTTGGATCCTTCAACAACTTCCCTTTAAGTATGTGGACTTCCGCATTGACATGTGGTTTAATTGATTGATAGCAACGCACGTTTATTTATCTTGAGTCAGAGTGACTTCATGTCCTTGTCTCTGCTCATGTCTTCCAGCTGGCTTAAACTCCAATGTATCCATGGACATGAGTAGTGGTGGAGGAGCTCTGGGCTACAAAGAGCCGCCCCACTCCAAACTGAAAAAACTTTGGGCTACTACTGACCCTCTGGAGCAGAACAGCAAATCTGGTAAGACAACAACAAAAAAAACCCTCATGTTTGTATTTAGCCTAATTCAGTTCAGTTTCAGTCCATTTTCCAAATCAATTAAGATACAAATAACATTCGATCATAGTACGTTTGTAAAATTGGGACTCCCCAGAAATGACCTACAGCTTCTGAACAGCATAAATCACAAATCGATTCCCCATTTCCACCCAATCCAACCCATCCTAAAACCCAAAACTTCCCTTAGAAGCTCACACAGACACCAACACATCAGATACTGGCGCATGAAAATACTTACATGGATGCGTACATGCACGAAAGAGAGAAGTTCATCATTTTAAATCCTCAACCGTTATCAGTAGTTTTAGAGTAAGACATGATTTAGTAACGTCGGACGATTCAATCACAATTCTCGCTTAAACCTCACAGAGATGCCGACTCCTTTATACTGCTGTACACCGTGCTGTACAGAAAGCATGCAAGAAGGGAAAGAGGCCTCAACCAGCGTTTCCTCACGTTTGTCTTCACCCAACAGGTGCTATGTCGTCTGGGCTGCGTCTGGAGGAGTCATTCTATGACTTCCTGTCTCCTGGCCCATCTCCCCTGAGTCCTCCCGGCCAATCACTGGGCTCTGTGGGCGATGGCTGGCCTCCCCGTGCCAACTCTCCCCCACCCCATGGAAACGCTGTCACCTGGCCGCCAGGTGAGTTTTCCCACCAGCTGCAAGGGACAAATCGAAGCGACACTGAACCTGGCGGCGGGGGGGAAATATGCTCATGTTTGCGTGTGTTTGTTTGCACAGAGTTCCGGCCTGGGGAGCCTTGGAAAGGTTACCCCAACATTGACCCTGAGACTGACCCTTACGTGACCCCTGGCAGTGTCATCAACAACCTCTCCATCAACACCGTCCGCGACACAGACCACCTCAGGGACAGGAACAACGGTAGGCTTTTTGCACTTTAAAGTACGAGTTCTACAGAAAAAACGATATAAAACTATTAAAGGAGCTGCACAGTTTAGATAGTGAAATTATTCAGGTACGACGAGATGGATTTCAACTTTTTTTTTTTCCTCTTCCTCCCAGGGCCATCCTCATCACTGAACACCACGATGCCTTCTAACAGTGCCTGGTCATCCATTCGTGCCTCCAGCCACAGCGGTTCCCTCACCAGTACAGCACAAAGCACTTCAGGTACGATTCTTTGCTTTCTACTCGAACTGTGATTCCACCTTTTTAGGACCGACGGGTAAAAACAAAACAAACAAACAAATGCACATTGAAGAAATGCGCCTCCGTTTCGCCCCAGCAGCCAGACCCAGCGAATCAAAGTGGTCCCCTGGCGGCGGTTCTGCGTCCAATTCCTCCCTTGCCCACGAGCTGTGGAAGGTCCCCCTGCCTCCGAAGGCCCTGCCTGTGGCTGCCCCCTCCAGACCACCACCCGGCCTCACCAGCCAGAAGACCACTGCTTCCTCCTCCGGCTGGGATGGCTCTGCCCTGAGGCTGGGCTGTTGGGGCTCCACTGAGTCCAGATACACACCTGGTAGGAGCAGGAGGAGGAGGAGGAGACACTCTACTGTCCTGCTTGAAGGACTGATGGCATTTTAGTTTTTTATGTGTGAAAAAATTACGCAAGTGCTTTGCTGCAACATTAGAAAAAAAACAGGGCTCGGTATCATGTTATAAAATGAAAATGATCACCTTAGAACATGAAAATTATCACGAAAAAACCTGATAGTTTGACATTATATCGTGATAGATTTAACTTTTCGTGACAGTTTCACACGTTAACGTGAACATTATCATGTAAAAATGTGAAACTATCACAAAATAACATGATAGTGTCATGTTATAACATGAAAAAATCACGTAAAAAAGTGGAACTTTCACAAAATAACGTAATAGTTCCACATTATAGCGTGGAAAATGATCACGTTAAAATGTGAAGCCGTCACGTTATTTTGTGGAAAGTATTACATAAAAAAAGTAAAACTTTCTGTCTAGTAGTTTCATGTTGTAATGTGAAAATGATTGCGTAAAAACGTGATAGTTTTCATGTTGTAACGTGATACTGAGCCAGTTTTTGTTCTAGTGTGGCAGCAATGCACTCCCGTAGAAAAAGACATGACCTTCTGTGACACAAGTTCTTTGTTGAAGACCAATGTATGCAGAAAAACAAACCATATGATGTCATTGTCAATGTGTTTTAATTAGGTTCCAGTTGGGGAGACAGCAGCAGCTCAGGAAGAACGCAATGGCTTGTCCTGAAAAATCTCACACCTCAGGTGCTTGCATTGACACAAATACAACATTTCCTCCATGTTTTGTGCGCGTGCATAAAGAAGCAGCGTTATTATTCAACACTACAGAAGAAGAAAACAGAGTACATGAATGCTTTTGGGTGCTTGTACATGAGCCACCAACATGTTCCAACTGTATTTCAAACGCGTTCTCCGTTAGAGTTTCCCTAACCGGTCTCCCCTGCTGTCCTCTTCCTGCGGTTCCGCCCCTCCCCCTACAGATTGACGGCTCCACACTGAGGACCCTGTGCCTGCAGCACGGCCCTCTGATCACATTCCACCTCAACCTGCCGCACGGCAACGCTGTCGTGTGCTACAGCTCCAAGGACGAGGCTGCCAAAGCTCAGAAGAGCCTGCACATGTGAGTTGGCGCGCGCATGCTCAGTGCTGTAATGCATTGGAGTTGTGCTCCAACGCTGTTGGCTTGTTATTTAGCACAGTGGGCTCTCGTTTTCACGGTTGGTTTTTTGATGGGCTGCTTTGTGGGTTTCCTCAACCCCTGGGTCAGCTCAGGAATTGATATTGACTTTGACATGACTGTGCAACAGGTGGTGCATTACACCGTTGTAATGTATCGCATCCATCGGCTACATAGCCTCATCTTTATATTATATCACACAATGTAGTAAGTAGGGATGTTAACAATTAATTGATTATCGATTAATTGTCGATTTAAGGGTTTAATCGATTAAACTGGTCGCAATTAGGCGACACGGTGGCGCAGTGGTTAGCGCTGCCGCCTCACAGCAAGAAGGTCGTGGGTTCGATTCCGGGGCCTGGGCCTGTGACCTTTCTGTGTGGAGTTTGCATGTTCTCCCGTGTCTGCGTGGGTTCTCTCCGGGTTCTTAATCAAAAACATGATTAGGTCAATTGAATATTCTAAATTGTCCGATTTAATGGTTGTTTGTCTCTATGTTGAACTAACTTGTCCAGGGTGTACCCTGCCTTCGCCCTAAGACACTGGCTCCAGCAGACCCCGTGACCCTGAATTGGAATAAGCGGGTATAGAAGATGAATGGTCGCAATTAATTGAACTTTTTTTTACACGGGTAGTTAATATCATTATAACAGTGTGGTGGGAGGAAAGAGCAGTTCACCTGTAGATACTGTGAAGGTCATAATATACCTAGAACAAGATGCTTTTGAACAACTTTTTTTTTTTTTGTCAAGCCAGCTTAAAGTCAGGATAAATGTTTTGGGTGTTTTTACTGTTGTCTAATGTAAAATGGGTCACATTGGACCCTTAACGTTATTGAAGGGTTAAATAATGTCTTCCTTGCACATTTTTCATTGTGAAATTTAGGTCCACAGGAAAAATCGCCGTATATCAATTAATGGCTAAACTTTCGATCAGGTCAATCAACTCACGATTGATGAAGTAATCGATCATTTTCATCCCGAGTTAATAACTGATGGAGTACTGTGGATTTCATCGCTGTTGTCACCTCTTATTGGCTTCATTAAAACAAAAACATTTTTCGGAGAGCGTTTGCCTCTCACTTCACATGTAAACATCGTGTCTCTCCCCCCTCCTTGTGTTGCAGGTGTGTTTTGGGAAACACTACTATCCTGGCCGAGTTTGCCAGCGAGGAGGAAATTAACCGTTTCTTTGCACAAGGGCAGTCATTGGCCACTCCCTCCTCTAGCTGGCAGGCCATCGGCTCCTCCCAGAGCAGGATGGATCAGTCTCACACCTTCCCCAGCCGCGCCGCCGAGGCCAGCCAGTGGAACAGCGGCGACCTCCACGGCTCCTCGCTCTGGAGCGGGCCCAACTATTCCAGTAGCCTGTGGGGGAGCTCCAGTGGCACCGAGGCGGGCCGGATGAGCAGCCCTAATCCAATGTCCTCCTTCCTCTCGGTGGATCACCTGACCGGCGGCGGGGACTCCATGTGACGCGACCCGGCGAATCAAAGCCGGCCGGAGGGAAGGGGTCAGTAAAAAAACAAAACAAAAAAATTCTCAATAATCAGCAAAGAGAAAAGAAGAAGAGAGGTAGTTCTAAAATGCAAATGGCACTCGTTGGACTCTGTCTCACTTACAAGATATTCAACAAAACGGGGTCTCCCCTGTGGAAAACAAGTTACGTTTCTCTCTCTGCACATATGTCCACTTTGTTTTAGCCCAAAAACATATCAGTCGGAATACTTGAATCATGCAGGCCAATTCTATAATGTGAACCGATGGATATTTGCTTCCAGGTAGTGCTCTTTCAGACCGAAAAAAAAAGCTTCAATTGAGCTCATTATTATTATTATATATATTTTTGTTTCATTTGTCATGTTTATTTGAATTCCAATTCTTTTCATTTTTAACGTTTTCTTTTTTTTTTTTTTTTTTTTTTTTTTTTTTGCATTTTGTTTGCTGACAATGTTGGAGTATGAGCTTTTTTAACTTTGCACTGAATGTGGTTTTTTCTCAGTATATATATATATATATATATATATATATATATATATATATAATCTGCAATATAGAGGGAGCAGCCAGTTTTTTCCAGTGTAGCTGTTTACTCATTGAGGTCCTTACTGTATGTGTGTGTTGGCGCGCGCGTGCGTGTGTGCGTACGCGCCCGTGTGTGTGTGTGTATGTGAGTGTGTGTGTGTGTGTGTGTGTGTTTGGAAGTACCGTGCGTGTGCGTGCGTGCGCACGCACGAATGAGTATTTGCGCGCTCCTCTCTGCCTTGGCACGCCTACCTTACCGCGTTGTCGTGGAGTTCAAGATCAACAAGTGATTAAAAGAAGAAGCTGACTTAGGAGGAGGATTCTCTGGCGATCGTTAAAAGTGACATTATAAAGTATTGCACCGATTTTTTTTTTTCTTTCTTTTCTTGTTTTGTTCTTTTTGTTTTGTTTTGTTTTGGTTTTTTTTGAAAACTAAAGAACGTTGAGCTCTGCAGTGCAAAAAGACTGTAGCCGCAGCTGGGACTAGCAAGGCCCCCACCCGCGCGCCCTACTGTAGGGGGGCGGGGCCCGTCTAGCAAGCCCCTCCCCCGCTCGCCCTCCTCTGTGGGCGGGGGGCGGGGCCGGGAGGGGGGGGAGGAACAGCACTTTCAGAATAGGCTTTCAATGTTTTTTGGAGGTGCCACACTGCAACCTCTTGTTTACAAGACTTAGGAGGCGGAACGTGTGTCCATTCTTCATTTTAAAAAGATGATAAAAAAAAAAAAAAAAACGATGAAAAAAAAATCACGAAAAAAAATTTAAAAAGGAAAAAAAAGTGGAAAAAAAAAATATAAAATGGAAAAAGCGGAGAAAAAAAAGAAGTAAACTCTTATTGAGAATGAAGACGATGCTTTGTAACTCTGGGAATTCGGATCAGTGTTGTTGTTTTTTTTGGCCATGGCGTTGGTTATTTGAACTATTCCTCTCTTTGTCTGCTAAATAACCAGCAATGGTTCTCAGGAAATCAAGCCAGTTTCCCCCCCACCCCCCCACCCCGACCCTTCTCCTTGTAGGTGAATTTAAAAAATAAAAAATAAATAAAAAATAAAATAAACTACTACTCCTTGTAGGAAAGGAAAATCCAACTTCTAGCACTGAAAACTATGTATAGGTCTGTAAGTTTTTTGTTTTTTTTTCCTCTGCCAAATAACTGCTTTAAGCTGGAGAAGCTCGACACACTGCTTTCAATATGCTGTCTTTGGATGGATGGTTGGATGGGTGGGTGGGTGGGGGAGGCTCCCGCTCTCCTCCCCGGAATCAAAAGTGGGGTTGGGTGGGTGGGAGCGCTTGTTTTGTGTGTGCCCGTCGGCGGTGGGCAGGGGTTGTTGGGTGGGGAGAAGTAAAAGTCGTCGCGTCGGATTCCAAAAAAACCAAGAGAAAGGCGAGTCTGTATCTATGCATACTGTATAGCCTCTCACACGGCCTACTGAGAGGCGCCCCCTTCCCTCCTCTTTCCCTCTTCCGCGTCTCTCCAAGCGTTTCTTTTTTCTTTTTTTCTTTTTTTTCCTTTTTCTTTTTTAATGTCTCGCCGAGTATAACCGGGGGGAGGAATCGCGAAATGATACAAGTCGCTCCCCCCACCCCGTTTTTTAATCGCTCACATTGCCACAGATGGTGTTTAGAGAAGAGAAAGAGAAGGGGGGGGGGGTCGAAGAAACTATTTTTAACAGTGCAAAAGTCGTCCACATTTCATTGCCTTGATCATAAAAAAAAAAAATGTGTCCGAAGATGCAACAACAAAGTCAAGTGGCTTCTACTTGTTTACAGATAGAATATGATTGTATTGTTGTACTGTTGTTGTTGTTGTTATTATTTTTTTCTCTCCTCCCCCTCCCCCACCTCTCGGTGACGAGGACGGGTGGGGGGGGGGTTGGTCGGGGTGCGCAGCTCATCTACAGATCCTGACCTGATGTCTCTCTCTCGTGTGTGTGTGTGTGTGTGTGTGTGTGTGTGTGGAAGTGTGTGTTTGTGTGTTGCGTTTGGCTGCTCTGAACCGCCAGGCGCCAGTTGTAGCGCTGGTTTGGTGCGGGGGGGGGGGGGGGGGGGTTGTTGGAAACGGCGTGAATGTAAATCTACCAGTGTGGTGTTCTGCTTGACGACAACAATAATGACTGTTGGAAGAAAAGAAAAAAATGGAAAGAAAAAAAAAAATCCGCTCGCGATTTTAGTAGTTTCTACGATGCACAAATCCAGTCGGCGAGAGAGAGAAACACTCAAGAAGTCAGCATTAGCGAAGCCATGGACCTTCATTTCTTTTTTTTCTTCTCCCTCCGTCGTGTAATCGTCACGCCCAACCACCATCCCATTTTTTTTTCTTCATTTTATTTTGCAGGTTCTCGACGCGGCGTTTGCCCCCACCCCCCACCCCCACCACCACTTTAGCCGCGAACATTAAACAACTGCTTAGCGCAAGCGTAGCGTGAGGTGAAACCTTTGGAGTATTGGCCAGGCTTTGAAAGTGGTGCGTGCCAGTATTGAACTGCTCTCTACCAAATCATTGAAAATGTTAGTTTACTTAATTCCACATCATTTTTTTTCTCTTTTTGCTTAAAGTACACACACACACATATATATATATATATAAATATATCTTCGTTTCGTTTTCGTTCTTTGTCTTGTTTAACAAAAAGTTTTAAAGTGGAACATCTGAACCGGATTTTTTTTTTGTTTTCACCAATCGAACTTGAGGAGCCTTGGATTTTATTATTATTATCATCATTATTATTATTATTATTATTATTATTATTATTTCCATTTGTTTTGCACTGGGGTGGATTAAAAGGCCCATCGCTATCAGAGGGAGGCGGAACGGTCGAGCAGCCTGCAGGGGGCTCCGGCGTTGTAGTTTGGATTTTTTTTATTTTTTTTATTATTATTTGTCTGAGGGGGAAAAACAGGTACACCTAAGTATTGTGATATTGCGACAGGGTCTCTCTCACTCTCTCTCTCTCTCACGTGTGCGTGTGAGTTTTGCGTGTTTGGAATCGTAAATGGTTGTTGGTGCTTTTGCTGTTGGTCCCTGTGAGCGAAAGAGGGACTAATTGAGGAGGAGGGGGGCGCTGACCCCCCCCCCTCACCCTTTCGACCCCCCCCAGTCTCCCTCCTCCACGTTTACCTCTCACTGTGGGGGGGAGGCGTCGCAGTGCAGCCCGATCAGAATGTATATCTCTCGCCTTTTTTTTTTTCCTTTTTTTTTTCTTTGGTTCCTCCTCCTCTCAAAGTGTGAGCGACGACGGCCGGAGTCTCAATCAGCCTCTAAACTGGGTAAAAACCGATCACACACAGCGACCGCTCCGTCGTCTGGCCTGAACTCTGCCGCTGTCCTCAGCTGAATTACAGAAGAGAGAGGAGGAGAAGAAGAGACAGGAGTCTTAGTAGACTCCAGATGATCTTTTTCACTCTCTATGGATGTTTGTTATGGAATTCTGATCATTTTTTTAATCACCTCTCGCTAATTCTGGAGTTTGGGGGGGGGGTTTCTCCCACATTGACCCCCTCCCCTCCGTCAAAGTAGCAGCGCGCTTCGCCATCGCAGAAGGGACGAGAGCAACGTCTGTCGAAAAACTGAAGAAAAGACAACAAAAAAAAACCAACCAACCCTGTTCTCCATTCGATGTCGTTACCGTTTGCTTTCCGCCGCTTTCTCCCTCGTTTTTGTTTCCCTTCTCTGCAAATCTACTGTGCGTGCGTCCGCGTGCGATAAAGAAAAAAAAAACTTGTCTTACTCAGAAATAGTGAACATATTAATGCCAAATCAAGAAGGGGGAGGGGAAGGGAGGGTGTGAGAGGGAAGGAAAGGGATTCATGACTTTTCTCTTTTTATTTTTTGGAGCGTGTGTGTGTGTGTGTGTGTGTGTGTGTGTGCGTGCGTGTGCGTTTATTTAAAAAGCTGGACAATGTTAAATGCTTGAAGAAGAAGAAAAACCTTGTCATTTGCAAATAGAGTGATGTGAGGAAAGCCTTTTTTTCAGTCAGTGGGGGAGAAAAAAAGCCCCCCCCCACCTTGAGCAATGTACAATCCCCAGGGCTGCCAAGCAGCTTCCCGACAGGGCCAGAAGAGGGGAGGATACGAGGAAGGATAGAGGGGTTGGAAAAAGAGGGAAGCTGGCTGGCAACACTCTTCTACCTGTTGACGAAGAAATAATGTGATTCTTGTTTTTGTTTTTGTTTTTTTGGTTTTCCTCTTGACTTTAAATCTATCCTGTGAGCAAAATGCTATGTTGTATCATAACACACCCAATGGCTCCTTTATTGTTGTTGATCAAAAGTGCTAAGGCTACACACACACACACACACACACACACACACACACACACACACACACACACACACATTTTTTTCTTTTTCTTTGAAATTGAAATGGAAAAACAGCAAAACGGAAAAAAAGAAAATTAAACTGTGAGAATCTGCTGTCTTTTTGTCATTTAGTATAAACACACTCAAAACAAACCCTGAAAAGCTTTAGTCTAACCAGCACAAAGATGGGGAGGGGGGGTTAGGTGGGGTTACAGTACAGGGGGGTAGGGGTGGGTGGGTGGCGCTCAGAGAGACTATGCAGTGGAGTGTTGAACCCAGGCTTCCATGTCCACCTTGGGTTTTTTTCCCTCTCTTTTTTTGTTTCCTTTCCTTAAATACTGAAACAACAACAATAATAATAACAGTCCCCCAACCGTTTTTTGAGAACAGCCGAAACGGGGATTCCCAACGATATTCCTCAAAACGTGTCGTGCCATCTTTGAAATCGTACTATTGCTACTGCTATTAATAACGGCAACAACAACAATAATAATAATGTGACGTTAAACCGAAGAAAAAAATAACTAAAAAAAAACAGAGAACCTTTATTAGCTAGCGACCGTCGGGCCAGTTGTAGCAGGAGAGGGAGGCCGGTGAAAACTGCAAATTTTACTACAACTACAATGTGTTTTCTTTTCTTTCTTTTTTTTACAGAGATTCTATCAATCCAGTGTGTAGTTGGATCACCTGTAACCCTATTATGCACATTGCTTCGGGAGACTGTTGAAACTATATATATATATATAGTAAATATATATATATATATCTATATATATCTATGAGAATATAAGCGTACAGTGTCTATTATTAAGGAGAGGATGTCTTCCTCTCGTTAACGAAACAGGAAGTACCTTTTTATTTTCACACGTCTTCCTCGGGTCATCAAAGGATTTTATCTTAAACTTTGGGGGGGGGGGGGGAACTGCACTTTTTGAAGGACAATCTTTATTTGTATGGTTAAAAAAATTGACAAAAAACGAAGTCGCCTGATATTACAATGTATAGAAAACCAACTCCAGTGTGCTCTAATGACGAATGTCTCCTCTGATGCTGTCTATTTGTTTGGTTTCATTTAATCTTTTTATTCTCCTTCCTTTGTTGCTTGGTTTGTTCTGTATATTTTTTTTTTCTCTTATTTTTATTTTTTGTTTTTTCCTGGATTTTATTGCTCTTAAGAGAATCTGTACTAAGGTGTAGAGTTACTAGTAGGTTAGTAGGTCTTCTGTTGGCTGTACTCGTATACTGATTACTGTTTGTAACCCTCTGGCTCCTGCAGCCGTCATACAAAGCTGTAAAACTTTGGGTACAACCCTCAATAAAAGACTAACTGACTCAGTCGTCGTCTCCACGGGGTCCTTTTTTCCCCCCTCCATCCCAGATTTGTAGAGTGACACATCGGCAGAAAAGCTGCGTGTTGAACCTCTGCGTGCAGCCTCCTCTGCTGATAATTGGCATTTTGGAACTCTGGATCTGTAGTTTTGACAAGAATTCAATCTAAGCCTCGTCACTGCTGGCTGATCCATCTGCACCCCAGAAAAGGTAAAGCAACTTTGTTCTCATTATACACAAATGTAGGAGACTTGCGAGGTTGTCACTTTTGGTGATGGATGTGTTGCCTCAGATCGTTAACATGATTTAAAATGTGTTTTACTATCAAAATCGCTGACGTGTTTTTTTTAAAAAGAAAAACTAAAATGTGTGCAGTAGTTGGAAATTTTGAGGGAACAACGGCGACATCAAGTGGTTACATATTAGATTGCAGCGTGCTCGGCTTGTTGGGGAGCTACGGTGGTCTGCGCATCCCAACCTGGAGACCTCGTTTATTGAAGACTAGAGAAGGTGTTGTCAGGCGGGCTGGATTGTCCGCACCAGGCTTCCTTAAACATGACGGTGCAAGATGGCAGCTAACTTGAAGAAAAACCCTCACAATATGTATGTACTTATATGAGATCCGTTCTAAGGGCAGCAAAAACAAATTACTTCTGTTGTACTGCGATTATACACTTTTAGTAATGTATGTCTGGGCAGCATGTAAAGCTTTTACCAGTATAAAAATCATAAATCAAGTCAAATATTACACATTAGACCTTTAATAGCTCACGTTTACATGGTGCGGTCTTCCACTTGTCAGCATGTCATAAAGTGACAAATACAAAAATTTTAATGTTTGGTGTAAATGTGGATGCAGCTTCCAGTGAGATCCAACTTCTGCAGGGTTTCGCACTGACAGGACTGTTTTTCTAAGGTGACCTTGATCTCGGACCAATACACTCTTCTCACCTGTGAGTCTAGTGTCGTGCGATGGCACCACCTACGACGCACAGTGAAACCCTGCGGCAGAATCGGATCTGTACAGCGTGTGTCTTTATCGATTTATTCATGAGAAATCAAACATTTGGAAACACAGGGTGGCGCTGTGAGGGAAAAAAAAAAACGGATACATCCTTGTTCATGAACTTTTTTTCTTTTCTTTTTTTATCTCAGAGCTCCCGACGTACATGTTCATTTAAATACAGTTAAACACGAGACACTGGAAGCAAGAGACGCTGTAATGGACAAGAAGAGCTTGACGGGAGATGTGGTTGTTCTGCTTCGTGAGTATTTCCTGTTTGGTAGCTGGGGGGGGGCGGAGCAACCTCTGTGAAGGAGTCACACACACTGTAATTACTTGATGGGCATGGAAAGGGAAAATGGGAGAGAGATAGAGAGACTCACCTCAGTAGTGAACTATGGAACATTATTCATGAACGTCTTTCTTGTCTGCAATATACTGTACAATCTCCTCGGGGGTCATCAGCTTCTCCGCTTCTCCGTCAGGGATCTCAAAGCCTGCAGGGGAACAAAACAGCAGGGTTCCTCAGAGTGCCCGCGTCCGACATGTTAGCTGAGCTAGCTAGGCGAGGCTAGGCTAGGACAAGACGCTCACCAAACTCATCCTCCATGGCCATAATGATCTCCACTTGGTCCAAACTGTCGAGACCCAGGTCTTTCATGAAGTGGGAGGACGTCTCCAGCTGCGTTGGAGAGAAATGGGAAATTAAGAACGATGAGCGACATCTTGGCCAAACCCCCCCGCCGACCGCGTGAGGGGAAAAAAAAAAAAAAGCAGTTAACTTGGGGCTCACCTTCTCAGGGTTGATCTTGTCGTAGAGCTTGAGGACGTACATGACGCGGGCGCCGATGCTCTCTACGGTGAGGGGGGGCAGGTCCCCATACTGTCGGCACAGCACGGCCACTGAGGGCACCTGGCAGGGGAGAAGATGGCATCATAGAAGTTTATGCAAGTATATTTTACTATCAAAAAAATAAACAGGCACAGATCACCACCTGTGTTTATCCTATTCCTGCGTCACCCTGCAGGAAGAACAGCTCAATGTTGACTTGGTCCACAATCACAACAATACAATTCCACAATGCCGACCTCTGTATTGAATTAATCCTGAATTTAAATTCCTAAGTGTAACCCAAACAGCGTCACGCTTTCACAACAATTGTTTAACCGAAACCGAATTTCCCGATTTTGTCGGTTAATACTTTCAAACTTACTAACTGTGCTTAATCCAGACAGGATTGAGGTTTGAAAGTGTACAAATTATTTCAGTCTTCCACTTGGATGTGCATCAGACGCACAACGACTCTGCCTTCGTGAAGATCTTTTTTTTGGTGACGCATAACTAAAGCGACCTTGCATCTTTAGGTACCGACCTATGTAGACACAGCTGTCGAGCTACTCATCCTACCTTAGGACCCCAAAGCGTTCGTTAATCACACATCACAGTCACGCAACAGAGAAACATTCCCGCTCCTTCTCGATCACCTACTGAAGTGGCAACACGCATCTGGCGAGAAAACGTGTAACCAACACTAGCACACGTTCAGACACTGAGACACCAATTAAGACCCTTCGTGAGGATGAAGGTTCCAGGTGACAGCAACCACTAATGGGAGTCAATGAAGTTTGCTAACTAGCTAAGCGACCAGCGAAAACATGGCCGGTGCCTGATCAAAAATAGATAAACTACACATAGAAATCAAACAGAGCAAATCATCGAAACGCTTTTAGCGGGGGTAGGAATGCACCGTCGCGGGCAATAGTAACCTTTCGGCCGGCTACGTAAGCCGGACACTTTTGAAAGACGTCTAGGTCACGGTAGCCGATGCTAGGCCACGACTTCTCAATGTTACGGGAGGGCTCACCCGGTTCTGTCCGAGCCACCGCGTCCGTCTGCTGTCTGCGGCGAAGGAGAGAGGTCGGGGCATGGCTGCGGCCGGGGCAGCGGCTCGAACCGCCAGGGAGCAGGAGGAAAGCCTCAGCGAAGGCCGGGCAAACGAGCGGACGCACTGCTGCAGGACACGAGCCGCCATGGCGAAGCGAAGTGACTGCTAACTCCCGGCGTGCAATGCGAAGAAGAAACGGGTCAAGGGCTCCGTCGTGCGCATGCGCAAAGCACAATTCCCGTTCTTTTACGCGTTTCATATCTTTCTTTTAGCCTTTTAATTAGTAAAACATTCAAGTAGAACATTTTTTTAGACTTTATTTATTAATTTAAAAAATAAATACAAATTAATGGTGAAAACTATTTGGATTCTGCTAAGGAAAGAGCAATCAATACTAGACAACATTGACCAGTCGTTAAGTAATAAAAAGAAAAAGCATGTATGTGTAGAAAATAGAGGCGATATTTTTAAACAACGTCCATTTCACGTCATGAACTGGGCTATAAACCCTCACAAGAGCGGTATCTACTTGGGGAAAGGTCGAGCAGATATATCGATGATTCTGTTTTCGACTCAGTGGTCTGAAACACCATTAGTCGGCAGAAGGGAAGCTGTTGTCAGTGACAGCAGAGCACAGAGCAGAATACCCCATAGATGCACAGCATTTTCGAAATAATCTAAGCCTCTTTACATTTTTCCGGGTCGTTCAAATAATGGAGTTATCGGAAATACTATACAACAAAGCAGAGTACATCGAGACGGTGAGAAATAGCTGGCTTTTTTAAGCTGTTTGGTTCTATGCTATATGGCTAACAGCAGCTAGCAAGGGTGTACTGGGCGTTGGATCATTGTTTATGCTCATTCATGATATGTTTTCCATCAAAATAACATCTGTAATCATGTGTACCAATTTTCTCCAGGCATCCGGAAACAAAGTAAGCCGGCAATCAGTTCTTTGCGGGAGTCAAAACATCGTCCTCAATGGCAAAGTAAGGAAAATGCCGAACAACACAACGTCATGTTGACCTAAAACGGCAACTACGTTGAAAGGCTGAATTAAGCACTTTGCTTGCTGAACATGTAAGTTCCGTTTTGTGTTTGTGTGTTCAGACTATCGTCATGAATGACTGCATCATCAGAGGCGACCTGGCGAACGTCAGGGTGGGAAGACACTGCGTGGTGAAGAGCCGCAGCGTCATCCGTCCTCCTTTCAAGAAGTTCAGCAAAGGGTACAACAGCTCCATTTAATAGACATCATAAATGTTTCATTTGACATTTGACAACACTGGCCATATTCCATACACCGTATTTGAATAATTATGTACTGACAACTCTCTAAAGTGGTAGTCAATCAATGATTAAAGGTAGAAAATGTTAGAAAATAGTCTGCAGTCCTGTTGACCTGCTGATTTGCTAAAGCAGTCAGAGGTTCTCGCCGTCACTATTTGTTGATTCAAGTGTAGCAACTGTTCCAGTCCGTGGTCTTTGCCTCGGGCAAAATCCTTGCAACTGAGCTTTCTTTCTTTCTTTAATTTTCTTTCTTTCTTGTCCTTGCAGAGTGGCGTTCTTCCCGCTACACATCGGTGACCACGTCTTCATCGAGGAGGACTGTGTGGTCAACGCAGCACAGATCGGTTCCTACGTCCACATCGGGAAGAACTGTGTCATAGTGAGTGAGGCCGAAACACGCACATGCACAAGAGCTTGCTGAGAAACAGAGACAAAGCTGTGGCCCAGTGAGAGAGGAGACAAACAGAGGCACTCTCTCTCTCTCTCTCTCTCTCTCTCTCTCTCTCTCTCTCTCTCTCTCTCTCTCTCTCTCTCTCTCTCGCCCGATGCCCAACACTCACATGATAGTCATGTTCAGATGAGCTGAGCAGGAAACTCTTGGCTGGCCGCTTGTGAAACTTGCACGGAAGCTGCTTATATATGTTGCTGATTGTTTTCTTTCTATGTCACTATGTATCCTTGCATACCATCCAGTTGTGTGTCAGGGAGTTCATCTATTAAGAGTTGTATTAGTAGGTAGCTAAGCCATTTGTGTTATTATCCAATGCTATAAAAAGATGACTAACACAAAGTGTCTCTTTGGTTGAGGTTTGGATGAATTCCAGTATTTTAGGCTGCAGAAAGTATAAAAAAGTATGAAGGAAAATGTTTGGCAAGCTAATGAAATTCACTGTATGCGTTCTAGTTTCCATCATCTCACAGAGCTGATTGCCATAGTTTGTCTCACCATAACTTCAGGGGTTTGGTGATAAATTGAAACAATTTTTATGTTTGTTTGATAGTTTGTGGTTTGATTTGTGCCTTTTGTTTTGATGATCACCCTGTTAGTCATGCTTCTGTGCCATCATCTGAAGTTTGTTGCATGAGGAAGTGTGCTTTCATTTGCCATCAATAATTCATAATTTTCACAGGCTTGCTTCCGAAAAAAAAAAAATATTGGTCAGACTTGCACATTTTTTCTGATGTGTTGGGGCCTTTTTGTGTTTTGTTTTTGTGCCTAGGGTCGCCGCTGCGTGCTAAAGGACTGCTGCAAGATCCTAGACAACACAGTGTTGCCCCCCGAGACTGTAGTCCCCCCCTTCACTGTCTTCTCTGGATGCCCCGGTCAGTTGCAAAAAAAAACCAAAAACAAACAGATTTCAACATTTAAAAATCCCTGTATATTCACTTAGTTCTGTGTTTGCTTGCGTGTCCTCTGTCAGGTCTGTTTTCAGGCGAACTCCCAGAGTGCACGCAGGACCTGATGATTGACGTCACCAAGAGTTACTACCAGAAGTTCTTGCCCCTCAGCCAAATCTGAGTCCCACTCTAAACACCCCGAGCTGGATGCAGATTTGAATGGACTCTTGACATCTCACCTCTCTCCCCGTGATGTAAAACTGCTGCAGGAGGCCGTTTTGACATCCAAATCTTTAAACCGTATCAGACAAAGTCAGGTCTACATCTGCAGACTCATTTTAGATGCAAAGAGCCGCAGACTTGAGGTTTCGTTCTCCGGGCAGAGGAGGTTCAACAAATATGGGGGGTGGGGGAGGATGAAGGTGAAAAGTGAGCTACAGGAACACAGTGTAAACCACCACCCAAGGACCAAATGATGTTTCAAGAGCTTCTCTGTTCATTGATATTACTGGCAAGTCACACACTCCCGCAGCAGTTAAAGCAACGCCTTTTTTATTTCTATATATTATCTTACAGTGAAGAATGTGTGCTTCTTTGCTTCCCCCCTTCCACTGACCCATGTAATTTATCATAACTTAATTATCAGCTTTCTTTTCCGAACGGCCATCCGCAGTGTTAGTATTGGTAGGGTGTGCAGGACAGCCATCTGTTGTGCGTCAGTCATCAAGTGAGCAAACATGAAAACTGTCATGTAGAATCAATATTGCACCAATAAAAAAAAAGATCAACAATTACATCTTCCTGATGCTTTACTACTAATCCTCCACTAAGCCATCTTCACATGAGCCGCATAGACAATCTAATACCTTTTTAATCTTTCCATTTACATCAGCAGCGGTCAGCACCATTGGAGAATAAGGACGTGTTTCCTCTCTGTGCCTGTCTGTTCAGAGTTTGCATGTTCTCTTTGTATCTGTGTTGGTTCTTTGCAGGTACTCCAGCTTCCTCCCAACTTCTAAAGACGCGACCAGTGAGATGATTGGAAACTCTGAACTCCTGCCTTCACCCTAGACAGAGCAGAAGAAGCAGAGATGGATGATAGATGGATAGATTACCCGTTGAAATAGAATTATATCAACAGAACTTTTGAAATATTGCAAGCCGTCGAATACAATTTATGTAAACGATAAGTCGTCAGTATGTGGCAGCCTTGGCGAACAAGAATCTTTAAATTGTTGGATTAAGTTCATTATGCCTTCCCTTACTTAGACCTTCTATGGTCTATGGTATCTATTTCTTTTCTTACAGACATGTATAGTTGGTCATTTTACCTGACATGTCAAACACAACGCCGAAAATGTCAGGTAAAATAACCAACTATACATATCAGCGTAAACAAACCAGAGAAGATCTAAGAATCTTTTAAACGTAATCACGTTACTGAGTGTGGAATGAAGGGAGAGCGAGAGAAGCAGATGCTAGCGCCCCCTCTTGTGGCTGTGGTGAGTAACGGCTTCGGGCAAGAACACAGAACCAACTGATCTAAAAGGTTGTGAAGTATTGTGTAAGGCAGTGGCTATAGGGACATCCTGGGAATGCAGGCATGTCCACAGTCAAGGAGCCAGTATGTTCATTAAGAAAGTAGGGCATTGTGCTTCCTTATATATCTTGGGTGTTGGTCTGGTCTGTAGTTGGAAAGTGGACCACTTCTTGGCTTCATATCCTGTTTAGAAACAGTGATGGCATCTCCGGTAACACCTCTGAAGCACAAACCAAAAGTGGTGAAAAATTCTCCTTTGAAAATTTCTTCCATGACAAGTTATCGTCCCTGCCAGGTATTACCACCACCGATTTGGTGGTGGTCATTTAGTCTGTTGTGTTGTGTGTCTGTGTGAGTGAGTGAGTGAGTGAGTGAGTGTGAACGACAAGGTGGTGGAGTTTCCACCAGGTGACTGCATCCTGACTGGCTGTCTGAAGAGAACCGAGCCTTCTGAAACGCAGGTAAACCTCGTCACCTCACTCTCACCTCTGAACACACTGCCAGCACCTGCACTTTTTGGCTGTCAACACCGCGGCGACTCGTGTGTGAACATTTTTACATTCAGTGATATGAAAAACGACCAGTTACTAATTCCCGTTTGTTGTTTTTATACAGTCGTAGTATTTTTTTATTTTTTTTTTAGGACAAGTTGAGAGATTTTGCTTTATTTTACTCTTTATCGTGCTAAGCTAACATTGAACAGTCATCCCATTAATTTTCCGGCTTCCATCTGCAATTTCTGAATGTACATCCCGAGGTTTTTCTCCATATCGGTTGCTAAGTCACCATATTTTGATCGATGCTTTATTCTCACAATCAGATGTGCGACAGTTAAGAGAATTTTCCTTCACCAAAGTTGATATAAACTAGCTTTTTTGTGAATCATTGCTTGTACTATGTTCAGCCTGAGCTTCAGGAACATTACATGGAAGTAAATTGATGAATTAGTAAAAACTTAACATGGGGTAAGTTAACTTTATTTAAGTCTTATATTCATGAATCTATTTACCTTTAAACAGACTGTTTGCGCTTATTTCTATTCTGTAGTGGCCAAACTATTTGTGCGTTGACTGAATAATATAAGTAAAAACATTAGGGCTTGTTTGTTTCTGATAAAGGAGGTGCCAAAATATACAGACAGCTCGTCTCATTGAATGCATAAACCACACATACGCAAACCTACTTATCGTTACATGGGTGGAGGGAAAAAAAATCATTTCGATTTCAATGATACAACTGAATCACAACTGAATGGATTTTTATTTCTTTTTACAACGTGAACCACATATATCATACCAACAATTACCTCTTTAGTATATAGATTAGCCATTTATTAGTTGTTTTTTTTTTTTTAACAAATTGGTATCAAGAAACAGCTGACTAATAAGTGTTGGCTCGAGGGACACGTGGAACGAGTCGGCCTTTTGAACGTTGTGGATGAAGGACGCCGCTGTTGACTGGCTCTGGAGAGAACGTACACAAAACACCCCCGTCTATTCTAATCAGGCTGGGTGGGAGGCAGGGGAGGGAACAAGCCAACTTTTCCAATCCAATATCTTAAAAAGGTTATTTAAAGTGGTTTCACTGAATCCCCTCATCCTGGGCACAGATCTTTCAGCTTTAAATGAAAAGTTCATTGCACACACACAGGGACAAAAAAAAAAAAAGGAGCAGTTTCTTCTCATTTGTCAATTTTGGTATCGATGGCAAAGGGGATTGTTAAATGCTGAGCAGTGAGCAAAGGATCAGGGAGAGCAAAACCAATTAAAAAAAAAAATATTTAAAGTATTTTCCTATAATCGTGTGAAGAGCAAGCAGAACGTGACGCCAAGTTTGTCGATCTTCAGTCCGCCATGTGGTACTCGTGTATCGGACCAGTCACATTCACCTGTTCCTTTTATTACTCTGCGGTGCAAAAGATGAAGAAGAAACACTCATGCGCCACAAGAGGTAATCAGAGGTCTACGTGCTGATTACTTTGCGTCCTTGTCCAATAATGGGACACTTTCGCGCTGGCAGCTCCAATCCGTTCGTCCCACCGCAACGTTCACATTGTCAGCATCTTCAGTGGTCATACACTCGTTTGCCAGGACGCCCCCGATTCGCAATCTTCCCCAGTTCTTTGAAGCCTGGTTCTGGTTGGTGGTGCACAGAGCAGCTGGGATCACGTTTAAATATCAAGAACAAAAGAAATGACATTTGTGACCAAAATGTAACATAAAGGTACAAACTGTCATGAAGAAAAAGCCCTCTTTGCAGATCAAAAATGGCGAGTGGAACAACTCAAAGAATAAACTAAAATTAAAAAAAAACCCACAAAAACAGAAAAGGAGCGTGAAACACTGACGTGCCACAAGTCAGCGGAGAGTGGCTTCAAAATTCAGACGTAGGTTTGCGCTTCCGCCTGCATCAACACTGCAGAAAGTCAACGATACATAGATTCATATAGACAAAAAAAAAACAACCCAACAAGACTTTTAACAATTTGTATTTTGTTAGCTTCCTATGCTGAACAGCATTTTGACGGTTTAATTCCAACAGCCATGTATCAGGAGCCTAAAGTAATGTCAATTTAAAAAAAAAAAAAAAAAAAAAAAAGTGTTTAAATATTACTTGTGTTTCAAAGACCCACATTTCTGACTAGTGCGACGTCGCCGTCTCCACTCCCTTTTAGCAATGATCGAGCTGATAACATTATTATTAATAATAATAATAAGACACCTGGACCTGCATTATCTTCACAAGGTTTAAAAAAAAAAATTAAAAAATTCAAACCTAGCCACGTCCCAAGAATACGAACACCCTTGATGCAAAAGGCAGACGTTCTACTGATCAGAGCCATCAGCCAAACCAAACAGTCTTGTGCCATTGACATGTCAGCTAGGATGGTTGTTTGGAATCACTCCCTCTTTAAGATCGTTTCCTTTTTTTTTTGTTCATTTATTTAATTTTTTTTTTCAACAGCACCACAAACTTTCTGATAAACTGGATCGCTTGTCAGATGGGGAGAGAGAGAGGGGAAGGATTCTGAGCCTCGAGTCCCCGTGACCTGAGCAACGCTCCGACAACCTGATCGACAACACCTGCCCGGACAAGAGGTGCGTGCAAGGGCTCCTTCTTCCATTCAAGTGTTTTGCCTCCTCTAGAAGTAATAAAAATCAAGTCATGTGTGAAGCGCCCTCAAGTGGGCGTCTTGAGGGTTGCACAATGCTACCGCTGAGATCGAGATGGAAGAGCTGATTTATTTTGCATGAGAAAGAGAGGAGAAAAGCTAAGTGCAAAAATCTGTATTGCAACTCAAAATAAAAAAAAAAAAAAAAAAAAAATTATCACAAGAACACGTAACGTAGAACTGCAGCTCCTTTTTGTCACAGGACTGAGGGAGATGGGGGTGGGCGGGCAAACAGGGGAGGTTGGAGGGTCTGAGAAGCTGCAGACAACAACATAAAGTTCCATTCTAGTATCCTCAAAAAAACCAAAAGAAAAATTAAGAACACAAAATTGGCTATCACTGCTTTACAACAGTGGTAGAAAAACCTCAAAATGTTAACACTGGTGCTGGAAAAACTGAAAACAAGGGGATGTTGGGTGGTGGTGGTAGTGGTGGGTGGGGGTTGTGTGTGCGTGTCGGGGGGCTGGGTGGGGGGCGGTCGGTTGGCGAAACTCAATCAAGCCACTGTTGAAGTACATAAGAGTGCAAGGCCTACATGTTCACAAGTCAGCGTCCTGCTGCCGGGGGGGGGCGGTAGGGGGGTAGGTGGAGGGTGGTGGCGGAACCAGAGCCAGAGCCAGAACCAGAACCAGAACCAGAACCAGGGTCCGGAGAGGAGCAGCGAGGGAGTGAGGCCGGGTGTGTTTGTGGCCGGGTGGCTGACCCATGACTGCGGCGACGAAAGTAACAGACAGAAGAGGTGGACCAATGAGCTCGCTCACCCCTCCCCCTCCCCCTCCCCCCACCCCGACGTATGCACAGGCAACTCGACCGACGAGAGTGACACGATCTGATCGTGGACCTCACTTCCTTTTTTTTTTTAAGGTGGCGGGTGAGTGAGGGAGGGGGCGTGAACGAGGGAAGGGCACAGAAAAAAAAACGTGTTTTCTATTTTTTTAAGCGTCTGTCGTGGTTCACCTCTTCGAGGGGCTTCGGCCGCTTCTCCTGGCGAGCGTCGTCCGCCGTCTCTCCCTCGCGGAGCGGCGGATTTGTCACCGTGGGAGGGGCAAAAAAAAAAAAAAAGGTAGACAGAGGCTCCTCCCAGTCGCTGGCAGACGGGCTTGTGGATGGTGTGAGGGGGAAAAGAGACAGAGAGGAGAAATTCTGGGAACCACCTGAACCAGCTGAGCTGAGACATTCGCTTCCGTTTCAAACTCGGCCTTCGTCGCCGCCGCCCCCCCGGCCTCCTGACTCGTGTCCCACGCCAAGCCCCCCCCGGCCCCTTCTCTCCACCCCTCCCCCGATCAGATCATCCTGTTGCGTTTGTGCGTGGGCGAGTCCGTGATGACGTCACTGCACTGGGTGGAGTTTCGTTTCCTGGCGCCGCCCCTCCGCCGCCGCCCCCGCCGCCGCGCGCGCGCCTGTCGAGTCCAGGTGCAGCGCCATTTCCTCTGAGATGAAAGTGTTCAGGTCGACGTCCTGCAGCCCGTTGCGCCTGCTCCGGCACACCGCGCCGAGGCGGAGGAGCCTCCCGCCGGCGCCGCCGCCGCTTCCGCTCACGTGTGTGGGCGAGCCTGGGGCGCCGGAGCGCACGCTGATGCTCGCCATGGCGCCGCTCAGACCTTTGGAAGAGGTGGACATGAGATGGATTAGAACAGGGGTGGGCAAACTTTTTGACTGGTGGGACCACAATGGGTTCTAAATTTTGACAGAGGGGCCAGCAGCAGCTAGGGATGTTAACAATTAATCAATTTTATCGATTAATTGTTGATTAAGAATTTAATCGATTAAATTAAATTAGTCGCAATTAATTAAACATTTTTTACACAGTTTTTTTTGTTAAATGGAGTGGTGTATATCTGTATACCTAGACCAAGTTACTTTTAAACAACTTTATATATATATATATTAAAAAAAAAAGTTGAAATGTGACCCATTAAAAGTGAACTTAAAGTCAGAGGATAAATGTTTAGGGTGTTTTTACTGCTCTCTAATGTAAATATGGGTCACATTGGACCCTCAACATTATTTATGGGTTAAATAATGTCTTCCTTGCACATTTTTCATCGTGAAATTGAAGTTCTCAGGAAAAATCGCAGCTTATCAATTAATTGTTAATCGACCGATAATGTCAATCAACTAACGATTAATGAATTAATCGATAATTTGCATCCCGAGCAGCAGTAGAATTTTGCAAGGGCAACTATTAAATCGTGAAGTGAAACTTTGAGATGTGTTTTGCATTCTTATTTGGTAAAGCGGAAAAGGCGACGTTCTAAACGCCGACAAGTTTCAACTCAATTTAGCAGATGCAGCGGCCACTTGAACCCGTCTGATTAGCGTGTCTGAGAGGAACCATTTTGTTGACGCGACTTTGACGAGGGAGGCTGCTGCTTCTGAAAGGTTGCGCCGCGGCCGAGCTGTGTCCTCTGAACACTCCTGCCGCAACCAGAATTATCAAGGGGAAACTGACTGATGGCTGCAGCTGAGAAAAAGTGCGAAATGCGATACGTCCTCGCAGATCAAAGTGGGCCCAACACACACACACACACACAGACAGACAACGGCGTTGAAATGCTAACGATATCTGATAACGGAGAGTAGACACACGGAAACGCTCTGACACATACCGTACTTGTTTGTCTGTAACCTAAACCACTAAATACTTCACATTATCCAACGTAACCTCAGATGCACCCTGGAAAATCGAGCCTTTGAAGAGTTTGGATCCTACAAAGAATTTGGGGGTATTTATTTCTGCTGACGGTGTATTTTAAAAGAGACAATTCATAGCTGTGCAACATATTATGGCCGGGTGCAGCGTTTGGGATGACAAGCACACAAAAACACATGCACGCGGGGGCGGAGAACAAGCATACGCAAGTGAGGCCCTGTTTCCTCATTGGTTAATGCCAGCACACCCTTATCTCTGAACAACATGTGTCACAGTCAGATGGCTGAGGGACACGCGCTCCCTCGCTCTCTCACACACACACACACACACACACACAATGACTGCACGAACAGCACAAGATTCTAGATCCTATAAGAATTTCAGCGATATATTTCCGCTCAATTCCACTTTTCCCCACAATCAACTTAGGGAAACCAACATCAAAGCCATTAAGATCTCGTGCGAGCGGTCGAGTGTGAGGGAGGGATCGTGCACAACATTTAACATCCTTTGCAGACAGCAGTGGACAAATTCTTGAGCACTTTGGTATTTATGGCCAGCTCGGTGACGCTCACTCTCAGGCCCGCAGCATTAGCTTTGTGTTTGTTTGGTGGGGCTGATTATTTTGAGAGCAAGAAGCTTCCATCTGAAAAATGGCTGCAAGCAAAAAGACGTGTGACTCAGCTAGACAGACAGGTCTGGTATTGCACGCAACATTTACTTCCTATTCATTTTTTTGTTACCGTTGCTCTGTGAACAACTGTGTGCATGTTTCTCAATGTGAGAGGAGCATCAGAAGTGAATCAGCCTGTGCAGACATCGCTTAAACAACCTGTGTGACACATTTCTTTTATCTGTGAGTTTTTTTTTTTAATGCATTGCTGGCGTTTCGCTATACATGAAGCTGATTTTTGGCATGCAAATTACGATTGCGCTGACCACAGGTGGTTGAGTTGTGAGTCAGATGCATGTGCGACGCTGCGTTCAGACTGCAGGCGAATCCGATTCTAATCAGATTCCTGCTCAAAGTTTTAGGGCCGACTGTCCACACTGTTTTTAACAAGCGTCCAAAATGTGACCTGGCTCTGGCTCTGCCCACAGACTGACGAGCCAATGACTTTCCTCCTCTGTCCAGGGACTGCCCTTTTCTGCTTCTTCTGTCTGCTTCATTACGTTACAGCTCCGCACCTCGAACGGCGCTCTCAGGTTTGGCGCATTGGGTCTTGCGTCGCGTAGAGCAACGTCACAGACTGTCAAAACCGATCAGTGTATTTGGAGCTGTTCAGACTGAGACGCATCTGTTCAAATGCGACTTGAAACTACCTACCGATCTCATGTGATCTGTGAAATGTTCAGACTGCAAAAGAGCCGTCTGGTTTCAACCTGGATGGGCTAAGAATCAGATTTTTTTAAATCCGATTTAAAAATCCTTACCGTGCAGCGCTATGGCTTCCCTGAAGGGCTGGAGGTCCGCTTCCACAGATGAGCCAGTCTCAGCTGGCGAATTAGCCCGACTAGGGGCCACCATGGCCAGGCGAGGGTTCGACCTGCTACTCCTATGCGGCGGTGCTTTGCCGCATAGAAAACTAATAAGATCCTCTCGGCGGATGGTTCTTCGACGTTTTTTCACCCATGCCAACATGTCCTGCGATTTAAAGCAAACCGTACTTGAGTTGATCTGACCTCAAATTAAAAAGAAAAAAGTGCCGCAGTTTGTCCTTGAGGAAAAAACCTTCCATTAAATTGTGAGGCCATCTGCGGACTCTACTTTTTTTCACAGTAACACTAGAAATACGGCTGCGAGGGATATTTTTCCCCAGAGAACGGTGATGAGACTTACCTTATTTCTGCGTTGGTGACCCATCTGTATCCCACGATCGAAGCTTCTCTGATAGGCCTCGACGCTTTCTATAATGGAAGTCCGGAGGAAAAAAACTCATTAGTGGTAATTGTTGTTTATCTCAGAGACAAGTAGATTGCCTGTATTGTCCCATGTATGTCCGAATATACCACCTGGCTTCCAAACTTGGTATGGCAATTGGTATCATCTGTTGTATTGAGCACTGCAAGCAAACTCCTTACAACTATGCTATAAATGCCAACGCCAGTCATTACTGATACAACAGGCAGCATCCTTAATGAACCACCAAGTCTATTCTTCTAGAAAAGCCATAAACTGCTAAACATTTCTAGACAATTAAGCTGGATGACTCCCATCTTGAGGACTCATGACATGCAATTGGTAGTACATCAATCATTCACAATACCTTTGTATAGGTTGGTGACTGCTGTGGCAGAATTCTGAAATGGCACCCATAGTGACAGGCCCTGCTGATGACATACCCTGTCTGAGAGGGGAAGAGGAAATGTTTGTAATTTTCAACACCTGGCTATTTGACTCAATGTAAAAACAAGTACACAAACAAACAAATCGATTGTGTGACGAAACTTCTCTACCGAGCTGCTTTACTGTCGTTGCGAACGCACTTCGCAGGGGAAAAAAAAAAACGTCTTTATTCGCCATTTTGTATTGCAATTAGCATCACGCAGACCGCTTTAACGATTCAAATCTTAAAGATCTTGCTTCGGGTGTCGAATTTTGAAAAAGCTTGTTAAGCAGGCACACAACCGACACACAAACTTAACTGCCTTCTCAGCAGTAAAAGTTGCAAAGACGTAAAAAAAAACCCCAAAACAAAACCAAAAAAACAAACAAAAAAAACCCCTATGGCTAACATGGATAGAATATATCGAGCTCTGTCAAGTAGGGCCGAGAATGTATTGCGTCTAAATGCCACAGACATCGAAATAGTTTGTTGACCCGATATTATCTTTCGACAGGGCACCGATATTATCCTCGCCATTTTGCGATAAATAAGCCAGGCTGTCGCTTTGCGATAGAAAGCGCCCAGTCAGCAGTTAACCTGGTGGGAAACGCAACGGTGCTCCTTTGTTGTAAACTTGACAACCTTCCGTTAGACACATTCCAAACGCCAATGCAGTGCTTTTAAACGGACTGTAACGCTGGGAGTTCGGTAGGTCGTCATACGTGAATGTCGCGTTGCTACGATTGTTGTTACCATCGCCATTTTGTAACTAGCCTTGCTAACATTGCGTTAGCTGGCGCACGGTGGCATACTTGGCGTCAGTAGCTTGACAATAAAGGGACTCAAAATGTTGAAATTAAATACCCGACAGGATGTTGTTACGCAGTCTGAACGTGATGTACAACATTGTGTCCGGTCGCTACGTAACTATGCTACCGGGTGCTAGTCTACGCTAGCAAATGTTAGCAATGTAAAATCAGCTGTAAAGTGAACCAAGCTTTGGCCGGCGGATTTCTCAGCCGTTCGTTAGAATTTTGCCAATAATGAGAGTCACTTAACCTCAAAACGAGGTAACCGGGGTGTTAAAATAGCAAAAAACAAGTTTATGACGCGATAACCCTGGCGACATAAGGCATACAAGTCCGAAGAAATGGGTGTTTTGAACCTTTGTATAACTGTGCCACGGCTGTGGCAGAGTTCTGGAAGAGATGCCACAGTTTATCCTGGTCGTCGTCGGCCTCCTCCTCGTTCGGCTCCCGTTGCTCCGCTTCGGCCAAACACTGCCGCTCCCATTTTGAGAACCAGTGCTCGGGTCCGTGTTCCTGTATCTCCGAGTCTCCGTCTTCCCTCTTTTCCTCCATTTAATGCGCCACACTCGATGAAATGTGGTTTTAATGTTTCAAAATAACAAATGTATTAATTCCGTATTAAGGGTTTTTATGAGCGGGAAAAAAAAATTGGTACTCGAAACGTTTATCAATTTCGCAGTTCGCAATACAATGCAACTACTCGGACTCCATCTGTGAAATCAAGCTGGGCAACAATTTTCCCCCAGTTGGCGACGTCGGAACATATACGACGCAGACTACCGCTGTGTGCGCTTAAACCCGCCCATCTGCCTGGATGTCGAAAACTATTGGTCGCACGAAAACTGCAGGGCTGGCTGAAGGCGTTTTCTCAGAATTTCATTAGCTGTCGGATCTGTCCGGCATTGCTTTGACACAATAGAACTTTACTGAAAATAAATCCTCATTATTGAAGTTTGCTTGAGAATACAAGTAGAGCGAGAGAGAGAAAAAAATAATATACATGTAATAATGATTTTCTACTATCGTGGTATTTGTTAGATTTGCGAGCAAAATAAAAAGAAAATATAAATTCATATATATGCATTTATACACGCTCGTCTCGCCCACGCTGAATCCCGCAATTGGAAGAGGTTTCTTAATTTCCCACGTTATATTTTTATTACAACAAATGTTGAGGAATCACATTGTAATAGTACAGTAACAATTTACTCTCTGTATTTTTAAATTCTGAACAGTGTGCTGTTTTGGTGCCCGTCATTCAAAATACAGTGCCACTTATTGTCCACAAGATGGTGCGTTTTGCTTGATCTTTTTTTTCTTTTTTCTTTTCTTTTTTTTGTAGCGTATGGTGACGCGAGCGGCCCTCGGATAGCTGATGCTACAACATTTATATGTATGCATAAGTATCCCTATGGTGGTCACAGAAAATACTAACAATATTGCACAAGTACCATGTACAAGAACAAAAACATTCAATTCAGTAGCTACGAGTTTGAAGGTTATCACAAAATAACAGTTTATAATGTTTGTTATACATAGTGGTAAGGATGAAAAGAAATTTAAATAACGTAAAACAAAATAAAATGTATACGCTGACATTTGTTCTTATTTTTACTTTTTCGTACACATTTCATACTGTGGAAAGCTGATGCATATTTCACGTCTCAAAACGCAATTTTATGCAAGACATTTTATGACGACGTTTGTTGACATAATTTCACATCATTGGGCATCGGCGCAATATGCAGTCACAAGCAAGCCAATCAATTTCTTTTACATCAAATTATTTCACTTAATCTAATGTGCTCTTGCAGCGGGATTCACAAGCACGATTCCTATCGTTTACCATGCATACGAAACAACGAAGAAACGAACAGGTGTTATATCGAGTCCAGCTCCCCAATGGAGATCAGTCTCCGTTCAGCAACGTCGGACGGCGGCGCGCGTGGACAGACGATAATAATAATAATAATAATAATAATAATAATAATAATAATAATAATAATAATAATCATCATCATCATCATCATAATCATAATTATTATTATTATTATTAGTAGTAGTAAGTAAATAAGTTAGTAGACTAAGTTAACTAATAAGATGTTTTTAAAAAAAAATCGACATGAATATTTCTGCATTAAACAATATATTCATAAATACATTTGTATTATTTAGCAACAATAGGTGTCTTTTCTTGATCAGAACTCGAGTCAAGGACTTTATACACCAATGGAATGAATGCTTGTCACCATCTCCTGGGTGGAAATTTTAACCCTCAAATTGAGAGTAACCTACTTCGGAGTGAAATAACCGCCTAAATTCACAGCCGTCTTCTATTACTGAATATGTTAACTAAAGAATACTATACAAATGCTCAAACAACTACAGCCAGGATCATTTTAATTTTGATATCGATGTTCGGTAGACAGTTAAAAAATAAAAAAAATAAAAAATAATCAACTGCCACTTACATGTGGTCTCTACAAAGTTGTCACAAAACGCTCAACTGCAGCTATCAATCGACTTCTGCAGCATCTCGGGCTCGGGCTTTCTGTGCGAGCGCGCCGGGGCCGGAGCGGAAGAGGATCTCAATGGGGTGGACGGCGTGCCATACAACACCGGGATGTGCCAGTGTTTGGATCTCCATGCGGATGTGACATTTCAGAGAAGAGCGCGACCGCCATTTTGAGATTTACCTCCGACTCAACACATCACAAACCAGAGGAGGAGCGGGTTTCAGAACCACAAGGCTCGGGCTCACGCTTGCATGACCGGGCGGGTTAATCTCGTCAGAAACGGGAGATTATCTTAATAATGCACCGGCGCCCCGCGTTTTGCCGTCTATCCTGCTAGGGCTCGTTTCCGAAAGATTGCTTTATGTCGTTACGAGGCGGGTCGTCTGCGTGAAGTTCCAAAAAATTACTGCTATTCCGTGCTGGAAGCCGCTTTGAATGGATAGCTTTTCCCTCCGCTCTCCCCCAGACGAGGGACACTCGGAGGACCTAACGGATTGGGGACATCACAGTCAAAGTTGTTGAACGTGAGATTATATCAAATGAGCCTTTGTTTTCATTGTTGTTGTTCCTTCATTCGCGGTTGGCTGCCTAGTGTCAGGTAGCTCAACGCTAAGTTAGCTGTAAACAGGCTATTTGCTACTCTAGGTGGAAGTCGTGCAGTTCGCCTTCCCGTTACCCCACATTTCCCGGGGTAAAACCGGATTGATTTAGCGAATAATCTGCGGGGGGCCCCCTTTACGGAGACCCGCCAGTTCCAATCCCACCCTGCCGCCAGCCAGTGACTCGCGACCACCAAAGGCGTCGAGATTGGGCGAATAGCGAGCAAATACGTCCGCGTTTCACTACCCGCTCCCCCGCCGACCTCCCCTCCTCAGTCCCCGGCGCTGACAGCGGACAAGGCCGAGGTTGCAGCAGAGCAGGCCCGGCCGCCCAGGCTCGACCTGTCCACCCCGCCTCCGTATCCCACCACACCTCACCAGCAGTCCAGAAGCCGGTTACCCGCCGAAGCGACCGTGGACAAGGTCGAGGGTGATAGAGATAGTCGGGAGCTCCGCATAACAACCACGACAGCTGCCAACATGAACCACCACCATCACCACACGCAGCAGCAGCAGCAGCAGCAGCAACAGAAAGCCGGCGAGCAGCAGCTAAGCGAGCCAGAGGACATGGAGATGGAAGGTAAAATGTGGACCCGTTTTTGGGACTAATCTGGGGGGGCAGTTTAATGTGCGCCGGCGATGCTTTAGTGTGCAGAACGTGCTCGGCTTCACAGTAAACATTAAGGCCCGGGCTAGCTTGGAAAGCCGGCTAGATTTTTGCTGATTGTGCTGTCCGCTGCAGCATACTTGTGTGGAGCTGACCTCATTTTTTGCGTTATTTGAGAAATGAGTGAGTGCGTTTTCCATGTGACTGCGATATCCCATGAAGTGTTTATTACAAAAGAATATTCACCCCATTCATTATTTATTCAGTTCAGGCTCTACAGTTTTAAAACGAGAGGATTGCTTTAATTCTCCCTTTCTCTTTAGAGGGAATTTTCTTTCCCCATTAACTTCTATAAGGGATTTTGTTTTGTTTTTTATTTTATTTTTACACATCCACTGACTTAAAGCAAAGACACATGTGGTCGTTTCACACTTGGAAACAGGCATTAGGTAAACAATTCTTGTTACTTCGACTCGACTGATTTGCATTGGCTTTGACAGTTTCAGGGACCCTTCTGAAAGTTGGCCACTTCCACAAGTTAAGCCACTGAAATATTCCCCTTTTTGCCATTCTCTTTTAAAACGTCCCCCTAACACTACTCCGTTCACAGCTATTTCAAAACCACACGTCGCGTGGATCCCGTTTGAAAACAGTATTTTGCGTCGGGTCTGATGGCTTGGACATTAATGTCAAATGTGGGCCTGCAAAAACATTTGAAAGATCTAGCCACTGACGCAACAAACCAAAATACCCGTGTTTTTTGGAATCGAGCAAAGGGTCTTCACCAATGTTTTTGCATTTGTTAACATACATCTGGTTACGGGTATGTGTATGCCGTTGAGCTAGCCTGTTATGACTATTGCTAGCGGTACAAATAATTCTGCGCTAGTCAATTAGCGTCGAAGGCCCGTTTCTTTACATTTAATCTTGGGCTAGCATGCTAGTTAGCCGAAAGGCTATTTCTCACGGAGGGGGTGTGTAGCGTTCCAAAATGGTGGCTTGCTAGTTGTATCGCAGCATTTGCCGCTACACGAGCGGTGGGCCTTGTCTACCTACATCTAGAAACACAGTTAACCAGTATGCAATCGCTGTCTGTCAGTACATTGTAACTGGCTCCACCCGACGTTTTTCCATTATCGTGAAATCTAACAGGCTTACTGCTGTAGAGCAGCTAAGGCGAGCTAATGAGGGCCTTCATTGGACAAGCACCCAGTGTTTGCTAAACGGCTAGGCGATCCAGCTAACAGATGCGTCAATCCCGATCTGCTAAATTGGCTGTGTGCACACAAGCATATACGCAGAGCAAAAGACACAGATGAACGCCGACTGTGAAAGTGTTTTTTATTATGTCGTTCGTTCGTTCGTTCATAGTTTTTGACATTTGTCAGGTGTGCGGCGGCTTCGCTGGGACGTCATGGTAGTGGCCGCTGCGGTAATGCAGGCCCTCGCTTGGGCAGCGCGGGGATTTGCTGGTTCATTGTATGATGGACCAAACGGCATGGAGCTCGCCATTTTTAATGATCTATGTTTTTGTTCGCTACGTTCCGAGTCAGGGCCCCCCTGTTTATCAAGCGCTCAACACACCGGTCACCCCACTATGAACAATCCGTATCAGATGTCAGCTTATTTTTGAAGCGGATGCATTTTGAAGCCCTTATCATTACTGCGTCATTCACTCGCGCTGTTTTATGATTTGGCTACGCACATCGTTGGATGTTTGTCACAAGCACCCCCTTTTATTGCCCCGGCTGTAATGACTTGTACACGCAATTAGGAAATTGACCAGTTAGGCCGCATTTACAAATTGGAATTATTAATTTTATGGTTGTTTAGAGATGCAATCTATAGAGATCCCCCCCCCCAGACGGCCCATCAGCCCAGGTTGTCCCCTCGTGTCCACCACAGCCTCACAAGAGAAATGTAAACGACTAGTTTGGGTTAAAAAAAAAAAAAAAAAAGAAGTGTGGGTGATGTCAGTTTTCTGCTATTACATCCTTTATATATGGAGAATGGTGTTACTGGTCTGATGGCTAAATACATTTTTTCTTCCTTGATAAATGTCAAATAGAAGTTAAATTCAGCAACAGTTTATCAGCTTAAAATATAATGTCTCTTGTTTTACACTCAGTCAGTTAAAGTACCACATAAGCTTGGATTATTTCACAATCAATCATCAGACAAATCAAAAATGCCACGACCAGTAAAATTAATAGAACATTAAGCATCATACTATAGTATTGACACTAGATTGATTGATTCACTTGTGATTATTATTTTTTTTCATGTACTTGCAGATGATTCCCCTTTGTTTTCTAAAAACGCTTCATTCTGAGAGCCAACCCGTTAGCATGCGCATCTCCAGAGGTTTCAGAATAGCTCCAGATAGTGGGTGGGACAGGAAGTCAAGACAAAAGTTGACTGACAGACCTCATTAGCGAGGTGTAATCCACTTGAGGAAAACAAGGTCAGTCTTTTGGAGGACCTGGCTCGCAACGTCACCTGCAGGCGCCAGTGGGTGCGCGCACGCACGCAAGCAAGCAAGCAAGCAAACAAACTGCATATCTTGACACGTAGGATGACGTGAAGGACGCTTTTGTTTTTCAGAACCACTCTGCTCGCATTAGCGCTGTTGCTGTACTGCCAGCACAGGATCTCGGGATCCAGGCAGATTTCACTTTGCTCCCCCAAAGCACTCTTAAAGCTCTTCCCCGCGCACAGCTGTGCATCATACATAGATGAGGCCGTGCGTGGAGCCGTCTCATTACTCGCCCGGGATAACGCTCGTCCTCTACGCTTGCGCGTTTTTCTTAGACTTGTAGCCTAATCCTGCGTTGTGGCCATAATTACACACCCGAGTGCGATGTCACATCGTCTTTGATGTACACACAACTCACCGTCCCTGTTGCTTTTTCTGCGGCCGGGAGAGTCTATCCTGCCGTGCTGTCGCCGCAGCGTTGGATGTTGTCCCTCTTCATTTCTGACCACTTTTCAATAATACCTCCAAACTGATTTGATTATGTTTTCTCCTCTTGCAGCTGGGGACACAGACGACCCTCCAAGAATCCCTGCTAATCCAGTGATCAACGGCAACGTTGCCATGGCAGACGGACACAACAACACAGAAGAGGACATGGAGGACGGTGAGGGCGACCGAACGATCGAAGTCGTCTTCAAAAGGGCGGCGGGAACCCGTTTTTTTTACCCTCACATTCTACTCCCCCAGACACCAGCTGGCGATCAGAGGCGACGTTCCGCTTTGTGGTGGAGCGCTTCAGCCGCCTCAGCGAGTCGGTGCTCAGCCCGTCCTGCTTCGTCCGGAACCTGCCGTGGAAGATCATGGTGATGCCACGCTTCTACCCCGACCGGCCGCATCAGAAGAGCGTGGGCTTCTTCCTGCAGTGCAACGCCGAGTCCGACTCCACGTAAGATTATGGGGGAAGATTGTGAACACACACACACACACACAAATAATCTGAAATGGTTCCTGGTGAACACAGTGCAACACAAAGACCCACATCTGGCCAACCATCAATATACAAGTTCATATTTTGCAGCTGTGCACTGTTGCAGGTGTTTGACGTGCAAGTCATTTAACTAAGTTCATCCCTTTCCTTGGCAACGCTAACATCGCTGTGTCACTTGTGCATCGAGCATGAAAATAAAGACTTCAATCCATTGTGTCAGAGCCACATTAAAGTTCTCCACTGCCTGTTCTTTATAAAATATCAAGAGAGTTGACAGGTCAGACTCAGCCTTTAGCTTCTTCAGTCCATGTAAAACTGACTCTCTCTCTCTCTCAGTCTGTGATCTTAAACCAGTTCAGACTTTGCCAGCCACATGACTCGGCTCCTGTTACCTTAATCACGTTGGACTCACTTAACCGCCAGGTCGTGCTGTCAGCTTTTGACGCCGTGCCAGAAAGGCTGCCGTCGGCGTCGCCCGTCCTCAGCGTCGTCACTTGGCCGACCACCGTTTTAAGTTGAAGAACACAAAACCTCTCTTAGATTTGGGTCTCTCTTTTGTTCAGGCGAGGCTCCTGTTTGTTCCACCTTGACACGTTTCGGCAGAGCTTCCGCCTTCCTCAGAAGTGTCCTTCTGAGGACTTCTGAGGAAGGCGGAAGCGCCACCGAAACGTGTCAAGGTGGGACAAGCGAACTCTGTCTGGACAAAAGAGAGACACAGACCTATGAAAACTGAAGACGTAATGAACACAATGGACAAACAATCAACAAAAGTCATTCTTCATGTCATCAGGTGCTCTTTGGTTGATCTCTCACTCCACCACCCGATATATTGGATTCAGACTCTGGAGCCTTTCTCTGGTTTCTAGTGCCTAAACTAAACAGGCGTGCTGTTAAACCTCATCTTTGTTAATAAAGGGGAAATAATGCAATTTCATTTCCACAGTATACAATAAACAACGAGTCTCAAATAAATATGACGGCTACACGGCACGCAGAAAGAGGTGTACAATACAACATTGGTTTAAAAAAACAAAGCAATTATGTTGGCACCCCTGTTTCTCATTTAAACCCAATGACTTTATGGCTATTGCAGAATCCACAAATTTGCTATTATCAGTTATTCTTTCACAGCGTTTTTTATTTTCAATTTTCCCACATGTGTTTGTAAACACTGGCCCACAGCCCTGTGAATATTTGACCTTTCTAGGCACACAAGTCCCCTTTTGAAAGGGGGATCAAGAATCGAAGATGATTACGCGTGCCAAGATAATTCACTCTGCAATTTCTCTCGCTAATCACCCTTAATAGAATCTAAACAAATCTTTCCCGAATAACTCATTAGTTCATTTTGCCCACGTAGCTAAGCAGGAATCCCGAAAGCAGTTCCAGATGTGTCTCGGAACAACACGCACAACCAGACACACACACAAAAAAAGTCTGATGTCAAAGGTGTTGTCCATTACTGACCTACGTGACTCAATACACCTGCACGCTGTGTTGCAGGTCGTGGTCATGCCACGCGCAGGCCATGCTGAAGATCATCAACTACAAAGACGACGAGAAGTCCTTCAGCCGCCGTATCAGTCACCTGTTCTTCCACAAGGAGAATGACTGGGGCTTCTCCAACTTCATGTCCTGGAGTGTAAGTAGAGATGCTGATCTGACCTTCTAATCTTGGACAATTGGGGTTTTTTCCCTCTGTGTTGAATAGGCCAATAGAGAGCAAGGGGGAGAGGGTCCTTTCAGGGGCTCTGAAACTTTTTGCACCCATATTATGTGTTTGAGTTTTGTGTTGGTTCCTTTAATTAGAGCTAAAAATATTCTCTCTTTTTTTTGCTTTCAACCATCAACTGAGTTGAATTGTTCCTCTTGTGCTGCTTCTCAGGACGTAACCGATCCAGAGAGGGGCTTCGTCGACGATGACAAGGTCACTTTCGAGGTCTACGTCCAGGCCGACGCCCCGCACGGCGTGGCGTATGTAGCGCTTCGCTTCCTCCTTTTGCTAACGGCTTTGCTTCATAAGTTACCCGGGTGAGTATTTGTGAGTTCTAAACGTAGGGTGAATTTTCTGCGCGTCGACAGCTGGGACTCAAAGAAACACACGGGCTACGTCGGGCTGAAGAACCAGGGAGCCACGTGCTACATGAACAGCCTGCTGCAGACCCTCTTCTTCACCAACCAGCTACGACGGGTACGAGCTAAGTTGTCTCTTGATTTTCATGATGACATCACTGTGTTTTGTTTTGTTTTTAGTCGATATTTGCATTCGTGTATTAAATGCAATGCCTGAATTTCTTTGTGAAAAATGTTGCTCTACTCATCTGACGTTACGCCTGAAAGATTTGTGGTCTGTTGTGTTTGTCACTACACTCAGAACGTTTTTTTTTTTTTTTTTTCTTCACGTGTAATAAGATGCATATCTGGGCGGAAATGGAAAGAGATTACCACTGATTGCTTCACAGAAATTGTGACTGCTGCCTACGCCTCCTCCTCGGTTTACCATAACGTGAATAGGCGGAGCTTTGTTTCTCACTGAGGGTCTATAATGCAAATGCAATTTTAATGCCTCGCACGGTGTCCCTGCAAAACGCCGGGAAAAACCCCCAGGGCTTCTCGCACCCGGAACACCCAGGGCTGATTGCGGATCGCTGTTTGCTGTCTTCCCAGGCGGTGTACATGATGCCTACAGAGGGAGATGACTCCAGCAAGAGCGTTCCCCTGGCGCTGCAGAGGGTTTTCTATGAACTGCAGCACAGTGACAAACCTGTCGGCACCAAGAAACTTACCAAGTCCTTTGGGTAAGGGATTGTGTTGTTTTGTCCAACCCCCAATGACGCACGCACCAGAGGTGGGAGTAAGTCACACGTGTGCAAGTCTCAAGCAAGTCCCAAGTCACTGTGTTGAGAATGAAGCAAGTCAGGTCAAGTCATAGAAAAATCTGAAGATCTCCCCCAGTTTCCACATTAAGCGTAACTTACTTTATATGACGTTGCGTTGATGTTATGCATATCTTAAACTTAACATGCCTTAATATTAGCATTTATATCGGCAGACGTTAGCTGTCTAGCTAACGTGTGATCAATTTGGCCAGCCGATAAGTTAGCCTAAGGCACTTTTATTGCATTTTATTGGGAAGACATACCTTACTAAGCTTTCTAGCTATGTTAAGTTTAAGCTGTGTTATTATTAGCAAACATTAGCTTTCTAACAGCAGTAAGTTAGCTAAGAAGGTGAATTCACATAGCTTACCTTTCTTTGTGGGTTTTGTAGTGACGGATGAAGTTGTGGTGGTTGTGTCACTGATTTCTGAGCTGCAGACCTTCGCTACCGCTGTTCTCTTCTTCAGAGCGTCATCGCCGACAGAATCCTTAAACCCAAATTGAATTATTCTTGGTTGAGCCGCCTCCATGACTGCTGCTCATGTGTTGGTCTGCTTGCACTGTAAAATCACCCGATCATGTTTCAAAATAAAACATCTTCTACTGTAATCTAGAAAAAAAAAAAAAGTTGCAAACAATTGCAAATTAATTTTTAAATAGGTCAAGTCCTTTCAAGCCATCTGTCTCAAGTCATGAAGACCAAGTTAAAGTCAAGTGAATCTTTTATCAGTGTTGGTCAAGCAAGTCTCAAGCCCTCACATTTGCGACTCAAGTCACGTCATGTGACTCGAGTCGTCCATCTCTGGCACGCACACTCCCCCAGCATGCCTGTCCTTGGTCTGAATGTTGTCCAGCTGATAGGCAGGGTTGAGAAGTAAAACTTGTATTTTGTGTTTTTGGATTTATTGGTGCACATGTTTGTGTTTTGATTAAAATGCTTAACGTTATAAAAGTTAAGCGGCAGTCAGCCGCTTGCAACTTGTTATTCACAAAAGGATCTTTTTGCCCTTTAATTCATGTTTTGTTCTGTTTTCTTCCCCCTCTGTCCTGCGAAGTTGGGAGACACTAGACAGCTTCATGCAACACGATGCACAGGAGCTGTGCAGAGTGGTGAGTTCCCTTTACTGATCCGAAGAGGAATTCAATTTTCAAATATTACACTGAACAGTCACTGACGGGCCTCGTTCCATTGCTCGTTCGTTTCAGCTTCTGGACAACGTGGAAAACAAAATGAAAGGCACTTGTGTTGAGGGAACCATTCCCAAGCTCTTCAGAGGAAAGATGGTGGTAAGACATCATTTCTTCATTTAATCAGTGGTATTGAAAAAATAGTGGAACTAGGGATGCAAATTATCGACTAATTAATTAATCATTAGTCGATTGACCTTATTGATCGATTAATGATTAATTTACAAGCTGTGATTTTTCCTGAGAACCTAAATTTCATGTGTAAAGGAAGACATTATTTAACCCATAAATAATGTTGAGGGTGCAATGTGACCCATAGAACACCCTCAACATGTATCCTCTTACTTGAAGTTGACTTCTAATGGGTCACATTTCAACTTTTTCTTCTTTCTTTTTTTTTTGAAGTTGTTTAAAAGTAACTTTTAAAAGTAAGTTCTAGGTATATTATGACCATCACAGTATCTGCAGGTGAATTGCTCTGTTCTGCCACTACACTGTTATAATGATATTATTGTAAAAAATGTTAAATTAGTCGTGACTAATTTAGTTTAATCAATTAAATTCTTAATCGACAATTAATCAACGATCGATTAATTGTTAACATCCCTAATTGGAACCTTAAATGTTGCGACAAAAATAAGAGGAAAATTAAAGTTCCCTTGTTTGTCCCTAAAATTATTATTAGCATTATTTTTAACATTGCAGTGCAATTATATTGTTTGACTACTGACCCACCTTGTTTTGTTTCTGCCCAGTCATACATCCAGTGCAAGCACGTGGACTACCGGTCAGAGCGGATAGAGGACTACTATGACATCCAGCTTAGCATAAAAGGAAAGAAGAACAGTAAGTGCTGAGCACGACACCACTGAATGCCAGAACGTGTAGGTTTCCTTAGAGAAGCCGGCGCTCCTCTGCCCGTGCGAATCTGTAATCTCTCAAATTTCTCAAGCCCCTCATGTTGAAATCTTCTCTTTGCAGTCTTCGAGTCGTTCAAAGATTACGTCGCGACCGAGCAGCTGGACGGCGACAACAAATACGACGCGGGAGAGCACGGCCTACAGGTGAGAATTCATACTTTCCGCTCTGGCGGTCATTTTAAAAACATTTTTAGGAAATCGGTCTGTCTTGACGTAAATGCTGGACCGACTTCAGCGTCTACATCCCCCGAAGTCGGTCACATTGACACGAGAGGAGCCGAGTGATGAGGTCCTCTGAGTTCACCACGTCTGCGTGATGCCAGAGCGCGGTGGCTGAAAAAGGCCCCGCCGGACTCCAGTTGGAATCTTTGCACTCATCATGTTCTCCTCTCAGTAATTGGCGGCGGAATGCCTCGTCTTTGTTCGAATCTGGACCGCAGCACATGCACGCTTTTCATCGGCGACATGCACCACGGCGTGGACACGGCTGACAAAAGCACGCCTGTTGAAAGCGCAGGTAGCAGGGAGGCCATCCGGCGCGGTCGCGTGAAAGATTTTTATCTTCTGGGACAAAAAAAAAAGTGGACTGATTGCGATCGAGAGCGGCGCTGTCCATTGTTAGAACAACAGAAGACCATTTTGATGAAAAATATCTGACTGTGGTACATTATCATAGATAAGATGCTCCTGTAAACGTGGTGGTTCCTTTTTCTTTTTGTTCCGCAGGAAGCAGAAAAAGGAGTCAAGTTCCTCACCTTCCCGCCGATCCTCCACCTGCAACTGATGAGGTTCATGTACGACCCGCAGACCGACCAAAACATCAAAATCAACGACAGGTAGGGCTGGGCCGTTTCGGACAACAATAAAATCCCAATTTGTTTTCTCTGAAAACTCGATTTAGATTTTTTTGGGTGAAACTACATATGACGGTGGAAGAAATTATTTCAAATATTTTATCTTTATTTTTAAAGAAAAAAAACCAAACAAATGTCCCTATTGGGAATGAAATGCAACTGAAATATACTGTAAATCCTCCTCGGGTTTATTTAAGTGTCAACATTTACAGTCTTCTTGACCAAACAAAGATGAATCCCTTGGGATTAATGAAGAAGAAGAACCTCACTTTCACCAAACGTCACTTGAAAATGAACAAGTTCTTCATAAACAAAGAGGAAGTTCGCTTACTTTGGAATAAAGTGAAGTCTTAAGAACCAAACACAGATGAATCCCCCTGTGGACAAAGTGACAACCTGAACTGTCTTTCACCAAACATCACTTTAAAAATTATAAGATTTTTCCATCATCTTGAACAACGATGAATGAATAAAGTGCAAAACTTAAGATTTTGTAAAATAAGAGGCACACAGGAATTGACTAATAAATCCGATTTTGATTTCTAATCGATTAATCACGCAGCCCCAGCGACAGGTAGAGGAGACGCCGCAGACTCCGACCGCATCTTCACGTCTTTCTCCGTCCCCCCCCCACCCCCCAACCGACATCGACGCCCGCGCGCACACACACACACACACGCACAGGCATAATTTCGGAGGCGAGTCCAAAGAGCAGTCTGTCTATAGAAAAAAAGATACTTAACCTCCTGCCGCTCATCGTGTCGTTGCCGTCTGCGAGCGGCGTTCTCTCCGCGCTGAGGCTAATGACGTTCCAACCACCGTGATGTGTCGCTTCAGGAACGCCCTCACAATCGCGGCCTCGCAAACCGTCAATTTTCTCCTCGTCACTCCTCAAAGGGTTCTGAGTCATCCTGGCGGCGGCGCTGCCTTCGGGGCTGTGATTGCACGTACCGCGCGCACAATAAACTTTATTTCTGTTTTCTCCTGTAAACACGTTTTCATAACATTTTCTGTAACCCCTCCGCCCCTCCCCTCTCCGCCCCTCCCTCCGCTCTCTGCCTCCTCGGCAGGTTCGAGTTCCCAGACCAGCTGCCTTTAGACGAGTTCCTCCAGAAGCCCGACTCCAAGGACCCGGCTAACTACATCCTGCACGCCGTGCTGGTGCACAGTGGGGACAACCATGGCGGTCACTACGTCGTCTATCTTAATCCAAAAGGAGACGGCAAAGTGAGTGTCAAGGAACCAATAGTGAGAACTTTTTTTATTTATTTATCTCCTTTCACCCCAGCAAATAAAAAAATAAATGTGAGCATAGTCTGAGTTTTGTCGCTGCTAAATATTTGCCCATCTGCTTTCTGTTTTGTTAAAGGTCCAATGTGTAAAATTTGGCTTTATAATTTTTGTAATGGTAAAAGCTTAATATACTGCCCACGAATACATCAACAGAAGTGTATGCTTGCAGTACAATAAAAGTAATTTGGTTTTCCTTAAAAGACATCAAATATATGAGCAAGATATGTGTAATGATGCAGCAAAGAAAAACGCGTTCAATAACAATAAATATGCTTTTTATGAAAGGCGGCCACTTTGAAGAACTTGAATATAAAACACTTTTATTGTTTCCAACATAATTCCATGTGTGTTCATACACAGTTTTGATGCCTTCAGTGAGAAACTGCAGTGTCAATAGTGATGAGAATGAAAGTAAAGACATTGTGTCCAAACCTTTGACTGGTAGTGTATACAAGAATATTCATAGGGCAATAAGGGTCTTGCCCCTGGCCATACTTAAGCAAGCCTGCCTGGCAGTGCCCTATATATACTACTCATGCACACAGGCAAGCTTGCTCGAAGTTTTTACACACTGGACCTTTAAAGTAAACCTTACAATAAAGAGGCACTGTGTTAATGGCCACCTTAAGTTTGAATCTTTCTCTCTCTTTTATTCCTCCTTCCATCTTCCTCACCCACCCTTTTTCCACTCTTCCCTCTCCGCTTTTCCCCCTCCCTTACCAGTGGTGCAAGTTTGACGACGACGTGGTGTCGCGGTGCACCAAGGAGGAGGCCATCGAGCACAACTACGGCGGACACGACGACGACCTGTCGGTGCGCCACTGTACTAACGCGTACATGTTGGTCTACATCCGCGAGTCCAAGCTCAGTAAGTGACGGAACGACTGCTGGGGATGTTAACAATGAATCGATGATTGATTAATTGTCGATTAAGAATTTAATCGATTAAATGAAATTTAGTCGCAATGAATTGAACATTTTTTAGTAGTTAATATCATTATAGCAGTGTAGTGGCAGGAAAGAGCAATTCACCTGTAGATACTGTGAAGGTCATAATATACCTAGAACAAGTTACTTTTAAACAACAAAAAAGAAGAAGAAAAAAAAGAAGAGTTGAAATGTGGCCCATCAGAAGTCAACTTAAAGTCAGAGGATCAATGTTTAGGGTGTTTTCACTGTTCTCTAATGTAAAAACAGGTCACATTGAAGGGTTAAATAATGTCTTCCTTTCACATTTTTCATTGTGAAATTTAGGTCCTCAGGAAAAATCGCCGCTGATCAGTTAATCGATCACTAAGCTCAATCAACTAACAATTAATGAATTAATCGATAATTTGCATCCCTATTTCAAAATAAAAGATTTGTTCATTTCTAACATTGACAAGCCCTGCGGTGGCATCTGAATCCACTGTTGGGCTTTTCCGGTCCGCTTTCGCTGATTTCCGCTCACGTCCGTCCTTGAATCCCAGGCGAGGTGCTGCAGCCGATGACCGACGTGGACATCCCCCAGCAGCTGGTGGAGCGTCTGCAGGAGGAGAAAAGGGTGGAGGCGCAGAAGAGGAAGGAGCGCCAAGAGGCTCACCTCTACATGCAGGTCCAGGTAGGAAACCGGGGCCGCCGGCGGAGAACCCCTGTGTTCTTGTGATGCTTTGGATATTTAACCGAGTCCTTTGATTGGCTGCAAAGGTGCGATTAGTGGTGAATAAATCAAACAAAATTCCTAAAACTTTAAATAAAATGAATTGAATTGAAATTCACAACTGCTACAATGTGCTGTGCATAACCACATTAACGCGAGCTTGGCCGAGCAGGTGGAAGCAAACACTCAAAATGCTGTGGCCGAAAACCCAGTGCAAGTCTGAGCACCGTTTCCTGCTTCCCTCGGCCAGATGGTGACCGAGGACCAGTTCTGCGGTCATCAGGGCAACGACATGTATGACGAGGAGAAGGTCAAGTACACCATCTTCAAGGTCCTGAAGAGCTCCACGCTGCAAGAGTTTGTCCAGAACCTGTCCCAGACCATGGTGAGACTCGTCTTCTACTCGGCCTCCTTTTTTTCTCAAACCGACTGCACGTCGCCTTTGAAAATCTTTCCTCTCAAGTGTTTTTTTTTTGTCATGCCAGTCAAGTGCTCGTTAAATAAAATCCACCCACTGATGCGCTGCAGGGTTTCCCACAGGACCAGATGAGGCTTTGGCCCATGCAGGCCCGCAGCAACGGAACCAAGCGACCGGCCATGCTCGACTACGAGGCCGACTGCAACAAGTCGGTAAGCTGCGTTTAAAAAAAACAAACAAAAAAAACCAAGACATGTCGTCGGTATTTCTGGAACTCGTGGCATTTTAGGACATTATTGGACGAGTGGGACGACCTCCAGTCCGGCGAACAGCTGCCCACTGTGTCCTTGTGCCTCCACTCCGCTGGCGGGTCAGGGACGTGTTTAGTTTGCTGGAAAGGATGCGTTAGAAAACTGCCACTCCAACATGGAACTAAAGTTCACTAGAGTTCAACTATCTTAAATATCTTCGTTAAAGGCTTAGTCGGCTTCCAGGCCAGGTGATGCAAAAGGAAGACAGACCTCATGTTAAGGAAATGTCAGGAGTGTCAGGAAGCTAAAAAAAAGAAATAAATGAAAACAAGGTGTAATTTTGTCACTGCAACAGAGATTTGATTGTAACTTTTTCCTTGCACGTTTTGGGCTCAAACCAATTTCTGTTCTGACTTCATATAAACAGGTAAAATGAGAAATGTGGGCCACTTGGGTTGATTTTTTTTTTTTTTCATCCCCACACCTGACGTGTTTGTGTGCATTCAAACATGAGCTTATTGTCAATGTTGACGATGATGTGATTTTCCCGTTTCCAGATGATTGACTTGAGCGACAACGAGAACCCCTGGACAATATTCCTGGAGACTGTGGACCCGGAGATGGCAGCCAGCGGGGCCACATTACCCAAGTTCGATAAAGACCGTAAGTTTACAGCAGCAGCAGCAGCCTCGAGCCGTGTCAGTTACTTCAGCAATGTTCAAGGAATTTCAGTGTTGAAGACGACTTACCCTCTGAATTTAATGTCTACTATTGACGTTGCAGTTTCTCACAGAAGGCATCAAAACTACATCTGAACACACACAAAATTATGTAGGAAACAATAAAAGTGTAAAATAACTCAAACATGTTTTATATTTAAATTCTTCAAAATAGCCACCTTTCAGAAAAGCATATTTATAGTTGTTTAACATGTTTTTCTCTGCTGCATAATTATATATGTCTTGCTCATATATTTTAATGTCTTCAGTATCTATCTGCAGTGCAGAAAGTTTTAAGGATAAAAAAAGAAATTGCAGGAGGTGTGTCCAAACCTTTGACTGGCAGTGTGTAATAACATGTTAGTGACATGTTATTACACAAGAAGTTGTTTTTAACGCATTGAAACACTCCCTCTGCTATCAGTGGTACGAGAGAGGCTGCTCTCCTTACTATCAATGTTTTGCCTTGACAGCTAAATTGTTGACATTCTCTCTCTCCCTCACATATCCTCTCCTGTACGTTCCAGATGATGTCATGTTGTTCCTGAAGATGTACGACCCCAAAACCAGAAGCTTAAATTATTGTGGACATATCTACACGCCTATATCCTGCAAAATAAGTGAGTGTGTCGGGGGGGGGGGCTGTGTTTTTTCCAGGCGTGTGAGGTCAAGTCATGAACTAACCTGCTGTGTATCTGTTGCTCCTCTCTCTCTCTGTCGTTCTCTCTCTCTCTCTCTCTCTCTCTCTCTCTCGCTCTCTCTCTCTCTCTCTCTCTCGCTCTCGCTCTCTTTCTCTCTGTAACCAGGAGACCTGCTGCCAGTCATGTGTGAGCGAGCGGGGTTTCAGCAGGAAACTAGCCTTATCCTCTATGAGGTGATCTATTTATAGAACGCTCACTTTCTACCACCACCACCACAGCCATCTTGGTTGTTGTGGTTCTCATTCTGCTCTCAATCCTCTTTTGCATTCCTGTTCTTATGCTCTTGCACTGTTGTTAAGTCTTACACACAAAGCCTTTACCCAAAAAGAAATACATACTTGGTGTGAATCCTCCTCATGTTTGCCCTGGTGCCTTGTTTGTTCCAGGAAGTAAAGCCCAATTTAACAGAGCGGATACAGGACTACGATGTCTCTCTGGACAAGGCCCTGGATGAGCTCATGGACGGGGACATCATCGTCTTCCAGAAGTAAGACTTATTTCAGATTTGCCCCATTATGTTTGAATACTTCCTTTATTATGGCTTGGTGCCCCCCCCCCCACCGTCCCTCTTTCTTTCCATCCGACGCGCTCGCAGCTGCATCCACTTTCCTCTCGTGCGCACTTTCCGTACCCCCCGACTGATCTCCACCGTCCTACTTTCTCTCCCCGGCGCAGGGACGACCCAGAGAACGACAGCAGCGAGCTGCCCACGGCCAAGGACTATTTCCGGGATCTCTACCACCGCGTGGACGTCATCTTCTGCGACAAGACCATCCACAACGACCCTGGCTTTGTGGTCACGCTTTCCAACCGCATGAACTATTTTCAGGTGGGCGCCGCTGGTGTGGAGTAGCCGAGGTGAAAGGGTCACCACAGCCGAGGGCAAAATGAACTTGTTGCAAATTTGGCATGGAAGGATAAAAAAAATCATTTTAATATTTAATTCTAATTTTGTTACTTATTATTGTTATTTTGTGATTGTTTTCCAGGTGGCCAAGACGGTAGCGCAGCGGTTGAACACGGATCCCATGTTACTGCAGTTCTTCAAGTCGCAGGGGTAGGAGGCTTGTTTCATATACTAACACGCACCCGTGTTGTCGGTACAGGATCACAGTGATCCCTCCCTCATCAGCCAGCAGTTATTTTGCCACCACGAGTCCGCGTGGCTCGCCAGAGAGTGCTCTCCCACCACACAACAGTTTATCGTATACAACAGATAATTGCAGGCGGCAGAAATCACTCAAGAGTAGCTGCATTTCCGTCACAGTTTTTCGCAAAAATAAAAGCGATATTTCTAAAAATTTCGACAAAGTACAGTTGCGATTTGCAGTCGTTTCCATTGAAAGGTAATTCTCTGTTTACGTTTGTTTGCTGGCAAGAATGGTTGTTATATTTTTCTCTTTGATTACTTGTAAGAAATATTCCATCTCCTCCTTCGTCCAAACAATGCTCCAGTTTCACTTCAAGTGAACTCTTCACGTGACCTCGTACGTCACATCCAGTGACGTATAAATGCGAAAAAAGTATTTTGATCGATTATCGATTAATTGTCGATTAAGAATTTCATCAATTAAATTAAATTCCTCACAATTGGTCAGACATTTTTTACAGAGGTAGTTAATATCATTATAACAGTTGTAGTGGCAGGAAAGAGCAGATCACCTGTAGATACTGTAATGGTCATAATATACCCAGAACAAGTTACTTTTAAACAAAAGTTGAAACGTGACCATTAGAAGTCAACTTAAAGTCAGAGGATCAATGTTTAGGGTGTTTTTCCTGTTCTCTAATGTAAAAATGGGTCACATTGGGCCCTCAACATTATTGAAGGGTTAAATAATGTCTTCCTTACACATTTTTCATTGTGAAATTTAGGTCCTCAGGAAAAATTGCCGCCTATCAATTAATCGTCAATCGATCGATTAGGTCAATCCACTAACGATTAATGAATGAATTGATAGTTTGCATCCCTGCTCTGTACCGATACGTCTGGAAAAACCACCTCATGAGAGCGTGAAAACAATAACTTTTAGCCATATTTGAGAGGTTTTTCAAAGTTGAGGCGTTTCCATTACCAGTTTTTCTTATTGCAATATTTAGGTTTTGCGCAATTCTGTGAGTAATGGAAAGGCAGCTATTCTGAAGCAAAGCGAGTCACACGGCAGAAGTTCCGTCTTGATTTCGAATCATCCGCGTGTCCCGAGCGTCTGAAACCGCCCGTGATTGTGCTCAGTTGTCGACGTTAAAGTGAAACGTTGCATAACCTGTCCCCCCCCCACCTTTCTTGTTGTCTTCCTTCAACTCCTACCACTCTGCCTCCCTTCCTTCATCTCTTCTCCTCCTCCTCCTCCTCCTCCTCCTCCACTCTGACTCGTCTCGACTCCTCCCACGTTCACTCGCTCCTTTTCTTTGGTCTCCTCCTCCACTCCCCATCGTCACACCCACCCCTTCGTTGTCCTCCCCCCCTGCCTGGTGGTGTGGTGGCCAGGTACAGGGACGGTCCAGGGAATCCTCTCAGACACAACTATGAGGGAACGCTTCGGGACCTGCTGCAGTTCTTCAAACCTCGGCAGCCCAAGAAACTCTACTACCAGCAGGTGCGTCCCGGCCCGGGTTCATCCAGTGCACGGCTGGTTACCGGGGAAACTCTGCGTCTGCGCTGAACTCACCGCGTCTTTCTCTCGTCCGCAGTTGAAGATGAAGATAACAGACTTTGAGAACAGAAGGAGTTTTAAATCCATATGGCTCAACAGCCAGTTCAGAGAGGAGGTAAGACGCAGGCAACACGCTCTCACGCTTGACGCTCAACAGTTCCTGGTTGCGATATTAAATGGGCCACCGTGTGCGCCCCTTGCAGGAGATCACCCTCTACCCTGACAAGCACGGCTGTGTACGGGACCTTTTGGAGGAATGTAAAAAGGCAGTGGAACTGTCTGAAAAAGGCTCTGAGAAGCTCAGGTGTGCATCCTTCACCTTCTCAAAACCGTTGAACAAAATAGTAACGAGGCAAAAACAAGTGCACTCAGTCACACTGGTTGTTTTTCTCTGTTTCTGACCTTTTATTCTAATTTAATGTACCGTTGCTATTGTTACTTTTTTTTTGTTAGTTTTTTTTTTTTTTTTTTACCTTCAATAGTGTTAAAAACTGAGACTTGGCAACTTATCAAGAGCTCTCCTACTCACCCACATCTGAGTTTGTTGGAATATCGTGCTTATTGTTTTATATCTAGAATAAATCTCCTGAAATGAGCCACCACACTCCATTAATTCTCCCGTTTGTGCCTCTCTGTCCCCCCCTGCAGGCTGTTAGAGATAGTAAGCTATAAAATCATCGGCGTTCACCAGGAGGACGAGCTGCTAGAATGTTTATCTCCGGCTGCCAGTCGCACCTTCAGAATAGAGGCAAGTGTGTTTGAGGGAATTTAAATGTTTTTATTTTTCTACATAAATCCATTTTTCACCGGTATGTTGCAAAGTTTTCCTTTCTCTAAATTATGGAAATTTGGTTGTTGAGGAGAAACTTGAGGCTGAAATACTTTTGATCAAACTGTGCTGATATCACCTTGGCACAATAATTAACCTGTAAGCACCTTGTTAAATAGCCTGTGTCTGTTACAATTTAGATTTCACATTTTAAATATCTACCGCGAACATATTCAAACCTTTGTTTTGCCTTGGTTCACTGCTCCAATTTGATTGACGGCAGCCCCTTTTCCCCTCTTAATGTGATTTTCTTAAAAAAAAAAAAAATGTTCATTTTATTTTTACCCTTTTATTTGTATTTCTGTTCTGACACAGGAGATTCCTCTGGACCAGGTGGACTTGGACAAGGACAGCGAAATGCTAATTCCTGTCGCTCACTTCCACAAGGAAGTTTTTGGCACCTTTGGGACCCCGTTCTTGCTCAAGATCAGACAGGTGTGTGGGGGTTTTGTGGTCCTGACTGTTTTATGCCTGTAACCCCAAACGTCCTATCTGACTATCTGACACACGTCTCCATGCCCTGCCCCCTGCCTCAGGGCGAATCATTTCGGGAGGTGATGAGGAGGATCCAGACCATGCTGGAAATTCAGGAGAAAGAATTTGAAAAGGTACGTCAGCGCACCGCAACCAGGCAGTGGTTTCCTTTGAACGTCATTTCCTGGAACAAATTTTTTCTATTGTCTTTGCACGTAAAGCCACAGCGACACAGCCATTAGCGCTGCCATGTTTGTGTAACTTAACTGTATGTTCTATTTTTGTGTGTCCCAAGTTTAAGTTTGCGATCGTGATGATGGGCCGGCATCAGTACATCACTGAAGACGAGTATGAGGTCAACCTGAAGGACTTTGAACCACAGCCAGGTACTGACCGCTGTTTTCGCTGCGCAGATGGTTACTCGGTCAGTGATGAGCTCTCGCCACGCTCCCGATTAAAAGGGGGAAAAAAAAAAAAAAAAATCAGGAAAGATTGGCAATTTCACCGAAGTGGTGTTATGTAATGTAGTAACCTAGCACAGCAGCCAGATCACTGGCATTTCAAGTGCTAAGTCTCGCACATCAGCGTTGTCCAGCGCCAATATTATGCAATCAGTCGTCATCCTTTTCCAGTTGCTTCAAAACGCAAAGTTACCATTATGAGCTGCGCTTAAGAAGTACCGCAAGCGTCAAGTCCTCTCAATAGCTGCGTTTCCATGACCCCCTAGAATTGCACAAAACTTAAATATCGGCATAAAAAAACTGGTAAAGGAAAAACACCTACACTTGGAAAAACCTCTCAAATAGTCGCTAAAAGGTTTTGACGCTCTCATGAGGTGGTTTATCAGACGTATTGCTGCAGAGGTACATCGCAAAAGTGTCGTGGAAACACTTTATCGCATTTACATGTCGCCAGACGTGACGTACGGGGGTCATGTGACCAGTTCACCTCAAGTGAAAATGCCGCGTTACGTTTGGACGGAGGAGGAGGCGGAATATTTTTTACAAGTAATCAAAGAGAAAAAATATAACAAGCATTCGACAATCGTCAACAAACAAAAGCGAACGTAATTCCGGCCGATGATTACGATGAATTACGAGAATTTGCGTCATTTTCCGAGAATTGCTGCTCGTGAGTTTTGCACCGTTCAATGGAAACACCCACAAATCGCAATTGTACTTTGTTGAAATTTTAGAAATATCGCTTTTATTTTTTGCGAAAAACAGCTAATGAGCTGATCTGCTGCAGATCGGTCAAATAAATCTTGTTTTTCCCGAACTGCCCACCTTTGCTTCTGAATGTGTTTTTACAGAAATGATTGTTGGAAAAAAGAAAAAAAAACGTCTGTCGTCTTTTTCACTCCTGCAACAGTTCTTCCCTAACGATCACCTTTTTTGCGCTTGCGTCTCCCCCTGCAGGTAACATGTCTCACCCGCGGCCCTGGTTAGGCTTGGACCATTTCAACAAAGCTCCAAAGAGAGGTCGCTACACCTACCTGGAGAAAGCAATCAAGATCCACAACTGAAGCAGTCCCCGCCCTGCCGTGCTCCTCCTCCTCCTCCTCCTCCTGCTCCTCCACCTCCCTCCTCCCTCTCTCCCCCCTCTCCCACCTACGTTTAACACGCATAACTTAGACTGTAACCAACCATGTATGTGAAAAAGAAGACTGTCTGGGCGTGCGTGCCTGCTTATGGGAGTGCGTGAGTGTATGCGCGTGTGTGTGTGTGTGTGTGTGCGCGCGTGCGTGCGCGCTCATCACTTTTAACACCATGCCTGGACACGTCTACAGCTCAACACCGGCACTATGTCTGCAGCAACTATGGATTTTTTTTTTTTTTGTTCCCTGCAGCCGACGGATTTCTCCTCCAACCACGAAATAAACTGCACCGACCACCTTCTGACTGTTTTGTTTTTTTTCCCCTCTCACTTTTTTTTTATATATATATATATATATATATATAAAAATTGTCTCAGTCTTCCCTCGAGACGACTTACTTTCCCGCCGCTTCTCTACCTGCCTGTTTTTGTTGCCTGCCTGGGAAGTGGGGCGGAGCGGGGGGAAAATTTGGATTTTAAAGTTGCGTAGGCAGAGAAGGGAGAGGACGTTGGACACATTATAAATAAAAGTATATATATATATATACATAAATATATATATATATATATGAACTTCTAGACCTAGTTTCTTTTTTGTTTCCCACCCCACACCAGCTTTTTTTCCCCGCTTTCCAAACTTTTTTTTTTTGGTTTTTTTAAATCTAGTTGTTTGAAGAGTCACTGTGCTGCTGTGTGGAGATTTTGATGGATGGATGTTTGCGACGACTGGTTGAAGAGTAACAGTAGGGACTATGTTCTTCTTTTTTTTTCTCCGCAAAAAAAAAAACCAGCTCGGAACTGGCATCCATCCCGAGGTTCACTAGTTGCCCTGACGTGGTTCCGCATACTTTCTGCTCCCATCCCTTCTTTTTTTTTTAGTGCAGAACAGAAGTATTTCCAAGTTTACACAGAGGTTTTCTTTTTTGTTGTTTTTTTTTTTTTGGAACTTCGTTTGGTTGGAGGAAAGGTGATTGGAATTTTTTTTTTGGTCTCTTTCTGCAGTTCTTGTATAATAAAATAAAAATCCACAGCATCTGTTTAAATAAATGGGGGAAAAAAAAACTGAGGAGGAAATTTGTCTGTATTTCATCTTGCACGTTGGCACTTAGCGTTGGAGGCTTCTCAGGACTGGCAGATGTACATTTTGGTTGTGGTTTTGATTTGCTCAGTGACTTGAAAAACACACGCACAGACATACTGACCCCTCCCCCGCCCCCACCTCCGCTTCTTTTTTGCCCTAGATGTTTTTAAATATGAACTCAAGTCATTCCTCCACAGACCCCCCCCCCTTCCCCACACACACACACACACACACACACACACACACACACACACACACACACACACACACACACACGCACTCCCACACCGGCTGTTCAAAGTTGGAGCGGTAGGTCAGCGTTGCTCCGCCTGGTGGCGTCTCTGATCTGAGGCTCGTGTAAAGAAGAAACCAGCATTGTACGAAACACTTAAAAAGCCCGAAAAACTTTTTCTTTTGTTTTTTTTTGTTTTGGTTTCTTTTTGGCTTTTTGTCTCCCCAACCCCCACAACACCCCCCCGCACCCTTTCAAGCACAGATGGAATGCTCCCCTAGTAAGTGCATAGCTGGCTCTGTAAAGACATTTAAGAATTGTATATTTAAAAATATGAACATGTAAAAAAATTAAGAGAAGCGCGCCTTTGTTGGTACCGAAGGAGCCAGGTGTCCATATTTCTTGTGTGTAGGGTTTTCTCTTTGCGTTCCTGATGCACCATTGACGATTTTCTTCTGTTACATTTGGATATATATATATTTTTTTTCTTTTCAGAACTAACTGCATTGGTTTCTGTCTTGTTAAGAAGTGCAGTACAAAAAAAAAAAGATGACCTGCAAAATCACACCTTAATTTGATCTTTTCCACTTTAAAAATCCTCAGTGTAGCAGCAGTGTACGACAACTATTCCTGTATATTGCCTTTTTGCTGGAAAATGTATGTTGAATAAAATTTTCTATAAAAACAATAAAAAAAAACAAAAAAAACACTGCTGCTTGTCCATACCGTAGACATAATATGAGAGATGGAGAGCCTCATTCATCCTGAGTAACGGTCTGCAAAGCAGAAAGTAGCACATGTTTATAGTCTTCATGATCACACGGTGACTAATGGTTCTCCATCAGTTGACAGAGACAGCAACTGATAAGAAAAAAGGTGTGCCGGAGAAACAGGAAATGCCATAGGAAAACTTCCTCATGGGGAAACGACAAGAATGGTATGTGTAGTAATAAAAACTGATAAAAAAAATAAAATGTAATGGTAACGAGGAATACTGTAAAGTGAATGATCTCACCTCATCTGCAGCTGCCTCACAGACCACGCCCGGAATCGAACCGTCCAATCGGAGAAATGCACTTACGCTGAGATTCTTAACATGGGATGCTATAGAGTCTTGAAGCAGATTTTTAAAATATATATATATATGTCTACTTGATTTATACAGCTCTGATTGTTTCATGTGGATTGCATTGCCAGTCTGATGTAGTTTTTAACTGCTGTGTGAGTTACACATTTCCATACCTAGCAAAAAAAATTCTGTGGCATAAGTCCAGATGTGTATTGAATGATGATGTTTTCAGGAGTTCTACCACTGTACGATTTTGGCCAGATGACAACTGATTATTTGAATCGATTTTGGTGTGTAAAGGATGCAGGGTAAGTTATAACATGTCTATAACATGCCCCCCCCCCCTAACCCCCATTAATGTTGTCATGTTATAATGTTTGTGCATTTTTTTTTTATTATTCAGATCAAAGCAGCTGTTGTCAACGTACAGATTTCAAAGTGTGCATGAGACCCTGCAGGCAGCAATGTGTCCATCAGGTCAGTTGTTCACATAGCACCATGTTTCCTTTGCTGCCTTCTGCACTGCTCACTGACTACTCTTCTCCAGCACCACCTTCTTACCAAGCCTAATATCTTTCATCACTTTCATTTGAATCCGACTGCCCAGCCTGCACAAACAACACAAACAACAACAGCTGGATTCTATGATGAAGACAGTTTATTTGGCTTTATATAGAAATACTGTGATTAAACAGAAAATGAAAGCACTAAAAGAAGTCTGTCTTTTACATCACTTTTTCATTAGGCAGGAAGATTTTAAAGGCAGAACGAAAAAGCTGTCATATACATGCATGCATTCCCACGTTCATGTAAGCATGTACACATGTATGCAGATACTATATATATATATATATATATATATATATATATATATATATATATATATATATTGCTTACACCCTTATGTTAGCTCATCCCACAGATTTTCACATAAATATTCCTAGCAGGCACACAATTTAGCAGTGTCAGTGGTGATCGTGGCTGGATCGATCGTGTAGAGTCACTTAACTGCAACACTTTTATTGAATTCGCATAACAGTTTCAATGCAAGCAAAGATTCAAGAGACCAAAACATAATTTAACATTATCCAGACAGCAGCTGTTTTAATATGCTTATCTTAAACTAAAGATGCTCAGACTTACCATCTTCCCTTCATATCATTTGCAAGTGTAGTTTACTCGTTTACAATTTTTTTTTTTTTTTTAAAAGTACATAAATTTAATACATCGAAGGATTTTAAAGGCGCAATTTGTAAAACAATGCCAGAATTGAAAATGCAGTAATATCTCTTAAAAGATTCTTCAGAACTGAAGATTTTGAGCTTCTGAAAAGTTGCTCATTCAAGTTCCCAGGAGCGGAAACTAAACTAGGCACGGCTGGACACCAAGGGGACACAAAGCAAAGGTAATGTACAGCAGCTTCCGGTCATCTTCAAGACGTTTTTGAGAGAATGTGGCAAACGACTGTCCATCACATTCAATCAGTTAAATTATGGCAATATTATCCAAAACTGTACTTTAAAAAAAAAAAAAAGCAGATGGCAAAACCAACTATACGAATCATTGTGCAATGACTGCAGACAAAGCAAATGCTTAATTCTCCAGTCCCCCCCCCACCTCCCGACCCTAACAGCACAACTATTTAGATTGTGTCAAACTCATTAAATGGTCTTTTTCAATTTCAAATGAACATTTCATTTGGTTATATTTCTGTACAAACCTTCATTTTGAGACCATGCAACGTAAGCAGTGTGATTGAACTAGTACTTAATGCTGTAATGGGATGATTTTTTATTTTTTATTTTTATTTTTTTTTAAAAGTGCATTGGGTGTGCTTGATTTAACTGGTCAGAGTTTTACATGTGTGTATGTGTGTGTGTGTGTGTGAGAGAAGTTTAAACTCTGGTAACACAATCACCCCAGTCTGTTTTTGCTGATCTATGACATTTGATTTGGACTTGGCTAATGTAGTAACTCATCCATAAAGACATGCTGCGGTCCGAAGACAGAGGATGTTATTTCATGTCTCTACGGGTCCATTTTCTGCCTTGGAGTTCGTCATTTGCAGCATTTTCTCTTCTCAACGTGCAGGACTCTGTTGCAGCGGGGACACGTGTGGTACGCGTCCTTGAACCTCTTCATGAGCAATGGAATCAGGCAGCAGCAAAGGACTAACCTGCACCACAAACACACAATCAGGCATTTGGTTCAGTCGGCGTGGCTTTGGCCGTCATGAATACCGGTCGCAAAATCATTCGAGTTCTTTTCTTTGTTCATTAAATTTAATGTGTAATTCGCCATTGGAACAAAACTGTTAAAACAAATGTATCAAAAAAATATGATTTCTTGAAGTTTGTTAATTATGGTTTTCATTAAGGAACTTCACCTTTGCCCAGACACTCATTGTTAAGAGAATAAAATCTGAATTTGGATTTCAAATTATGTTGATTTAGTCTTTTTTTTATTCAGTGAGAGCTAAAAAACAAAAACAAAAAAAACAAAACACTGCGACCCTGAGTGCAGGAAGAAGCAGGCATAGAAAGAGTGGACAATGGATGAAGTGAATTATTTCGTATTGAAACGGCCAAAAAATAAAATCTGGTCTCTGCCTCCTTTTTCTTTTTAAAGAATGACTACATTTAGATATATTTTGGCCGACCAACAGATCAATTGTATAAAAACAGCCTCATTGCCCAGCGTGCAAAATACCCATCAATATTCAGTATGTTCCACATCCTCCTGATTGCCGATCAGATTCAATACCAATCTGAATTTCCTTAACATGCAGCGTGCATATTTAAAAAAATTTGATATAATACAGGGTGATCTTAAAGTTTTCATTTTTTTTTTTTTTACCATTAGTGGCAAACATATATGTATACATATACACACTTAGCTTTTTGAAAAAATATGCGTTCATTGGGGGGGGGGATCCGACCCCCCTGGACCACCCTGTATTCCGCACTCTGCTCATGCCCCTTGGGTCTCATTGGTGTCGCATAGCTGACTGACGTCTGAACCTCACTAGGATTCAAGTGTGTCAGATGTTTTTTTGGATGGGCTTCTATTTAAGTCCACTTGGCCTCTGCGACTCTAACTCGTGCCTGACAGGCCCTCTTACCCGCAGCAGATGAAGAGTAGACACATCAGCCAGGCGTACGTCCCTGCCTTGTAGGTGACGTTGGTCATGACCTGCTGCTGGCAGGAGGCGCATGTTGTCATGCCGGGAGAGGCCCCCAGAGCCGTGTCGTAGCTCACAAACTTCCTCTTGCCGTCCCCATCATTCACGCCTGCATTGAGGGCTCCACCTGCGCTGGTGAACACTGACGGGAAGAGAAGCGGAATTTCGATCAGATGCAGGGAGTGAGAGAAAAACAAGATGGGATGGGATAGGATAGGAAATGAACCGTGCCAGCGTTGGACACAAACCCACCTGGCAATTCGGTGCCGCCTGACTGACCCTGAGGATCGAATGGGCTGTGGAGGTGGTAAGCTGCGACGCCGCTGTTGGATTGTTCAACACCTGGAGCGGATTGAGGGGGGAGAGGAAGAAAAGGAAATGACCTGACCTGTTGCTTACTATGATGATGGCGAGTGTGAAGGTGGGTGTCAGCATTCACCTGGTAGGATGTAAGAGGGATTCTTCGTATCTGAACTCATTGTGCTGCCAAAAGAGAAAACAAGTTTATTATTTTTCATTCATTTGATTTTTTATTTTTTTTACTTTTTGTCATCAGATGCGCAGCTGGAGAGGCTAAAACACAGGAGCAAACTGTCTCAGCTGTCAGTCTCGTGCCCCCCGCCCCCTCTCCGTGTTGTATGAATGTGTCATTGTGTCATCATTGTGTCTCTCATCATTGCGGGAGACACAAGGGTGCGGCCGCTGGGTGTGGTGACACGCGCTGAAACTCCAGCAAATTTCTGACAGCTGTCTCAAACTACATGAGTTCAGATTTTTATTTTTATTTTTTTTCCCCCCCGAGTATCTGTACATTATGTATGAATGCTGCTCTGCACACGAGGAAATAGAGTGCCATGTCTTGATCGTTTGAGGGCAAGTGTGGGTCTCCATCACAACTTGGGGTGGGGAAACAGGAAGTGGAACGCTGGAATGATTCGCCTCAGCACTGGAGGTTGCTAACTCGGTCAAAAATTTGATTGTGGAGGAAAAAAAAACCCTGACAGTAACAACAACACAACAAATAAGACGCATTGTCCGATCATGAAAGTGCAATCGTGCACTTAATTTTGAATACCAATGGTATTCAAGGGTGCCTTAGGTGTGTTTTTCATATATATTTTATAGTTTAACAGACATTACGTTGGGGTTTATTGTCATGTCAGTCTGTTTGTTGTATTAACAGTAATGGTCACAGCTTTGCTGAACGGTAGTAGTGTCCAGAATTAACCGCTGAAGTAAACGCCTCTGTTTATTTTAGTGTGACTTCACTTGAAGCCCGCTGGTTTCACAAAAGCACGACGGGAGCTTCGCTGCATGTTCTCATTATTTGTATGCCGTCCCAATCAGGAAATGATTGCTGTCAGCGGAGCCAAACAAAGCTGTCATTTAGAGTTGAAGTAGGGTAATTAACACCCCCCCCCAAAAAAAAAACACAGACGCGAAGGAAGTCGCAAACGAACAGGAAGTGTTCGAGGGTCATTAAAGTTCTAATGCTGGAGAACCAAATCAACCACATTGTTTTAGTTGGCCTCCAAACAGTACACCCTTTAGTAGATGAGTTTTTGTTTTTTTTCTGTCACTCACATCAGTTTCACACTTTGTCTGAAACTGTAAAGGAACATAGCAAATTTGGCGCCGTTCTGTTGTCTGGGTCAGAGATATTAACGTATGACGATGTCATGCAGGAAAGAAAAAAATCAATCTAATGTCTTCATATTGTTGTTGCGCTGAATATACAAAGTCACACAGTCAATCAACCTCGCAGCCGGGACAAGTTCTTCCCAGCCCACGCATACACCTGAGCACAAAGGCTGCTGTGTTAACGCCGTGCTTTGAGACACTATATTTGGACGCCACAGTCCACTGCCTGTCAGTTTGACTTGATCTCTGAAGAAAAAGAAAAAAATGTCAGATCGCTTTGCGTAGCCACTGTGCCAAAGACTCTCTGTCTCTCTTTCTCTCTCTCTCTCTCTCTGTGTGTGTGTGTGTGTGTGGTGCACACGCAGATATGCGCTCCTGCGTACGCCAGTTTGTTCCTGCAGGAATGTGGCCGAGCTTCATGCTTCTCTCCGTGTCACAGACCGAGGGTGTGGCGCGCCAGACGGCTCAAATCTGAAGTGCACAACATTGACTGAGCATATTTAAAAACAAAAAAAAAAAACAAAAAACAAAAAAATGATATGCAACATTGTCGGGACGTGCTAATCACAGGGAATGACTCCCGAATGCACCATCAAGAAATGTTTCGCCTTTTGAAATAACCCGTTACTTTGTCTTCTTCTTTTTTTTTTTTTTTAAAAAAAAAAAAAATTGAGATCTTTTTTTTCCATCAACGATAAGCAAAAAAAAACAAAACAAAACAAAAAAACACTCAATGACCTGCTTTCCAAATTGACAACAGAGCGACTCGTGATTTTTTTTATTTTTTTTTTTTTGAGGTGCTTTAGGTTTAGAAAGAGAAACCACGTAAAAAGTCTACGCCTCTCTGTCTCAGACGTCTTCACTCCTGTTCATTTTTCCTTGGAATAACTAAACTAACTAAAATACGTTACGCAAGATCTCACTTGTGATTTTTGTCACCATAAATGCATTATTGCGCTCTTTCCTGCGGGGTGGGCGTGAGAGGAAACAAATAAACGGACGTGAAATTGCAGGTGACGGCAGCGAACAAGCAATTGTCTTACACTCACTAAGCTTTTTAGGATCATGCCGGACCTGATGGTGGCGGTAGAAGCAGCAGCAGCAGCAGCGACGTTGCCGCCTTTTTCTTTGTGTTTAAGGCCGTGAATCAAACAGTACGTCCTCTGGGAGAGACAGCAAAAATAAAGAAGAACATGACTGCGGCTCAGATGCTGTTTGTTTTCCCCGCTCAGATTTATCAGAAAGGCAGGTGCCGAGAGCAGATTGATGATGTCAGACTTGGGTGTGACTGATCGGGAAAAACAGGCCCAGTTACAGGCGCCAGTCACAAACTCATTCATCATAATGCTGTTGACAATCTGTGTATCAAAAAAGGAAACATCCCCCACGCCTCATCCACTCCCCCCAAAGCAGACGTATTGAAGAATATGTTTATGTTTTGAGTCCCAGCGCGACTCGCAAACTGTGACCTAAGTGGATCCTGTAAGAAGTCTAATCGACTGAGATAAGTTGCTTTTTGGCTGACGGTGCGAGACGCATCGTGGGGTGTGGCATTACTGCATGCGACATCTGTGCTGGTCGAACTTGACTCCGGGTGTCTTTAGTGACAGAGGATCAAGAGGTGTGTTCGCGGTCTAACCTCTCCATACAGCTAAATGAACATCCAATAAAGGACAGGTTGGGGGGGGGAGAAGAAAAGTTGATTACCTAACTCATTTGCAAGCACTTACAGTTAGACCTATAGTGTCATTTTTCACATAGTTTAGTTTTAAGTACTCTTCAGTAACTCTTTAATAATAGAATATAATAGAAAACTCTTGGTGAAACAAAAAAACAACAACATAATTTTAATTCCACTATTTGCTTTACTTCAATTGGGCACATTCCTCTCACCAAACTAGTAGTTAAATACAGTAGCTATCTCAGTAAAACCCAGAACCCTGTTTAATGTTTATCAGACAGTTAATCAATAAACTAAATGGACGGGATGTGGAATTTCCTTCCAGTTTCCAGCAGCTAACATCTCCTGTGGCCTTCTTGTACAAATCTGAGTGAACTACAGCTGGATAGTTTATCACCGCTTGATTCTTTTTTCTCCCTCCCCATCCATAAATAATAAAAATGAGCAATTAGGACTGTCGGTGACGCTTCCTGGAATGTATCTGAGCGAGAGAATTGAAATCGTTGCCATTTAATGTGCCATACCTGTGCTAAACAGGGCAATAGATACACAAAGGACAGCTTCATAGACACGCCGAAGATTACCGAGAGCCGGCCTTCTTGTGCAGCACCGGGGCTACACCCAAGGCCTCACTCTGTTCCAAAACTTACACCCCAAACCTAAACTAATAATAATCTCAACTGATTAACAATAAATAGGGAGTGAAGTGACCTAAAAGAAAACCCTGAGATTAAGATACCTAAGCTCATCAGTCAAAACAAGGCAGACTTATGTCACAACAGATTTGTTCATATTCCACTTTTTGTATTTGGTGTTGAATTCCAAGCGTCTCAACTTTCCCACCAAATAAAACCTTCACACATTTGCTCAATCTCAGCCCCCTCTCTTTTTTTCTCAATGCCTTAGTACTATGAAATTCACCCTTGGTGATCTTACCTTTGCTGGATGTTGCGCTTCAGCAGGCAGGTGCGTCGAGGTTTGTGTGTGTGTGTGGGTGTGTGTGTGTCGGTGACGCTGTAGCTGATGTAGAGTCCAGACGTACGTCTGAGAGCTTCACCTGCCTCACCTGTACCTGTACAGGCCTCGGATGATACCCGCCCACTGCCCTGCCCTTCTCGACAAAAGGTGCTCGACACCCAGCAGGAGACAATTATTGTAGTCACTCGCTCTTTGTTGACGGCGCATTAAAAAAAGGGAGTGTGCCTGTGATGAATGCGCGCGTCCCTCGCTAATGTCGGAAGAACCTGTTTGTTTTTTTTTTTGCCCTACTGCGCAAACTGGTTGCCGTCAGAGGTTTTCCAGCGCACGTCGCCCATCGGTTTGGGGATGGACGGAAGCCAACCCGCCCCCGAAAAATGTCGAAAATTTGTCGCCGTAAGAGAATGTCTGCCTGTCGCACTGTGAACTGAGACAGCGTGAAGCGCACTTTGTAAATCTTGGAAGAATTTGGGCAATTTAACGGTTTGTCAGGGAAGCAGAGACAGGGCGGAGCCCAGGCCGTTGTCATGGATGATATGGGTAGATCTTTGGTCAACTGTACTAATTCTCATCCAAAGCTTTATTTAAAGGGAATCTGGAACAGAATCAATTCTAATCAAAGGAATCTGTATTATGACTGCTTTCAGGTTTCAGTAAAAACTCAACCATCATACACCAAGATGGTCTTTTAGGGTATTTTCCAGAGGAGCTAGCTATAATATATGAGCTTAGCTCAACTATTATTTATTACTGACATGATAAACAAGCTCAGTTGATGCCAGAACTAATGCGGCAACTACAAACAACCAGATCGCTCTTCTCTAACATATGAAAATAGAGTCAGAGTCAAGAGTTCTCCCCTAACCCAGTTGGGTGAAAAACATACAAGTTTAACTCTTGACATTGAGGAACACGTTCAGCATATCAAACAACCTTTCATTTTAGAATTTTTGAAGATGTCTTGGCTGCTTTGGCAGAATGGACAAATAGGAGCTTGGTTTATACGCCTCTGCCTTGTCCAAAGATCTTAGGAGGGGTAGTCGATTATTCTTTTTTTTTTTTTTTTTTTTTTTACATTCTAAATTTAACCTGTACAACAGTTGCATGAAAACTTTATAAACTCGGCTCAAAAGATGTGTGGAAAAGTGCCACCACCTCTCAGCCATCTGTGAGCGGGCCAGTTCAGCTGCATTTTTCTGCCATTGGTCACTAGATTGCAGAGTTCTGCTGGCCTGTGAAAACTTCCTTCAGAGCAGCTTCCTTTCAGCAAGTCTTGAGCCTCTGCCGTGTGCTGTCGTCTTAACCCTTTCCGGGACACACACGGAGAAAAACCGACGGAATTCTGCGGGAACAATCAAAGGTTCTCTGGCCACGTGATGGTGTGGTGGTGAGCGTGTTTGTTGTCCTATCTTGTCTCTCGAGATGAGTCAGGATCGGTAAATGTAAAATATGTTGCGCGTCCTGAAACAAATTGTCCATCACCCCCAAACGTCCCAGCTGAGGAGGCAGCGCAAGGCCGTGAGGTGTTGCCTCTCCCCGTGATGTCAAATGGGTGAGGTGTGTGTGTGTGTGTGTGTGTGTGTGGTTGTGTGGTTGTGTGGTTGTGTTTCGATGGGCCTGATAAACTGCATTCCAAAGAATAGACCAATCCCTTCAGGGTTTTACCGTAGTTAAGACGACTGAGGTGTGTGTGTGTGTGTGTGTGCCTTTACATTTCCATAACCTGAATGTATTCAACTGATTACAGAGCATTCATTTACACCCTGTATTTAAATGTATTTACAGTACTCTTGATTTCTATTGTGCCCCAACATTCCCCAACAGCTACTAATCACTTGTGATTGGTTAATTGGCTTTAATGTGGAATAATTAAGAGTTGGACATTTTTTTGTGGTAAGTGAGTGTATGCATTCCTTCAGTGCTTTCAGGCTGGAAGTGTTGTGAGTTCAGAGTTGCTATTCTGCAGTTTTTTTGGTTGCAACCAGTGGTTATTTAAGTTCCTGTTGCCTTTTCATGGCCAATCAGCCCATTCTGATCTCTCTTGACAAAAAAAAAAAAATCAACATACATGTTGAGATTTTATTTGGAATAGCTCCGTCTCATGCTAAGATATGCTAAAAAGGTGGTTTCGGTGCGTTTCGGACTAATTATTTTTTTTATTTTGGAATTTTCACTGCATCCTGGTCGCTTAATGATTAACAGCCATGTTTTAACTTGGTGGCAGCAGCCAAATGCCACTATTAAGTGGAAGCTGAAAACATTCTTAAATATGCACTCACATGCTATGCTAGGTAAAAAAATGATTTAGGTATGCAGATAACTCTAGTATTAGTATAACATATGATTTCCAATGTAATTCATATTTAATTTATTTTTATGTTTACATGTTGAATTTGGTGCTTTTAGGTGGGTTGAAGTTGAATCATCTCACAGTTTTGCAGTTGCAGTACTTACAGTCATTCATAAATCTAAGTGTTCGGAAAGCCCAGTGATAGACATGTCGGTTGGCCTGTTTTTGGAGCTTGTTAATATTTCTGGGTGTCATCTTCAGCTTCATTGCTGAATATTACAGATAATTACAGGAACACCTCCAGTTTATAGTTTCCTGTAAAGGAAAGTTTGACACAGTGCCACAGACATGATGTTGATCTCATCTTACCACACGTTACACAGTCTTATTTTATTGGCCTAAAAGTAATTCAGTAAACTTCCCAATAGTTCCCATTAGGCATTCTAAAAAAAGAGAGAGAAAAGTGCAAGTGTGTGAATTTTGCTGCTACTTTCACAGATCAGCGCTAACTGATACAGAGAAGTGGTACGCTTGGTGAAAAACGTAACCAAACTGATGATAACAAATCAGTAATAGCCATAGAAAAAAAAGTGACAGAATTTCACAATACTAACAGAGGTTCTTGATTTAACCCAGGCGATATTTCACTGTATGTAGGTTCACTATACCTGAATGTACTGCTTTCTACAAACGAAACAAACACCTGAGCCCACTGTTGCACTAAAACTTTTCTCCCACTTGTCAACAACACACACACACGTACACTCACACAGAAAAACTAGCTTTGAAACTAAAGAAAATCTTGACCAATGTTCCATAAAATCTCATTAACATTGAGAATTTTTCAAAGAATGCACGGTACACATTTTTCGTGCTGCCTTGACGATGCTTTAAAAAAAAAAATCAATTAGCATTGACAGCTGTTTTTATTTCATGTCTGCGCCTTCATTCCATACGTTCTGTCCGTCCCCTGCTGTGATGCAGCAGTAAAGAGCCTGGGAGGGAAGAATTGTGCCATTTGGTGCGGCTGTGAGTCAGTCAGAATGACACAGGACGTTGTAGCATGTGACCTGGCCTGCTGAGCCGCTACTGCTAGCAAGCCAAAATCACTTCCTGTCCTTTTGTTCCCACCCCTAGGCCTGGAGGAGATGATGAACCAGATCACCCCCCCCCCTTCCCAGTCAACCAGTAACCTGTTTGGTCACATGGCTTAGATGACTGTGTTACTTAACAGTTTCTTAATTAACCTTTGTGGAATGACAGAAAGTCTGTTGTCCAGTTTGTCTACTTTGTGCAAGACATTACAGCATGTGAAATGAATTAGCCCACTTGACAGATAGCCAAGCTCACATACTTACTGGTTTGCTTTTCCTTCTTGCTTAGTACATAAAAAGATGGTGATTCAAGTGTTCGTGTTCCAGTCCAAAGGCGTAAGTGCTTTGTACAACTGCACTCGACACAAAACAAAAAGCAGATAATGTTCTGTACACAAAGCATTTAGAATCTTCACAGGAAAATGTACTGAGGCGTTAATACATTGTGTATAATGCACACTGATGTGTCCAGTTTTGATAAAACACTATTTTTTATCTGGAAGATCTGATGGTTGTGGAAGGATCTGCGTTGATGGTGAAAGTGCGTCCGGTCCTGAAATAGTTCTCGATTTCTTCCAGGGAACGGCCTCGAGTCTCCGGGATGCACAAGGCGTTGAAGAGCATGCAGATCACACACACCACCATGAAGCATAGGTAGGGCACCCACAGGCCGTATTTGTCCATGAGCAGCGTGAAGGCGTGCGTGATCATGAACGCCGTCAGCCAGCTGACGGTTACGCACAGGCCCGAGGCCACGCCCCTGGCAACCAGCGGCAACACCTCTGACATCAGCAGCCAGGTGATCGGGCCCCATCCCATGGCGTATCCTGTGACGACAAAGTCAACAACATGATAGATGTTAAATGTTTTTGGGAAATGTCGACACGAAAATAATGTTTGCGTAGACTTGCTTCTGTTATACGACAAAGCCCATAGAAAAGCTGAACTGCAAGATGACAAATCAGATGGTCGTGGCTTGGAAAACCTCAAATGAACCAGACCCGAACCCTAACCGTCTAAATCAGAAGTGGGCAAACTTTTTGAGAAAAAAATATATCATGTCTGCCCCAGGCTAGCTGTGGCTACACATGTAGCTCACCACCACCAGTGTGAATGTGGTGTGACTGAATAACAGGTTCAATGTAAAGCGCTTTGGGTGCCTTGAGAAGTGCTACATAAATGTAATCCATTTTCATTATTACTATTTGTATTAAATGAACAACAGCATTAGAACAAAAATATCTCTTTGAAGTGCACTTTGTTGAAGTGACTCTTCAAACAATGAAAATTAAATGAATGAAATGCAGCTTTTTTTCTAGTGCTAAGAGTTACTGCTATTTAAAAGCGCTAAGGTTTAGTCATTTAATTCCAAGTTCGGCGGACCGGATTTAAAGGCTTAATGTGCCGCATATGGCCCTCGGGCCGTAGTTTGCCCGCTCCTGGTCTAAATCAAATCAAACAAACAACTTTGCTGTACTCTTTGAACTCTATCAATTGATTTTTTTGCTGCGCACCACAGTAATGTAGGTTGTGGTACTGCTCCTTTAATGTGCTTTTTCCCTTGCTGAGCAAACAAACAAACAGGAAAAAAGTAGCAGACCTTTTTTTTTTTTATAATACACTCACCAAATATGAACACCATGGTGCTCACGAGAGTCAGGACTCCCACTCCGTCGTTCCCAGCGCTCGTGTGGGAACTGAGCTCCGCGCTAACCGTGATGTTCGAAGGCAGGCCCTGAGAGCAGCTTGCGGCGTGGGAGATCATGGTCAGGCTCAGAGTGGCCAGAAACATGAGCAGGCTGGACGTGTACAGCAGGGCCTTGCGTCCCGCCTTGTCCATCAGACAGGCTGCCGTGGCCACCGACAGGAGACGGACGGCGCCCACTAGGGCGGCGTCGTACCTGACGGTCACAGAAACGCGATAGTTCAGGGTTTTTATTTTTGTTTCAAGAGATTGTAGAATCAGAACAAAGCGATTCCCTACCTTGCCTCTAGGGGCACGTTGCTTTTAGAAAAGATGGTCTCCAGGTAGACCAGAACAGGTGTGATGCCCGTCATCTGCTGCAGGAAGCGCATCACCACCGATATGATGATTGGCCGATAGAATAAGGGCGTGGCCAGCTGGGACAACGTCACTCTCTCTTGTGTGTTGATGCTGTGCTAAAGGAAAAAAACAAAACAAACAAGTGGGCAGACGCTCACGGAGTCACGACAGAGCTCAACTGGAGTCTGAGCGAAACAAGCCAACAATCGACCTAGCGGTCTGTACCTGTATGGCCAAGATCTCAGCCGTGGTGTCATAGTGCTCCCCTCTGAGAAAGCGCAGGGCCTTCTCCGCCTCCTCCACTTTGCCCAGAGAGAGGAGCCTCCTGGGCGAGCGGGGCATGAACAGCAGCAGCAAGACCATCAGCAGAGCTGGCACCTCCCCCGCCACCGCCAGCCACCGCCACGGCACCTTCAGACCTTGAGAGGGAGGACCACGGCAAAACAGTGAGGATCACTGGATCTCCTGTGTGAGTCCGTTTTGCAGTATTGCAGTGTTTCTCCTACCCAGGGCGTAGAGGGCCAAGGCCCCGAACACAGCAGTGATCTGAGGACAGGAGCCCAGGCCCCCTCTCACCGCCTTGTGGGAGATCTCAGAGATATAAACCTGTGGCGGAAACACACGCACGCGGACACATTGCCTCATTTAGAATAGCTTGTACATAAAAAAAGGTGCAAAGATAAATATGTAAAGAAATAAGTCATTCTGACAAACCATTTCAGGAGTGAAATGAGTAACACTTTCCCCCCCGCCCCTCAGGGGCTTAAAAAAACACTTTTACAAAACGTACTGCGACCATAGTAACATACGGGAATGGATGCTGCCGTCATCCCGCCGGCAAGACCAGTGAGAAAACGACCCAAATGTAGCATCCACACGTCCACAGCACCTCCCATCAACATGTATCTGAGACACAAAGACAGAGAAGGATGTTTTTTCATAGACAGGACACCAAGTATCATTCTCAGAATATCCACTTCTGGATACCAAGCTGTAAAAATGGAAAGTGCGGTTCTGAGTTTAGAGAAAATTACACAGATCTATTATTATATTTTTAAATATTTTGTAAAGTTAGCTGTTCTTTTTTATATTGTTGTTCTTTTTCAAGCGCCAACTACACCAAAACATTCCTTGTAAGTGTTAAACCTACTTGGCAATAAACCTGATTCTGATTCTACTGCCATTAGTAGTAAAAGCCAGTAATGACACAATATTTATTTATTTGTTTGCCCCTTTTGACACGTATTGTCCATATTCAGCCAGTCCTTCCGTCATTGCCCTGGCACTCTCGACGGAATATGGTTGAAAGCAGCTACACCGGATCTTTAAATTGAAACAATTACGTGGCACCGCTGGAATCATCCGTGCTGACAGTGCTGTGTCGCAATATTCGCCTGTCAAACCTCCCGTCAGAGCTGTCTGGGCGTTTACACGAGCGTTTCATTACAGGATGCCTCACCAACTGAAAGGAGCCGCACCCTTCGTTGCTCAGTGTCCCTGTTTTGGGCGAGACACAACGCTGTCATCGTCATTTCTTTGGATGTTTTGATGGCATGCTTTTCCAGATTAACTGTCCAGACCAACAAAAAAAAAAGGTTTATGAAGTCGGCCTCGCTCATTGTGTGACAGTAGCGACAACATGACCCTGTTGTTCGACCGAGCGCAGTGAGGAACAAGACACATCTTCTTGTTGTGCCTCGAAAAGTAGCCATGGCTTAAAACAGATATTGATTTCAGTGCAAGTGATGCGCTGTGTTTTTTTTCTGAACCTCTGACCCACCCGATAGTCAACGGCACCGCTGACATCAGAATGCTCACTTTCCGTCCAATCATGTCGTTGAGCATCATGGCCCCCAGCCCTCCAGCTGCAGCCCCCAGAGTGTAGATGGACCCGAACCAGGCACCCTGCTCTGTGTTCAACCTGACCCGAGGGTCAGCGTCGGGGGCCTGCAGCTTTGGCAGGACCGGAGAGGGGTACACCATGGAGTAACCAAAGCTGAAGTTCCCCAGAACGGCCGCGAAGACGGCCAGGTACAGTTTGGCATTGTTGATCTGGGGTGGGAGGATGAGGTACACAGTAGGATTAGATGGAGGTCACCGATACAAAAATCATAAATCAGGCCAAGTTTTACGCACTGGATCTTTAATTTGTCATGATCGAATCATATTAAACCTCCACATGCCAACATGTTTGCCAAAACATTTAGTCCTTCCACGACTTATTAGCTCTGTTGTTGTTGTTTCATTATAACAAGGGCTGTGCACGCATTTATTGGTATATCACACACCCAATAAATCACAGGGAAAGGCTACGTTTTCATGGCCATCGCCATCCTAAACAAGGAATCATTGTGAACATGCATGGGTAGTGACTAATCGAGTGTCAAATGTTTGCTATCAGCCCTTGTCATCGCTTTTTATACATGGATATTTCCCCTCCACAAAGAAGACGACTAGCTGAAAATAAGTGACTTCCAGGGCTGATCGTGATGTCACAAGTCTTACTTGTAAGCCAACCTCTAATAATCAGATGTTCATAAAATGTATTTAGCTTTAAACACGAAAAATAGATACTGCACAATTATTGCCATGCAAATGCATAGAATACTAATGAGATCTAAAATCTTCATAAACGAGTCACTTGTTAAAAAAAAAAAACAATATAAAAACAAACCCAACCGTGGATGTAGTTTTTTTTGCGTTCAGCAGTGGAGTCTCTTCACCCATGGCTGCACCAGAGGTTCCTCTGAGGCTCTGTCTGATGGTCAAAATCCTTCTCCGTCTTGATTGAGAGAGAGAAAAAAAAATAAACAAAGCAATGACGGAGACAAATAGGCTCCAGTGAGGTTTTGAACCAAGCACCAGAGTGCATACACTTCAGATGGTCTACACCGCCTATTTTGTTTTTCAAAAAAAGAGTGCACTCATTTAAAGAAGTCAGCGGCACTTTCTTCCTTCACCGAGTGATGGATCTGAGCCCAAGGAAGGCATTAAATGATGAAGTTCAGACTGAAACTGAAAGACTAAAATGCCCAACTGACAAATTTCGAAACTGAAACTGCTGACTGGTTTTTCCGCAAATATTCTTGCATCCTTCTGAATCTCCCTTCAATGGCCGATCACCTTGAGTGTTTTATCTTTGCTTTAAGGAAGTGCATTAAAACACTGACTAAAAAACGCACTCGCTCAGCCTCTCTCATTTGCATCTGCATTAACTACTTTGCTCATGAACTATTGAAGCAGGGGCTAAATTAATATTTTAGCATTGAAACCCATTCCTGGACGAAAGCAGAAGGGAGGCTCCGATATCATTCCTGAATTGGCACATTCTTTGAAAAAGCAGAAGCAGAAAAGGCCCATGTCTTGAGTTAGCAATGAGTCAGAGGTTGAGGAAAGTACAGTCTGCTTCCCCACCAGCCCACACACTACCTGATTTAACTACATCACACACACTTACAAACAGCTCTGTTTCCTCCACACACAAGCAGTCCTCTAACATAAGTTATATAGCCAACATGCAGCACAGATACTCGTTATTTCATAACATAAAAATCCCACTCAAATTCCAGTCAAATTTATTCACAATTTTCTCTATTTGCACAGTGTTGTACACTGAACTCAATATACCTTCTTTCTTCTCCGTCTGCAGCCTGTAATGTGCATTCCAGGCTATTCTTTCCATCAGCCTCAGTTGAAAACTATGTCACCTTCTCCAAGACCCTTCCACACCTTCATGGCTTTTCTAATTGTTTTTTTTGCGTCTTGTGATGAGACAATGTCAGTGTTCGACACAGTTAATTTCCACAAGAAGCCTTAGTAAAAAGTCAAATTGTTTCATATTTCTAAAAATGGAACTTCACAGGCTGAAGACAAAAGAAGACTAAATAACCACTAAACAGCCTTTACTAAGAGTGCAGTTTTGAACCACTTACATTTTTGCTAATTTTATTCAAATAAATAAGCAAACAGCAAAAACGATATATACATTTCTCTCTAAGAAATATATTTAAAATGTTTTATATTTTTTGTAATACTGATCACAAAGCATTTTAACACTTCTGCTTATTTTAATATGATTGATGATTAAGAAACATAACATTTTCATCCATCCCACCCTTAGCGTGAAGATTACAAATGATTTTAATACAGCAAACTACCAAAAAAGCGAAAGTTTTATCTGTCGTCTTGAGTCAATCCACTGCAGTTGAGCAGAATTTTTTTTCACACTTCACATTAAAAAAACAAAACATGAATTGACAGAAATGAGCGTTATCAGGAGCCTCCTTAAACGTATAAAAATACAAAAGACAGAAATACAACAATAACACGCCGCGTCTTTTGCAACGCTTTCACGTCAGCTTAATTTATTACATTACATACATGGTTTAAACAGAACGACCTTCCATTCTGTTCATCGTTATTCTTCCTCTGAAATTCGCACTTGACTTCCCCCTGTGCTGGCGTAAAAAAAAATAAAAAAAAATAAAATACAATAAAAAAGTTTAAAAATTTTTTTTTTATATATATATAACAATATTTTAAAAGAAATAAAACCTAAAAAAAAAAACTATAAATCACGACAGCCGTAGAAGCTGCGCGTGTTTTCTCTTTCTGTTTTTGTCCCTGTGCGAGTGCCTTACAAAGCGTCACGAGTTCCAGGGATGATGATGATGATGATGATGTTGAAGACGACGATGGGGCTGCTGGGGAACAGCAGCAGCAGCAGCAGTAGTTAGCCAACAACAACAAGTGCGGCTAACGACACAACTCGTCCTCGGTTCGCTCGCTTGGCTAGCAACCACCCGCGGGGCCACTATGGCCAACATCACGAAGAAGGTGTCGTGGTCGAGCCGAGCCGACGAGTCCGGAGCAGCCGGGGAGGGGACGCCACTGCTCAACGGCTCCGAGCAGCCCCGGCAACTCAGACAGGTACGGCTAGCATGCGTGCTAAGTTAGCCCGGCGGTCTGTCATGCAGCAGAAAGAATGCGCGTTGTCATGCTTTATTAAACATGACAAGGTTATGCGGGGCACGGCATGAGCTTTGACGGGTTGCGATGGATATTGAGTGTTTGTTTTCACCCGCCTCCTGTTTCTTTTCTCCTTTTTTTGAGTGTGCGATCGTGACGCACTGACAATTGCATCTAGAAACAACAACAAACTTGGTATGGCTAAAATGACTGCATGCATAGTAATTGGGTTACTGTTGGGTTATGACTTACATGACGCACGCAGTTAGCTGGAGTTATTAAGATGCCGTGTGGGAAAGCAATTGGGTTACGAAGAGTTTAACAAAGCCAGCGTCATTGGCTGCAATGAGTTCAGGGCTTCCAATAACACAATCCAACCTTCAAAGCAAAGTATATGCACCACACGTTGAATCTGGCATCACATTCTTCTTTGTTTCCCCACAGATCTCTGTCAAAATTAAACTTCCTGTATTCCATTCAACCTAAAATTCCCCAAAGGTGGAAGTCAACCAGTGGCACTTCTTGTATTCAAAATCATTGACTTCCATGCTATATTTTCTATTTCTCTTTTATTGTGTATGTCGACATCCAGTGTTTTCTACCAATTTGTCAGTGTGTTCAAAATGAGAATGGAAGTTAAAAAAAAAAACACTTAGCCACACACATGCATGTCTGTTGTTGTGTGTGTGATGTCCGTAGCTGTCAGAGGAAGGCGGTTTATTTCGCATAGGCAGACTAAGCACGGTGGATTTGGAGGAGGACGTGACGGCAGAAGAGGTAAAGTCCAAGCCCCCAAGTGTCATCGCACTCATTCTCTCTGTCGCTCCAGCTGATCTGCACCAAGATCTGTAGTGGCCTTTCTCAACCCCTCCGCTATCTACAATCACTCTTTTTAACACAATGGAATTGCTCAGTGTGATTCACTCAAGTTTAAGTAGAGTTTATGTACACATGGAACCTCTAGGCCTGGTGTGTCACGATCAGATTAGGCAGCGTTGCATTGTATTTCTTTTAATCTCACTTGCGTATCTCTGCGTGATACATGTGAAGTCAGTGAAGAACAAACGACACGAAGCTGACCAGTTGATAGACTGGACCAATTTACCACAGTGGCAGCTGACTCACTCGACGTGTTTAAGACGCACGTGTTTGGAAACTTTGTGTGGCTTTCCGCCCACATACGTCAAACTGAACTTGCTGTTTGCTCGGCCGTATGCGGTCAACTATGCATTTTTAGGGAGAGACGAATGATTGACAGGGGATAGAAATTGAAATGAAACAATAAAGAAACATTTTGCATATGTGAGAGTCAAGCCAGACACAAGAGAAAGGCACACCAGGACAGTGAGACAAAAGGCATTCACTCTTCCGAGAGGGGCTGTTTTTTTTTTTCTTCTTCTCATATGATGCTTTGCATGTGATTTGCATGACACGCTGGAACACTTTTTTTTCTCTTCCTCCACAAACTCGTGGTCTGCATGTGTGCATGTCAACCCGTGAATTTCTCATGTAGTTGCTTTATTGCTGACTGTCGTGCGGCTGGAATGAAACTTGGCATACATGCTCCCGTGCAACACAGTGCCTTTGAACGACGTTCAACTGGACTGTATGCACGCCAGAATGCAATACAAACTAATTAGTGGAGTTGCAACAGTTAGTCGATTGGAAATTAGTATTTTTGGTATTATTGCTCGACCGATCAGTTGTTCAATGACCTTTACTGAAGAACCCCTGAGACAAAAGTAGAAGCTAATGTAAGTTATTACTGCTGAAAGAGCTAAAAAGCATTTTGTCCTATTATAATAAATACAACATTTTGTTCATCAAATGTAAATGAATTGTTGCAGTGAGTGTCAAATTAATCAAAAAAGAAATTCAGCTCCACTAAATAGTCTGAACCCAATAAATCTTGCATCCAGAAATGAAGAAATTTGTTGTTTTATGATTTTTCACAAAAACAAATCTTAATACTATGGTGTTTTTATCAAGTAAATCCTGTTGCTTGTCCGTATGTCTGTGTACCACTACTGTCTCCACTGTTTTGCTGACTTCCTGGTCCATGCTTTCTTCCACGTGACTCAATGTGTCATAGGTCAAAATTCAATATCTGTCTATTTAGGACTGTTTCTTATCTGTCCTCTGCCGCAGGAGTCTCTCAGGGGGAGGCCTAAAGAGATCCCTCACAATGAGAAGCTGCTTTCACTTAAATACGAGGTAAACCAGTCCGCCCACCCGCAAAGTCTGTCAGTTCTCGGTTCCCCCTGGACAGACGGAATTATGAAACCAGTGAAATGGGTTTGCAACGACGAGGAATATTCCGTGCAAGGACGGCAGTAATCCTCTTATACAGGCTGAAAGCCGTTTCACAAACTTCAGCCGTTTGTATGAAGTTTGTGGCAAAGATTCTGTCAGTTTTGTCATGTCTGAAAATAATCTGAATACCTTGTTTCTGTATTTGTTCCGAACTAAACTCAATGTGGCCCCTTTTCCAGAGTCTGGACTATGATAACATTGAGAACCAGCTGTTTTTGGAGGAGGAAAGAAGGATGAGTCACATGGTAATCTGACCTAATATTACCTTAACTGTTCACATATATTACCACTAGGGATGCAATTTATCGATTAATTCATTAATTGTTAGTTGATTGACTTTAATGATCAATTAACGATTTATTGATAGGCAGCGATTTTTTTCGGTGAACCTAAATTTCACCATGAGAAATGTGTAAAGAACACATTGTTTAGCCCTTAGATAATGTCGAAGGTCCAATGTAACCCATTTTACATTAGAGAACAGTAAAAACACCCTAAGCATTTATCCTCTGACTTTAAGTTTCAACTTTTTAAACTTTTTCAACTGTTTAAAAGTAACTTGTTCTAGGTATGCAGGTGCACACCACGCCATTTAACTCAAAAAAGTGTTAAAAAATATTCAATTAATTGCGACTAATTTAATTTAATCGATTAAATTCTTAATCGACAATTAATCGATAATTGATTCATTGTTAACATCCATAAGTACCACCAACATTTGAATCTGTACAAATGTTTGCGATTCCTCTTATCTGCTCTCATTTTTCTAATCGCTCCTCTTCTCGCATTTGCAGGGTTTCCGCTGTCTGGAGATCAGTCGCTGGGTCGTCTGCGGTCTGATCGGCTTTCTGACGGGCCTCATTGCCTGTTTCATCGACATCGTGGTCGAGCAACTCGCCGGTGTGAAATACCAGATCATCAAAGAGAGTATCCTTCATTTTAACTAGGCATGCAAATTATCGATTAAGTCATTAAGCGTTAGTTGATTGACCTTATCGATCGATGAACCATTAATTGATAAGCGGCGATTTTTCCTGAGAACCTAAATTTCACAATGAAAAATGAGTAAGAAAGACATTATTTAACAGTTAAATAATGCTGAGTGTCCAATGTGAGCCATTTTTACATTTAACCTAAACTAATTTAATTGAATCAATTAAATTCTTAATCAGCAATTAAACGATAATAGATTAATTGTTAACATCCCTAATTTTAACATAACAATTACAGCATGCTTCCTTACAATTAGATGCAACTAAAGTTCACACACCACTTCTTTCAATGTTTTCTGACTGATGGCATCTGGCTAGTGTAAATGTGCTACGGGCTTTCACTCATTCACTCATGTCAAACAAGAGATGGTTGGCTGTGAAAGTTCCGTTTGAAATCGTTATGGATGTGTTGGAGTTGTTTCTGCAGGACTTTCCTTAACGTCTTGCCAGATATTGAGAAGTTTACAGAGCCGGGAGGACTGTCCATCTCCCTCATCCTCTGGGCCGTCCTCAACTCGGCTTTTGTCATGGTGGGAGCCATCATCGTCGCATTCTTTGAGGTAAATATAAAACAAAAACAAATGAGGAAGTGAGAAACAAGTCCAATTGCTCTTGCTAGATGAAATGCAGGCTTACGGTGGAACTGTCATCACAACCCGTTCATTTGGAGGGGTGGCATGTTTCCATTAAGACAAACACAATGTCCATGAGGAATATAGTTAAGATGGGATCACCTGATGAACTTCTGCAGTGGCCAACGACAGCAGCTGCTGTCTTTCCCAGCAGGGTTTCTGCTGTCTTGCCTTGAGTTGGTCGCATCCTCCGAATTTGCACTTGCACTTGTGCAAGAGGACGAGTTTCCTACCTACATTTCAGACCACCAAGAAAACAAAATCAAAACCCAGATGTGAAAGTGTAAGGATTGTAACAGATTGTACTCCATCTTCATCATGTCTGGCATCCTCTGCCACCGATGTTTCCTGATAGTATTTCTATATATCGTGTGACTTGATTGGCTCTCAATGTCACGTGACTTCCAGCAACTGAGGATTTACAGTTTCGTTCTGATTGTGTAATCCTAGATTACGGACCCAAACGTATTTCCCATAATTTCAAATATCTTGCAATTGCTATTATTTATTTGAAATGAAACTTGACCTCTTCCCTCCTCTGCCTCTCTCTGTCTCTCTCTGTTCTCTTGGCCAGCCCATAGCAGCAGGAAGCGGTATTCCTCAGATTAAATGTTACCTCAATGGAGTCAAGATTCCCAGGGTGGTGCGGCTCAAGGTGCGAACACACAAAAGTGGATCCCAAAATCAAAATTAAAATTCTGTCTCATTTTTTTCATTCTTCAAACTTTATATCGTGTCGTTGGCAGACGCTGGTGGTGAAAGTTTGCGGTGTGATCTGCTCCGTGGTCGGCGGTCTTGCCGTCGGGAAGGTGAACAGCGAGCCTCCTCGATGGTCATCCAGTCGTTGTGTCCTTATAGACGGGACTGTGCGGTTTTAGTTTCTGAGCAATTTCTGATCTTCTCTTTTTTTGCCTCGGCCCTGTCATGCGTGTAGGAAGGGCCCATGATTCACTCCGGTGCTGTTGTGGCTGCAGGAGTCTCCCAAGGCAGGAGCACATCTTTAAAGAGAGACTTCAAGGTGTGTGTGTGTGCGCGTAGGATAAGATCTGTGTGTGTGACAGCGAGACTTTCCAGGATAAAAATCATCATCATTAACTCAGTTTTTATCCTCTTAGTTGTGAGCTTTAAGAAAGTACAGTTCATCTATGTACGTATATAGTATCTCAAGAAAATATTTAAAAAGTGAGCAAGTATTAATAAGATGGGTTCTGCTACAGTTTCATTTTTTAATTCCTTGGTGATGTAGCCAAGTGGAGTTTGCCAAGTTATCTTCATTGCTAGATTGATACTGTAGATAAATGGATGGATAGAACTTCACTTCATCCCGTCAGAAATTTCCAGACAGAGAATTTTTGTTGTGTGCAAGACAGTTGCGTAACTACTAATGTATTTGGTTTTTTTTCCCGTGTTTGCAGATCTTTGAATACTTCAGGAGAGACACAGAGAAACGGGACTTTGTGTCCGCTGGCGCTGCTGCTGGTGTTTCAGCTGCTTTTGGAGCGCCAGTCGGTAAGAAAACTGCACGCACGCAGGCACACTCGCAGCAACCGAAATAGAAAATAACACATTCTGTACTGAAGTAAAAGTTTGGACACTTGTGTAAAATATATATATATATATATATATATATATATATATATATATATATATATATATATATATATATATATATATATATATATATATATATATATATATATATATATATATATATATATATATACATATGTACAATATGTATATATACAACCAGACTGTAATCAGGAACAGTTGTGACCAATCAGCAATTCTTGTATGTCGATGCTTTTAATAACAGTAACCAATTTTATTTTCAACATTTGTATTTTTCTCTGTCCTGAACAGCAACACCAAAACTGAGGTACTATATACAGTACAGTTACTAAGTACAAATATTTGTGTAAAACTGTAGGGAGTATAACTAAACGGTTGTCAGAAAAAGAAATACTCGAGTAAAGCACAGACACCTGAAAAATCTACCTAGATATTTGTTTTGTCTTTGTTACTTCCTGCCTCTGGACACTGGTACAAAAAGGTGCTTTGCCCTGAATGAGCCTCAAGCTATAAGGATTGCGTGAACACTGACTGGATGCATCGCACCTCCCGTGTCGCAGTCACGTGTGTTCAATCAGCAGTGAAGGTGCGGCTGCTGCTACACGTCTCGGCCTCCAGAACAGGACTTTTATTCAGATATTTTACGTCCATGGTTACTTCTTCACAGTCTTGATCCCAAATATTGAAATATGGTGCAGCTGTTGGTTCAGGAAGATGTGTTTCATTTAGTTTATCAGTTCATTTATCGGCTTTATTGCCTCTTGCTTGTGCAACCTCGGAGTTTGTGACTCACAAAGCCTAAAGAAAAGTCTCCAAACATTTCTTTTATACCTGCCGTTGGAACAAAATGAATGGGACAAAAAATGTTTTTCGTGTGAAGCCTAGAAATTCTGTGCAGTCTGACAGAAGTCTGCCCATCCCAGTGAACTCCTGCAGTGATTGTTTTTCTCTCCCTCTTTGGTTGACAGGTGGAGTTCTTTTCTCTCTGGAAGAAGGAGCTTCTTTCTGGAACCAGATGCTGACGTGGAGGATAGTAAGTCCAAAGTCTGTCACAAGGTTACTTTTTAGTGCCAGTACAGCGTTGTATTGTGTGCATGGCTAATGTTTCCTTCCTTTTTTTTGAAATCTTTCTCCCCGTGCAGTTCTTTGCCTCCATGGTCTCCACTTTCACCCTGAACTTCTTCCTCAGCATCTACCACAAGAAAACGGGAGACCTTTCAAACCCGGGTCTCATTAACTTTGGCCGCTTTGAGGGGGATGTAAGAAAACTCGACATCGCATCTGTGTTTCCAGTGTTGCAATGTTGGTAGACATTAAAGATGACGTGACTTTGTGTGTCCTTCAGACCGTGACCTATAATCTCTATGAGATTCCCCTGTTCATCGCTATGGGAGCAATAGGTAAAGACATTTTATGTTCAAGTTCTACAAGTGTTATAAGTCGAATCTGTCACAACAAATTTCCAGAAATAACAACACAATGGCACCACAATTCTGTGCTATAATCACGTGCACGCTTCAACTGTCTCATTTTCTTTCAAACATCTTGACTCTTGACCGGCCTGCATCGCACTGGCAGGTGCAGAGAGGTCTTGACATTCTAATGTGTCTTTATTCCCTGCAGGTGGGTTGCTGGGAGCGCTGTTCAACGTTCTCAACTACTGGCTCACCATTTTCAGGATCAGGTAAGGTTTCCATCGTGTACCCGGGAAGCCAAGTAGTCATTTTCCTTTTGAAGATCACTTCATGGGTTCACGTCTTTTTTTATTTATCTCAGGCTCACCATGGTTACTTTGTTGAGAGATGACAAAGATATTTTTTCATGAGTTATAAAAAAAACAAATTTTCTTATGGTAACAAGTATTTTTATAACAATAACAACAACAATTACAATAATAAATAGGAATCATTTCTTGATTTTATGACACATTTTTCAAGGGACCCAAATTGCTGACATTGAAACCCATTAGTCATTCACACCAGTTCCATATTGGTGGTAATCTACATTTTTCATTCCTGCGTCAGTGCTGTATTTCATTCCTTCATAGCCTGCAGTTATTAAGCTTCACTTTTATTATGCTTTTTTCAAAGAAGGTTTTATTTCTTCCACTGGTTTTACCACTTGTGTCTTCTTCTTCTTCTTCTTCTTCTTCTTCTTCTTTATTATTATTATTATTATTATTATTATTATTATTATTATTATATTATATTTATTATTATTATCATCATCATCTAATAAGCTGATCTGCTGGGAAGTGTCAGTGTTGCTCTGTGCCGCCATCTATTGGCTCAGTAAAAAACTTGCCCTAGGCAGTGTGCTTTTGATCACACTGCAACACACTGTCCACATTAAAAGACAAGACTACAGTTCTGGGTCAAATGACCCATGAAGAATTTTCTTTGTATGTTCAGTGCAGTTGAGAAAAACACGATTTGGTTCCCCCGAAACTCTGAGTGTCAGTAGCTGGCTGTGGTGTGAGACCAGGAAGTTTTTTTTTTTGACGTCTCAAAATACCAGCATCTTCGTTATCGAAGATATTAAAAATAGCAACTGTGACGTATGACGTATGAAAATCTCCAAGGTCTGACTGGGAGGAGACTTCTGCTCATGTACGAGCAGGTTGGTGCTTCCTGGTCTGTACCGGGAGGTTGCATGTGATGGCGTTTCTTGAGAGTGGTCAGACAGATCAAACAGGTTTGTTTGCCTCCAGCAGAAAGCAGTTGTCACAGGAGTCGAGCGACGTCCATGCTTATTCATTAGCTGCAAGTCAATTAATCAAGTGATCTGTAGGTAGTTTGTAGGTAGGATCTGTAGGTAGTTTAAATAATGGAAGAGCTGCATGACATCAGGTACATAATAAAAACAAATCCAGGTGCTGTTGGCAATAAAGTGCTAATTATAGCACAGAGAGTGCTGCCGTAATAAAAATCAGCTGCTCAACCTGGATAGAACACATGTGAACGTGTGATTGTTGTTTCCACAAGTTGATTCTACCTGTGGGTTATTTTTCTGTTTCTTTCAATATATTTTTTGAATCAATATTAAAAAAAATTTTGAATCAACATTAAAAAAATTTAAATCAATATTGAATATTTTTTTTGTCAATATTCAATATTTTTTATCAATATTATTATTTTTTTTTATCTATCTTCCTGATTTATGTCATAAAAGCTATTAAGAAGTCAAACCAAACACTGAGTTGAGTTGGCTGCAGACCAGATTAGGTTTTAAAACAAATGTACTATCTATTAAATTATAGATAATTATACGCATGTCTAAATATTCCGTGGCATCCATCCAGCCTTTTGTTCAACCCATTTTAGTTGAATAGGTTCATTTTGATTTTGTGTTTTTGACTTTGTAAACGTAACCTACACAAATCATGTGTCTGGCTTTCACTGCCAAGCTATGCTGTGCGTTTTGTATTGATGTCACCTGTCTGGCCACTCCTGTTTCTATTATTACTGCACAGTCATGGAATTTATTGGGCAAAGGGAACATTTTTTCCGCTCACCGTCCGCTCTAATTACAGCCAGAAAGGCCTCATTACCCGGGAAAGTCCATGTTAGCGTCGTCAAAGCAAAACTTTCCGCTTCAATAAATCCGTGAAGAAATCTTCCCCAATGGCGTGCTGCTGTGTGCGTGTTAATGTGTGTCACAGGTACGTCCACCGCCCTTGTTTGCAAGTGATGGAGGCCATGTTGGTCGCGGCCGTGACCGCAGCCGTGTCGTTCACCATGATCTACTTCTCCAACGACTGCCAGCCGCTGGACCAGGAGCACGCTGAGGAGTACCCGCTGCAAGTAGGCCCACAACTCTCACACACCAGCACGCCTTCAACAAACTGCAAACGCAATCTGTCGCTGATGTCGGCGGGCTTTGTCTATGTGACGCGTAATGAATCAAAAGTGCAGTGCTGCAGCATGGTGCATATTTTCCATTCGTATTTGACTCTTACATAATTAAATAATAGGACTAGATGTTTTTAAAAAAAAATGGATTTAAATGCCTTTTTTTTAATCAATAGCAGTATGCTAGTACTATGGAAGAGGATTAGGGCCAAAAGAAGAGAAAACATTCTTTGCAAGTTTCCAATTTGAGAATTAAGTTAAAATTTCGCGATTAAAGTCAAAATTAAAGTTGACGTAAAAAAGATGAAATTTCATGAAGAAAATTGAAAATTTTGCAGTTAATCGCTAGTTTCCTGATTACTGTGGATGAACCTTGTGGGATACACCTGTTTTCGGCAGTCTACTTATAACTGTCGGTAACTGGGTTCATCGCCAATTTCTTTATTTGTGTTGACTTTATTCATGAAATTTCGACTTTATTCATGAAATTTTGTCTTTTTTTTGACGTTGACTTTAATCACAAAATTTCGACTTTATTCACAAAATTTCGACGTTTTTTACGACGACTTTATTCACGAAATTTTGTTTTATTCACGAAATTTCAACTTAAAACTCAAAATGAAAATCTCCTTCCTCCTTCCCCGGCCCTAATGCTCTTTCGTACTAATATTCATTATTTGAAATGTAAAAATATATGTGTTAGTCAAAACAACAATTCCAGTTTGTGTTGAGTCATTGTTGCTATATTGCAGAACTTTCATGAGTTCTCCTCAGACACCTATCAGAGTATTGCGTGTGTCTGGGTTTCAGCTGCTATGACAGTGACTGGCACACCAGGCACAGGCGTCACTGTCTGCGTTGAGAGACGTCTCTCCGTCACAGAGACGTACTTGTAGTTCTTCACATGTTGTTCCTTGCCGCGCGACTTTCACCTTCACCATCCCTCCCTCTCGTCAAAGCTCTTCTGCGCCGACGGGGAGTACAACTCCATGGCCACGGCCTTCTTCAACACCCCCGAGAGAAGCGTCCGCAGTCTTTTCCACAACCAGCCCGGTGAGGCCCCGTCGGATGCTGGAAGAATGCGGAGACGTAGTGCGGCACTGATGTTCCCCCATGTCGCCCCCCCCCCTCAGGAACCTACAACCCGTTGACCCTGGGCCTGTTCACCCTGACCTACTTCTTCCTGGCGTGCTGGACCTACGGCCTGGCCGTGTCCGCCGGAGTCTTCATCCCCTCGCTGCTCATCGGAGCGGCCTGGGGGCGGCTGTGCGGAATACTGCTCGCCACCATCTCCTCCACCGGATCGGTTCGTGTCCATTTGAAAAGAGATTCCTCAACATTTTGTTTGTCTAATAGCCCACGTTCTATTTCCTGATGTAACTTCCTGGTGTGCATGATGTTTCGTTAGACCTGGGCCGATCCTGGTAAATACGCCCTGATCGGAGCTGCGGCACAGCTTGGTGAGTGGCGTCGCGCCTCACCGGAACAGAATTAAATCCAGAGAGGCTGTTTCAAAAAGGCGCAGTAACAATGGGCCACTCTCTCCACAGGGGGCATCGTGAGGATGACTCTCAGTTTGACCGTCATCATGGTGGAAGCCACAGGAAACGTCACGTACGGCCTCCCCATCATGCTCGTGCTCATGACTGCCAAAATAGTGGGCGACTACTTTGTCGAGGTAATGACACAGCAACGTGTATTTCACCTCCTGGAATCGGATTTCCCATGGACTTTTATATCATGTATTTCAAGCCGTGTCCAGTTTTTTAAATATTAATATCATGATCTCTGATCACTGGATTATTGGTACAAGCTGTAATGTTAATTCTCTTCAGTTTTCTTCAGCATTTAAAGTAAAAAAAAACCTTGTTTAGCTTGATTAAGTGTCAACATGACATTTGCACATATGATTTATTTACCTCATTTTAAGCAATGGGAGAAGAGATGAAATATTATACTCGGATTAATCAGATCTCTTCACAAACCAACAGACAATGTCAAAAAAATTAGTTATGAAAAAAACACAAAACACACATCAACTTTTTATAATGTTTTTGAACAGGCACATTAAATGCCATGAACAATGTTTTTGTTTAACTGGCAGGCAATCATATAATATATTTTTATACATTATATTTAATAGTTATAAATAAACAATTATTTTATTATCTGATCATAATAATTCAGACAATAAAACAAGATTATTTATTCCGTTTCCTCATTGATTTTCATCACTTTTCGGTGGCCTCCCTAGCGCCCCCAGGTGGCCCTCCAGGGTGCCGAGTCCCCCACTTGGAAAACCTCTGACCCACAATTGACGAGAGTGAACCAAAACCAAATCATTTTGGGAAAAAGTCTAGAATTTCTCCTGAAAATGTTGCATGTTTACAAAAGAGAGTGACCGACGCACTCAGTGGGCCACGCCCAGCAAACGTCATTGTCTGTGTCTGTCGACGGCGAGCGTGTTGATGCCACACACTTGCAGCTACATAATGCCGACGGTCATTTCCTGCCCTCAGGGCCTGTATGATATCCACATCAAGCTGCAGAGCGTCCCCTTCCTGCACTGGGAGGCCCCGGCAACCTCCCATTGGCTGACGGCTAGGTGAGCCCTCATCTGATTGGGCGAAAGCTTCCAGTTGGAACGTGGTCGGGGTCACTGTTCTCACTCTGTGCTTTACCCCCCCTCACCCTTCATCCAGGGAGGTGATGAGTTCTCCAGTCACCTGCTTGAACAGGATCGAGAAGGTGGGGACCATCGTGGACACCCTCAGCAACACGTCCACCAATCACAACGGCTTCCCAGTGGTCGTGCAAGTCTCCGGAAACGACGAGGTACCATTTGAGTGTTTCTGCTTTCAAACGGATACGACCGCCGGTGCCTAATATTCACTCCCCTCCACCGTTTCTCCTTCCCGCCCACAGCCGGCGAAGCTCTGCGGCCTCATCCTGCGTTCTCAGCTCATCGTTCTCCTGAAGCACAAGGTGACAAGGTGGCGTCAAGCCCGTCAGCGTCCAGCGCGTCAGAGGCAGCGGCTCACCGTTGCTCTGTCCGTCTCCGTCTCTGTCTCGGCAGGTGTTTGTGGAGCTGGCTCGGTCTCGTCTGACCCTGAGGAAGCTCCAGCTGAAGGACTTCAGAGACGCCTACCCCCGCTTCCCCCCAATACAGAGCATCCACGTCTCTCAGGACGAGAGGGAGTGCATGATGGACCTCACCGAGTTCATGAACCCCACACCTTACACTGTGCCACAGGTAAGGAATGATTCCACAATCAGCAACGCGAGTGAACGACGTGCAAAACGTGAATTTTTCGCCGGAAAATTTTTTCCGTACACACCAAGCGGGACTCCAATAATACTATATAAAGTTTTGCGCCGATGGAGAAATAATGGAGTCGACTACATGATGGTTGCATTAATAAAGAAAAGAAAAAGAATAGAAGTCTTTGGGTCCACCCAATGTCGCAGCCGTTAAATTAAAGTAACGGCTGCAGTAAGGTAGGAAGGTACTACTTGTCCACTAGTACCTTAGTTTATAGTGGACATGTGTATTCTGCTTATTTTATTGCTATAAATGTTTATTATTTTTGTTTTGTTTTTTCTGTCTTGAGAGGGCGTGTTGTGTGCATCAGGTGTCTATATAGCTCAAGCGATGCTAAATGCTAAATGTTTGGGTAAGAAGCGGCGGTTGCAAACAGTTTTTTGACCGCGTTACTGAAGTTCCTGTTGCCATAAAAGATTTTTTCGTTTTTCCTTCGGATGTGCCTATAATTTAGAAAGCTTTTCGGAACAGATTTAAACGAAAGAAAAAAAGATATACATTTTTTAAAGTGTGGTAAGAAATTTTGTTTTACGTGTGTAAAACAAAACTTCTCGGTAAAATGAACCTCCCAAGAGCTCAAATAAAACTTCGCCAGTACTTTAGAATATCCGTCGGACGATTTGAAGGACTGCTCCGTCAACTGGCTCCACGTTTGCAGAGGGAGAGAACAAATTACCGAAGTTTCGAGCTGACGTCATCGACATGCCAACATGATTTTGATTGGTCGGAGCTCCGACCGTTCGCCTTTTCACCTCCGCAAAAATTTGACACGAGAGTGGAAAAATAAGAGCCCCTTTTTTTTGTATAATAAAAATAAATTAATTAATTAAAAAAAGTAAATTTTTTCCCCTGTCAGTTCGACATCTGCTCATTTTTGTCTGCGTCGGCACTGAAGCAAAAATATGTGTTGTGTTTGTAGGACACGTCTCTGCCTCGAGTATTTAAGCTGTTCAGAGCGCTGGGACTCAGGCACCTGGTGGTTGCCGACGACAAGAACAAGGTAGTCTAACTTTCCATTTTCGGTTCATCTTCCTTTAAAAAAAAAACAACCAAAAAAAAAACGCCTTGCTTGTTGTCTTGAGATGACCATTTTGGTTCTCTGGCTGACTGCAGGTGGTTGGACTGGTGACCAGGAAAGACTTGGCCAGATATCACTTGGGGAAACATGGACTGGAGGAACTTCAGCTGGCTCAGACATAACAGACACACACACACACACGCACACAAACGTGAAGTAAAAATCACCTAATGCCTCGTAAGCTGAGACCAGCAGCTATGCAGCCCGAGTTTGGAGAGCCAGCAAAAACCCTTTTTTTTTTTTTTAATGCCACATTGCCCGTCACATTGAAAGAAAACCATCAATCACCGATAAAACTATTTATTTGAACTGTGGTGTAAAGGTGTAAAAATGTAATTCATATAAATGACCTGGCCCTGAACTCAGAAATGTGCTCGGAAAAGCTCTTCTGAGTTTTAGACTTTTGCCACGAATCATATGTATTTATTTTATGACAGCAGGTGCTGTCCTGTCAAACACAGGTTTGGTACGTTGTTCGTTTTCTTGTTGTCCCATAGAGAGACTGGCAGTGACATTTTTAGAATAAAAAAACCAAACAACTTTTCTGTTCAAAGGACAGACGTGTGCAGTTTTCCTTGCTAAAAATGTGTCCGTTCTTTTTCCCCACGGTGACGCGCACGGCCCAGTATTAACTAAAAATAGTGCAATGATATTTCAGTGGAACATTATTGAAAACTTGTGACTGGGATGCTTTTAAACTGGCTGTACATTGGCTGAGATGAAATTTCAAGTGGTTTGCTCTGATAAAGGAGTGTTTATTCTTCAAAACTTGGTCTTTCATACCAACCTCACTACGACTGTTTAGTCTCATCCTCGTCCATTGCAGAGTAGTTTTGCACTGAGTTCATGTTGTTATTTATTGTCAAACTGCTATTGGCGTGGATTGTTTACGTCTTTCTTTGAGCTGTTCAGGAAAACTGAGGACATGACTCCAAAATGAATGCACTTGCACAAGTGTAGTTTGAAGTGTGACTCTGACAGATTTTTTGCAAGATAGGTCTGCCCATGATATTTTTGTACTACTATAAGTAAAAAAGGAATTTGCATTCACAGGTAGACTCACTCTCAGATGTTTGCACGTTGACCTACTACTGAAGTCTCTGTTTAGAAGTGCCCATTATTTTTCTTTAATGAACCCCCACTGAATGTAAACCTTTTTGTTTTAACCAATCACTTCAAAGATGACATTTCTTTATCAGTGTTATGCTTTTGTCAGTTTCATTTCAGTTTGATTTTGTTCTCTTCCTCCTTTTGTACAGTTCGAGTGTCTGATTTGATAACCACTGGATAAGCCTTTTGTGGATTAATAAAGCTGAGATTTATCTATTATGGACTATTTTATTGTAATTCTTTTGGCTTAGCCAAATGACGTGGCTACCAAATGGCTCTTCATTTGACAACTTACAATAACAATGATAGTAATAATAATTATAATGTAATTGTCATCTGTGTACCTCCTGCAAAATTGAACTGTAATTCCAAAATGTGAGAAAATAAGAAAAAACAAAAAATATGTTGTCGTTTTTTTTCAAAGACAAAAAAAATAATTAAAAAAAAACTTGAATTAGCCAGAAATCCTCCAAAACCAATGTCCTGTCATAACTTACCTTCATCTGTCATAACTTCCCTTAAAAAATCTAATCCTGTCCAAAAAACAGAAATAACAACATACATGTCGTTTTTTTTTTCATTGCCAAAACAAAATGTTTAAAAAGAAAACTTTAATCAGCCCAAAACCTTCTGAAATGACCATCCTCTCCGAGTTTAACATGAGAAAAAAAAACAAACAGCAAACAACATGATCTGTCTTTTTTCAGGGACAAAAATAATTTCCAAATTAAAGCTGCAAGCAGCGTTTGCGGGACTGAGCCGCGTGGCCGACGCGACCCCCGATGACCCCCGACCTCTGCCGATGCCTGCAATTGACCCCCGTCCTCTGCCGACGCCCGGCGACATCTGCTGACTCTGAAAGAAGTCTATGCAAATGATGCAGATTTCTTACCGCCAGTTTTTTTTTTTGGAAGATGCTGTCCAATGTAAATTATAGGTCTTGATGAGACAAACACTTGGGTGTTTGAATGACGTCTGTAGGACTTCCATGAAGGAAACTGCAGCCGTTTATGTGTGTGTTGAAAAAGAGGGAGAAGAGTACTAATCATAAGCCTGTGTATGCAAATGATTCTTTTCCAATGATTCTCTTTCATTCTTTTTACGTTGACCTTCTGACAGTCCAGTCTGTGCAATACAAAAGTTTTGAAACTTGCAGCATTCACTGTTGTTGAGTTCTGTCACTCTGGATGATTTCAAACAAGTGAAAATAGCTAACTTCCGGTTTGTCAGGGGTCAAAGGTCAGAGTGTCAGAATGCAGGTTTGTATCTAATGAACGCGTTGGTCTTTGTCCCATGTCGTTTTGACCTTCCTAGAGGGTGCTAGAGGCTTTTTAATTTTTGCAAATGAAACGGTTCGAGTTATTAAAAAGATTTTGATGATTCTTTGTAATGAAGGTCAAGTCTATGTCATACTGAATTTTCAAGCCCATTGGACTTGCGCTTTCTGAGCCTTTTGTCTTCACTCTGTTCCAAACAAGTGTCAATAGCTCACTTCCGGTTTGTCTGGGGTCAAAGGTCATCATATCAGCAAATAGGTCTGGATTGACCGAACGCGTGGGAGTTGGCCCCATGGCTCTACGACCTTCCTAGAAGGAAGTAGGTTTTCATGAGGGGCAAGAAATTTGTAAAAAAAAGTGGAAATAACTCACTTCTCACTCCTGTTTGTCGGGCGACAAAGGTTAGGGCGTACGAAATGTCGGGCTTAAAGAGACGAACACGTGGAATTTTTTCCCATGTTTTTTTCGAGCTTCCTAGTGGAAGCTAGGGCCATTTCTAATTTTTGGACGCCACTAGGGGGCGCTAGAGAGTGGAATTTTGCCTTTTTCTCTTCATTTTATGAAATTTTCACCAGTTTCTGACCCATGTGGCAGATTTAATTTACATATTTTGTATGGTAAGGGGGTCAAATTTGAGCGGAAAAAGGCGGCGGAAGAATAAGAATAAACATACGAAGAACCATCAAGTCTTCGCCTTGCATAGGAAGGGCGCAAAGGAAGGATGCATCCTACAAAGGAAGGACGCAAAGGAAGGATGCATCCTACAAAGGAAGGAGGCATAGGAAGGACACATCCTACAAAGGAAGGACGCATGGGAAGGACGCATCCTACAAAGGAAGGACGCATCGGAAGAATGCATCCTACAAAAGAAGGACGCATAGGAAGGACGCATCCTATAAAGGAAGAATGCATCCTACAAAGGAAGGAGGCATAGGAAGGACGCAAAGGAAGGATCCATCCTACAAAGGAAGGATGCATAGGAAGGATGCATCGTACAAAGGAAGGATGCATCCTTCAAAGGAAGGAAGCATAGGAAGGATGCATCCTTCAAAGGAAGGATGCATCCTCAAAGGAAGGACGCAAAGGAAGGATGCATCGTACTAAGGAAGGACGCATAGGAAGGACGCATAGGAAGGACGCATCCTACAAAGGAAGGAAGCATCGGAAGGACGCATCCTACACAGGAAGGAGTCATCGTACAAAGGAAAGAGGCATAGGAAGGACGCATCCTACAAAGGAAGGACGCATAGGAAGGACGCAAAGGAAGGATGCATCCTACAAAGGAAGGATGCATAGGAAGGACGCATCCTAGAAAGGAAGGACGCATAGGAAGGACGAATCCTACAAAGGAAGGACGCATCGTACAAAGGAAGGACGCATAGGAAGGACGCATCCTACAAAGGAAGGACGCATAGGAAGGACGCAAAGGAAGGATACATCCTAAAAAGGAAGGATGCATAGGAAGGACGCATCCTACAAAGGAAGGACGCATAGGAAGGACGAATCCTACAAAGGAAGGACGCATCGTACAAAGGAAGGACACATAGGAAGGACGCAAAGGAAGGATGCATCCTACAGAGGAAGGACGCATAGGAAGGACGCATCCTACAATAGAAGGACGCATCCTAAAAAAGGAAGGACACATAGGAAGGATGCATCCTACAAAGGAAGGATGCATAGGAAGGACACATCCTAGAAAACAAGGAAGCATCGGAAGGACGCATCCTACACAGGAAGGAGTCATCGTACAAAGGAAAGAGGCATAGGAAGGACGCATCCTACAAAGGAAGGACGCATAGGAAGGACGCAAAGGAAGGATGCATCCTACAAAGGAAAGATGCATAGGAAGGACGCATCCTAGAACGGAAGGACGCATAGGAAGGACGAATCCTACAAAGGAAGGACGCATCGTACAAAGGAAGGACGCATAGGAAGGATGCATCCTACAAAGGAAGGATGCATAGGAAGGACGCATCGTACAAAGGAAGGATGCATCCTTCAAAGGAAGGAAGCATAGGAAGGATGCATCCTACAAAGGAAGGACGCATCGTACAAAGGAAGGATGCATCCTTCAAAGGAAGGAGGCATAGGAAGGACGCATCCTTCAAAGGAAGGACGCATCGTACAAAGGAAGGACGCATAGGAAGGACGCATCCTACAAAGGAAGAACGCAAAGGAAGGATGCATCGTACAAAGGAAGGACGCATAGGAAGGACGAATCCTACAAAGGAAGGACGCATCCTACAAAGGAAGGAAGCATCGGAAGGACGCATCATACACAGGAAGGAGTCATCGTACAAAGGAACATAGGAAGGACGCATCCTAGAAAGGAAGGACGCATAGGAAGGACGAATCCTACAAAGGAAGGACGCATCGTACAAAGGAAGGACGCATAGGAAGGACGCATCCTACAAAGGAAGGACGCATAGGAAGGACGCAAAGGAAGGACGCATCGTACATAGGAAGGACGCATAGAAAGGACGCATCCTACAAAGGAAGGACGCATAGGAAGGACGCATCCTACAAAGGAAGGACACATAGGAAGGATGCATCCTCAAAAGAAGGACGCAAAGGAAGGATGCATCCTTCAAAAGAAGGACGCATCCTACAAAGGAAGGATGCATCCTTCAAAGGAAGGAGGCATAGGAAGGACGCATCTTTCAAAGGAAGGACGCATCCTACAAAGGAAGGATGCATCCTTCAAAGGAAGGAGGCATAGGAAGGACGCATCCTTCATAGGAAGGACACATAGGAAGGACGAATAGGAAGGACGCATCTTTCAAAGGAAGGACGCATGGGAAGGACGCATCTTTCAAAGGAAGGACGCATCCTACAAAGGAAGGATGCATCCTTCAAAGGAAGGAGGCATAGGAAGGACGCATCCTTCATAGGAAGGACACATAGGAAGGACGAATAGGAAGGACGCATCCTACAAAGGAAGGACGCATAGGAAGGACGCAAAGGAAGGACGCATCCTACAAAGGAAGGACGCATAGGAAGGACGCATCCTACAAAGGAAGGACGCATAGGAAGGACGCATCTTATAAAGTAAGGACGCATCCTACAAAGGAAGGACGCAACGGAAGGAAGGACGAATCCTACAAAGGAAGGACGCATCGTACAAAGGAAGGACGCATAGGAAGGACGCAAAGGAAGGATGCATCCTACAAAGGAAGGAAGCATCGTACAAAGGAAAGTGGCATAGGAAGGACGCGTCCTACAAAGGAATGACGCATAGGAAGGACGCATCTTACAAAAGGACGGATAGATAGGATGCAAAGGAAGGATGCATCCTACAAAGGAAGGAAGCATCGTACAAAGGAAAGTGGCATAGGAAGGACGCGTCCTACAAAGGAAGGACGCATAGGAAGGACGCATCTTACAAAAGAAGGACGGATAGATAGGATGCAAAGGAAGGATGCATCCTACAAAGGAAGGACGCATCGTACAAAGGAAAGGGGCATAGGAAGGACGCATCCTACAAAGGAAGGACGCGTCCTACAAAGAAAGGACGCATAGGAAGGACGCAAAGGAAGGATGCATCCTACAAAGGAAGGATGCATAGTAAGGATGCATCCTACAAAGGAAGGACGCATTCTACAAAGGAAGGACGCATCCTACAAAGGAAGGATGCATCCTTCAAAGGAAGGAGGCATAGGAAGGACGCATCCTTCAAAGGAAGGACACATAGGAAGGAAGCATCCTTCAAAGGAAGGACGCATCCTACAAAGGAAGGATGCATAGGAAGGACGCATCCTACAAAGGAAGGACACATAGGAAGGACGAATAGGAAGGAGGCATGGAAGGACGCATCCTACAAAGGAAGGACGCATGGGAAGGACACATCCTACAAAGGAAGGACGCATCCTACAAAGGAAGGACGCATATGAAGGAAGCATCCAACAAAGGAAGGACGCATAGGAAGGACGCATCCTACAAAGGAAGGACGCATAGGAAGGACGCAAAGGAAGGATGCATCTTATAAAGAAAGGACGCATCCTACAAAGTAAGGATGCATATGAAGGACGCAAAGGAAGGATGCATCCTACAAAGGAAGGACACATCGTATAAAGGAAAGTGGCATAGGAAGGACGCATCCTACAAAGGAAGGACGCATCCTACAAAGAAAGGACGCATAGGAAGGACGCAAAGGAAGGATGCATCCTACAAAGGAAGGACGCATCCAACAAAGGAAGGACGCATCCTACAAAGGAAGGACACATGGGAAGGACGAATAGGAAGGACGCATCCTACAAAGGAAGGACGCATAGGAAGGACGCATCCTGCAAAGGAAGGATGTATCCTACAAAGGAAGGACACATAGGAAGGACGAATAGGAAGGAGTCATCGTACAAAGGAAGGACGCATAGGAAGGACGCATCATGCAAAGGAAGGACGCATCCTACAAAGGAAGGACGCATAGGAAGGACGAATAGGAAGGACGCATCCTACAAAGGAAGGACGCATCCTACAAAGGAAGGACGCATCCTTCAAAGGAAGGAGGCATAGGAAGGACGCATCCTTCAAAGGAAGGATGCATCCTCAAAGGAAGGACGCATAGGAAGGACGCATCCTACAAAGGAAGGACAAATAGGAAGGACGCATCCTACAAAGGAAGGACACATAGGAAGGACGCATAGGAAGGATGCATCCTACAAATAAAGGATGCATCCCTCGTAGGATGCGTCCTTCAAAGTATGCGTCCTTCGGAGGATGAGTCCTTCGGAAGATGCGTCCTTTGTAGGCTGAGTCCTTCATAGGCTGTCTCTTTCAGAGAATGTGTCCTTGAAAGGATGTGCCATTTATAGGATGTGTGTTTTGTAGGATGCATCCTTTATAGGATGCGTCCTTCAAAGGAAGGAGGCAAACGAAGGATGCATCCTACAAAGGAAGGACGCATCCTACAAAGGAAGGAGGCATAGGAAGGACGCATCCGACAAAGGAAGGACGCATAGGAAGGACGCAAAGGAAGGATGCATCCTACAAAGGAAGGACGCAAAGGAAGGATGCATCCTGCAAAGGAAGGAGGTATAGGAAGGATGCATCCTACAAACGAAGTATGCATCCTTCAAAGGAAGGACGCATAGGAAGGACGCATCCTACAAAGGAAGGATGCATATGAAGGACCCATCCTACAAAGGAAGGACAAATAGGAAGGACGCATCCTACAAAGGAAGGACACATAGGAAGGACGAATAGGAAGGATGCATCCTACAAAGGAAGGATGCATCCTGCAAAGGAAGGAGGCATAGGAAGGATGCATCCTACAAACGAAGGACGCATCCTACAAAGGAAGGACGCATCCTGCAAAGGAAGGACGCATAGGAAGGACCCATCCTACAAAGGAAGGACGCATAGGAAGGACCCATCCTACAAAGGAAGGACGAATAGGAAGGACGCATCCTGCAAAGGAAGGACGCATAGGAAGGACCCATCCTACAAAGGAAGGACGCATCCTACAAAGGAAGGACGCATAGGAAGGACGCATAGGAAGGACCCATCCTACAAAGGAAGGACGCATCCTACAAAGGAAGGACGCATAGGAAGGACCCATCCTACAAAGGAAGGACGCAAAGGCAGGATGCATCCTACAAAGGAAGGACGCAAAGGAAGGATGCATCCTGCAAAGGAAGGAGGTATAGGAAGGATGCATCCTACAAACGAAGTATGCATCCTTCAAAGGAAGGACGCATAGGAAGGACACATCCTACAAAGGAAGGATGCATATGAAGGACCCATCCTACAAAGGAAGGACAAATAGGAAGGACGCATCCTACAAAGGAAGGACACGTAGGAAGGACGAATAGGAAGGATGCATCCTACAAAGGAAGGATGCATCCTGCAAAGGAAGGAGGCATAGGAAGGATGCATCCTGCAAAGGAAGGAGGCATAGGAAGGATGCATCCTACAAAAGAAGGAGGCATAGGAAGGATGCATCCTACAAACGAAGGACGCATCCTACAAAGGAAGGACGCATAGGAAGGACGCATCCTGCAAAGGAAGGACGCATAGGAAGGACCCATCCTACAAAGGAAGGACGCATAGGAAGGACCCATCCTACAAAGGAAGGACACATGGGAAGGACGAATAGGAAGGACGCATCCTACAAAGGAAGGACGCATAGGAAGGACGCATCCTGCAAAGGAAGGACGCATCCTGCAAAGGAAGGACGCATCCTACAAAGGAAGGACACATAGGAAGGACGAATAGGAAGGACGCATCCTACAAAGGAAGGACGCAAAGGCAGGATGCATCCTACAAAGGAAGGACGCAAAGGAAGGATGCATCCTACAAAGGAAGGACGCAAAGGAAGGATGCATCCTGCAAAGGAAGGAGGTATAGGAAGGATGCATCCTACAAACCAAGTATGCATCCTTCAAAGGAAGGACGCATAGGAAGGACGCATCCTACAAAGGAAAGATGCATATGAAGGACGCATCGTACATAGGAAGGACGCATAGAAAGGACCATCCTACAAAGGAAGGACAAATAGGAAGGACGCATCCTACAAAGGAAGGACACATAGGAAGGACGAATAGGAAGGATGCATCCTACAAAGGAAGGATGCATCCCTCAAAAGAAGGAGGCATAGGAAGGATGCATTCTGCAAAGGAAGGAGGCATAGGAAGGATGCATCCTACAAAAGAAGGAGGCATAGGAAGGATGCATCCTTCAAGGAAGGACGCATCCTACAAAGGAAGGAGGCGCATCATTTCAAAGGAAGGACGCATCCTACAAGGAAGGACCCATCCTTCAAAGGAAGGAGGCATAGGAAGGACCCATCCTTCAAAGGAAGGACACATAGGAAGGACGAATAGGAAGGACGCATCCTTACAAAGGAAGGACGCATGGGAAGGACGCATCCTGCAAAGGAAGGACGCATCCTGCAAAGGAAGGACGCATCCTACAAAGGAAGGACACATAGGAAGGACGAATAGGAAGGACGCATCCTACAAAGGAAGGACCCATCCTGCAAAGGAAGGACGCATAGGAACGATGCATCCTGCAAAGGAAGGACGCATCCTACAAAGGAAGGACGCATAGGAAGGACGCATCCTATAAAGGAAGGACGCATAGGAAGGACCCATCCTACAAAGGAAGGACGCATAGGAAGGATGCATCCTACAAAGGAAGGACCCATACTACAAAGGAAGGACGCATCCTACAAAGGGAGGACCCATACTACAAAGGAAGGACGCATCCTACAAAGGGAGGACGCATCCTTCAAAGGAAGGATGCATCCTCAAAGGAAGGACGCATAGGAAGGACGCATCCTTCAAAGGAAGGAGACATGGGAAGGACAAATAGGAAGGACACATCCTACAAAGGACGCATAGGAAGGACGCATCTTGCAAAGGAAGGACGCATCCTACAAAGGAAGGACACATAGGAAGGACGAATAGGAAGGACACATCCTACAAAGGAAGGACGCATCCTGCAAAGGAAGGACGCATAGGAAGGACCCATCCTACAAAGGAAGCGTCCTTCCTATGTGTACTTTCTTTGTAGGATGTTACCTTCCTAAGTGTCCTTCCTTTGTAGGATGTGTCCTTCCTATGCGTCATTCCTTTGTAGAATGCGTCCTTCCTTTGAAGGATGCATCCTTCGTTTGTAGGATGTATCCTTCCTATGCGTCCTTCCTTTGTAGGATGCGTACTTCCTTTGAAGGATGCATCCTTCCTATGCCTCCTTCCTTTGCAGGATGCATCCTTCCTTTGTAGGATGCATCCTTCCCTGCGCCCTTCTTTGTAGGATGCGCCCTTCCTATTCTGGCCCTTCCTTTGTAGGATGGGTCCTTCCTATGCGCCCTTCCTTTGTAGGATGGGTCCTTCCTATGCGCCCTTCCTATTCGCCCTTCCTTTGTAGGATGGGTCCTTCCTATGCGCCCTTCCTATGCTCCTTCCTTTGTAGGATGCGTCCTTCATTTGTAGGATGCATCCTTCCTTATGGCCCTTCTTTGTAGGATGCATCCTTCCTATGCCTCCTCATACTTTGCAGGATGCATCCTTCCTTTGTAGGATGCATCCTTCCTATTCGCCCTTCCTTTGTAGGATGCGTCCTTCCTATTTGTCCTTCCTTTGTAGGATGGGTCCTTCCTATGCGCCCTTCCTTTGTAGGATGCGCCCTTCCTATACCTCCTTACTTTGCAGGATGCATCCTTCCTTTGCGTCCTTCCTTTGTAGGATGCATCCTTACTTTTATGCCTTTCCTTTGTAGGATGCATCCTGCCTTTGCGTCCTTCCTATGCGCCCTTCCTTTGTCGGATGCGTCCTTCCTATGCCTCCTTCCTTTGTAGGATGCGCCCTTCCTTGTAGGATGCATCGTCGCTTGTCCTCCTTCTTTGAAGGACGCATCCTATTAAAGGATGCATCCTACAAAAACACACATCCTATAAATGGCACATCCTTTCAAGGACACATTCTTTGAAAGAGACAGCCTATGAAGGACGCATCCTCCGGCGACTCATCCTCCGGCGACGATACTTTGAAGGACGCATCCTACGAGGGATGCATCCTTTGTTTGTAGGATGCATCCTTCCTATGCGTCCTTCCTTTGTAGGATGCTTCCTTTCTTTGAAGGATGCGTCCTTCCTTTGTAGGATGCATCCTTCCTTTGCGTCCTTCCTTTGCAGGATGCGTCCTTCCTTGACGTCCTTTCTATGCATCCTTTCTTTGTAGGATGCGTCTTTCCTTAGAAGGATGCGTCCTTCCTTTGTAGGATGGGTCCTTCCTATGCGTCCTTCTTTTGTAGGATGCGTCCTTCCTATTCGTCCTTCCTTTGTAGGATGGGTCCTTCCTATGCGTCCTTCCTTTGCAGGATGCGTCCTTCCTATTCGTCCTTCCTTTGTAGGATGGGTCCTTCCTATGCGTCCTTCCTTTGTAGGATGGGTCCTTCCTATGCGTCCTTCCTTTGTAGGATGGGTCCTTCCTATGCGTCCTTCCTTTGTAGGATGCATACTTCGTTTGTAGGATGCATCCTTCCTATACCTCCTTCCTTTGCAGGATGCATCCTTCCTTTGCGTCCTTCCTTTGTAGGATGCATCCTTCCTTTGCGTCCTTCCTTTGTAGGATGCGTCCTGCCTTTGCGTCCTTCCTTTGTAGGATGGGTCCTTCCTATGCGTCCTTCCTATGCGTCCTTCCTTTGTAGGATGCGTCCTTCGTTTGTAGGATGCATCCTTCCTTCCTTTGTAGGATGCGTCCTTCGTTTGTAGGATGCATCCTTCCTTTGCGTCCTTCTTTAGTAGGATGCATCCTTCCTATGCCTCCTTCCTTTGCAGGATGCATCCTTCCTTTGTAGGATGCATCCTTCCTATGCGTCCTTCTTTTGTAGGATGCGTCCTTCCTATTCGTCCTTCCTTTGTAGGATGGGTCCTTCCTATGCGTCCTTCCTTTGTAGGATGGGTCCTTCCTATGCGTCCTTCCTATTCGTCCTTCCTTTGTAGGATGGGTCCTTCCTATGCGTCCTTCCTTTGTAGGATGGGTCCTTCCTATGCGTCCTTCCTATCGTCCTTCCTTTGTAGGATGCGTCCTTCGTTTGTAGGATGCATCCTTCCTTTGCGTCCTTCGTTTGTAGGATGCATCCTTCCTTTGCGTCCTTCTTTTGTAGGATGCATCCTTCCTATGCCTCCTTCCTTTGCAGGATGCATCCTTCCTTTGTAGGATGCGTCCTTCCTATTCGTCCTTCCTTTGTAGGATGCGTCCTTCCTATTTGTCCTTCCTTTGTAGGATGGGTCCTTCATATGCGTCCTTCCTTTGTAGGATGCGTCCTTCCTATACCTCCTTACTTTGCAGGATGCATCCTTCCTTTGCGTCCTTCCTTTGTAGGATGCATCCTTCCTATGCCTCCTTCCATTGCAGGATGCATCCTTCCTTTGTAGGATGCGTCCTTCCTATTCGTCCTTCCTTTGTAGGATGCGTCCTTCCTATTTGTCCTTCCTTTGTAGGATGGGTCCTTCATATGCGTCCTTCCTTTGTAGGATGCGTCCTTCCTATACCTCCTTACTTTGCAGGATGCATCCTTCCTTTGCGTCCTTCCTTTGTAGGATGCATCCTTACTTTGCGTCCTTCCTTTGTAGGATGCATCCTGCCTTTGCGTCCTTCCTATGCGTCCTTCCTTTGTCGGATGCGTCCTTCCTATGCCTCCTTCCTTTGTAGGATGCGTCCTTCCTTTGTAGGATGCATCCTTCCTTTGCGTCCTTCTTTTGTAGGATGCATCCTTCCTATGCCTCCTTCCTTTGCAGGATGCATCCTTCCTTTGTAGGATGCATCCTTCCTATTCGTCCTTCCTTTGTAGGATGCGACCTTCCTATTTGTCCTTCCTTTGTAGGATGGGTCCTTCATATGCGTCCTTCCTTTGTAGGATGCGTCCTTCCTATACCTCCTTACTTTGCAGGATGCATCCTTCCTTTGCGTCCTTCCTTTGCAGGATGCATCCTTACTTTGCGTCCTTCCTTTGTAGGATGCATCCTGCCTTTGCGTCCTTCCTATGCGTTCTTCCTTTGTCGGATGCGTCCTTCCTATGCCTCCTTCTTTTGTAGGATGCGTCCTTCCTTTGTAGGATGCATCCTTCGTTTTCCTCCTTCCTTTGAAGGACGCATCCTATTAAAGGATGCGTCCTACAAAACACACATCCTATAAATGGCACATCCTTTCAAGGACACATTCTTTGAAAGAGACAGCCTATGAAGGACGCATCCTCCGAAGGACTCATCCTCCGAAGGACGCATACTTTGAAGGACGCATCCTACGAGGGATGCATCCTTCGTTTGTAGGATGCATCCTTCCTATGCGTCCTTCCTTTGTAGGATGCTTCCTTTCTTTGAAGGATGCGTCCTTCCTTTGTAGGATGCATCCTTCCTTTGCGTCCTTCCTTTGCAGGATGCGTCCTTCCTTTGACGTCCTTTCTATGCATCCTTTCTTTGTAGGATGCGTCCTTCCTTAGAAGGATGCGTCCTTCCTTTGTAGGATGGGTCCTTCCTATGCGTCCTTCTTTTGTAGGATGCGTCCTTCCTATGTAGGATGGGTCCTTCCTATGCGTCCTTCTTTTGTAGGATGGGTCCTTCCTATGCGTCCTTCCTTTACAGGATGCGTCCTTCCTAATCGTCCTTCCTTTGCAGGATGGGTCCTTCCTATGCGTCCTTCCTTTGTAGGATGGGTCCTTCCTATGCGTCCTTCCTTTGTAGGATGGGTCCTTCCTATGCGTCCTTCCTTTGCAGGATGCGTCCTTCCTATGCGTCCTTCCTTTACAGGATGCGTCCTTCCTTTGCGTCCTTCCTATGTGTCCTTCTTTTGTAGGATGCATCCTTCCTATGCCTCCTTCCTTTGCAGGATGCATCCTTCCTATGCCTCCTTCCTTTGCAGGATGCATCCTTCCTTTGTAGGATGCATCCTTCCTATTCGTCCTTCCTATGTGTCCTTCCTTTGTAGGATGCGTCCTTCGTTTGTAGGATGCATCCTTCGTTTGTAGGATGCATCCTTCCTATGCCTCCTTCTTTTGTAGGATGCATCCTTCCTATGCCTCCTTCCTTTGCAGGATGCATCCTTCCTATGCCTCCTTCCTTTGCAGGATGCATCCTTCCTTTGTAGGATGCGTCCTTCCCATTTGTCCTTCCTTTGTAGGATGGGTCCTTCCTATGCGTCCTTCCTTTGTAGGATGCGTCCTTCCTATGCGTCCTTCCTTTGAAGGATGCATACTTCGTTTGTAGGATGCATCCTTCCTATACCTCCTTCCTTTGCAGGATGCGTCCTTCCTTTGCGTCCTTCCTTTGTAGGATGCATCCTTCCTTTGCGTCCTTCCTTTGTAGGATGCATCCTGCCTTTGCGTCCTTCCTTTGTCGGATGCGTCCTTCCTATGCCTCCTTCCTTTGTAGGATGCGTCCTTCCTTTGTAGGATGCATCCTTTGTTTGCCTCCTTCCTTTGAAGGACGCATCCTATAAAGGATGCATCCTACAAAACACACATCCTATAAATGGCACATCCTTTCAAGGACACATTCTTTGAAAGAGACAGCCTATGAAGGACTCAGCCTACAAAGGACGCATCCTCCGAAGGACTCATCCTCCGAAGGACGCATACTTTGAAGGACGCATCCTACGAGGGATGCATCCTTCGTTTGTAGGATGCATCCTTCCTATGCGTCCTTCCTTTGTAGGATGCTTCCTTTCTTTGAAGGATGCGTCCTTCCTTTGTAGGATGCATCCTTCCTTTGCGTCCTTCCTTTGCAGGATGCGTCCTTCCTTTGACGTCCTTTCTATGCATCCTTTCTTTGTAGGATGCGTCCTTCCTTAGAAGGATGCGTCCTTCCTTTGTAGGATGGGTCCTTCCTATGCGTCCTTCTTTTCTAGGATGCGTCCTTCCTATTCGTCCTTCCTTTGTAGGATGGGTCCTTCCTATGCGTCCTTCTTTTGTAGGATGGGTCCTTCCTATGCGTCCTTCCTTTACAGGATGCGTCCTTCCTATTCGTCCTTCCTTTGTAGGATGGGTCCTTCCTATGCGTCCTTCCTTTGTAGGATGGGTCCTTCCTATGCGTCCTTCCTTTGTAGGATGGGTCCTTCCTATGCGTCCTTCCTTTGCAGGATGCGTCCTTCCTTTGTAGGATGCGTCCTTCGTTTGTAGGATGCATCCTTCGTTTGTAGGATGCATCCTTCCTATGCCTCCTTCTTTTGTAGGATGCATCCTTCCTATGCCTCCTTCCTTTGCAGGATGCATCCTTCCTATGCCTCCTTCCTTTGCAGGATGCATCCTTCCTTTGTAGGATGCGTCCTTCCTATTTGTCCTTCCTTTGTAGGATGGGTCCTTCCTATGCGTCCTTCCTTTGTAGGATGCGTCCTTCCTTTGAAGGATGCATACTTCGTTTGTAGGATGCATCCTTCCTATACCTCCTTCCTTTGCAGGATGCGTCCTTCCTTTGCGTCCTTCCTTTGTAGGATGCATCCTTCCTTTGCGTCCTTCCTTTGTAGGATGCATGCATCCTGCCTTCCTGGCGTCCTTCCTTTGTCGGATGCGTCCTTCCTATGCCTCCTTCCTTTGTAGGATGCGTCCTTCCTTTGTAGGATGCATCCTTTGTTTCCTCCTTTTCCTTTGAAGGACGCATCCTATAAAGGATGCATCCTACAAAACACCATCCTATAAATGGCACATCCTTTCAAGGACACATTCTTTGAAAGAGACAGCCTATGAAGGACTCAGCTTCAAAGGGACGATCCTCCGAAGGACTCATCCAAGGACGATACTTTGAAGGACGATCTCCACGAGGATGCATCCTTCGCTTTGTAGGATGCATCCTTCCTATGCGTCCTTCCTTTGTAGGATGCTTCCTTTCTTTGAAGGATGCGTCCTTCCTTCCTTTGTAGGATGCATCCTTCTTTGCGTCCTTCCTTTGCAGGATGCGCCTTCCTTTTGACGTCCTTCTTAGCATCCTTTCTTTGTAGGATGCGTCCTTCCTTAGAAGGATGCGCCCTTCCTTTGTAGGATGGGTCCTTCCTATGCGTCCTTCTTTTGTAGGATGCGTCCTTCGCTATGTGGATGCATCGCTTCCTATGCGTCCTTCTTTTGTAGGATGGTCCTTCCTATGCTCTCCTTCCTTTGCAGGATGCGTCGCCTTCCTATTCGTCCTTCCTTTGTAGGATGGGTCCTTCCTATCGTCCTTCCTTTGTAGGATGGGTCCTTCCTATGCGTCCTTCCTTTGTAGGATGGGTCCTTCCTATCGTCCTTCCTTTGCAGGATGCGTCCTTCCTTTGTAGGATCGTCCTTCGTTTGCGTCAAGATGCATCCTTCGTTTGCAGGATGCGTCCTTCCTATGCTATCCTTCTTTTGTAGGATGCATCCTTCCTATACCTCCTTCCTTTGCAGGATGCATCCTTCCTATGCGCCTCCTTCCTTTTGCAGGATGCATCCTTCCCTTTGTAGGATGCATCCTTCCTATTCGTCCTTCCTATGTGTCCTTCCTTTTGTAGGATCGTCCTTCCTATTTATTGTCCTTCCTTTGTGGATGGGTCCTTCATATCGTCCTTCCTTTGTAGGATGCGTCCTTCCTATGCGTCCTTCCTTTGAAGGATGCATACTGCGTGTTTGTAGGGATGCATCCTTCCTATACACCTTCCTTTGCAGGATTTGCGAGGATGCATCCCTTCCTCGTAGGATGCCTGCCCTTCCTTTGTAGGATGCATCCTTCCTTTGGCGTCCTTCCTTGTAGGATGCATCCTTCCTTTGCGTCCTTCCTATAGCGTCCCTTTCCTTTGTCGGATGGGTCGCTTCCTATCACTTCCTTCCTTTGTAGATGAAGTCCTTCCTTTAGCAGGATGCATCTCTTCGTTTGCTCTCTTCCTTTGAAGGACGCATCCTATAAAGGATGCAACCTACAAAAGCCATACATCCTATAAATGCATCCTTCTATCATCCTTCAAGGACACATTTTTTGAAAGAGACAGCCTATGAAGGACTCAACCTACAAAGGACAGCATCCTCCTATCACGACCATCCTTTGTGAGAAGGGTACTTCTGAAGGGCCGCATCCTACGAGGGATACGTCCTTCCGTTTGTAGGATGCATCGCTTCCTATCGTCGTCCTTCCTTTGTAGGATGCTTGTTTTCTTTGAAGAATCGTCCTTCCTTCCTTGAGATACCATCCTTCCTTTTGGCGATCTTTCCTTTGCGGATGCGATCCTTCTTTTGTAGGATGCGTCCTTTCTATGCCTCCTTCCCTTTGCAGGATGCGTCCTTCCCCTTTGTAGAATTCATCCTTCCTTTATAGAGATCTCTTCCTTTTGTAGGATCTCATTCCTTCCTATTGTCCCTTCCTTTGGCAAGTGCATCCTTCCTATACTACTCCTTACTTTGCAGGATGCATCGCTGCTTCTGAGATGCATCCTTGCACGTCCTTCCTTTGCAGATACATCCTTTTAACGTCCTTCCTGTCATTATACTGTAGATCGCGTCCCTTCCTATACCTAACTTCCTTTTTGAGATCGTCCTTCCTTTGTAGGATGCATCCTTCCTTCACGTCCTTCTTTTGCTTGGATGTCCTTCTGTGCCTCCTTCCTTTGTGAGATCGCGTCCTTCCTTTGTAGGATACATCCTTACTGTGCAGGATCCTTCCTTTGTAGCCTCACGTCCTTCCTATTTGTCCTTCCTTTTGTAAGATGGGTCCCTTCATATGCGTCCCTTCCTTTGTAGGATGTATCCTTCCCTACTCCTCCTTACTTTGCAGGGATGCATCCTTCGCTGCGTCCTTCGCTGTAGGATGCTTCCCTTGCGCCTAAATCCCTTTGTGGATGTATCTACTACGTCCTTCCTATGCGTTCTTCGCTGTCGGATCGTGCTTCCTATACCTCCTTCTTTTTGCCAGGATCGTCCTTCCCTTTGTCGGGTGCATCTTAGTTTCCCTCCTTCCTTTGAAGGGCGCATCCATATGTAAAGAGATAAGTCTCACTTCCGGCTTCCCATCCCTCAAATGGCACATCGCACCAAGAGACACATTCTTTGAAAGGGCAACCTATGAAGAGGCGCATCCTCCGAAGGACTCATCCTCCTCGAGGAGCGCATGCGGAGAGGCGCGTACTCAGATGTACTCAACTTACGTTTGCCAGGATGCATCCTTCCTATGCGTCCCTTCCTTTGTGGGATGCTTCCCTTTCTTTGAAGGATCGTCCTTCCTTTGCGCGGATGCCGTACTTCCTTCACGTCACTTCCCTTTGCAGAGATCGTCCTTCATTAGACGTCGCTTTCTATGCATCAACTTCTTTGTAGGATCGTCCTTCCGCTAGAAGGATCACGTCCTTCCTTCTGCAGGATGGGTCTTCCTATCGTCATACACCTTGGGAGTCGTCCTTTTTATGAGATGGTCCTTCCTATAGTCCTTCTTTTTGTAGGATAGATTCCTTCCTGTCGTCCTTCTTTTTGCATAGGATCGGTCCTTCCCTAATCGTCCTTCCTTTGCAGGATGGGTCGGCCTTCTATCGTCCTTCCCTTTGCTTAGGATGGGTCCTTCCTATGCGTCCTTCCTTTGCAGGATCGGTCCTTCCCTGCTATCGTCCCTTCCTTTGAGATCACGTCCTTCTATCGTCCTTCCTTTGCAGCTTCGTCCTTCTTCGTCCTTCCTATGTGTCCTTCTTTTATAGGATGCATCCTTCCTATACCTCCTTCACTTTGCAGGATTGCATCTTTCCTATACCTCCCTTCCTTTGCAGGATGCATCCTTCCCTTTGTGGATGCATCGCTTCCTAACTCAAATCCTTCTAATAATGACATCGCTTCCTTTGTAGGATAAGTCCTTCCTTTGTAGGATCGTCCTTACGTTTTATGGGATGCATCAGCGCTTCGTTTGTTGGATACATCCTTCCTATACCTCCTTCTTTGGGTAGGATGCATCCTTCCTATACCTCAGCGCCTTCCTTTGCAGGATGCATGTCCTTCTGCATACCTCCTTCCTTTGCAGGATGCATCCTTCCTTTGTGGGATCGTCAACACCTATTCATCCCTTCCTTTGTAGGATGGGTCCTTCCTATGCGTCCTTCCTATACAACGAGATGCATCCTTCCTATCATCGTCTTCCCTTTGAGAGGATACCATGTACTTAGGATTTAGGATCTCCTTCCTATACCTCCTTCCTTTGCAGGATCGTCCTTCCTTCGTCCTTCCTTTACCTTGGATGCATCCTTCCTTCGTCCTTCCTTTTGTGAGATAAATCCTGCCTTCATTCCCTTTCCTTTTGGCCGGATCGTCGCTTCCTATACCTCCTTCCTTTGTGGGAATCGCCTTCTTCCTTTGTAGGATGCGTCCTTTCCTTTCAACACCGAAGGGCGCATCCTATAAAGATGCATCACCTGACTACCCATCTATGAAGGGCGCATCCTATAAAGGACACATTCTTTGAAACAACCTGAAGGACACAGCATGCGAGGGCGCATCTCCGGAAGGACTCTGTCTTTGAAGACACATGCCTGAGACTCAGCCTACGGGCGCATCACTTTCGTTTGTAAGGATGAAAATACTTCTATCACCAACTTCCTTTGTGAGGATGCGCCCTTTCTTTGAAGGGCGTCGGCATCCTTACGTGAGATGCATCCTTCCTTTCACGTCAACCTTATGCAGGATCACGTCCTTCCTTGCGATCGTCCTTTCTATGCATCCCTTTGGGATGATCTTCCTTCCCATAGTTGAAGGATGCGTTCTTCCTTTTAGAGATAGGTCCTTCCTTTATCGTCCTTCTTTTTGTAAGGATCGTCCTTCCTTTGACGTCCTTCCTCTGTAGCATCGCTGTTTTGTAGGATGCGTCCTTCCGCTTTATAGGATCTGGGTCCTTCCTATCGTCCTTCCTAGGACAGGATGCGTGCTTCCTATTCGTCCTTCCTTTGTGGGATGGGTCCTTCCTATGCGTCAACCCTTTGTAGGATGGGTATGCATCCTTCCTATGCCTCCTTCCTTTGCAGGATGCATCCTTCCTATGCCTCCTTCCTTTGCAGGATGCATCCCTTCCTTTGTGGATGCATCCTTCCTATTCGTCCTTCCTATGTGTCCTTCCTTTGTAGGATCGTCCTTCCTATTTGTCCTTCCTTTGTAGGATGGGTCCTTCATATCGTCCTTCCTTTGTAGGATGCGTCCTTCCTATCGTCCTTCCTTTGAAGGATGCATACTTCATTGTAGGATGCATCCTTCCTACACCTCCTTCCTTTGCAGGATGCATCCTTCCTTTGCGTCCTTCCTTTGTAGGATGCATCCTGCCTTTGCGTCCTTCCTATGCGTCCTTCCTTTGTCGGATCGTCCTTCCTATGCCTCCTTCCTTTGTAGGATGCGTCCTTCCTTTGTAGGATGCATCCGCCGTTTGCCTCCTTCCTTTGAAGGGCGCATCCTATAAAGGATGCATCCTACAAAACACACATCCTATAAATGGCACATCCTTTCAAGGACACATTCTTTGAAAGAGACAGCCTATGAAGGACTCAGCCTACAAAGGGCGCATCCTCCGAAGACTCATCCTCGAAGGGCGCATACTTTGAAGGGCGCGCATCTACGAGGATGCATCCTTCGTTTGTAGGATGCTCGTCCTTCCTTTATGAACGTCCACATCCTTTCAAGAACACATCCTTTGAAAGAGACAGCCTACGGAGGACGCATCCTACGAAGGACTCATCCTCCGAAGGACGCATCCTACGAAGGACGCATCCTACAAAACATGCATTCTATGAAGCACACATCCTATAAATGGCACATCCTTTCAAGGACACATCCTGTGAAAAAGAGACAGCCTACGAAGGACGTATCCTACGAAGGACTCATCCTCCGAAGGACGCATCCTTTGAAGGACGCATCCTATAAAGGATGCATCCTTCAAACGCTACATCCTATGAAGGACACATCCTATAAATGACACATCCTTTCAAGGACACATCCTTTGAAAGAGACAGCCTGCGAAGGACGCATCCTACGAAGGACTCATCCTCCGAAGGACGCATCCTACGAAGGACGCATCCTACAAAACATGCATTCTATGAAGCACACATCCTATAAATGGCACATTCTTTCAAGGACACATCCTGTGAAAAAGAGACAGCCTACGAAGGAAGTATCCTACGAAGGACTCATCCTCCGAAGGATGCATCCTTTGAAGGACGCATCCCATAAAGGATGCATCCTTCAAACGATAGATCCTATGAAGGACACATCCTATAAATGACACATACTTTCAAGGACACATCCTGTGAAACAGACAGCCTACGAAGGACGCATCCTACGAAGAACTCAACCTCCGAAGGACACATCCTATGAAGGACGCATCCTGCGAAGGACGCATCCTGCATGAAGGACACATCCTTCGAAGGACGCATCCTATGAAGGACACGCCCTACAAAAAATGCAATAATAATAATAATTAAAGCTGCAAGCAGCGTTTGCGGGACAGAGCCGCCGACCCTCGATGACCCCCGACCTCTGCCGACACCTGGCAGGCCTTCGCTGTGGCTAAGTCCCGAATAAACATATGAAAAACAATCGAGTCTTCGCCTGGCGAAGACCTGCTCTGATGAGAGCAGGCCTTCGCTGTGGCTCAGTCCCGAAAAATACCTTAATCAGCCTGAAAAGCATCGAAACCAACATCCTATCATATAAGACACAGCTGTTGCAAGCAAAATCTCAAAAAGTCTGAAAATCAGAAAACTACAAAAAATAGTGTTGTTTTCTTTGGTGGAGGAGGGGGGACAAAAAATGTCCATAAAATTCTTTAATCGGCCCAAAACGCATCAAAACCATAGCTCTGTTTCATGCTATCATAGCTTCGCATGAAACAGAGCTCCATACATGGAATTGACAGCATTGATGTAGATCAATCCTGTTCAGATATCAGCTGTTGAGAAGGCTCTCAAGGCCTTGAAACAAGGTGGTGGTGACGACTTGCTCGACCATTTTTACCACAATGGGCTCTCATTTTCTACCGTCAAAGGAAGGGATGAAGACTGCCTGGGAAACAATGGCACACAAAGCAATTCCACAAACAAGAAAGCCCACAGGCAAAAGAGCGTCAAACTCTTGAAAACAACTAAAGTGGTACTCTGTTAGAAAGACTGGAGGTCATCCTCCAGTGTTATGTTAAAAAATGCTGAGGAAACAAAGCAGAGAAATTCCTACGTTGAAAGAAGAGAAGGCCCATCGCTCATACCTGTGGAGAAACACTTGAATTGCCATCTACATACAGCTTTTATCCTGAATTCTGAATGCTCTGGAAAGAGCAAGAAATTTCAACATGTCCAAAAATCTAGACCAAAAAAAAAAAAAAAATTCATGCTACACTGTTGCATTTTTTTCTGGGGTCAAAATCTTTTTTTTTAAGACAGCCCTAAACTTTTTGATAGTTAGCATTAAAAATACAGAAAAGATTGCAAAATCCCAACAAGTCCAAAAATGAGAAAAAACAACATACGTTAGTTTTTGTTTTTTTCTGGGGGCCAAAAAAATAAAAAGCCCTTCGCAGCCTAGCTAAACCATGCTAAAAACGTTTAAAGTAGGTTAACAGAAAGAAGTCATTTCTGATACACTGTTTAATTCAACTTTTCAGGAATTTACATTGAATTCTCTTAAGGAAACTTTAAACAGGTGCTTTATTTAAAAAGGCATTTGTTTGCCGTTTTCCTGCTTGCAAGAAACACACTGTTTAGGGAAAACTAACTTGAAAAGTGTTAAAGTAAACATCAAATTTCCAATGAGTTTTAAATACTGTAAGTTCTTTGATATGTTGGAACTTATTCACCAAGAATGACTTAATGAGTTATTTTAAGGTCCTTATGACAACCTTCCTCTCTTCTGGAATCACCCCAAATTTTGAATGAAGCCAATTCAAGCATTAACGCAGTTGTTACACTGCAGATTTACACACGAGGATTTTAAATTTTTGTCTGTCATAATCTTTAGTGTGAAATACTGTCTATTGGTGTCAAAATTTGAGTGTTACACTTGACTTTAAGCTGTGATTTCCAAATGAAGTTTCTTTGGAAACTTCTTTGGAGTTTCCAAAGAAGACACTGCAGTACTATCAAGCCTTCCACTCTTGTTGAAAAAGGACAACCACATCAACAAAACGAGTCTCTAAACAAACGGCAGCTCATGGAGCTTTTTCTGGACATCACATAGAATCCATTTAATGAAAAAGGTCAAATAAAATACAGAAAGGTGATTTCAAAATATTCTAATGTTTAATGAAAGGGTGGTGTACTGATCAGCAAGAAAAGGGTACAGTAAAACTATGAGGGAAAGGGTCAAGGAGGTCGGTTCGCAAAAAGAAAAACGAAAAAAAAAAAGGTGTCTGTCCGTTTTGACTTCAATGTATTTTTTTCCGGTGCGGCAGAACAGCTGTCGCACCGCTGAGCACTCTGCTTATCGAGAACACACGTAGGGCCACAGAGGAAGGGCAGCCGGGGGGGGGGGGACTACAGACATAGGTGCGTGGTCTTCGTCACAGAGGTAAAGGAAATACAAGGTAAAACACATTTCCTTCAAGTTTAACTATATCCCTCTGATCAAAGTTCAAAATGGAAGCACACACCACATCTGTGGGGAGGCTGAATGCTGGACCTGATCGACACTGCCACTTGCTTTACTTTTTCTTTTCGGTTTTTTTTTTTTTATTATGTTTTTACATAGGTTTTTGTTTTCTCGTTTGCTTGCTTCCGTCGACTCTCTTCAGAATGCGCTCATACCACGTATAGTTCGTAGATCTTCTTGGCGCAGTAGGCCAGGGCGGCCAGTGCTATCGTATTGTGGAGTCTCTTTCTGTAGACGTCATCCCGGCGCACCAACACCACGGGCGTCGAGGAGGTGAGCGTGTGCAGGGGCAGCCGCGAGAGTTTTTGGCTGTCGTATTCCACCTGGTACTTGCAGCAGGGGTCGAACTGCCACGAGATCCCGTAGAGGGCAGCGCAGGCCACGCTGAGGGCGCCGGCGGGCAACGCCACGTAGCGGGAGAACTCGGGGGGCAGCGAAAGTGGCGTCAGGAGGCAAGCGGTGCCGGACAGCACGGCCGACTTGTGCAGGCAGTTGCCCACGGTAATCCATCGGGCCGTCTCGTCTCCGATGCGCGTGGGCTCGATGACGATGTACTTGTACTGGGCCTCCAGCGCCTGCTCCAGCTCGTACTCAAACTGATCCTGCGCATTCTCGCCGTTGTAGATTTCGTGCACAATGTAGCAGTCTGTCGCTGCCATCACTGCCCTGTGCAAAATGAAGACGCAGAGGGAGGCTGATAAGACAAACTGAACATGGAGAGTTACAAACGGCTTTTGTTATCTTGTTTTAATAGAAAATATGAGTGACAAATATACAGCATTCCTGGACAGACTTTAATAATGTCCTGAGTAACCTAGAATGAATTAATTTTACCATATTGTTCTCTTTATTCAACTTTGTATTTACTTAAGTAGTCACTGTAGCCAGCAATGACACCAAATGTATGCCTGATGATTAATTCCAACCATCCAAGTTTTGTTTTTTTTGTTTTTTTTAACTGAATGACTAGGTTTTTATTTTCTTTTATGAATGTTTTTTTTTTGTAACTATTTCCATGACCAACGAGGTATGGTCGGAGTCAACCCTCTTGAGGCCTTACAGGACATGATGTCGAGCAAACCTTTGACTGCTAAATGAACAGCGGTAACATACTTCTCCATGCTTAAAACAAGGGTAAAGGCCAAGGTGCTTAAAAAACTTCGCAACAAATGGAACGCAAGGGCAGTCTTTGCAAATGTTCGAATCAGAGACACGGTGTACCTGGAAGACGGGTCAATAGCACTGGCTAACAGGCTAGAAAGTTAGAGGACTGTCCGGCTAAGTTGAGGACCATTTGACTTGCAGAACAGGTCGACAAACAAAGCGGGAGCAAACGGCTGGCTCGGCCACAAACGTGTAACTTCCACGCTGTGGCATCATCATGTATCGGTGGCAAGCACCCGCCGCGAAATCAAACTTTTCTCCACCGCTGGCCGTTTCGTGTGAAATCACCAAAACATCACATGAGCAGCGAGTTTGTTTCCTGGCTAGCGTTAGCTCACTGTCCACGTTAGCCTGCTAGCGTTAGCTAGGTATGACATCAAAAATATGGCTTGTCATGACGATATTACACTTAAAATCCAAAGCGGCGTGGATGTTTAGGGTGCAGTCAATGGTGACGTCCAACAAGCAACGCCTCAAAGTTTTACATTTCCATTAAACGGCAAAGACGTGAAGTAACTGACCTCTCCCTGCTTACTGGGACACCGCGCCTCCTTCCCAGCGACGCCATGTTGGAGAAACAACCGTGATTCCAAATGACGTTGGACAACACCCGCGCTTCTGGGTAATGTAGTAGCTCCGAAGACCAGTGATCGTCCATTTGGGTGGGACATCAAACTACAACTCCCAAGATTCCATATTTACGAAGTATGAACCTCGACGTATTCCAAAATATCTCTCGTCTCTTCAAAGTTTTGAGAGGTCATGTCATTTTTGAATATGCATTTTAAGGAAAGAAATGTGATGCACGCCACTTCAAAACTGAGTATTCAATTAATAAACAAATATTAAATATTAAATTTACATTTTTAATTAATCCACCAGCAGTATCCAATATGTCATAATGCACGTATTTAATTTCGCGTTGTGCTTAAACTTGTGTTTGTAGTCTCTGGTATTTACGAATAATTTGCCCTCACATGGCTTGAAGTCCTCGTAAATTAAAGCTGGCCGGCCAGTCCAGGGCTCAGGCCAGACCTGAGGCAGCTCTTAGGGTGCAAAGTGACGATTACGTTCAGGAATGTGAATAAGCAGAAGAGCCGCAAATGCCTCGCATGTCACAACAATGTCGTTTTGAAGATAAAAAGGTGATAGAGGTGTCGTTAGCCTAAACAGCTCACTTTGGACGTGTGTGTGTGTTAAGTAAATGCACACTCTGTCTACAATGCTTTTAAGAATGTGCCAAAATCACACCACAGTCCATGCAGACATCTACTATTTCATATTCTTGTAGCTCTTTTCTTTTTATGGGTGGGGGTGCTCTTTCTGAAAATAATACATTCATTTTGCCAAAATAAGGCACACAAATCATCAAAGGCAGGCTGTGAGATGCAGGAAATACAAATAAGAATAAAAAGACATTTTGGATCCCTGTCCCAAATTTGATTAATTTGATGAGCCATGACTATCAATATTAATTTGACTTTGTAACAATGCATCCCAAACATAGTGAAATATATGGAAAATAAGTTGTAGCCGTTTTTACATAGGCGGTGGTTAGAAAAAATAAAATGTATTCTTTCACAGATCTTCATGAAGAAAAACATACATAAGTAAAAAATATATTTGTGGTAACTACTTTTGCACCTTCCTCTCCTGTATTCTTACACACACACATACACAGACTTGGGAATGATTTTATGAGCACTTTATTGATAGACAAGAACAGGGAGAAAAAAAGGTCACAAGAAAAAAACCTGGTAACAAGGATCGGCACATTTCAAACATCCACATGCTCAAAACTACCTCTCATATAAACATAAACACTCAAAAGAACAAAATGACAGTTCGACCTATGGTTTCGTGATTCGAAAACAAACGTTTTTAAAGCAGTAACAGTGCGCCGAAAGCGAGTGTAGCCATACTCCTCTCCATACTTACGATTGTCATCAGCAGAGGCTTCAGAAGACTCAAAAATGGAAATCGCATTTTATTTTTTTAAACATTTTTATGAGTTAAACTTTTCCTGGATTTTGACATTGTCCTACTCCGGTGTCATTTTCCTGAAGACAGAACAACGTACAGTGGACACTACAGAAGGTCAATTCCCTGAACAATAACAGTGTGGTCTTAGAGATGCTGGTTTGAATATCATTATATTTAGCATACCCACACTAAGGCTGCGTAGCACAAAGCGTCAGTTGCAACCAAATCAAGTCTCTGTGGCATTCAACACAGAAAGCGGAGTGGATTTATCTTGGTGCTTGTCCTGGATTTAACCTCCAGAGGCGCAAATGCTCATTGTGTTCTTTGGTTCACAAGTTACAACATGACTGATGATTTCATACCTCCCATTGTATTGGAAAGAACAATGGAGCAACCCTATAGGTTCAGAATGACAATATTGGTACATGTCATCTAGAAATAACTAATTATATTTTCTAAAAGTTACTCCCTACCCACCTACCCGCCTATTGCCTATACATAGAAAAAAAATGAGTGAATTTAGTCATGACAATCTACTAAAATTAGCACTTTTAACTCTAGAATGACAATTGCTTCAGAAAGAAGTGGAAGGCAATTTAAAAAACAAAGTCAGTAAATATCAAAAGATTGCAACCATTAAAAAAAAGCAAAAAAAAAGTCATCATACGTGGACTGCTATGGATACAGAGGCCTGAGTTGGTCTTCCTCTACTGCTGCTTGCAACGGCAGTGTCCAAAGAAAAACAGGAAACTTGACTCACATCTGCTTTCATGGCAGCCTTCACCTCCAGTCAGTGAGAGAAAATGCATCTTGGAGGTTTTTGACGGAGGTAAAAGGCTGCCGCTTTGGTTAAATCTACTCATGGTGATGCGCTGATACACAGTTTCTGAGTCCTTTTTCTCCACAGAGTACAGACTTGACTGACTTGTTGACCCAACACTCGTCTTACAGAGGTCTCTGCCGTGGGATGAGTCATCCCCGGAGTTCACTTGAGGCAGAGTTCAACAATCCCTGGAAGTTCCTTTTGTTGCGCCGCGACACCAACGTGCGCTGCAACGCACTCTCTTCTCCCACGGAGCGCCATGTTTGCTCATTGAGAAATATGCTCCAAGTACTGAGGCTGAGGATTCTCTTTAACATATTTCTGAATGTACCAGCAGGTCAAATGAGCTTTCAGGTCCTCTTCCACCACAAAATCCATGGCTGCCTACCATCAGACAAGCATGGATTCATTTCTTAAAGAATGACACTAATGGCAATATAGCCCCCCCCCCCACCACCACCACCACAGACACACACTTCATTTCAAGATTTTTGCCTTCTAGTTGCTATTCAAAAGTTAGATGGTCAAATATACTAACACAAGTTGTATAAAAATGTTCCAGATAAAATGACGACAACATTCAATTGCATAATAGAGATAATCTTTTACAACCGGGCTTTTAAATAAACAAGGAAACACTGTGTGAAAATTTTTTTTTTACCTTTGCCAGGTGCTTGGCTATTCCTCTCCCTCTGTAGGCATCGGGAACTTCGGTGTGCTGTAAATCCACCAGCTTCTTCCCAATGTACTCGTACAGAAGGACCGCCCGATCATGAGACCCTGAAGACAGAGAGGCCGACTTGTTGTTTCGACAAGTTTGTTTTCAACCACCTGTTCTGTTCCAACACTTGACAATGCAACAATAGCCTGTTCTCAAGCACCAAAACAGAACAAGACAAGAATCGCAACAAGATAAGTGACTGATAGTAAAAGCTCAATATTTAAAATGGGAGTACAAGATGTTTGGCAAGTAGTTGAAGATCTAAATGCAGCACAATGGCTGTTCTACATGACACAGGAGGCCCTACAACCCCATGTGATGTGGTGTGGCTGCTAATGTTGTTATAATATTGCCCGATAAGAAGAAAATGTGTCATTAACACAGCAGTACGATTTCTTAATTGGCTAAAAAACTACAAAATAGTATGGTCCCTGAGTCCAAAGTACTTATGAGAGTACTTTTATATGGGCACTTGTAACTTGGCAGGTTAAGCAAGTTATTAACAAAAAAAATACTAACAACAAAGAACACATGCACTTTGTGATGAGCTGTTCAAATGTGGGCCTCCCACAGTGTTCTCGTTGTGCAAATAAAGAGCTAGGGAAGCAAGGAGAGGGGTGTCGACTCGACTGACTCGACTGAGCTTACAAAAAGACGTCATAAAATGCACACGCTGGACGTGTCAGTTGACGGAAATCAAAGTAAATACGCCTCTTGGTCTGGAATGGCAACTGGATTTGACAAACAAGGGACGACGACGTTCCTGGCAGCCCCCTAAAAAGCAGCTGCACCAACAGGCGAGCGAGCTAGCATTAGCCCGGCTAGCACGCCACTCTCCCACGTACCGTTCAGCCTGATAACAAACTGCCGACCCTTTTTGTCGTGCTCCACGTGAATCTGAGAGTCGCTCGCATCGAAGGCGTTGGCCTGTGCCGCCTGCGCCATCGCAGCCCCCCTCGCAGCAGTTCGCGACGGTCGCCGTGCTACTCGGGTGCTAGGCTAGCCAGAAATGGCTTCATGAAGCGATGCGCGTCAAAAGCAAAACACTCCATCCGACAAAATCAGCTGTGAGGTCATGTGACGACCAGCCAATCACCGGGGTGGTTGTCAGAGTCGGGGTTGGGGGTGTTTGGGAAGAAGGGACAAAAAAAAACAAGTCAAATATTCACATTCCCTACGCTGCTTTTCACACATCGTCTAAACGATGCCCCAACGTGTTTTTAATTAGCAACAAGTAATTTATATAAATTAATTTATTCAATATAAAAATGTAATTATTTATGTTATAAAAGAAGGAAGAAAAATTGTGAAAACCAGTTAATGTATTTTCTGACTACAACAACAAAAAAACAAAATAAAAACAAAAACATATTAAAAACATAATCATTTTTGGAAATGTATTAAAAATAAATTTTCCCCAAATAAAAAGGGGTTTTACTTTGTGCCACTACACAGAACAAATGCTTTGCCCCCACTGACGTTACCTATTTTTCTCCTGTGTATAAATCGTTGACATCTTGGAGGTTGGTGACATTTAAAGTGCTCTTTTAAATGTGAATGCATACTCTGAATTGCACTATGGAACAGAATACCTGATTAATTGGTTCCAAAACAAAGAAAAATTTCTATTTTCAGAAAGATCACCAACATATAAACAATGATCAACCTTTCATTTTGACACTGCTGATGTTGCTGTGTACTCGCATCTCTCAACTAATTAGGTAAACATAAGACGTATATGTAGACAGTGTTGACTGACACATCCAGATCGCCGAAATGACAGAGTAGTAATCCTGTTAAGCCACTGGCCTAATCCTAATGGGGTTTGTCAACTCTGTATGGGATTGTGAGCGTGTGCTTGTGCATGCGTGCATGCGCCTGTGTGTGTGTGTGTGTGTGTGTGTGTGTGTTGAAGTGTTTGTGACTTGCACCTTCTGCTTTTTGCCACAGTGAGAGGGACAGTACACTTCTTCAACACTCAATTAGTTCTTAGGTTTATAACTGTTTTTTGTTTTTATAAGTTGTGAAAATGATGTCCAGGGCACCAAGGTAAGTGGGTCTAATGCTGTATTTTTTAGTTTTCTTTCTTTTTTTCAAATAGAATAAAAAAAAAACAACAACAACAATATTTGAAGTGAGTTGCTAACACCATATTGTGGAAGAAACCTCAGCAGTCTCTTCTTGCATTTGAAATTTAACATTTCTCTATAGGGCAATACTGTTCACTGTTTCACAGTGTGCTGTTTTTTAAGTCATCATTTTATCATCTGTACATTTTTATTTCTAAGCTATGTTTTGGCATTTCAAAGACAAATATAAGCACTTACTTGGATAACAATGCCAGAGATGCACAAGCAACATGCTGATGTATTTCAATCTTTTCTTCACTAGATGGCCAGAGACACTGAGTGATACAAAAAATAACAAACCCTCACAAAAGAAAGGAGCAAAGGTATGTGGCACATGCACCCACTCAAACAAATTGTACAACAGCTCCAGTGGTTCCTTTTAATGTTTAGTTGTTTTTTATTTTATTTTATAGATACTGTTTCAAACTCACTTGCCTGTGAAACTGGACTTTCTTTATTTAATTATCTCAGGTTCCTACACTAGGTTTTGAGATTACAACTCAATAATAGTTTTGGCTTCTGCTAGTTCCCTGTTTTTAAAGTTCAATGGTTGTTTATTTTTATTTGTTTTTCTTAAGAATTACTGTACAGCGACTAGAATTATTTAGTATTAAGTACAGTAGTACCTAAAGTAAATTAATACTACTAATGATAATAATATTCAAAACAGGAAATGCTTCCTATGTTTTAAATATTACAGGCTTTTATTTTTAATAAATGGAAAAGTAGTGATTTTTTTTCTGTGCATTTCTGTGTTTTGCGCAGCTATTAACGGTTGGTGATAATGTCAGCGTGGTTAAATCCTGTGTGAGTTGCTTAATCAGGACATTGGGGGCCTCGCCGATTGATTTCTTGTGGCCAGGATGTAAATTGATTGCCTCTGCGGTTCGCAACGTTGCATCCTGACATACACAAGGCTGGTCCTGATGGCTTTCCAGTGCTCAAGTGTAATTAAGTTCAATGTGTGTGTGTGTGTGTGTGTGTGTGTATTTGTCCACGTTTACCGTATCCGTCAGATGGTACTTAAGCAAATTAAGAGCTCTAGCGAGGCTTAAAAGGTTCTCCAGTGGTGATTGGATTGAATATGTCAAGGAGTTCAGGTTGGGCTGTGGATGAGCAGGAAGTGTGATGTTTGACACTTGCAGAGCAAAATGCACCGATTATTTCTTTCTAATCAAAATTTTCCACGTTTCCAACTCTTTTCTCAAAGGAACGAGCCGCATCAACATCAACTGAGCGCGCTGGCGGTACTCAATCAGGCAGCAGCACATCCAGAACCAGCCTCACCAACGTCAGGAGCAACAGCCTCGGCAGGAGCCGTGACTCAGCCGTCAGCTGCAGTGGAGCTGGTGGCTCTTTGAAAAGAAACGTCTTTGGCAATCAAGCAGCTCGACAGTCCAGACCGGCGGTCTGCCTCAGCAGCAGTCGGAGCTTTTCCTCCCTCAACACCTCCTCCCTCACTGCAGCTCCTTTTATGAGGAGCAGCCGCTCTTTGAACAGACTCGACCAGAGATCTGCTGGAGAAGGTACTTGACTTTCAGGCCTTAATCATAAAGTTCAAAATCATAGTGGTAACGACGAGTGGTAGTAGAAGTAGAAGACCATCTTTAAATATTTTTTGTCGTCTGTCTTTGGCAGATGCAGAAGCTGTGGTACAAAGAGGACGAACGAGGGAGAACAAAGCCGCTGGTTTTGGACAGCTGTCGTCGTCTGAGCAGAAAAGCAGGTTTGCTCTTTTCTTGTGTGTGAGTATTTTGGATAGTTCTTGTTCTGCAGTTGCTCGGTAAAACTTAACACTGTAAATGTTAAGTTTTACAGAGCAACTGCAGAGCAAGAACTAGTTAACGGCAGTTTTGCATGCCAACAAATCACTTATGCTTTGACTTTTGAAGGGCAAAAAGAGATGAGTGTCATGGAAATAACGCAGGCAAAATGAAGACAGACTCCTCCTCCACTGCAGAGGGTGTAAAGAAACAGGTCTGTTTGTATCCCTTTGATTGTGTACTGTATTAGCTTTTTACCTTTTCCAATTATTTCTCACTATTTCTTTTAGAAGAAACATTTGACTTACAGTAGGTCTTTGTATTGCCTCTATTCTTTCTATGCTTTCTGTTATTATTAAAAGTGTATTGTATTTTCTCAGACCAGAGATGGGGTGTACACACTCTGTGCAATGACCTCAGGGATGAGACGCAACTGGGTGCATGCAGTGCTGAAAAATGTGAGGCCCAGTCTAACACATGACCACACGAGGTAAACACAGCTACGGCTTCATTGTGATTGGTTCACAGAAGGAAGTAAGGATCTGTTCCACTCCACTGCATTGGAAAAGTTTTTCCAAAGACTCCGAGAGACACTTAGTCTGCATTCGTTGCATTGAGCCTCTGGACGTCACTTTTTCTTGCAGCCCGGTCTCGGAGCAGACAGTCCACCGAAGACCAGAGCAAGAGGACTCACAAGCAACCGCGGAATTAAACACATTTTTGCAAGAGCACAAAACAAGAAGCTGTGTGGAGAAAACGCATCAGCTGGCGGGAGAGCAGAAGTCCACCAATGGAAGCTCGGCGTTGCCTCAGCAGTCGCTTTCGGAGACGGGTGAAGGGGGCACAAGCCATGATTGTGCACCAGCTGCTGCCACCACACGGGACAGTGAGTCACTGAGAAAATGTTTGAAATCAAGTGTCGGATTTATGCAGCTGTTGCTTGTTTGGCTGTTGCCTCTGATTTGACATTATCACAAATATTTTTTCTTCTGCGCATGTCTATCTCTGGTGCAACAGATGCTTCACCAAGTGGCGGCTCAAGGGGCGAGTGCTTCAGTGAGGCGCCGGACTGGCAGACACCAGTTGAGGACCAGGTAAAGTCCGCCAGCTGAAGTCAAGAGCAGCAAGTATCTGTTCGCATGAGTCACGAAGACTCAGGAAGGAGAGGCAGCGACGTCCTTGTCGTAGACGTAGGAGATCAAGGCGGATGTCCAATGTGAAGTTCTTCCATTGTTTGTTTTTTTCCACGTTGGATTCAAGACACAATTTCAGTATTGCGCCGCATGAATACGCACAAAGTTAAATAAAAGTACTCTCTCTCTCTAATGACAGCTGTACTGTCTTTGTCTGCAGCTGGAACAAACCAGCAAAGAATTGTCTGGACTCAGACAGATAAAGGAGAACCTGCAGGAAGAGCTGCGACAAGAGAAAAGCGGCTATGCACAGGTACCAAGGCACCAAAGGCACTTTATCTTTCATCACACAGAAATTTAGTTAGAGGCAACTTAACGGTCCAGCGTGTAATTTTTGGCTTGATTTACCATTTTTATATTGGTAATCGCTTAACGCACTGCCCACAAATACATTAATAAAAATGTATAGTAGCAGTACAATAAAAGTAATTTGGTGTTCCTACCCTAAGAATGGTTCTCATAGAAGAATATATGGTGAATGTGAAACCGAATAATTCTCAGCAATAGTCTGCAAAGTCCTCTCTAAACTTACTGTTGTCCTGTAGAAGGATCCCTCAAACTCATCTATGGAGCAAGCGCTGGCTTTGCAGCGACTGCAGAAGACGAACCATGACCTCCGCCTTGAGCTGGAGGCCCAGAAGAGGAACCAGGAAGAAGCCAAAGAAGCGGAGCTGCGGCGGCGGGTGGATCTCTTGGCCCAGCAAGCGCAACTGCTGGTCACCGGCGACGCCACAGCGCTCGCGCAGGCCCACCTGGAGCAGGATCACCGGCGGTTCGCGGAGCTGCAGGCGGAGTCGGAGCGCCAAGCGGCCTCCCTGAGGTCGCAGCTCAGCGCCAGCGAGCTGCAGAGGCAAGAGGCCGAATCGCACCTGACGCAGCTGCGGCGGGAGTTGCAGGGCTCTCGCGCCGTCCGGCAGGAGGCCGACAGTTTGCAGGAGCAACTCCAGGAGGCGACGTCTCAGCTCCGCGCCTACGAGGAAGCTCAGGCTGAGAAGGAGGCCCGTCTGCAGAAACACCTCATGCTCCTCCAAGCCAGTCAGGACAGAGAACGGAGGAGCTTGACCGCTAGCCTGGCGGAGGCGGATGAGCGGTCGCAAGCTCTTCAAGAGAGGCTGGACGTGGCCGAGGAGCAGGTCGGGAAACTGAGCCAGACCCAGATGTGGGCCAGGGAAGTGGAGGTAGCTCAGGAACAGCTCCAGGAAGAGCTAGCGCGCACAGTGTCGGCCGTGGAGAGCCTGCAGGAGGAACGAGGGCAGCTGGAGCGTCGCTGCGGCGAGCTGCAGGGCCAGCTGTTCAAGGCGGACGGGGAGGTGAGCCGCCTGCAGAGTCGGCTGAAAGCAGACGAGACGCACTACTACAACCTGGAGCACTCGTACGAAAAAACCTGCGAGGAGCTGCAGCTGGCCTTGGGGAAAGTGCGAGAGAAGGAATCGGAGACGCAGGAGATGAGGGAGGGCTACGAGTGCCTCCTGGACACCAAGGAGCAAGAGCTGAGCGAGGCTCTCCTGAAGATGGAGGTCCTGGGGAACAGCCTGGAGGAGACCGAGGTGAAGCTGAGTGAGGTGTTAAAATCCTGCACCTGCGCCTCACCTCCACCTACGGAGGAGGGGGCCAGGTCAAAAGGTGGGGGGGAGCTGTTTATTAGAAGTCCCTGGGCACATCAAGACCTCCCGTCCACCGGGGACGACCCCGAGAGGTTCCTGTCCGTGATCCAGCTCCTGGAAACCAAGCTGTACGCCACGGAGGAGAAGCTGCGGGACATCATGCAGCGGCTGGAGGAGCAGCAGAGTCACGCCGCCACCTGCCAGGACCCCCCTCGCCTGTGCTCCCAGCTCACCCAGAGCCGAGCCACTGCCCAGCACCTCAGTCTGCTCTTGCACAGCCGGGCCAAGCGGAGCCAGCGCTTCGCCCACGCCGCCGAGCAGTGCAGCGGCCGTCTGCTGGGCAGGTTCCGGGCGGCGCTGAGTGTTGTGCAGGCCTGCCAGGAGACGCTGCAGGCCGCCCCGGACGGCGGCGCTCCGGTTCTGGACCGGCAGCTCGCCGCGGTCGCTGCGTGCCTGCAGCAAGGGGAGCGAGAGGCAGAGGAACAACGGCGGGAGTCGCACGACGCCGTCAAAGAAGAGGACCAGATCCTGAATGATGAGGATTTATCTGCGGCTGAGGGCGGCGAGAGCAGACTCACAGAGCACTTTTCAGACGAGGAGAACGACTTGAGCGTCGGCAAGTGTTTAGCACGAGAACTTTTTGTGGTTGAGCAGCTGATATCTTTCCTCCAGAGCCAAAATGCCGGTGCGGAGTTGTCCTTGGTATCCAGGGAAGCTGGCGACGGGGATATTGCACACAGGTACCAAAGCGTCGTCGGCAAAAGAATAGCGCTGGCGGCCCAAAGCGGCAGCGATGCACCTTTACACAAGGCCATCGGCAAAGTGTGTGCAGAGGCAGAGCTCATTTATGGCGCTTTGAGACTCCAGCAGCAATACGGAAGCATGACTGGAGAAAAGACTCGGGAAACTGAGGACCAGAGCAGGAGCCTGGCAGACGTCAACCCTCCAGAGTTAGCCCCTTACGACCACGACGGCGGGCGGCGCGGCGGAAAGGAAAACTGTGATGTCACAAAGGGAGAGGCCGACAAATGTCCCGACTGGCTGGAGAGACTTCGGTCTAAGCTGCAGAGAAGGTCTCAAATCCTGCGGCAGCTCATCCAGGAGATTTGTGATTCTGATCCTGGAGAGGAACGATGCTGTTTGGATGACGCCTGGGAAAATGACTTTGCTGCAATGCTAGAGGAGGCGAAGTTGATCTATTTATGCGAAAGGCTGTGCCTGGAGCGGCACCAGAGTGAGATTGGGTGCAAAGAAAGGGGTCTCGTATTTGAGGAGGAGAAGGAGGCTCTAAGTTGCACTGTGCATCAGCTTCAGCAGGACAATAGCGCGCTGAGGGACGAGCTGGAGTGTGCCGGCAAGACGATCGTGTCCGTCGAGGCGAGGAAGCAAAGACTCCTGAGAGACATAGAGAACATCCAGGACTTCCACGAGAAACAGATGAAGAAGCTAGAGACAGAGTTCCAGGAGAAGCTGGGGAAGCTGCAGCAGATCCACGAGGAGGAGATGAAACACTTGCACGATCACTACACCAAGTCCAGCGTCGCCAGGGACAAACAGACGTCCAGTGCGAAAGGCCAAACAACGATGGGAGATCAAGAGTGGGACGAGACCGGGGCTTTCAAAAAAGAAATAGGCCAACCTGAGGTAACAAAGTTTCTCGTTAGTTACCCTTTCACGCAGAATTGACTGGAAGTTAAAAATGTTTAAAAACTCCTGTACTCCAAAAATGTTGGGAAAGGAAAAGATAATTTAAAGAATTGTCCTCCAGAATCGATTCAAACATTTAAACCATATACGTTTTTTTTTATTCTACAGGTACTCATTATGTTTTAGATAATATCAGATTTGCTAAATCACGGTGAATGCTTGCAACCCACTACCTACCTTCTGAACCTTCTAAAAAAAAAAAAATTCTCGATGCAGGCATCCTGCTTTGAAGGACTCTCTGTGCTGGAGGAAATGCACCAGAAGCAGATAAATGACCTTCAGCAGCAGCATCAGAAGGAGGTGGCAGCACTGCTGAAGGAGAAGGACCAGCAGCTGAAGGAGGAGACAGCTGCAACAGTAACAGGTCAAGAAAAAAAAATACAAACCCCACATCAATCTAATGAAAATAAGAGATAAAAAGTAATCAGCAAGAAAGTGCACATGAGACGTATGAAACTGGCAGTTCTTTTTGTGTCTGACCAAATGTTTTGTCACTGTTGATGGAATGAAGGCGTCGTGTGTCTTTGCAGCCATCGTGGCGATGAGAAGAGCCCACAAACTGGAGCTGGAGAAAAGTTGGCAGATGCAGCACAGCAGGGAGAGCGCTGACCTGACGCAGCTTCAGGTCCAATATGAGTGAGTGTGCGTTGGCTCGGCTCTTCCACTGAGGGACACCGGGATTCTCCTAGATTGAGAAAGCAAAGTCAAACTAATAATGCTTAGAGAGGTGTGATCATAGAGCTCAAAGAGAGGCTCTCTAGTGGGTTGGAAGCAGTTGAGAGTAGTTGTGATAATTATTATTCCTGGGAGCTGATTTGAAACCTCTGTTTGAACACCAGGAAGGAGTTGAAGTTGCTGCAGAAAGAGCTCGATGTGCTGTCGGAGCGACACACCCAGAAATGCCTGGAAAACTCTCAGCTGTACCAGGAGCTGCAGGATGAGAGAGAAGCCTTGATGCAGTGCCAAAAAGAGAACCTCAGGCTTCACGAGAAGCAGGTGCAAGGCCGTCGCCGTGTTTGGGATTTCACCCAGCATTGTGTTGTCCCGGGTGAAAATTCTCACAGTGACTTTTTCTTTCTGCGCCCTGCGTCCTCATAGAGGCAGACGGAGAAGATCGCTCAGTGCCAGTTCTTGCCAAACGGGAAACAGCCTCGCGACTCCTCTGAAATGAGCGACTTTTATGAAATGGAGGTGAGCGTCCACAAGTTCAACTTCAATACGCCCATTCACTTCAATCAAGTTGCTCACCCAGCAACTCTTTTCTGGTCATTTTCTGGCCTTTATCATTTTTTAAATGACAAAGACCATCACTGAAAAATCTACAATAGAAAGATTTGCTATGAATCGCGTTTCAGGTTACAGTCGGTCTGTCAGCTGTTTTAAAAGCGTTTATTTATGCATTGTGGTCTATGGGAAAAATGCTTTTTGGTCCCATGGGATTTTTTTGCTGCACTACCTCGAGTGGCCACTGGGAAAAAAAATCGGAAAAAACATATTGCCAGTCCGGTATCCCGTTCTTATAATACATCCTCGGTCTGATGGGACTGGATCCCTGACCAGCGCAGTGACAGTATACATACTGATTACCGCAGTCAAGCGTCAAGTGTCAATATGTGTTGTTGTGCTTCGCAGATGATTGTGCGTGCGAGGGAGGCAGAGATGCAGTTTCTCAGACAGGAGGCTTCTTCCCTGCGAGAGGAGCTGGAGGTTGCCCGCATGGTACCCACTGTTTTCTGTTGTTTTTTTGTTTTGTTTTTTTACCCCAAGACATTCTGGTAAAAGGCACTTTCTCTCAATTCTCATTGAGAAGCATCACATGCTGGGGTCTATATTGTTGAAGTATATGTACTTCAACAATAAAGAAGTACATATACTTCTATATTGTTGAGAATTTCTCAACAATATAGAAGTATATGCAATGTAGCATTGTCTTGTGTGCTGTAACAGGACAAACTCTACGCCCAGAGCAAACTGAAGAGCCTCTGTGCAAAGAGTCCAGGCGGACCCAAGTTTGCCACCTGGTCTCCATCTAGAGGCGCTTCAGGACAGAACCAAGGTGAGATTTTTTTATTCAACAAATTAGGAATGCATTGCTTGTTCTTGTTGTATTTGTATATGTCGTAATGTGTCTTGCTGTGTTGTTTTTCTCAGAGAGCACCGAGGGCACAAGCGCAAGTAAATCTTTCTTACAGAAGAAAAAATCATCCCTCACTCGACAGATCAGAGTTGTGAGATCAAAGGTAAAAGTTCATCGTTGCTGACTCTAAATCATTTTTTTCTTCACGTGAAGTCGTTTGTGCTTTACGTCGTTACAATTTTTAAGGTCATACAAATGAAACAGTTGACTCCGCTACCAGTAGCTTGTTTTAGTTTGTCTTCAATCTTTCATTATTCTAATTTTACTGACTGTCATTTTCTTTCTTGTGCAGAGTTTAAAGGAAGGCCTCTCTGTCCAAGAAAGAATGAAGCTCTTTGAATCACTCTAAGCCCCTGTGCGGTCCCAGCAGCAAGAAGGCACAAAGTGTTGACAATGGCAACACATTATTGACAGTGTGTTGCCATTGCAGACCCTGCAACACGTGCAGGAATTTTCAAATTAAACTTTAGAAAAAAAAAAAAGAAGAAAAAAAGATAATATCATGTGCCACTAGATGGTGCAGTTGATCCCTCATCACATGCTGAAGAGATGACGCTAGTCTGTCTGGAAGACAGCATCCCGACCATAATGACTGTGGCAGTTTTAGGATAGAACAGTTTCTGAGTTTCTCGTGTGAAAATAGCAAATATAAAGCATTCACTTTTTTGTTTTAACCTAAGCAGTCAATTAAGAGAAATTCTTGTTTACAATTACAACATAGCCTAAAATCAATTTTAAAAAAAAGTGGAAACGTAATTTCTGTTTCTCTTTTATCCACTAACATCCACATGTGACGTTGATGAGATTTTTAATTGTAATTCTGAGTGTCATTTACAATGCTTTTTGTAAAATAAATTTAAAATAAAATACAATTTTGTAAAATATATGGACTTGCACATATCTTGATGTTTTTGCGGGTAAAAAGCGCTGAAGGCTCATGTTTATGTCACTTTATTTGGTACACTAAATTTTCCTGTAATGATGCTGATGTGACGCTTTAAAGTCACTGACTTCACCGCCACATTCTGATGCTCAATTTGAACTTTAGCAAGTCATCTTGACTATGTCAAGCTGGCTAATTGGATGATTTTTTTTTATTTTTGTTTTTGCATTAATGAACAACTGAAAAGGCATACCAAATAAAGTGATGGGTGACTGTGTGTGCTGTATACAGAGGACCCCCACCCCTTCTTCCTTCACCATCTTGAAAAAAAAAGAAAAAAAAACACCTGTCAGGAGCAGCCTCCCTTCCACTAAAAAAAGAAGACGAAACTACACAGTGGGAGGCTCGGTTGGTGGCCACAGACTGAACCGAGATCAATCTCCCCGTGCAGCAACAACTTGCAATGACAGTGTCCCAGACGTGTGTGAGTTCCCAGCAGCCCCAGTGGCTGATGAGGAGGCGGCTGCTGCAGAAAACACTAATGGCTGCTCTCGAGCGAGACACACTCATTAGCGGGGCGCACTAATGAAAACAAACCAGAACACAAGTTTCAGCGTGATCTCTCAGGTCAGGGGTGGGAGTGGTGTGATTATTTGGTTAACTAGTATGCTTTAAAGTTAAGCAAAGTATCCCTCATTACTCAGGGATCGATTACACCTGGCCTTAGCTAACACCCATTTCCCTCCTCCCCCTGGCACTGTGTGTAAACCTATATTCCAAGCTGGAATTTCGCACCGAGAGCTTTATGAGTTTGTTTTCGAGCTCGACACCTCGATTTAGCGACAAATATGCACGGCGACAGAAGACGTCAGAATGCAGTGAAGTGGCAGTTTTCCTTAGAACTTTTTTTTGTTGCTCGTTGTCCTTGACAGGAGACACGATTATGTTTCTGAAGAGGGAAAATTGCACCTCATTAAAACCCAACACCCATCTTTCCTCCCCGTGACCCCAACATGTAATGCTGCAGTCATGTGAGTCGACAGTTTTTTCAAGTGTTGTTTTTGAATGTTATTCTATGAAATTCTGCATCCGGAAGAGAAATATATTTTTTAAATCATGAAAGTGCATGATTTGATATTGTTTGTTATATTTTCGTGCTGTTGCAAAATGGTATGACAATAAAGTTTTTTCTTGAATCCTTCTGAAGCACTAGCGATAGCTCAGTCACCCACAAGAAAGTTTTTCACTGTAAGGTTTACTTCTAAGATTGAAAATAGTCTTAGTACGGACTCACCAACTAAAGCTTAAATCAGCAAATGATAAGTGGCTCAAAGGCTTGGAAAAAAATAAAACATTCTTTGGCTATGATAGGCTGATTTGTGTGAGGCCAGGTTTGTTTGTTGAACTTACTTAGCTCTATCTAATTAAGAGTAATGCTGATGTTTCTGCCTCAAAATAACCAGAGATTAATTCTAAAAGGTTCATAATGAGATCAATGAATAACAAAAAACACTTTACCTGTGTTATATGCGGACATGGCTTGAGGAATCAGAGGTTGTCTGGTTTAAGTCCATGGCCTGGTCTGGTCTGGTGGGGGGGTGAAATTGAAAACAGCGTGCTTAATAAACATGAAATGGAAAAATAAATTTTGAATTAGATGAGCAGATCAGATGATTGAATTTCTTGCGATTTATAACTTCATGGCCGTCAAAATTAGAAGAATGTTGTTTTGTTGTTGTTGGGTTTTGTTTTGTTTTTCATTTTTAATGACTCCATTACTAATCCGGCCTGCAAATGTGATAATGGTCTCCCCAGAGTAAACTTCTTGACCCCCTTTCCTGCCGTGCATCTCGACAGAACGACTGCCTGCAAACCTGCAGTTCGTACTGAATCAAGCTGCCCTAGAAACCTGCGGGCCCCTGGCCACTGATCAGCAGCTGGTGCAGAAACACCAGCACACAGGTTTGGTGCACCTGCTCGTGCTGCAAAAATAAGTGTCCCATTTCCCAAGATCAATTACGGCAAGTGCAACTGGCGAGCCGCGATACACTTTTAGTTGCGTTGGCACTTTCATTCCGTCACAGGTCTGCGTCTGTACGCACCAAGCCGCACCACAGCCTGCACAGCTTCTCTTATTTTTCCACCCTTAGCGGGGCCTGTGTTACAAACGGAGACCAGGGGCGTATGGCTGACATTTATTTTGGTTGCTCAAACTCAAATATGTCAGTGTTTCCATGACGATGAATACAAAAAAAAAAGAAAATCCAATGTTGTTCACCTGAGTTAAATATAAAATTTGGCATCCTCATGGCACTTTGGGAGGCACATAGAGGGAGGCAGATCTTTGACGTGTCCTGAGTGGGAGCTAATAGTGATTACTGATTAACAAAAACAGCAAGCGGAACAATATGAAAGAGATAACAAATGATTCTCTGTAGTTTAACAATTTCCATCTCTTAACTACATGTGTGGACTTGCATTTTTTCCAGATCTGCAAGTCCACACATGCAACATGCGTTCCATAAAGTGAAGCAAGCAAAGGAAGCAAAGTATGTGAAAAAAGTATTTTTAAAAAATGCATAAATTTTTGTTGATGTGGGCTAATAAGCTTGATGTCATGTTTTGTTCAGTCACAATCTCTGGCATCATTAAAACTTTCAAAAAAGTTGAACTTTTCAACTTTATATTAAGACAAAATGAATGCGGATGTGTCACCACAGCCAACGAGCACCAATTTGTGCTCCTTTCATCTTTGACGCATTGTTTACTTGCACTAGATCACAAGGTGAGACCACTTATTCATTAATTTAATTAATTAATTAATTAATTAATTATTCTTAATGAGCTGGGATGTTTATCAGTCTCGTCTGGAGTGTGTTCCCTATCTGGAGCAAGTGTTTGCGAGATTGAGTGCCTGTACAGCGCCCCACTGAGGCTGTTTGAGGACGGTGCTGACGACCTGTCTTCCCGTTGAAGCTTTGGCAGTTGATGCCTGTTCTGCCGGCTCCGTGTAATCACCAGCGGCTGTTTCGTAGGCAGTTTTTTTTTTTTTTTTTCCTTAGAATCGGCTTCATCACATTACGCATTTCAAGAATTCCCTGATGTTACATAACAGAACAGGAATAATGTTGTTACACATAATAAGATAAAGGTAAAAGAAAGGAATACATGGGGAAATAAGTTCCCATGCATTTGAATATATACAGATTCAAATGCATGAAACGATACCTATGTTTGTCTTTTTTTGTTGTTTATGACACACACACACGCGTGTCTGCGTGCCGCCACACACACACACACACACACACACTAATAGCAGGTGTATCAGAGGGTGCTGCATTTTTAGCTTTAGCAAACAGGAACGATGCTAGCGTGAGCTATAACGTCATCTGAACTAACAAGATCAAAAAAAGAAATCTGATTCGTCATCAGCTAATAACTTGCACAAATAAGCGCATTAGCCTATTTTCCCGGCGTGGAAAGAAATAAACACAGAACACTCTGCCATGTGTGTTCAAACCCAACTTTAAGGACAAAGCAAGCGAAAGCAGAGGAAAATAAAACTCCTCTTTAAAAAAAAAAAAACGCAACATGTGGTATCCCGTGCTATAAAGGCAAGTGGAAACACTGATATATTTGCATCCCGACCATAATGACTGTGGCAGTTTTAGGATAGAACAGTTTCTGAGTTTCTCGTGTGAAAATAGCAAATATAAAGCATTCACTTTTTTTGTTTTAACCTAAGCAGTCAATTAAGAGAAATTCTTGTTTACAATTACAACATAGCCTAAAATCAATTTTAAAAAAAAAGTGGAAACGTAATTTCTGTTTCTCTTTTATCCACTAACATCCACATGTGACGTTGATGAGATTTTTAATTGTAATTCTGAGTGTCATTTACAATGCTTTTGTAAAATAAATTTAAAATAAAATACAATTTTGTAAATATATGGACTTGCACATATCTTGATGTTTTTGCGGGTAAAAGCAGCTGAAGGCTCATGTTTATGTCACTTTATTTGGTACACTAAATTTTCCTGTAATGATGCTGATGTGGCGCTTTAAAGTCACTGACTTCACCGCCACATTCTGATGCTCAATTTGAACTTTAGCAAGTCATCTTGACTATGTCAAGCTGGCTAATTGGATGATTTTTTTATTTTTGTTTTGCATTAATGAACAACTGAAAAGGCATACCAAATAAAGTGATGGGTGACTGTGTGTGCTGTATACAGAGGACCCCCACCCCTTCTTCCTTCACCATCTTGAAAAAAAAAGAAAAAAAAACACCTGTCAGGAGCAGCCTCCCTTCCACTAAAAAAAGAAGACGAAACTACACAGTGGGAGGCTCGGTTGGTGGCCACAGACTGAACCGAGATCAATCTCCCCGTGCAGCAACAACTTGCAATGACAGTGTCCCAGACGTGTGTGAGTTCCCAGCAGCCCCAGTGGCTGATGAGGAGGCGGCTGCTGCAGAAAACACTAATGGCTGCTCTCGAGCGAGACACACTCATTAGCGGGGCGCACTAATGAAAACAAACCAGAACACAAGTTTCAGCGTGATCTCTCAGGTCAGGGGTGGGAGTGGTGTGATTATTTGGTTAACTAGTATGCTTTAAAGTTAAGCAAAGTATCCCTCATTACTCAGGGATCGATTACACCTGGCCTTAGCTAACACCCCATTTCCCCTCCTCCCCCTGGCACTGTGTGTAAACCTATATTCCAAGCTGGAATTTCGCACCGAGAGCTTTATGAGTTTGTTTTCGAGCTCGACACCTCGATTTAGCGACAAATATGCACGGCGACAGAAGACGTCAGAATGCAGTGAAGTGGCAGTTTTCCTTAGAACTTTTTTTTGTTGCTCGTTGTCCTTGACAGGAGACACGATTATGTTTCTGAAGAGGGAAAATTGCACCTCATTAAAACCCAACACCCATCTTTCCTCCCCGTGACCCCAACATGTAATGCTGCAGTCATGTGAGTCGACAGTTTTTTCAAGTGTTGTTTTGAATGTTATTCTATGAAATTCTGCATCCGGAAGAAATATATTTTTAAATCATGAAAGTGCATGATTTGATATTGTTTGTTATATTTTCGTGCTGTTGCAAAATGGTATGACAATAAAGTTTTTTCTTGAATCCTTCTGAAGCACTAGCGATAGCTCAGTCACCCACAAGAAAGTTTTTCACTGTAAGGTTTACTTCTAAGATTGAAAATAGTCTTAGTACGGACTCACCAACTAAAGCTTAAATCAGCAAATGATAAGTGGCTCAAAGGCTTGGAAAAAAATAAAACATTCTTTGGCTATGATAGGCTGATTTGTGTGAGGCCAGGTTTGTTTGTTGAACTTACTTAGCTCTATCTAATTAAGAGTAATGCTGATGTTTCTGCCTCAAAATAACCAGAGATTAATTCTAAAAAGGTTCATAATGAGATCAATGAATAACAAAAAACACTTTACCTGTGTTATATGCGGACATGGCTTGAGGAATCAGAGGTTGTCTGGTTTAAGTCCATGGCCTGGTCTGGTCTGGTGGGGGGGTGAAATTGAAAACAGCGTGCTTAATAAACATGAAATGGAAAAATAAATTTTGAATTAGATGAGCAGATCAGATGATTGAATTTCTTGCGATTTATAACTTCATGGCCGTCAAAATTAGAAGAATGTTGTTTTGTTGTTGTTGGGTTTTGTTTTGTTTTCATTTTAATGACTCCATTACTAATCCGGCCTGCAAATGTGATAATGGTCTCCCAGAGTAAACTTCTTGACCCCTTTCCTGCCGTGCATCTCGACAGAACGACTGCCTGCAAACCTGCAGTTCGTACTGAATCAAGCTGCCCTAGAAACCTGCGGGCCCCTGGCCACTGATCAGCAGCTGGTGCAGAAACACCAGCACACAGGTTTGGTGCACCTGCTCGTGCTGCAAAAATAAGTGTCCCATTTCCCAAGATCAATTACGGCAAGTGCAACTGGCGAGCCGCGATACACTTTTAGTTGCGTTGGCACTTTCATTCCGTCACAGGTCTGCGTCTATACGCACCAAGCCGCACCACAGCCTGCACAGCTTCTCTTATTTTTCCACCCTTAGCGGGGCCTGTGTTACAAAGCGGAGACCAGGGGCGTATGGCTGACATTTATTTTGGTTGCTCAAACTCAAATATGTCAGTGTTTCCATGACGATGAATACAAAAAAAAAAAAGAAAATCCAATGTTGTTCACCTGAGTTAAATATAAAATTTGGCATCCTCATGGCACTTTGGGAGGCACATAGAGGGAGGCAGATCTTTGACGTGTCCTGAGTGGGAGCTAATAGTGATTACTGATTAACAAAAACAGCAAGCGGAACAATATGAAAGAGATAACAAATGATTCTCTGTAGTTTAACAATTTCCATCTCTTAACTACATGTGTGGACTTGCATTTTTTCCAGATCTGCAAGTCCACACATGCAACATGCGTTCCATAAAGTGAAGCAAGCAAAGGAAGCAAAGTATGTGAAAAAAGTATTTTTAAAAATGCATAAATTTTTGTTGATGTGGGCTAATAAGCTTGATGTCATGTTTTGTTCAGTCACAATCTCTGGCATCATTAAAACTTTCAAAAAAGTTGAACTTTTCAACTTTATATTAAGACAAAATGAATGCGGATGTGTCACCACAGCCAACGAGCACCAATTTGTGCTCCTTTCATCTTTGACGCATTGTTTACTTGCACTAGATCACAAGGTGAGACCACTTATTCATTAATTTAATTAATTAATTAATTAATTAATTATTCTTAATGAGCTGGGATGTTTATCAGTCTCGTCTGGAGTGTGTTCCCTATCTGGAGCAAGTGTTTGCGAGATTGAGTGCCTGTACAGCGCCCCACTGAGGCTGTTTGAGACGGTGCTGACGACCTGTCTTCCCGTTGAAGCTTTGGCAGTTGATGCCTGTTCTGCCGGCTCCGTGTAATCACCAGCGGCTGTTTCGTAGGCAGTTTTTTTTTCTTTTTTTTTTTTCCTTAGAATCGGCTTCATCACATTACGCATTTCAAGAATTCCCTGATGTTACATAACAGAACAGGAATAATGTTGTTACACATAATAAGATAAAGGTAAAGAAAGGAATACATGGGGAAAATAAGTTCCCATGCATTTGAATATATACAGATTCAAATGCATGAAACGATTACCTATGTTTGTCTTTTTTGTTGTTTATGACACACACACACACACGCGCGCGTGTGCGCGCGCACACACACACACACACACACACACTAATAGCAGGTGTATCAGAGGGTGCTGCATTTTTAGCTTTAGCAAACAGGAACGATGCTAGCGTGAGCTATAACGTCATCTGAACTAACAAGATCAAAAAAAGAAATCTGATTCGTCATCTAGCTAATAACTTGCACAAATAAGCGCATTAGCCTATTTTCCCCGGCGTGGAAAGAGAAATAAACACAGAACACTCTGCCATGTGTGTTCAAACCCAACTTTGGGACAAAGCAGCGAAAGCAGAGGGGAAAATAAAACTCCTCTTAAAAAAAAAAAAAAAAAACGCAACATGTGGTATCCGTACTATAAAAGGCAAGTGGAAACACTGATATATTTGTGTACCTTTTCTAGCTGTAATAAACTCAATTAGCGAGAAAAAAATGTTACAAATGCGCACACCATTGTGGCAGGGACGGGGAGATAACAGTCAGACGAATGGGCTGATTATATCCTGCGTGATGGATTCGAGTCCCGTCACCGTTTACTGATCAGCTTTTAGATACTGTATATTGCCATAGGTAACGGAACAATGTGCCAAAAGTGCAGGAACAAACACGGGGCAGGGGCAGCGGGAGTGCTGGACAAAACAGACGGCGACGGCGGTTGCGTAAGTGGAGTACCTGCCACGGTGCTGATCCTGAGTGTCCTGCCAGAACGGTTCTGCTCATGTCTGACTGAGCTTTGAGTAAACATCCTGTGCTCTGACCGGTGGCCTGCGCCCGCGCACAGGGACGGCCGCGGCATGACGCTAGGGCTCTGAATCGAATCAGGGCAGCGTGTGCTAATTATCTGAAATGTGATAAAAAGTGTGATCAAAGGCGACGGGCTCGTGTCCGGCAGTGTGGCCGGCCAACTCTGGCCCACTTCGTCCCGCTGTAGCGACGGCGAGGCAGCCTTAAAAATAACTTTGGAGGTACCGACGGTGCTCCGGGTTGCAAGCGTCCCTGTAGGGCCACTGCACATCCCCATCTGGCGTACCGTCTCCTGACTGAACCCATAACCCATTTACGGGGGGGCCTGACATCGCAGATGCGAAATAGCAGCAACAACATGGTGAAGACACGGCGCTTTAGATGACACACGATGCTCGCGACACATTTGGGTGTTTCTCTCGAGGTTCAAAATGCACAAAGCACGCTGCGGTTTCGCACGAGACGTCCGCGCAGGCTCATGTGAACTTTCTCGGTAAACAAAGTTCCAGCTGCTCCGATGCTCGCAAAGGTCAAACATGTTTTCCTATTCTCATGGGAAAACTGATCCTCGGCCCACCGTGGCTCAGCTTCCTTGGAGGCCAACGTATTCCAGTGTCACACATACCTTCCACCCATCATGCTGCACTTATACACGACCCCGTTGAATCTGGGTCAAGCCTGAGCTGGAGCTACCGGGTGTGTCGCTGTGCGGTGAGACTCGCAAAAATGATGAACCCATGCTAAAGAGTCGCCTGGCATGGGGGTTCACTGAAGCTAACACAGACTTTAACCTGGCATGGTGGGAATCACTTGTGGTTGTACTAAAGCAGGATATTGATTGGGAAAGTCCATTCCTCTGTCAAATTATTATTATCCAGGCTCATACTTGTATATAGGTTTCATATTAATCATTCATTTTAGTCATAGTTATGGTTGCAAGGAGTTTATACAAACATCCGGCTAAAGAGACGAGAGTCCAGTTCACTGCAATTAGACTCTCAGTTCCCACAGAATGTCTCACTTTGGGATGATTTGAATGATCCTCCTGCTTTATCAAACGTCTTGACATAAATATTGATTGGACGGATTACAATTAAAATGGTCTACCTGCAACAGGCTATATCTTTTTTACTCATTGAAAAAGCCAATTTCATCTGATTTAATAACTTTGTCCATCTTGTACCATGTCAGAATATTGCCAATCAGCTATTTTGTCACATCAAGACTTTTGAGTTGATTTTGCATACACTCATCAGGGTATTCAAATTGCTCTGATGAGCAACATACTGCGTAACATCGCCGCCATCACAGTGGATCAATATCAATACCGTGAATCAAGTTTCGGCTTAATTAAAGAGGGAGGAGCTGTCTATGAAATCCTAGAACACGGAGGAGCTTCAACATTTTCTGCCCTCAACCACGCACGCATGCACGCAGGCAGGCTGGCACGACACGAGCCAGTGTTGTTCGGCAAGACACCTGCCTACACGTGCTTTTCAATGTCCAGTGGGCCCAAAAAGGGCTGCCTTGCTTTCTGAATGAGTCAAACTGGAAACCGCGCCGCCCCCACTCTAATCATTTTAGTCAAAAGCTGAAGACGATTAAAGCCTGCAGCTTTCAACTGGAATGGATGGTGATTTTTTTTTTTAATACAAATGATTTAACAATAGGATGGATTGTTAATAACCACTTTAATATTTACAGCATGTTCAATCTTATTTTTTATATTTATTTTGTTTGTATTTATCATTACATTTACGTTTACTTTTATCTAACTCCACTTTGATAAACCACTTTATAATGTTCTATTCTTTTCCTTTGTAATATAAAAGTGCACGCATTAAAATCCATTGCCAGTTATTATTGGGTGCTCTTCCCTTAAACTCAGTGTGTCTGCGAAACATTGGGGCAACACTTGACACATGCGCAGGCTCCAAATGCCAAGTATCTACAGTGACACCGCGCAGGGAGGGGGAGGACGGGAGCCGAGCAATGAGCAATAGTTCACTGGATGTGGGATACGGAGCGGGATCCGCTGCAGAAGATCAGATAGCAGATACACCAAGAAAGTGTGAGACCGTCGGCCGCCTGTGACTCTGAAACAAGCTGTGAGGAATCGATCTCCAGATTGGATTAGACCACCGACGGGCCATGTGATCCGTTCAGAGATTTAATTTATCTCTGATAAAATCGCTGCGCTCTCGGAGGTTCAAAATGATGCGTTGGACACTCGGCTAGAATCATTTTCCAATTTCTTGTCGGTTTCTCTCTGAATGGATATCAATTGAGGCGAGCCTCTGGAAAAGCTTAAGAGAAGGGTGGTGAATGTGATGGTCTCCCCACTGCGCCGAGGACGCCCATCTAAACTAGGAGACACGGTCATGATGATGGTGCTCCACAGCCGTTTACTTTTCTGCCTCAGGAGGATAGAGTGGTTCTACCCATAGCAGAAGAGAAGAGTCTAATCAAGCCCGAGGAGAAGCATGCGGCAGTTTTGACTTTGTTCTGGGGGGGAAAAAGGAAGTGAAGCTGAACGGAGCGCAGAGAAATACTGGGAACAGGTCCGAACAAGGTAAGGAGGAACCACTTGCTTTGAGACAAAAACATCATGATAAGACTTTTCAATCTGCTAGATTGAGTTCTGTAATGGTTTGATTTTTCAGCATAATCTAAAACAGTTACTACTGTGTGGGAAATGTGAGCAGAGAAGAGAACAAGGGAGCGGAGACAAGCCTCTTCTCCAGCCCTCTCAGATCACAGCACAGCAGGAAGAGTGTGGCTCCTGGGGGAGCTGCGAGGAACAGCCACACAAAAATATTAGATATTAATAACTGTTGGACACTCAACAACTCGCTTCCTAGCAACTAGAGCAACTGTCAGGCGTAATACACTCATTGACAATTACTAAATAACAGGCAGAAGTTGTATTGAATTTGTTGTTGGTTGGTTGGGGTTGGTTGGTTGGTTGTTTCCATGGGGGAAAAAAAATTAATTCTGTGTATTAAATATAGCTTTGGTTTGTTTTGGCATGCTGTTTAGCATGAACTGCAGCCTTATGACCCCAAGTCGAAGTTGTGTTATAAATACATTGCCTCTTGTTAAGGCTTCCAAATGGTGCAACTTGTTTGAGTTGAAAAAAGGTTAAAAATCAAACTGGGCAAATCATCAGTGTTGTCATGTTATGTATATTTGTTGTTTAGCAGAGGAATCTGCTGAAGGTAGCATGAAACCAGCGAGCCTATCGGCTAGAGCCTTGTTAATACCAGAGTAAATAAAAACTTACTTCTATTTGAGAAAGAGGTGCGCTGTTTAACGACTTAATCTATGCAAACAAGTAACCGAACTTAAAATCCAAAACACTTTTGAAATTCATGAATGAAGTGTACATTTAGCACAAAGAATCTGATCCTAAAAAGACAGGATCCTCCTGATATAAGGGAGCAACTCAAGGCTCTCCTGATGTATGACTCCCTCACCATATTTCTCTGAGCTCAGCCACCTACAGGATTCTCGCACTGGCGTTGCCTTTCATCAGTCCCATCCTTCAGGTTAACACTCATGACTGAAAGGGGAAGATCGTATCATATTTCACTCAGCATTTATTTAGCCTTTTAAGCCCGTCCCGTGTCGACTTAGTGCAGATTCTGAAATCTCATGAGCCAATTTTCCCATTGCTGGCAAACACGATGCCAAGATACCTACTGTCTCACACCTTTGTGCGTCCAGCAGGACACATCATCATCCTTCAGGAAATAACACCCACAGAGCACATCACGACCCCAGACATAGATGTGCTAACTCTTATCAACTTCTAAAAAATGCCAAAGATGCCATACAGGATGTCTCAGCAACCAAAATTGACAACTCAACTCAAATTAGGTAAAAAGAAGCCACCTGTTATTAGGTGATCATATGAGAAGTGAGAAAACACTGGACCTGGGTAAGGTCATCAGTCTTTACTTAACGTAGAGTTGTGGTGGTGCGGTGATGACGGTACAAGGAAGTACCCTAAATTGCTTTTAATTTACAAATTCCACAAAATCCTCAGCCAACACATCCTATCAGATTGATTAATTTGGTTTGTTAAATTGGGGAGAATAAATAAAAAGAAACAATTAACTGGAAAAAAACAGGTTGAAGCTTTTTTTCCATGGCTGTTGTGAAAAAACGAGTTTCGCATCTGATCTGTTTCTCCCAATTTTTGTTGTATGTGGGACATGTCACAGTAATTTTCTGACTGGTCATTTTCTGTTCATATTATTTTCCGCCTCACAGGACTATAATGCGGCCTCATCACTGTACTCCAGTAACACTAATAGCTGTGGCAGCTGCAGGAAACGGGGAATACGTCATGTAAAATTGCAGGGCATTGGATTAGCTGCCTATTTCTGTACGGCAATGATAGCAGAATTATGGTAGAGATTTGGGGGGGGGGAGGTTGCGAAGAAAGGGAAGCCAGGGCAAAAAAGGACACGGCAAAAACAAAGCTATAAGATTTTGACTGGGAAACTATGTGCTAAAAATAGGTAGCAGTGATTTGTGGCGCAAGAGCTGGGTTTTAATGTTGGAGCGCTTGAAAAAAAGGTTTCTTGCCTTAAACAACATTTAAACGGCTGAAGGACTTTATGACAAATTTGCATATGTGTGTTCAGAGGTAAACCAATAAAAGTTCGGCAGCATTGGAAGGCAAAAACACTGCTTCAGGGAGTCAAGTTTAAATATCAAAATTCTGTCCTGGAGCATTACCACAACTGAAGCAAAAGTGGACTTAAAAAAAACTACTTAAGCTATTTAAAGAGAGAAATACATCACTGTGACAAGTTTGCGAACACTATACATGCCCCTGAGACCTGAAGAAGCAATATGCTGTTAAGATGATTATGATACCAAGGGTGCATTTACATACATCCAAATGCTTTGTTTTTAAGAAACATAACAAAAAAAGGTTGATACTTAAACACTATTCTCTATTTACAGGATACTGCTTTGTGCAGTACCGTTCCAGTCAACTCGACACTGGGGCGTTTTTTGACGAGAAGAGTGCACTTCCTGTTAAGCCCGGTCACAATTGTATGAGCGGGGCCGATAGTCTGAACCCGCGTGGCTCTGCTCCACTGAGGCATGAGTGTGGGAAGGTCCAACCACCACCATCACCACCACCACCACCACCACCACAGCTTCCTGTCCTGTGAAGAAGAAGGTCTGAGGCTGAGTACCATGCCTGCCGTGGGCAGCTTCGGCAATGGCAAGATCCACACCAGACGCAAATCCCACAGCCGGTTCGTCAGCAAGGCTGGCCAGTGCAACGTCCACTTCTCCAACATGGACGAGAAATCCCAGCGGTACATATCAGACATTTTCACCACCCTGGTGGACATCCGCTGGCGCTACATGTTCTTGCTCTTCAGCCTGGCGTTCGTGGTGTCCTGGCTGTCCTTTGGCCTGGCTTTCTGGGTCATCGGCCTCCTGCACGGCGACATGGACCGTCCAGCGGGGGATGAAACCTTTGTCCCGTGCGTCACACAGGTCCACACCTTCGTGGCAGCCTTCCTGTTCTCCGTGGAGACCCAGACCACCATCGGCTACGGCGCTCGCTGCGTCACGCAGGAGTGCCCAGCCGCGGTCTTCATGGTGGTCTTTCAGTCCATCGTTGGATGCATCATCGATGCCTTCATGATCGGCGCCATCATGGCCAAGATGGCGCGGCCCAAGAAGCGTGCAGAGACTCTCCTGTTCAGCTACAACGCGGTCATCGCAATGCGCGACGGGAAACTCTGTCTCATGTTCAGGGTTGCCAACCTGAGGAAGAGCCACATCGTGGAAGCTCACGTCCGGGCCCAGCTGGTCAAGCCCCGGTACACCGAAGAGGGCGAGTACATCCCCTTGGATCAGATCGACATGAACGTGGGCTACGACAAAGGGACTGACCGCCTGTTCCTTGTCGCCCCGCTGACTGTCATACACGAAATTGATGAAGAGAGTCCGCTGTTTGGCATCAGCAAGCAGGACCTGGAGACGTCCGACTTTGAGCTCGTGATCATACTCGAGGGGCTGGTGGAGGCCACGGCGATGACGACGCAGGCGCGCAGCTCGTACCTGCCCTCGGAGATCCTGTGGGGCCACCGCTTCGAGCCCGTCATCTTCGAGGAGAAGAGCCAGTACAGGGTAGACTACGCCTACTTCCACAAGACCTTCGAGGTGCCGTCCACCCCTAGGTGCAGCGCCAAGGACATGGAGGAGAGGAAATTCCTCGCGTCGGGCGCCAACTCCTTCTGTTACGAGAACGAGCTGGCCTTCATTGGCAGGGACGAAGAGGAGGACGAGGCAGACGACAAGAAGGGGAAGAGCCCCTCGGAGCTGGTAAACGAGCAGGTCACCCCGGGACGTGACCCGATGTCGTCCCACAGGGAATCAGTGATGTAACCCACGACTGCTGCTACCCTGCCAAGCAATGCAAGCGTCGCAAAAGGAACCCGTCGTCCTGCTGCCACGAGGATTCTATTTCAGGCTTTTTTCTCCACTCTGCTGCAACTGGAAAAGACATTTCTCAGCTGTATCTAGCAAACAATGGATGGCGGGATGGATGGATGGCATCTCTCGCTGGATAATGGTTATCAAGCTTTACCAAACTGTCATGTTTCCATCTGCAGAAGATTTCTCCAACAACATGCATGACAGTAGCATATTTCAATGACAATCTGGGAAACGGTCCAGGGAGAACTGATGTTTACAGTCCTCAAGTGTGTGATTTTAACACTGAGCGTTTGGTGGCTATTTTTTTGTTCAAATGGAGATAGAGATCATATCTTAACAATAAAACTCAAAATAATCCGAGTAATTACACTGACAATTAAAGGTTGCGTTGTATACATATAGTACAAACAATATATGTACATAGTGCGGAGTGCATGTAATTCTGGGAGTTCCATGATAAGTTTGAGTTTAAAAATGACATTTAATGTTGCTTCGTATTAATAAAATAATACATATATGTATTTACATGCTTTGTAACGACAGGAAGCACAGTTTGGTTCTCAGCTTTGGATAAATATGTTTTCAATGTTTAATGCGCAGATCAATATCCAAAACTTGAACAATAGATATGAATTTTTTTCTTAGATTATTTGGCATACTAGTCTGGGTTGGGGTAGGATGAAAGCAAGAGAACCATCATGAGCAGGATATCCAACCATAGTGGCCAATAATGATGTCAAGAGGTCTATTGGGACGCATACGTTATGTATTTCACCATTTGCTGCTCAACCTGCATTCTTCAGTAACTGTGTCTCTCTCCTCTGCAACTGTTCTGTTTTACAACAAATACGACAAACTGTGAGTGAATGTACTTCAATTCTGATTCTGTTATGCCAATTGTCGGTAATTTACCTCATAACTGAGCATCTAGGAAAACACCACAAGGGGTTCAAAGATTCAGTGACCCACTCATGAGTAATGTGGAAGAAGATATGAAAGAATTCCTTGGCAAAACCAAAAAATGAAAAACAACCAACATAATGAATGCTGAAACCTTGAAAATCTCAGAAAAAATGTTTTTCATATGACTATATGTCTTGACAGTCTAAAGCTGTTTCAAAGGTACCTCATCATGCAGCAATTGTAGAAGATAAATAGTCTAATCCTGCATTTTAAAGGGCCAGATTTATTCCAGACTCATTAGTGTGTTAGTTAGCGTGTAAGTTACAGCTCGTTAAGACACGTTAAAGGGCTGAAAGTCAGTTTTTCATAATTGGGGACCCCTTTAAATAATAAAGCACGCAACATGATTTTGGAAGAATTGATTTGGTGAAGACAGCAAAATTCTAATATAGGCTGTGAAAAATTATTCAAATTGTGAGAAACGAATAAATCAGAATTATGCAAAGTACTAAATGGATTGCAATCAATCCAATTTTCCAAATTGATCTTTTTCTCAAGAACATGTGGGAGGCCTGACTGTTGATTCCATTATGCTATGTATTCTGTACTGCATATACTGCAACTGTCCTGCAATTCTTTAAACATCTGTATTAGAGTGCATATACAAGGTCACTGTTTCACTCCTCTCAAACAAGATGAATTGCGTTTCGCTTCACATTTCTCACATTTATACTTTTCAGACTGGCTCAGCGATATTAGACTACCTTCCTGGTCATTTTTGAAGGGGCCACGACCTTTCTACAGTGGAGCTGTTTTTAGCCCATTGAATGTTGTTATCTCCATGAAAATCAAAGATGAAGAATAACACAGCTTTCTCAAGTGAAGCAAGAGACTCGGACCTACACTCTCTCCTTGTCTTCCATTAAATCTGCTCTTTAACAGTCGCCAACCGGTGGACCGATTGTTTTCGCCTCACTGGACTTTATGTCTGCTATCATCACAGACACTTTACTTTCAAGGACAAACAAGAAGGGAAAAAAGCTGAATTGCCACAATAAAAAGTGTCAAAACGCCAAACACTTTCTATTGTCTTCCTGGAAGACGGACGCCAAAACTACGTATTTGGTGTAGTTTTGCATTAAACGAGAAAGAAGCTCTTCGTACAAGTGCAGGCAGGTGCAGGCAAAGTGGAAGGGAGCCTTTTGATAAACACGGAGGAACGGGAGTGTAATTTATAGCTCTGATTTGGTGGGATGGTATGCGGCAGGGGTCAGAGGCTTCTCCTTTCACTATTATGCAATCAATCAGGCACGACTTTGCATACGTGCGCAGAAGACTTGGCACTTCTGCTGGATTTCGCTGCCCCGTGAACTTGCGAACGCCGGGGAAGAGCTCACACACAAGGGAACACAACACACAAGGCGTCCAACGAGACAAACTACTCAGAATAGATTGGGGTGAATTAGTCCAAGTCTGCTTTGGGCTGGTCTGCAGTCAACACACTAGTAGTACTATTTTTACACACCGCTGGTGAGAAATATCATTTTGGCTCTCGACTGGGCCAAATAATTAACATACTAATATAATATCATCTGTGTTAACCACCTCTGGTGCTATTTATTCATCATTTGATTGATTAGTCATTGTCATTTTGGCAACAAATGTTCATGCAAAAAAAAAAAAATTTTAGCAAAGATTTAATTTTTTTTTTTTTTCCTCAAAAGAAGAACATGTGTCTTCCTCCTTTGAGAGGTGCCGTGTGAGGGAAGGAGCACTGAGAATAAACTGGGAGGCTTCTCAGCCCACTCACCAATGTTGGAGGGTGAGAAGCAGCGGAGGGTCAGTCCGTCCTCCAACATGCAGAGTGGGCAGTTGAAAAGGCAAATTCCACCTTAATTGTGGCGCTGCTATTCTCTGCCTTTGGGTTCGCTTTCGGTGCCCACAAGGAGGTGGAGGGGAGAGGTGGGCGGGTGAAAAAAAGATTGTGATGCAACTACTGTGTTTGCTTCAGCCAAAGCCTGCATGTGCTGAGATTGAATCATAACCAAATTTCATTTGCTAGAAGGGGAACTCTGTACTGATCTATACTGAGTATAGTGATCTTTGCTGTTATCAACATCAGGAAACTGAGAAGCTCTAAACATAAAAAAGCAAAAATCTCTTTAGGTATTCTCTCTTTTAGATCTTCCAGCTATTGTACATATAAAATAAGGGATGCTATGGTGGAATAATGGGTACTCTTGAGATGACAGAGCAGCATAAACACAAATGTCCATTGTGCTGCTGCAGCTGCAGGACACGGCTGTTTATTTGACATCACACACTCATATATAAAATCTCACTCCACTAACTCATTAATCAACAAAAACACGTTCCCTCACAATCGTCTGGCTGACAGCAAATGCAGTGTGCCTTTTTTTGTTTTTCAATTCCGTGAATATGTCCATAGTACTGTGTAACTGTTGATGTGGGAATTGCTTAGAAAAAGTGGGTTGCTCTAAGAATGTTTCTTGATTGTCAGGCCTGGTCAGTTCCTTTTCCTTTAAACCGCAGTGCTGGATGTTTTTGTCGGCTATGACGTGTCAGTGTGACAAAACCAGAGCAGGAAACAAGACTTACACATTTGCAGTATCATACATCAGTTTCTGCTTTTGTTCACAGCAAAATCAGTTATTTTAGGCAGCGTCACGCTATTCTTCCGTGTGCTGACAACAGCTGAAAGGTCAAGAGTGCCAAGCAGGAAAAGAAAATCCAACTTCATTGGGGGAAAATGTCAAAGATGAAGCAAGTTTTGGACAAAAGTGCAGATCTAACTTGCAATGAAACTCTGCACTGCATGAAGTGAAGCAGCAAAATCGCAACAATGGTAATAGAATACTGTATGTGCCTGTGTCGCCTTGTGGCATTTTGGGCCACTTTCATTAAGTAGTATTTTAATGATTGTCAGATGCAGTAGCGAGATCCTCATGAGGTATGACAACGTGAACAACAACATCAAGCATTGTTTTGGCTTTTTAAAATGTGCTTAACAGTGATTTCATGTGTAAAAATAATGTTGCTTGCTGTTGATGAACAACTCGGGGGTAAAATGTGGTCACGCTACATGATGGCAGTCATTTTGATGAGAGTTTTGCCAAATGAAATCTCACGAGATTTTGTAACTATGGGTCTATTTATCCTATTTATTTATATTATCGTCTTATTAAGTTAAAATTAAAACATTTACCAAAAGTCATCTATCACTGATTCAATCCAATCCAAATGTCTTGACTTCTCTATTTTTGCTGACAACAAATACAGTATTGCCACCTTTGGATGTGACTGCGCACGAGATGGATGTTAAGAAGAATTACCCACACCGATTTACCTTCTGTCAAAACTGTCTCCACTTTTGTCTGAAATACAGCTGGGACAAGTTTAGTTTAGCTTGGTTTAACATACGATGATGCATACTGTCCTGCTGTCCTTTTTTAGATAAAAATTGCATTCACAGACGGAGGTCTGACTTAAACCGTGTTTGTTTCTTCACTCAGCGCCAGCACAGAACAGTTTGGAGCTTGAACGCCAGCTGAGCAGATCACTCAGCCGGGTTGGCTGCACTGGCTTTGACAGGCGTACTGTATTTGATTACTGCAACACAGTGATTGGATTACAGTAGGCACTGGGCAAAATACCTTGACGACTTCCTGTTGGGGATTATTGAGCCGAGGGAGACCCCAACAGTCGGTTCTGTGTACTGACAATGTCTCTGGCGCCATCAGGGGAAAATGTCTCTTTTTAACATGACTAATGTTTAACTTTTTTTTTGTCATTTTATTTGTATTTTTAAAATAATTAGCTATAGCACGTAATAACCAAAATACACATGTTTATATTAAATACATTTTATTACATAAATGACAATATTTTGACAGTCTGACTGACAAAGACAGTGCTGATGTTTTGGTTGGATGGTACTGCACAAAAAAGCCATGCATTTGTCTGAGCTGCTTCTTTTTGACAGTTGTACATGATTTCATGAACCATAAATTGTCTAGAATCATATTTGACTGGGTCCAGACACCCACCCACAGGGGGAAAAAAAAAATAAAAAAAATCCATCATCTCCCGACCATTATCCATCCCTCCCCGCCCGCCATTTCAGACTGCTTCCTCAGTAAAGAACCACTTCAGCCCCAGTTGGCTTGGTCTTCGTCTGTAAGAGTCAGAATATCTGTGACCAGGCCGGTGCCAATGGTTTTGTTTCCATCTCGCAGGGTGAACCTCTGCCCCTTTTCCAGGACCATTGGCTGGCGGAGTGTGAGCATCAACGAGGTGTCCTCCCCTGGCATTATCATATCCTGGGGAAAGGAAAAGGCAGAGAGATGGATCTCTCAAAAGAAATACGCCACTTAAAATGCTTCACACTAATTATGGATTTTAATGGTCTGATAAATGCTTACACCTAGAATACAAACACGTTTGAAGACTCAAAATGCACAACTTAATCCTGCATAAAAAAAAAGTAAATGAACAGCGTAAATGAGTAGCTATGCCATGGCTTGTGGATAAGATATCACCAATACAAACACTGTGTCACTGTGTCAGACATTACACTCACAAACTCATGTGCACGCAACAGGTCGGAAGTACGGATGCAAATTATCCATTAAATCATTAATCGTTAGTTGATTGACCTTATCGATCGATTAACAACTAATTGATAAGCAGCCAATTTTTTTTATTTTTTTTTAAAAGTCGTTTAAAAGTAACTTTTAAACTCAGGTATACACCACTCCATTTAACAAAAACAAAAAAAACCTGTGTAAAATTTTTGGAATTAATTGTGAATAATTTAATTTGATCAATTAAATTCTTAATCAAAAATGGATCAATAATCAATTAATTGTTAACATCCCCAGCAGCAACATTAAGAGTTAATTGAGAACAAGTCTGAAGTGATGTGATTACCAGTCACCATTATGTTGCTGTCGCTGGTTCTGTATGTCCAACCAGTTGTCGATGTCGCAGCAGATGCCTTTGGACATCCAGTCATATATCTCACTGTAGTTCCTGCCTACCAGCAGTTGTTGCATATTTTGTCTAAGCGTATTTTTATTGAGGCTTTTACTTTGTCCTTTGATCGCAAGCCAGTCCTCTCGGCACCTGTCATATTATTGTTAGGTTGCTTTTCCAAACAATACCCTGTGTTGTAATCCACTTCCTTCATTACTTGAAGCTGACTGTGACCTACTTTTTACGGCGGAACAGCGTTCGATTGCACATTTACCATCCGACCAAGACATCAGACTTTCTTTGAGTCAACCAAAGCTGTGCATAGGAACTCGGTACCGCATTGCAGAATGCTGAAAATTTGGAATACAAATGGGCACTGACCTTGTCAGCAGGCAGAGTGACTCTGCAGGCCATGTCCCAAGTGAGAGAGAACATGACGGGCATGAAGTTGGTGACAAATGGTTTGTGTCGGCCTCCTTCCTCCTTACTCAGGATATAAACCTAGAAAATGCATGTGCATAAAAACAACACAAATTAGTGGATTTTTTTATTTGTTCAATCAGAGCAGAAGAAAGCATTGAGCAGCGGCTCATCATCAAGTATTGATCTAAAGCAGCACTTTGGTCATTTTGACTGTCAGATTGTACACAGTGATGTAACAGAAGAGGTTGCTGACCTGTATAAATTCTGCCAAAAATACATTTAAAGCAAATTGATTAAAAATGTGTCAACTTCAGACCTGAGCCTTGACTTTCTGGTGAGGTCTGATGGATCCTGGTTTGCACATGACCATCCCCCTCCTCACGTCCTCCCGCTTGAGTCCGCGAACCAGAGCGCCCAGGTTATCTCCCGCCTCCGCTCGGTCCAGAGACTTGTGGAACATCTCAATACCTGAACACACAGATTTGATTAGATTAGATTTTTTTTATTGTCCCCGAGGGGGAATTTATTACAACCATTATATTTTTGAATTGTCTCTGTTTTCGTACACTGGATGTGAAAGAGCTCCAGCTCACCTGTTATCACAGACTTAAAGCTGCGATTGTGGCCCATAAATTCAGCATCTTCTCCTTTCTTGATGATACCCCGCTCCATGGTGCCAGTGACCACTGTGCCCCTTCCTGAAAGACAACCATTAAACTTTAAATTACAAAAAATGTACATTTTCATGCATCAGAAAACCTTTATAACCTTTGTATAATAGAAACTAAGTAGAATTTTTAAACTTTTAAATACATAGATAAATGATAAAATAACAGTGACAATAGTTTCAATTCAATTGGGCAAAGTTTTTCCTGCAATTTTTTTCCGTACCTGGGATAGAATAAACCCCCTCGACTGGCAGAAGGAAGGGTTTCTCCAGCTCTCTTTTGGGCAGAGGGATGTACGAATCCACGTACTCCAGCAGTTGCATCACTGCATTTATCCCAAGTTCAGGCTCTTTGTTCTGCAATAAAGCAAATCAGACAAATAAGATTACATTCAATCACATCAGACACTGCTGCAGCTGATAACTTCCCAAAACAGCCCGACCCAGTTGGTTGGTTGGGTAATGCATGACAAAGAAGACCTTCACCCACCTCCAGGGCGCAGAGGGCGGAGCCGACCACGACAGGCGTGTTCTCGCCGTCGTAGCCAAACTCGGTGAGCAGCTCGCGGATCTCGATCTCCACCAGCTCCAGCATCTCTTTGTCCTCCACGGCGTCTGCCTTGTTGATGAAAACCACCACGTGCTCCACGCCGATCTGCCTGGCCAGCAGGAGGTGCTCCCTCGTCTGAGGCATCTGGCCGTCGGTGGCCGCCACCACGAGGATGCAGCCGTCCATCTGAGCCGTGCCTGTGATCATGTTCTGGGGAAGACACGGTGGCGGTTGGATAAAAGAGCTCGACACGCTGGAACTTAAACGACGGATGTTTAAATGCATATAATGTGGAGATTCACAGGAAAGAAAATTACCTTGATGTAGTCAGCGTGACCAGGGCAGTCTGTGTGAGCATAATGTCTGTTGGCCGTGGTGTATTCCACATGCGAGGCATTGATGGTGATTCCTCTGGCCTTCTCCTCTGGCGCATTGTCAATGTCCTCGTATTTTTTGTAGTTAGCCCCACCAGCATCGCAAAGCACTGAGGACCGTAATTGAAATGTTAATGTCAACACAAACAAGCTTTTAAAATATAAAACTTTTGCCAAAAATACCAAAAAAAAAAGCCAATACAATGAAAAGCTCAAACGTCAGTGACTCTACCTTTTGTGATGGCTGCAGTCAGGGTCGTCTTGCCGTGGTCTACATGGCCAATGGTTCCAATGTTTATGTGGGGCTTTTCCCTGCTGTAGGTTTTCTTTGCCTCTGCAGCAAAGGTGCGCCGGCTCAATGGCAGAGCACACTAAATTGTCAAAAATAAATGAAGTCAAACACTGGCTGAGCCATCTATTGGCGCTTTCTGTGTTTAGACTGTGATTGGATGGATGTCTTACCAGTTTAAACGAGTTGCGCAAGAGGCTTGGGGAAGACAGCTGAAGGGCTGCAATGAAATCAAAATCGAAAACTTTATTCAAAACTGTGCTTTCCATTTTAACAAACTTAAGTTCAGATTTTGTTAAAACCAAACAATCAATCACAACAATCAATGCTTCAACATAGTAGCAATGCTGGTGACAGTGTAGCAGACTTTGTTCAAAAACTGGTTTTACGTCTCGACCAAGGATTGATGTTAACAAAACCACGTCTGCCACCATCGGTGAAAGCCATAATTTAACGACATTTTATAACCTCGATGGTTACATCAGGTACCTTCAAGGAACGCTGCAGCAGTGACATAAGCTAATGGATACATTTCAGTAGATGGTTTAGCTTTCTTCTACATAAAGGCTGATTTAATAGTACAAACAGAATCATGCAGTAGGATGGTTTTCGAATACGTTTCGACCATCACTCAGTGTTCTCATTCATCACAGCTAAATCGTATATTGTAAGCTAACATTCTTAGTAACGTGACCTTGCTCTGTATTTAGCAGAAACAAGTCATCAATTGTGTAAAGCTCACAGTTAAACGAACGACAAACACTTCCTCGTGCAGCGGACTAAACGGGTTAAAACGAAATTGGAATGTATAATCAAAGCACACAAGTCAATGACAGTACATTCATTTTAATTTTTTACCGGAGAAACATGCACGCAATCCCACAAGCGCGGCCATCTTGGATGATGAGACTCGCCGGACGAGCAGCCCACTTCTCAGTAAGACTGAAGGCCATTGGCTGTTGTAAAAGTCGCTTGATGACGTCATATGCCGTTTGCCGAAATCATAATATACTTACCATACGCAATACGGTACATTCTAAGAAACCGCTCATGTCGTCGCAAAATGTAGAGTTGCCTAAATACGTTTAGGCCAATACAAGTACTTAAAATGTGTCAATGTCAATAACAGCATTCTCAAAAAGAAAAAAAGTATTTAAAAAAATGCAGCTGGAATTGCTTTTGGTCGTATTTTTCTTTTTCTTTTTTCTTTTTAAAGCAACCAAGTCACCAATTTGGCAAAAATGTGAAGAAGCAACTAACGTTTCCTCTTATGTAGTTTAATTGCAGCATGTACCGACATCTTGAGGTCATTTTACCCATTTTACTCGTAACCATGCGCTCAGATTGTTTTTCTATTTAAATAATTATAAATATATATTATTTTGATTGATATGTGTGTGTCCCCACGTATTTATGGCATAAGTGAAGAAGTTTTTTTGTTTTTTTCTAACTATGCAGCCGTAACTACATGTAACTTCTCTACCAGTCGCCAAAATTATCTGGATGCTGAACGTAGTTTCCAGAAATTACCTTTAATTATCTAATAGACAAATACTCACGCTTCATCCTTAATGATACACGTGTTTTAATGCTTTAATACGTTACAAACGGTACTATGCATCGTAATGTTATAATGAAATAAATAGTGGAAGGTTTAAATAGAAATTATCTATTCTCAAATTAGGTGATGTGAACGTAATTGCCAGTTTGTTCAAAGGTTTACGGTACAAGATGGCTGCCCCCATGCCACTCGTGAGATCAGCTAGCTAGAATGTTCTAGCTACTTCGTGTTTTCGTGTGTATAAGGGGGAGTTGACTTAGTGGCAGCCTTTTAAGACACATGTAGATTTGATTGGTGTGGTCTTGCTGCGGACTCGAATAGGTAAGTCGGGACTTTACTTTATCGTGAATGAGATTACTCGCTTCTGATGTCGTGTTTATTTACTTCTTTAAACATAGCTTAACTCGAGCTAGTGTGGTTTTAGTCATGTGTCGTGTGATTGTCGTAACTCTGGCGCTATATCTAATGGATTTTTTTTTTTAAAAAAATACACTGCTTGTGGTTCGAGATCGGCTTTTATGTGATATTTGCAGTCGCGTTCAGTTTTCCCCGACCGTAAACGGTAATATATATCTGCAGTAGTTGGTTCCTCTATACATAGCCTATGTGCCCGGGTTTTGTCCTGTGCTGGCGGACCTCAGCCTTTAAGTAGTTGCATCTTACCTGCCTACATGTGTTGTTTTTCTGACCAGCTCTAAAGACATATAAGACACATCATGGCCGAAGAAAACAGAGAAAGCAGAAGATACCCCCAGAATCTCCAGGGTCTGTTACAACTTGCAGTGGATGCTGGGTCAGCTTCAGATGGACCAGCCCCTGTTGAACCCATGTCAGAGGAGGTAAATGGCCGGTTTATACAAATTCACGGTTAAAGTCCTTGAGTTGACACACACACACACACACACACACACACACACACACACACACACACACACACACACACTTATGTGATTAGCATCTTAATGAAAACTTGTACCATTGTTCTTTTTTTTTCTTGTTTTTTTTTTTTTTTTTTTAGAGGAAAGTGTGGCTGCAACAAGCTCTAGCAGAAGTTGGAAGAGGACAGATGAATGAAGTGGAGCAGATGAAACAGTGCTTGGTTGTATTGCGCCAAGATGGACCGAGCGAGAGAGATGGAGAGGACAGGGAGGAAGAAGACGACAATGAGCAGGAGACAGCTTTCGAGATTCTGTCAGACCTTTGTGAGAACCTGGACAATGCGAGAGGTGGGAAAAATTTGTCTAGCTCAATTACGGATTTTCTAGCCGAACTGCAAATAAGATGAGCACCTTTTTTCCCGTTTACTAATCATGCCCTTTATTTCTCTGCATCACAGACCTGATGGTTCTGGGTGGACTCGACCTTTGCGTCTCCAAGTACCTGTGTCATGATCAGAGTGGACTGAGGTGGCGCGCCGCCGACCTCATAGCTTCCTGTGCACAGAATATGCCACAAGTGCAGGTTCACTTGCTTGGCATTGGGGCTCTTCCGAAATTGCTGAAGCTGGCAGAGTCAGACCCGCACCCCACTGTCAGAGTAAAAGCTCTCTTTGCTGTGTCATGTAAGTATCAAACAGAAGCAGACAGCAATTTGTTCAGGTGGCTCTAATGTTGTTGAACAGTTGCAGTGACTAATTGCTCACACAGGATGGACCTGGTGTAAAACATTAAGACTAAATGGAAATGCTGACAGATTTTGTTTTTACCTTAGGCCTCGTTCGGGAGCAGGAGGCCGGACTCAAAGCTTTTTTGTCCCACGATGGCTTCTCGGTACTGATGCGGGGCTTGCAGGCAGAGAACGAGAAGCTCAGGACCAAGTCGGCGTTCCTTCTGCTCAACCTATTGACTTCCCGTCCTGAACAAAAAGGTATAGAATAAAGGAGGATTGAAAAAAAAAAATTTTTCAAACATAATTTGTGGCATTGACAAAAGGTTTTGAAACAACTCTTTGTCTCTTTTTTTGTTTCTCGAAAGAGTATGAAACAATTATCAAAAAAAAATAAAAATATTTTGAATAGATGTGTGTTGTTCTCAATTATTATCGAAGCAATCAGGTTTATGTTGTTACGATTTGAAATCAGAGACTTTTTACCATTGAAGCCTATCAGACTTCCTTCTGTTTTAAATTCAGTATATACCTAAAGATTTCATTTCCACCCCCTCTGCAGACACCGTGGTCTCCATGGGCATGGTGCAGCAGCTTGTGTCTGTCCTTCGCACACCACACTCACCTGTACATGAACACGTGCTGGCTGCCCTTTGCTGGTAAGAATTACCCTCAACTTAAACAGCTGTGTTTGTCAACTCAGCGTGGAAGTTGGCATTTTCCCAGTGGTCACATGTTTGACCATTCACTCTCTGTTCTGTGATGCCTGTCCAGTCTGGTAGAAGACTGTCAACAGGCTCTGACAGACTGCAGGAACCCTTCTCTCGACCTCGAGGAGTTTCTAAGACAGCGATCAAGAGAGCTCAAGGGAAAAGAGGAGAGTGAGGTAAGTTGATCTAAGAGGAATGCCATTGAGAAGTTTTCATGTTTTTTACTTGACTGTGCTTTTAGCTGAGACGTCAGCTGCAGCAGCATCGCTTCCAACATTTGTAAAGATGACGTTTTGTTTCCCACAGGAAGAGCTGGTATTCTGTGAACGCTTGAGGGCCTTGTGTTTCCAGAGGCAGCAGTCAGAAGACAATGGAATGGATCGCTAGTGTTTCTTTCACATTACACTTGTCTTTTTCTTTTTGATCTTTAGTTTTTCCGTGTGTAATGTTGTAACAGAACATTCATGAGACTGTTCATGGGTGTGATCATGGCTACATTTGTTTCTGTTACGGCAGACGCTCCTTGAAACTTGGTATTAAATCCATGTGCTGGATTTTGTTCTCCCAATGTCAGCCAAGTTCACTGTAAAATGTTTAAATTTACTTGTCTGATAATAGAGGAAACGACAGAAGCTGTGTATATCAGATTTCTGCGAAGCTTCAGCATTTGTTTTAGTCCATTTTCCAAAAACTTGACAACTATTTAGTTTCCTTGGTTTTCAAAGCATATTTATTGTTATAAGTCAATAGTATTTTTATGTACATATTACGAGCTCACATGTCAAAAAAAAAAATCTGTCAATACATGAACTTGTACACATACAAACGACATTTGTATCAGTCACAGAATAAAAACACCACTACCAACTGATGGTGAAGTTTCTATCATTTTTGCCTGGATACTGTTATTTTAAAGCATTGCAGTTGCAGTTTTGACAAAAACAACAACAGGAATGCAGGAGTGACACATTAGTTGTTTTTGTTTACTATTATGGAAGAAGACAAGTCGTGGCAATATAGCCAATGACAAGGTATAGGTAAAGTTTACACAAATAATTACATTTCAGTGGGAAAACTGATTAAAAAAAACAAATTGTAATGCCACAGTTTAGGACCGCTTCCATTTTGAAAAGTCATCTTTGTTCTCAGAAGCCTTTACATCACCCAAAGCTATTAGTAGCTGTGCCAGATAATAAGTGGACATGATGACATATTCGCTATTTATTGACGGTGCGATCACCTGAAAAACCTGCAATGCCAATGTAATATCTGACACCACGAACGACACACTTCCAAGCACCGTGAGCACCTTGCGAGTTCTGATGGCCAGAGAGGCCATCAGAACAATCAAGAAAACATAGACGGCCACTGCGGGAACCAGTTTGTCCCCGTCTTCTGCTTTTTTTATGAATGGATGCAAGAAGAAATAAACCCCTCCTCCACATATGAACAAGATCAGATATAGGAACCACAATGAGGAGGAAGAGGAACGTTCTGCATAAGAGCCGGTCATGAAGGTGATTGAATACAGCATATGAGCCACAGCAAACGCGACCATTCCTGAAAGAAAAAAATGCAAATATGCAGGTCTTAGTAGACAGGACAAATAATATTTTTACCATAGAACCATGTCTGGTGTGGAATCTAAGGTGCATAGTTCAATGTGAACACAGAAATGTACACCATCCAAAAGATGTCACGGCACGTACCGAGCAGGAAGTGCTCCCGCCACACCAGGCACCAGTCTCCGACAGCAGAAAAGACCAAACCTCCCACCACGCCCAGGAAACTCTGACCTCGATTCCAGCTCAGCACTACAGCAGCCAACAGGAGCACCGGTGCTGCCTTGACACCCGCAAACAAGACGGATCCCGGAAAGTCTGGATCCACCAGGTAGAAGAAAATGGCGGTGGACAAAAAGAAGGGCAAGAGAGAAAGAAACAGGTGGCAGGACTGATGGGTAGAGGGGAAAAAGGAGGAGAAGGGGGTTTCACAGTTAAAATAAGTGAGTCCACAGAGGTTGGCTGAAACATTAATATATGATTACATGTGGTAATACACTAAAAGATTGAATGATGATAATAGAATAAATGATGTAACTACTGTTGAATAAGGAGTAAAGTTAAAATTGTGTGGGTACCATGTTTCTCTTCTGCCTCCTGTCATAGGCGTGAGTGTCAAGGATGTCCATTGTCCAGTGTCTCAGTCAGATGGAGCTGTCCTGCGTGGCTCTATGCGTCTTCTTCTGTCCTTAAATTTCCGCTTTTCCGTCCTTTTTCGGCAGCGCCAATAAATCCTTCACGGGTGTTGGTGTCCTGTTCTCCTCCACTGTACCTCGACCGTCCACCTCTCGCACTGTTGCTTTTTCTCACTGCTGAACTTTGGACTGATCTTTGCCCAACTATAGCATCCTGATAATCAATGTTTTATGTTCAGTGTTTTTAGTTTGCATGGACGAAAATGTGACCGCAAGCCTCTGCTGTGGAAAGGTTTGGGTGAAATCAACAAACAAGGGGGCAAAGATGAACTTGTACGCATACTGTAAACTGTTTTATTTCTGTTTTATGACAGAAATAAAAGTCATTAATAAATCCTTCTAATCATTGTCTAATTTTTGTGAAATAAGCTAACGCAAGCTATTCACTTCAGCAACCACATGGCTGATGTCCAGACTACCATGACAAATCAGGAAACACATTTTATCACTTACAATTTCTTTGAAAAAAAAAGAGGCTGTTTTTTAAAGACAAAAATAGGGATTTGCTATGAGTTTAATTACAACAGATTGCCTTCCTCAGTTTACAACAGGCTGTCATCAGACCAACACATTAGTTTACTATATTTTTTTCACCCTTTGATAAAATCGTGTCTACATATTGTGTTCTAACAAGCAAAACTGGTTAGGGGCGGGGTTTTGCTTAAGTGTGACAGAATTCCACTCAACTGTGGAAGGCAACAATGATTAACCGAGGCCTCTCTCATTCAGACTTTGAACAGTCCTTGTCCACGGTGCCTCGGATCGCGTGCTGCTTGTTTCAGGGGCAGCAATCAGGGGTTCAGGAATTATCTGGTGAGTAGAGCAATAAAGAGAAACTATTAACAGAGAGACTGAAAGAGATTCAGCACCTAATAAGGTCCGAAACTGACGTGTTTTCTCCTTTTTCTTGTTAAATTGCAGGAGGGTTTGTTTTTTCCCTTGGCTGCTTCCTGAGCTCAGGACATGGCAACCACCACTTGCTCTCAAAAGATTGGAGTTGTAGGATACGGACATCTAGGTGTGAGCCACCAACCTTTACTTTTTGACAGCAATCATTGGATAAAATATTTGTACTAATCTTTATAGAGGCAAATAGAAGTGCTGTTGCAGTAAGAAGTGTGCTGTGTCTCTGCGTGTGCATTAGGGCAGTTCCTGGTGGAGAGGATACTTGAAGATGGGGCAGCCGTCGGTCTGACTCTGGCGTTTGTTTGGAACAGAAACGCTGACAAGCTCAAAGGTTCAGTTCCTGATGAGTTAATACTTAGAGATCTCTCGTCCTTTGCAACCAGGTGCTGTGCACATCGTCTTCAGCGACTTTAAACACATTTAAAACACAGCATCATCGCACCCCCCGCCCCCCTCCCCATGTGCCACCAACGTACACTTTTTGTCTCTGTGCTTCACAGGCAGTGTGATGTGATCGTGGAGGTGTGCCATCCGAATATAGTCAAAGAGTTCGGGACCCAATTCCTTTCACGGGGTCACTTCATGGTCAGGAATTGGTTTTATGTCACTCATTTTGTTAAGGGTGGAGAACAAATACATCAACATCACTGGCAATTGCTATAGGCAACAGGAAGAGCAAGTTGCAAGTCGTATCATGTTGTAATGTTTACAGATTAGAGAAAACATGTAATACAATCAACCACAACATTACTATTCAGACTGGGGAGATATGACTGATCAGCTTCATTTAGGAAATTGCTCAAGTTGCTGCAAGGGGCCAGTATTGGATACAAAATTATTTTTTTGCAGGTTGCATAGGACCAATATTTGTTTTTGTCAAACAGTAGATGGCGAGCCAGAGCACAGTTAAAAGGAACTGCTCAGACTGAAACGCATCTGTCCAAATGCGATTTGAAGCTACCTCCCGAAGGTGGTTTCAAGCCGTTTTGCAAAAATCGGATTTCATGTGATTTGTGACTGTTCAGACTACAAAAGAGCCATCCGGTTTCAATCTGGATGGGCTAAAAATCGGATTTTGGCCGGCAGTATGAACGCGCCCAAAGACAGACAGACAAACTCACTAACATTAGAGAGATGGGCGTATAAATGAGCAGTATAGTTGTGTAGGGCAATAAAGTTGATAACTGCTATCATCCACACTTCTTGTAAATACGTGGACTGACCATGATACGGTCCAATCTAATATTAACTTACTTAGACAAAAAATAAAATACAGCCATCGCACTTACGTTTCCTTAGCAACTTGTTTGCAGGTGAAGTCCACGGCATAACATGTGCAGCCCGGTGAGAAGACGGTCGCAAAAACGTTTAGCTTGCTACTGGCTCACAAGAAAATGGCACTGTGGAACTTTGCCAACGTGCGCAAGTCACAACAACACCAGCTGGATAATTCCACAATGATTTGGCAAAGCAGAACTTCTAGTTACACTCTGCACACCTTAATAATGACGATTGAGAATCTTGCATTATGATTGGGTGGGCAGTAAGTGACAACAAGTACGGTGGCTCGTGATAAACCAAACAGACCATCATATTAAGACAGACGCTCTTTATCATTGAATAATAAAATAATAAAATAATAAAACGAAAATGAAATAATAATCGTATTCAGTTACTATTATTGCAGGTATTGAGTCTACTGGCATACATAATGTAATATACTAAACAGTAAACGATTAAAAGAACGCATTAAACAGTAACAGATTTTGATTACATCTAACCAAAACAAAACAAATAACTGATGCTGCAAAATTTACAATTTTGCCTTGTAAAATCGTACGTTTGTTTGTTTTTTACATATTCAAAAATCGAGCAACGGAAGGGAAATCATTTCCACATTAGGAATTTTCCACAAAATATATGCCAGGTTGTTGTCTGTGCTTAGAGGTGAAGACTTAACATCTAATGGTTCTCTCAGGTGGGCTCTCCCTCTGCCCTCTCCGATTGTGACCTGAACCAGAAGCTGCGTCAGGCTGCTGAGAAGTCTGGCAGGACACTCTACATCCCCAGTGGGGCGCTGTGGGGAGGGCAGGACATCCAGAGGTTAAATGACAGCGGAGGCTTGAAGGTAACAATTGCATTGAGGGCATTGTATGAGGGTGAACTCCAGGAAACCAATGAATTATTTTATTCCAGCTGCCACAATGTGAGAGCCTTCTTCACTTCTCTTGTCTCCAGGGTTTGTTCATAAGGATGTCCAAGCATCCATCCTGTTTCCGGCTGACGGGAGACGTGCTCTCCGATTGGACGGAGGACGAAGGCCGCCGCGTTTTATTCAGCGGATCCGTGGCGGAGCTTTGCCCACTGGCTCCCAACAACGTCAACACCATGGCAGCAGCAGCTGTGGCAGCAGGAACGCTCGGCTTCACCGGCGTCCGGGGAGAGATTGTGTCAGACACGGCGTGAGTTTTCCTAAATGTCGGATTGACCTTGATGTTGATTGCCCCGCTCAGACTTTTCTATGCCACTCTCGGTTGCAGGCTAAGAGACTTTCATGTGGTGGAAGTGGAGGTGACCGGTCCTGGTGGCTTCTCAGTTAAGACAGTGAGAAGGAATCCAGCCTCTCTTGGAGCTGTTACTGGACGAGCAACATACACTTCCTTCTGGAATAGTTTACTAGGTGAGTAAAAAAAAAAAAATTATGACAGAGAAAAAATAATAATATCGGCTTGTAATAATTGTGCCTCTGTAGCTTAATTACATACAAAAATATCATTTAGGCATAGAAGTTGTTTAATTATAACATTAATTATAATCAAATAAACGAATTTGCCAAACATAAGCACTTGCAATCCATTTGACTGAAAAATGCAGTTTTCTTCCTTGGAGTTCTTTTTTTTTTTCAATGTAAACGCAAATAATTATGATTTTTACTTACTTCTAATACATTGTTGAAAACTTAATAATCAGATCAGGCGGCAGAACAAAAACTTAATTGTTTCCTTTTCTGTTTTTCTTTCATGTCAAAGTTTGCAAAGGCCACGGTGGTCGAGTTTACTTGTGCTGAAGTGGAGAACAAACACGACAGGATCAACTGCTACACATCCAAGAAACTGCTCATATTTTATAGGTACTAGATAATGTAAAAAAAACAAAAACAAACTATCACCCTGGTCAATAAACAACATGCACAAAGAGGACAAAGACAAGTCATTGCATCAAGATATATACTATATGTATTTTTTTCTCTTTATTATAAGTTCATTTGGTGCATTTTAGCAAACGTTAAAACTCTAACAGGGGGCGTGAGCTCACACCCAATTAAAACCATTGTTTTCTTCCTTAACAGACAGGAAGCCACTCTTCAGGTAGCCTTGTGTCATTGTCTTTACCAGACAAACATCATTTCCCTTTTGTCCCTCCCTCTTGTTGCACCTCTGCTGCGCTCAAAAATACTTGGCAAAAACAGGGAAGCCCAGGAGTAACCATGTTCACACGTGCACAAACGGAGAATACGGCGTGTAAGGAGTGTGACGCTACTTGCGGGTGATCGTCACTGAAAGGCTGTGGTCAAAAGTATCCCCAAACAATGCAACTCTCATCATCAGAAATAACACAGTGTTTTTTTTGTTTTTGTTTCACCTCTGCCATTTGTACAGTTCTGTTTATCTGTGACATTTTTTTTCCCCATTTTGGGATATTTGCTGTAAACAAGGCATTTGCAGGGAAGACGAAATTGGCACAAGCAAAGTGAGAAGTTCACCCTTAAATTCCATTATGCACATTTTCCCTCTAACCCCTTGTGTCATTTCTTATTTTGGATTACAACAAAGTGTCATTTTTCTGAATCTTAAAATATTAGCGGGTGAGTTCATGAACTAGCTAGCTCATGAACTGAGGTGAAGTGAATGGGTGCGAATCAGTGGGTCCCCTGCAGCATGTGAAACTGCTGATGATCTCATCCTGCTCTAACACTGTCCGAGAAAAATCTAGGGTTTATTTTTTAAGTATCTATTTTTGCACAAGTACAAAAGGTTTATCCTAATATATATATATATATATATGTATATTTTTTTAAACTTTAGGCCTATGGTGTCCAGTGTTAGTACTTAGTACACTTAAAAAAAGAAATCCAGCAACCTTGATTTGTTCTCCGTGTTGAGCTGTTGTTCAGCACTTTAGCTGCTGCAATTTCTCCAGTAAGCAAACCCCTGGGTGCACTGTTGCTGTGGCTGAAACAACAACAACAACGACAACAGCGACGACGACGACGACACAGCATTAAACTGATAGATATCATTAAAGGTTCTGAGGTACACACGAGTTGGGAAGACACTGATAGTGATGCATTTCTTTTCCACAACAAGGCAAAATTCACGTTTTCATAGTAACATACAGCTGTACTCGTTCAGGCTACGATGTTTCTGAGTGCACGGATGACGTGGCTGTCACCCCCCCCCCACCCCACCCAAAAAACAAACAAAAAAAAACTGCTTCCCTCGAAACGTTTTGCATGTACTGTACATGCGTTCACGCATCTCAGTTTTTGTCGCTGTCGCCGTTTCCACTGGTGGCATTGAGAGCCGCCGACTTGTTTTTGTACGGCAGGGCGTAGGGCTGGCGGATGTTCACCCGGTCTTTCTCCGCCTCCAGGTCCTCGTCGTAGCGCTCGTCCTCGTCGTTGTCCTCGTTCTCGCTGTGGTGCGGCGACGAGTGGCGGGACAGCGCCGGAGACGGCGGCACGGAGGCCGGCCGCGGGTAACGGAAGCCTGAGGCCTGAGGGGAAGGAAAACCGAGTACGTGCTGTGATGTCAGGTGGTGCACTGGGGGTGCAAAGAGTGAACGTCATGAGGGGTGGACTCACTGAGGACGGCTCCTGAAGCTCGTACATGTAGGTGTCAGGGAAGGCTTTAGCCAGAGCCATGTGACGGGCAGATACATAATACTATTGGAAGGAAAAAGGAGAGATTATTATTCTCATTCTTATTATTTTTTAATAATAATAATGATACAATTATTTTGATCATACTGCCTCCAGACCAAAGTGGTCACTATGGATTCCTACTAGGTTAACAATTAATCGATTGTTTATTTAAGAATTTAATTGATTAAATTAAATTAGTCGCAATTAATTATTTTATTTTTTTTTACAGTTTTTTTTGTAAATTGCTTGGCGTATACCTGTGTACCTAGAACAAGTTACTTTTAAAAAACTTAAAAAAATAAAAAAAAGTTGTTTAAGTTGAAATATGACCCATTAGAATTCAACCTAAAGTCAGAGGATAAATGTTTTGGGTGTTTTTCCTGTTCTCTACTGTAAAAATGGGTCACATTGGACCTTCAACATTATTGAAGGGTTAAATAATAATGTGTCCCTTTGCTCGTTTTTCATTGTGAAATTTAGGTTCTCAGGAAAAATCGGCGCTTATCAATTAATCGTTAATCGATCGATAAGGTCAATCGACTAACGATTAATGAATTAATGGATAATTTGCATCCCTAAGTCCTACCCTGCCAAGGTATCTCCAGTCCAAGAGGTCACTCAGACGCTCTGTCCGGTTCCTCTGGATGATGCGCTGGCGCCGGCTCTGCTTGCAGAACTGAAACAGGTAGGAAGTGAGCTGGTTACAGGACTCGTCAACCCCTCGAAACCGCCGGTCCAGGATGTAAATACCTGTTTAGAAAACAAAGCGCAACAGTCAACATTTATTCTAAAAAAAAAAGAGAGAAGACACATTCAGGAATGATGATGGTGATGGTTGGAAAAACATAAATAGAACCAAACACAAGACGATGAGAAAGGCACCGTATGCTGAGGGATCTGCTATGTGCTCCTCCATGAAGCAGCCAAAACCGGACAGGTTGGTTGACACCGATGGAATTCCCATGACTGTGCACTCGGCTGACAAACAAGACAAACAATGCACCCTCGTTAATAGTTATGATTGACTGATTGATTGATTGATTGATTGATACTTTATTCATCCCTGAGGGGAAACTCACACATTCCAGCAGTGTATGGAATTAAAAGTATGCAATAAATAAATAAAATTACATAAAGTGTGGGATAGTTATGTAGTATGTTTGTCTATGTGTTATGTATTTATATGGCTATCTGCCTAGTATATGCATATGTATTATATATGTGCGGTGTTTTATGTTTTTACTTTTTTTATTTTTATTATTATTTATTATTATTAAAATAAAGTTTATTCATTCATTAATGTATTCACATCACACACTCAATATATCGTGTCGTTGCGGGAGTCCTACCGGGCGTGTAGCCCCACGGCTCGTAGTAAGAGGGGAAGACGCCGAGGTGACAGCCTCTCACAAAGTCCTCATAGTCCATCGGTAGCAATGGCGAGGTGGACGAAAGGAACTCTGGGTGGAAGATGATCTGAAAGAAACAAACGCTCAGCATCAGAGGTGGCTGTGCTCCAGCGAAGCCATACGACACGGTCACGCCGTAGCAATGGCAGAATCCTGGCACCAGAGGCGCTGTGATTCCTGCCCTGCACCAGATGTGGAAAAACCAAAGTGAAAAACTGCGCCAAGCTCGGCTGTTGGTGGCCGAGAACTCTGATATGGGTCTTTTGGTGACAGCCAACGCACCTTGATGCGGTCGGCAGAGCTGTTGAAAAGGCCGATACGGCGCACGCAGGTCAGGATGGGGTCGCTGCTGTCCTCCAGCATGTTGTGGGTGCAGATGGGGGGCTGACACTGTCTCTGAGTGGCAAAGATGGCGCGCTTCATGATGGTGAAGTCATCCTTGTCCAGCATTTTGGACACGTCCGGCAGCTGTCCGCTGAAGATTGGAAGAAAAAAAAATACGGTAAACAATTTAAACAGTTTTTTAGCTTTATAGTTTTGTTTTAGTGACGCAAAAAACAAGGCCACTTGCAACAACTGCCACACAAGCATTTACAGTATATAGATGAATACAATTGATGTTTTGTTTTGTTTTTTTAAAGGCAGGCTTGCATTAGGAAACCATTAAAATACCACAAACTTTATATTTCTTAAAAGCATATTCTGAAGAGGCGATGCCTTTCCTCTTTGTTTGCCATTCAGAGCACACAAAACAGCTACACAACCCATCCCAGAGGCACTGCATGCATGGCTCACTCTATTTTATTTATGATCCACGTGCAATTTCCATTTGAAAAATATGTGGCAAGGTATTGACATACATGTATATATTTATAGCCCTGCAAGCAATTTAATGGAATACCAGCCAATTTTGAGCTCTTGTGCTGCAGCAAGCAACAGACATGAAGAATTCATCACATTTTTCCAAATCCATGGGCAGATTTGCCACAGATCACCAAAGGCAGGAAGCAATTTTTAAACCATTTACATTTAACAGAGCAGTTTACTTACACCAAAAGCGACTCGTACAGCTTTTTCCCAAAGCGCTCCTTCACCGTCTGCGCTGTGTCCCTGTCAAAAAAAACAATTGAGGTTAAAGACACAGCCCAGAAGGTGAAACTGCAGTGGCGTGTTGTCCATCTTTATCTGTGGACTTAGCAGAAGCTCACCACAGCTGTTTCCGGACCGCTTGGCCCTTCAGAGTCTCCACATTGAAGTTGTTTGTACGGGCGGGCATGATGAAGAACGCAATGACCGTCACGTCGCTGTGGTTGACCTGCAATGTGAAGGCCAGACAATGATAATGATTGGAGTTCTTTAACAAAATACACACACACACACACATATTGTCTTTTAGTCCAACGCACAAACTTACTCTGAGTAGATAGTTGAGTCTGGCTAAAGCTTCCAGGAAGACGTCCGCTCCCTTGTTGGAGAACTCGTACCTCCCGGCAATGAAGAGGAACAGACACTTGTCCAGATTGAAGTCCAGGTGCCTGGAGGTCCATTCAAACACAGAGGCAAAGTGTGTCACTCGCACTCGTGGCACGCGCAGCTTTGCTTTTTCATTTTGTTGCCATTGCCTGCAGTGAAAGTGCTGTGCTGTATTATGGTGGCGAGTTCCCCTGACCCATAGAAGTGGCCCCGGACGAACTCCTGGATCCGATTTTTGCTCTGGGCGTGAAGATTCTGGAACTCGTGCACCGCGGAGAATTTCTTGACATTCAGCCCGTTGGGCGTGACGATGTCTGCGTGGGATTGAATCAAGCATTGGTTCGGATTTTTCTTTCTTTTCTGTATCCATTTATTTGCTACTATTACGATAGGAAATGACTTGAATGAAATGTGGCTAGTTTGCACTGTGAAAAGATTCCTGGTTTGCTTGTGACTGAATTCTCAGCTACACACCTGGCTTCCTCTTGAGGAGGTACTCTGCCTCGATGGCTGTGATCTGGGACACGGTGGTGAAGACGTGGGCGCAGTGGGCGGCGGCCCGCTCCAGACAGTAGCGGTGGTAGATCTGCCGGTCGCCCGCTTCCTTGTCTACATTGAACTTGGCGAGAGCAAAACAGGGAGAAGACAGGTTACCCCGTCTGAAGGGTTCTTCTGGACGTCTTGACTGTTTCTTATGGTTTGATGGCTTTTGTCTACTCTGCTCCTTCTTCTTGGAACAAAAAGACTGGAAATTGACTAAGCTCATTCCTTTACACCCAGACTAAGAGCACTTGAGACAACCTCCTCATATTGTAACCATTTTGTTTTTTTAATATTACTGTAACTGTTGATTGTGAATCGCCGAAATGTTTAAGTTTTGCTGCCTGTTGGAAAAGAGGTTTTTAATCTCGATGGGGCTTTCCTGGTAAAATAAAGGTTAAATAAATAAAAAGAATAAAAAAAACTGTTTACACTGTTCAACCAACCCCTGTTCACATGATCTGGGATTCCTGGTGAGAACAAGTAGGCAAATGTGAGACACGTTCAAACAGAGAGCAAGAAACTGGTCCTGCATGTTATCGGGAATGCCTCATTTATTTCAAACCCTATCATCATCAATGACTTAACTTCCCTTCTCATGTCCTGTGCCTGCCTGTTGTGACACTACCTTGAACGCGCTTTAGAAACTGATTTCTTATCACCTTATCTCACACTTGCACCGGCCGGGCAGGTGTGACAACAAAGAGCTTGAAAACAAATGAGGAAAAATAAACCTAAATCGCCAATAAAAACCCTTGGCGACCTGAAACAATAACAAATCTAATCTATGAGGTGTTGACCGTGTGTGTTTTAAGGTGCACATGTATTTAGAAATATTAAGGCCTAACAGTTAATTTAATGTTTTAGATGTTTACAAGCATTATTTTTTATCGAAAATTGTTTCCTGGTTGACCGGGGAGGAAACTGCAGTTAAACATTGTTTCTTACCCGCCCGTCATCGTTTGCACTCAGCTCACCTCTGTCTGAGAAACTGGAGACGCTCCAGTTGGTTTTTAAATCTCACTTTTAAAGGCAATGTGTTGTGCTATGTTAAGGAATGATGAAGGAGATGAGATGATGACCAGCTAAAAAATAATACGCAGACACCGTCAAGCTACTAATGCACATGTCCAACACCTGGAAAATGGTAGAACGACAAACAATCTGCTGTTTTAAGTGGCTTTTGGGTAATTATCTTCAGAGCAACTAAACCAAACCAGACTTCATTCATGGGGCACAGAGAATATCCATTAAAGCACCAAACCTATTATCAGTGGCCCAAAGGGTATTAATTAGGATAACCGTTCTTTAATAAGATTTGACTGCACTTTTTTTCAAGCCTTAATTATCCATCTTAAATCACAACAAATATTACTCAAGCAGTATAGAACTGCAGAACTATAGAACATTTTTAGACCGTTGCATCCCTAATAATTACGGAGGCCCAACGTACCTCTGCAAGTTTATTGTAGAAGTCCACGTTTCCAGCGCACAGGTATCGGCCCAGCAGCGTGGCGTGAGTGGTGAAAATGGTTGCAACGGGCAACTGCCTCTGTCTGCACAGGACGAGGCCCAGACCGGCCAGCCACTCATGGAAATGGGCCACGATGTGGGGAGGCTCCTCGCTCTGAGCTGCATACTGTGAAATCGGACAAGGCGAGTTGGCCATCGGTGAAAAACGTTGGACTTTCTGTTTGAACGTCCACCGGTGAGCCGCTCCACGGTTTTAAAAGGGTCGCTCTTTATCGCTCCTCTCTGACCTCTCCTAGCAGCCAGGCCGTCAGGAAGCCAAACAGCACAGCGTCGTTGGCCTCGCGGTCGAACCACGGCACCCCGATGTCGCACAGCTCCCACAGCTCGCTCTTCCAGGTGTCCAAGGACCACGCGGTGAAGGCGACGTCGATCAGGACCACGTACGGGCTGCCCTCAATCAGCCACCGCCCAAAGTAGACCTGGGAAAAAAAAAAAAAAAAACAGATGGGAAAAGGATGAAAGGGGATAAAACTTGAACCGTTCTCAAAAAATTGTGAGTTAAGTGAGAAAAGTTAGAGCAATAGACTGATAAGCTAATTAATATTTAGTTTTTTTTTATGTTGCCGTTGCTTAAGCTAGTCAGTGTCTGATTAACAATAACAACTCAGGTCTGAAACTGAAAATTATGTTTACTGTGTAGTCTGTCTGATTGTATCTAAATCACTTCAGACGCAGCAGAACTGCACTGCTCTGACTGTATTAATGAAGGTCCTAAATACACAGTGGGAAAAAATTTTTTCACAGTACACTATTAAGTTTCTCTTCCAGTTAAATGTCGTGACCCGGAATCTCTTCGGGGCGAAAGAGGTGCTGCTTCATCATGTGATTCAACGTGAAGGTGTTTTCTGGGCCCCGCGTTCCCTTTAAAGCAGCGCCGCTCGCTCCTTTTCGCTCTGAGCCGCGGCTCCTCTCCATTACCCCGGCGACACAAAGCATTCAAAGTATCGCGCACACACCGGCGGCTATCTATTTCTGGCGTGCCGTCTGCGAGAAACAGAGACACGGCGATACAACCCCTAACCTTTATGAGGGGAAAATGTCACGGGGTGCGGAGACGTGGTCAGGGACAGAGCGGCCCTGGCGGAGGGCACGTGGCTGAGGTCTGAAAGAGGAGCCAGGCAGAGGGATTCTAGCGGGAGGTTTATTCTGACTATAAACAGAACAGACACTACACGCATTCAACGGCTCTCGAGGGCCGTCGCGTCCAGGAGTCGCTGGTTCTCTCCTCGAGCAGAACACGGCAAACAAAATTTAAAAAAAGCGGACTGAGAGGCGTCACTGTGCGCCCTCTGTGCGCGCGCTCGGGTACCTTGCAGCCGCTGGAGTTCATTTTCTCAATGGTTCTCTTCAAGATTGGGTTGGTGGGCTCGATGAGCTCCACCTGGGTGCGCACGTTGCTCTCCACGTAGGGGCCAACCAGGAAGTAGTTCTCCCCCCATTCCTCTGCAGTGAGGCGAGCTTTGGTCTGGATGACGGTGTAGATGCCTCCGACTGTGCGCGCACACACGAGAGAAAAACGAAATGTGAAAATCCATGTGTCCGACAACTAGCGTTTCAGACGGGGAGAATAATCTCGAAACGGATGACAAAATAATAAAGTACATTTTTTCACCGTCGACTGATCATACTTGCCTTTGTTGGCTACTTCCCAGGCAATTTCAAAAAGAACGGCGTCCTCTAAATCAAAGTCCTCGTCCCACTCCTCAAGGCCCGAGAGGGACGTGACGGACAGGCTGCGAGCCAGCGGCATGCTGGGGAGAGAAAGAAGAAAAAAAAATAGGGAAGAGGGCGTATTTAGATGGCAGCTCCATGAGATTACACACACACACACACAACGCCTCAAGTTAATTTCAGAATTAATGACAGGTAATTATCACTGCAGCTTGAAGTTTCAAACTTTGCCTGGAAGGGAAAACCGCACAAAAAAAAACACCTGATAGATTAAAGATTTGTAGGTGAGAATAGACGTTGCATAACCTAAAATCGGAGGTGGCAAAAGGCTAACTGTAGTGTAATGACACATTCTTCTTCGTTATTCTCTGCGTCACGTTGCCTCATCCCCGTTTAGCAACACACGTACAGTATTGTAGCATTGTGACAAAAAAAACTCTCTCACTTCTCCGACTCAACACTTCAGTTGACTTTGCAGCAAAGGAGGTGCCTGTGGTGAAACCTGACACATGTGGAAGTGGTTTTCTGGTCGTGAATCATATTTTTAAAAGATATAACCTTGATGACACGAAACAATGAGGAATTCCGTTTAATTTGAGGAACGTGTTTGTTCATGTGTGAGAAGCACTATCGGTATATTTTGCTCCTCAGGGCAAAATCGCTCTTAAAGACAAAACTGAATGAATTACAAAATTACTGGTAGGAACAAGAAAGACCAGGAATCACATATGAGACTGGCGCAGTATTTTAGTTCACATGCCGACACCTGTTGAGATGTTGTAACTGCAGGAAGTTGTGAAATGGTGCCATGACTGCTTAATCAATGCGTCCCTGACTTCAGTGATTACAAATAATTTCATTGCGAATCTGAGACAAATTCAGGGGGGGTGGGCTGGCTGCTATTTTTAAACTATAAAAATAACTGCGAGGCAGCTCCCCAGTTTGCCAGGTTACACATTGACAGACGGCAACAATGCTCCTGAACCACAAACCCACACTCACAGCTTTGAAGTTGGTTCCTCGACTCTTCACCTTCTGCTAAACCGGGATGAACTGATGTGTTTTTTGCCCAACTACTATCACTAGTAGTAAACAGACAGGGAAGACAACACCCAAGTCCAGTGACTGGCAGAGAAGGCCCAGATACTCGTGAGCACAAATGTGATAATATGACAGACATTGCCTCATAAAAAAAAACATTTTTTTAACAGTGTTCCTTTCCATCGGCGGCATAGAGGATGTTCCGTTTGAAGGTTGAACATTTACAACCCGCGGTTATGCAACATAGTTGCTTTTAAAAAAGTTAGACAGCTGTCCAAACAATACCCTGTTTGCATACATGATATCTGTCATCATAATCACCGAGGTCGCACACTTCAGATCGCCCGCTCTGATCATAATGATTAGAAAAACCGACTTGCAGACTAATGCCAGAGTCGGATCACCAGGGGATTCCCTGTTGGGCTCTGAGGGGTACAACAGCCCATTGATCAGGAGGATCACACTGTTGCTGCAAAACATCAACTCACACAATCACACAAGATACACCACGAGTAACCATGCCGGTACCGTGACATTAAATATTTAATTTCCTCTGTCCTGTAGGCCTCGCCACACACACACACACACACACACACACACACACACACACACACACACACACACACACACACCTCGCTTGTTCCAGAAGCAGCCCGTGGAGAGTCCACAACACGCCCGGGTTCGACCGTGATTCGGCTGAAAACAGCAGCAGCTGCAGCGGCCCCAAACGCAACAAGCGGACTGTAGGTGCGCTTCGCCGAACGTGTCGCTGGCGTGTGTGTGTGTATGTCTGTTTCTTTCCGCAAGAGTTGAGGAGCGAACGTGACACGGTGCAGGCACGCAAAGCAGCAACCCCAGCAGAGGACACCGCGTCCTGATGCGAGCTCGTCGTCCGCGCTCGCTGGGAGGAAATGCTCGCCGTTTCTCTTATCGCGCGACTCAACGACAGACAAGACGCGTTGCTTACCCTTAACGCTGTTGTTGGGACTTTGCTAAGGTGGACTAAACATCTGCAGCTGTCGCACTTGTGCCCCAAAAAAGGAGACGGGCAAGTGGAGAGTGTGTGAGGGGGAAGGGGGCGGCGGCCTGGGTTGAAATGCCAGCAGCGACTCGCATTGGTTTGATGCTTCAGCTGTCAAGTCGCGGGCAGCACGCCCACTGCTGGGAGGGAGGGGGAGACCAGAGTGTCCCTGGTAGCAGGAAGCGAGTCGGGGGGCGGGGCTCGACGTGGGCGGAACTAAACGTTGAGCAAAGCTCTGCAGGCTGGGTTGTCACAGTGTTGGGCTGGAATGAGGGTTTTGGTGGAGCGACACAGACTTGTGTCAATTAATGGAGCAAATTATCACGAACATACACACTCATTATTTTTATTATTACGTTTAAATGTAATAATCTGCTAGAAGTTGTTTACGGTCAGTGTTAGTCAGTACCATTTCAGAGGGGTTTGCATGTTTCAAAAAGTAAAGGCGAGACCAAATGTAAAACAAAGAAGTATAACAGTAAAAGGTGCAAATTTGCACCTCCCAGCCACCGTAGTAAACCTGTGGAATGATTTAAAAAAGAAAGAAAGAAATGAAACTATGCAAAACACTCCATATATTCAAAGCAATATTTAGAAATAATATCATTAAAAAGTACAAAGAAAATTATGAATATAAGTACTATTATTAATAGTACTACTACCATTGTTGTTGTTGTGCTACTGTTGTCGTTACAAATTATAATTATCATTAGTATTATTCATCTTACTTGCTTTTCATCTTGTTTTTACCCTCTTTCTACTATTTCATGAATGTAAGTGTAGGCAAAATAAGAAAAGGCTTCAGCCTACACCTTTTCGGTCGATGCATATTTCTATAATTATTCTTTCGTTTAATGTATAATGCATGTACAATATTGAAAAACGACTTCTCAGTGACGTGTTGCATTAGCTGGCCGACAGCTGTACATGACTGAGCTCACAGCGCGACAATGGGTTGATGCAACAGAAGCAAAGCTAAATTAAAGAAATAAAGCCATGATCATCTCTCACTCCTGGTCAAATGTTGACGGTGAGTGCAGTGTGGTGTGAGTGGGCGTGATGAAACGTTTAGCAAAGCCAACGTTGAGCCCCGCCCCGATCTGTTTGCTGCAGTTAGGGGCGTCTCCAGGGAAAAGGCTGCCCTGAAGAATGGACGGGACGAGGAAGCGACATTATTCATGAGCATCGAGCCCCTATTGGCCTTGGAGTCAGCCTATCTCCGCCTTCAATTACAGCAAATCGGAAGTGGGCGTTTTCCTCGGCTGAGGGACGCAATTGGTTCGGTACAGGTTAAATTTAAGACAGCCCTGGTTGTCGAATTGTCAACTCAAAGAAACACTCAATGAAACGTTGCAAAAGTCACCCCCTTTTGTCCTTAATGAGGAGAGAGAGGAGCAGGTTTTTCCAGAGTTGTGTATTCATGGGTAATAGAACATGGGCAATCATAATTTGTCACTGATATTGCACTTAAAACACACACACACACACACACACACACACACACACACACACACACACACACACACACACACACACACACACACACACACACACACTGCTGTGGCCACACATAGCAGAGGGTAATATATCACCAATCTAAATTAGTTAAGTCAGCATGAAGTGCACATCTGACATATCACGAAGCATGGCTCCATTGTCCTCATGTGTTCATGTGTTGCTTCGCAACCAGTGACAAGTGGAATATAGCACACTGCCCTTGATGGACCAACATTGAACCCAGTTTGAAGTCTTTATTTTTTTCACAATTGCACGACATTGTTAACTGCAAAAATAAAAAAGGACACACAACACACACAACTGATCCGGTTTTAACAATCAGCAGCAACATTCTTGGTTTAAGATTATAAAACGAAAGACAAATAACTGGGTTAGTGTTAGAATTTTTGAAAGAGGGCACAAACAAAGTAGCCACAAGGTGGCCTCAGAGAGCACGATATGCCAAACTGGGAGTGTTGTAAGTGTTTTATCCATCCACAACAAAAGTTTGATGTAGCTTTCCGTTATTAATAGAACTTTGATTTAGATAGTTTCACATTTTGAACGACTTTACAAATGAGTTTCGGGAAAATATTACCTATTCATCATCATTAAAATGATAAATAGAGAGATAAACTTCTGTCAGATGTTATGCAAAATTATCATGTCGACTTCATAGGTTTATGGTGTTATTAAAGGCATGAGGTGGCGCAGTGGTTAGCACTGTCGCCTCACAGCGAGAAGGCTGTGGGTTCGATTCCGGGCCTAGAACTTTTCTCTGTGGCCTTCGCCCTAAAGGCTGCAGCAGACCCCCGTTACCCTGAGCTCAGGGAGAAGCAGGTATTGAAAAAGGGATGGATGGATTACAGGCCCACCTATCTATCTTGCAAACTCACACATCAACATATCTATGAATATAGGTATTTATAGATATATGTATGTGATATATGCATATATAGAATATGAATAAATAAACATGATATGCATCATGTAAAACAAGAGACACGTTACGCACGAAAAACAGATTAAGCAGTAAAAAGCAGTAGAGGCTAAAATATTATTTAAAAAAAAGTGCCAACATTATTTTCAATAAGTTTATTCGTTTTTCAGCGCTATTGTTGCTGCTCTTTAGAGCGCAGGGACATTTCAAATGTCACAAAAAATTAGCAAACATTTTTAGTTTACTATTTATCTTGTATTGCAACTGCATTGCATCATTTATTGGTCATTTATCGGACCAATAACATACTTCCGTTTACATGTTGACGTCATTTCCCCGCCACTGCGCGCGAGTGGGAGGCGCAGAAGAAGAAGAAGAATAAAACAAGAAGGGGCAGGACAAACCAGGTCCGACTTCCTCTCCTCAGCAGCCACTCAGTCGTTTCCAACTTAGTGACGTCACTCCATATTCCTTCGGCATTGGTCCGGGAGGAGACTCTAAATTTTTTCCGCGCTTTAGCCGAACAAAGTCGGCGAGTTGAAGCGCGGTGGCGGGAGCTGTTGTCAACCAGGGGGCTTTTGCCATCGATTTCCACTGATAGGTATCTTTAACATTTTTCTAACCCAGGAAGCCTACTAATCGCCGGGTTTATCAGGATCCACTATAAGATCAGTCCTGCTGAATACGTTTGTCGGCCTTGGCTCGAGTCCGTGTCGTGTTTACAAGTTGAACGCTTGCTAGCCGCGTGCTACAACTTCAACGGAAGTAGGTTTTTACAAACTGAAGTCGCATTAACGTGATCGAGCCAGTTGCAGCGTTCAGTTCACGTTTTTGGTGTCGCATCAACTGATGTTAAACCATAATAGCAGTGTACTGACGTGTTGCCAAGTTCAAATGCTAACGATGATGCGCTGAGTTAAGTAAGGACAGGTGACGGGAACAGCCATAACTTAATAAAGCTGCATTGCCATGCGGATGCTTCTTTGGCAATGTAATGGGTTGTACTTTTAAAAGTTATAAACCGAATGATATCCAGTTAGTAGCGTTAAGAGTTGTGCGTATAACTTTACATTTTTCGTAAATACCCCTTTCGTTTAATGTGTAATACAAATTGGCATATTTTTTTATACACTTGAATGCATTCAACTCAGTCCTAAGTGCGTCTCGTTTTCATAGAAATCAATTAAAATGAATGCAGAATGCTCAAATACATGCACTTGAGTTGTCCGTGTGTAATTCGGTTTTCTCGAGTGCCATGTAAAAGTACTGACTTCAAGCGCAATCTTTCTATTTGTTTTTCTTCAGCGATGGATGTTAAAAGACGGAACGGCGGCCCACCCACGGGTGGTGGTACCCAGGCCAAGCGAGGGAAAGTGAACTGGAATGAATGGGAGGACAGTCCGTCGCAATTCGAAGAGGAGCTATCCATGTTTGATGAGGAGATGGACGCGGAGGACATGGAGGGGCAGGCTGGCCACGACGTCATTCCAGTGGGTAGGTGTTGACAAGAGCGCCACACGACGGGCAACAACATACCTGCCGCTGGTGATAATCCACATGCAGACCACTTTAAAGATGTTGGCTTAAAAATGTTTTGTTTTGTTTTTTGTTTTTTTTAAGTAAAGTTGATGTTTGTGGAGAACTGAGCTGATTTTCACCTTTGCAGTTTATAATTTATCTTGAATAGAAATATAGGCAACATTTACAATGATTCCTCAAAGCGTCTGCTACAATTCACTTCCTCTCCATTGTTTTTGCCAGGTGAACTCTTCTCGACGGACCTCAACCCTCGCTGGAGGAGGCCACATGCCCCTTCACTGCACCCTTCATCTGACAATCTGGTGTTTCAGCAGATAGATATTGACTATTATTTAGGTAAAAAATCAAATGTCTCCAGACATACCTAAGATCCGTCAAAGTTTTTTTGTCATCTGTTGTAAGTGATATAAAAATATATATTTTTTGTAAACACCATAAAGACCAGCGTTTACTTTTACCTGTGTTGCCTCTTTTGTTTTTTGTTTGTTTTATTATTTTAAACAAATTAACCAAACAATTTTTTTTAAACGGTGTATTCTATTTCTTACCCTCCACAGGGACAACGGTGGCAGGAATGCCCGGCCAGTCGCAGGGAAGAGTCCCAATTATTCGAATGTTTGGGGTGACAGACGGTGGCAACAGTGTGTGTTGCCACATCCACGGATTTGCACCTTATTTCTATGTTCCAGCGCCAAGTGGTAAGTGCTCATCAATGGGCCAGCTTAGAGGAGCGTGTAAAAATATCACTGAGTTAAATGTATCTTCTAATCTTTCCATCTTTTTGCACTTTTTTGATCAGGATTCACATCTGCGCTTCTGGGTGAATTCCAAAGAGAGTTGAATTCGGCCGTTCTGAAGGACATGCGATCCAATAAGGACAACATTTCAGTCACAGTGTTGGCCGTCGATATCACCCGTAAAGAAAGTGAGTATGAGTAATGTTATCCTCCTCTCTCACTTCTGTTTAAAAAGATGTATATGCATCGAAGATCCAGAAAGAAATTCAAACATTTAAAATTAAAACAATGGTACAAGTCAGTCAGCAATCAGCAATTTTTATGTGATATCAATTTTCTCATATCTTGGCTTTTGTTTTCCTGCAGGCATGTATGGCTATCATGGAAAACGCAGCCTGGATTTTCTGCGGATAACCATGGCGATGCCGCGTCTCATCGCCCCTGCCAAGAGGCTGCTGGAGCAGGGCTTCAAGTTTGGACCTTTCCCACTGCAGAACTATCAGTCCTACGAAGCTAATATTGACTTTGAGATCAGGTGTGTGCGTGCTTCAACAATGGGCCACGGATTTGAAAAAAATGCTGGCGACAAATCAAAACTAAGCAGGTTTTTTTCCCCCCTCTCTCTCTTTGCGTCACTTTTTGTCGCCAGGTTTATGGTGGACAGCGACGTGGTCGGATGCTGTTGGATTGAACTTTGCAAAGGCAAGTACAAGATGCGTGAGGAGAAGGACTCCGGCGACCACGACTCTCGGTATCCGGGCAAGGTGAGTGTGTGTAAAGCAGCTCGTCTTTAGTGTTTGCTTCCTCGTACAAAACAACGTTCAGAACCTTTCCGCTACTGCGTTTGCCCTGCAGGTTTCCTTGTGTCAGTACGAGGTGGACGTGGGCTGGACAGACTTGATAAGTCATCCTGCAGAGGGCGAGTGGCAGAGGATCGCACCGCTCCGGGTGCTGAGCTTTGACATCGAGTGCGCCGGAAGGAAAGGTGATGATTTGTTAGCCTGCGACGTGCCGTATCTCTCTGAGATCTCGTCACTTTTGCCGAAAAAAAGCAAACGCAGAGTCTCACTGTCGGGTTCTCGTCCCGCAATAGGAATTTTCCCGGAGGCCGACAAAGACCCCGTGATCCAGATAGCGTCCATGGTGCAGCGGCAGGGCGAGACGGAGCCTTTCATACGCACCGTGTTCACCCTGCAGTCCTGCGCCAGCATCGTCGGCTCCCAGATATTCTGTTTTACGCAGGAGCAAAAGCTTCTCCAGGTACCAACTGCCGTCTGTATATTCCACGAGTGTGCATTCATCCTTTTCGGTTTATTTTTTTGGCCACCTACCCACCCGTTTTGTGTTTGTTTATGCCACCGTGAGCAGAGCTGGGCAGAGTTTTTGAGGACTGTGGACCCCGACATCATCACCGGATACAACATCCAGAACTTCGACTTCCCGTACTTGTTGAACAGGGCGGCTGCTCTAAAGGTTTGTCAAAAACAGATTCACTTTAACAGCTTAAAAGCATAAATACTAGGGCTGTCAGTCGATTAAAGTTTTTAATCCCGATTAATCGCTTTAGTGTCCTGAGTTAACAAATTAATCAAACATGTCAAATTAAGTGCAATTTTTTTTACCCTGCTCTATATGCAACTATTGTATTTCTTGTACTCTAGGAAAAATTGGAGAGGACAATAATAATTCCTTTATGGAAAATTTTATTTTTATTTCATTTCTCTCCAAAGAGAATGCTCATAACCATTAAGGTTTACTAATACAACACTTACTTTTTACTTGCGTGCGAGATTTGGCCATTTCACTGTGTGCCCCATTCAACACTTCCATGTGTGTGTTGGTTTGTTTGTTTGTTTAATCTCTCTCACACTCTGATACCAGATACCGACAAATATAACGTACACAAATATGATCGCATTTGTCAATCGTGGCGTTTTATTTTGAAAATCAACCAGATTCTCTCGTGTTTCTTTAACGTGTCAACTTTGACAGCCCTAATAAATACCCAAGGAGAATGTATTGGTTGGAGAGAATTCTCCATCTGGCTTTTTTTTTTTTTTTTTTTTTTTTTTTTAAATATCTTTATCCATTTTACTTTCACTTCACAAACCTTGTTTTTTGTGTGTCTGTGTGTGTACAGGTGAATTTCTTCCCCTACCTGGGCCGGGTACGAGGCAGCAAGTCAGTCTTGCGTGACCTGAACTTCCAGAGCAAGCAGATGGGCCGCAGGGAGAACAAGACGATAAACATGGAGGGCCGGGTGCAGTTTGACCTGCTGCAGGTCAGCGACAGCCGCACTGATGCTGTGCATCCGCTTTGGAAAGATCATTTTCTGTGGAAAAAAGCTTTTGGATAGGTAAAAATTTTCTCTGTCTCTCCCAGGTGCTCCTCAGGGACTACAAACTGCGCTCGTATACTCTCAACGCCGTGAGTTTCCACTTCCTGCAAGAACAAAAAGAGGACGTGCACCACTCCATCATCACAGATTTGCAGGTAACCGGTTGTCTTTGCAGACACGTCGGTGTCGTCAAGCAGCATCGACTTTACCGTGTCCGATCCGTCTTTTCTCCCACCGCTCGCAGAACGGGAACGAGCAGACGCGCCGCCGTCTGGCCGTCTACTGCCTGAAGGACGCCTACCTGCCCCTCCGCCTGCTGCAGAAGCTGATGTGCGTGATCAACTACATGGAGATGGCCAGGGTGACGGGCGTGCCCCTCACCTACCTGCTCTCCAGGGGGCAGCAGATCAAGGTCGTCTCCCAGCTGCTGCGGCAGGTGAGACAGCCGACCGTGCGGAGTGGATTCCAACCGCCTGGATTTTGGACTCTAAACGCCCTGTTTTTGTGTTTAGGCGATGAAGCAGGACTTGGTCATGCCTGTTGTCAAGTCACAGGGAGGAGAAGACTACACCGGCGCCACCGTCATCGAGCCAGAGAAGGGGTCGGTACATCTGGCTTCTTGCTTTTTGTTGTTTTTTTTATCACTCTGATCTTTGTTTTTCACCCCATATAACACTCCACCCCCACCTTCCTCTCTTGCAGGTACTACAGCCTTCCTATTGCCACCCTGGATTTCTCCTCCCTGTATCCGTCCATCATGATGGCTCACAATCTGTGCTACACCACGCTGCTGCAGAAAGGCACAGCGGACAAACACGGGTGTGCACTTCTTTTTTGTTCTGGCGGCCGTGCAACATGAGCGGCATACATAAAAATAATTTGTGAACTAGACATTTGACACTTACCGTGCATTTCGCCATGCATGACTTACATTTGAAGTGTTCTTCTGTCTTCAAGCCTCGCAGCCGAAGACTTCATCAAAACTCCCACCGGGGATTTGTTTGTGAGGAGCTCGGTGAGGAAGGGGCTGCTGCCCGAGATCCTCGAGAACCTTCTGTCTGCCAGGAAAAGGTTTGAAAAATTAACATTTGAGATGTCTGTACTAGGGATGCAAATTATCGATTAATACGTTAATCATTTCTTGATTGACCTTATAACTGATAATTATGACCATCACAGTATCTACAGGTGAATTGCTCTTTCCTGCCACTACACTGTTATGACAGTAACTACCCGTGTAAAAAAAGTTCAATTAATTGTGACTAATTTAATTTAATAAATTAAATTTTTAATCGACAATTAATCAATAATCGATTAATTGTTAACATCCCTAGTCTGTACTGTGCTCCGTCTTGGTGAGTGAATTTTTTCCTTTGGGAGAACACGTGTCAGGCTTCACGCCCACATCATGTGAAAACATTTTCTGTCCACAGAGCCAAAACAGAGCTGAAGAAGGAAACAGACCCATTCAAGAGGCAGGTGCTGGATGGCCGACAGCTGGCCCTCAAAATCAGCGCCAACTCAGTCTACGGCTTCACGGGGGCCCAGGTGGGGAAGCTGCCCTGCCTTGAGATCTCACAGGTGGGTTCTCCAGCTCTCCTCCTGGTTTGGAGAGATTTCACTGAAGATGTCCTGATTAATCATGAAGATGCCCCATCTAAAGTCTGATTGAGACATTAAAACAAAACCACATCAGGCTGGTTTGTAGAAGGGTGATTTATTTAAACATTGCAGCCATTTTAGGATGAAATCAGCTGATGTCTTCATCGTAACATGAATCTTCCCTCACCCAGAGTGTCACCGGCTTCGGAAGGCAGATGATCGAACAAACCAAACAGCTGGTGGAGACCAAGTACACCATTTCAAATGGCTACCATGCCGATGCCAAGGTAGCCAATACGCCATCTCTTTCTCTGCGATACCTATGGAGCTTCTCTCTGATGTTTTCATCGTCCTCTTCTGTTGCTGTGCTTCTCACCAAAAAGGTCATTTACGGGGACACGGACTCGGTCATGGTGAAGCTCGGCGTCGCCACGGTGAGGGAGGCCATGGATCTCGGCAAGGAGGCCGCCGAGTGGGTGTCGTCTCACTTCACCGAGCCCATCAAGCTGGAGTTTGAGAAGGTACGCAACTTACCAGAGCAAACATCTCGCCCCCGCGTCTGTACAACAAGTTCACGGGGGAGTGGAAGCACAACCCCCGTTGCCAGCTCTGAGGCTAACGGAAGAGCTAATTGTGTTTCTGCAGGTGTACTATCCATACCTGCTCATCAACAAGAAGCGCTACGCAGGCCTGTATTTCTCCTCCAGTGCAGACACGCACGACAAGATGGACTGCAAGGGCATCGAGACCGTCCGCAGAGACAACTCCCCCCTGGTGGCGAACCTCATCAACACCTGTCTGCAGAAAATCCTCGTAGACAGGCATGCACACTGTCGAACATCACTTGAATTGAGTGGGAATTAGGGATGTTAGCAATTAATCGATTGTCGATTAAGAATTTTATCGATTAAATAAAAACAATTTACTTTTAAACTTAAATTAAGGTTCTCAGGAAAAATCGCAGCTCATCAATTAATCATTAATCAATCTGTAAGGTCAATCGACTGATAAATGAATTAATCGATGATTTGCATCCCTAGTTTAAGTCGGTCCTGAGTCAATCTGCACTTTCTCAACTCTCAATCGGTCTCTCCAGGGATCCACAGGGCGCCGTAGATCACGCCAAAGAGGTCATCTCGGACCTCCTCTGCAACCGCATTGACATCAGCCAGCTCGTCATCACCAAGGAGCTAACGCGCACCGCTCAGGAGTACGCCGGCAAACAGGCTCACGTGGAGCTGGCTGAGAGGTAAGGTTTTTTTTTGTTTTTTTTCTCTGACCACTCGTTTAAAACCGTTGTCATCGTGGTGAGGTGACTCTACAAATATGCGTTCCAGAATGAGAAAGAGAGACGCCGGCAGCGCCCCCAACCTGGGAGACCGAGTCCCGTACGTCATCATCAAGGCAGCCAAGGGAGCCGCGGCGTACATGAAGTCGGAGGTCTGGTTGTGTTCTGGCAAAAAAAAAAAAAAAATTCCCACATGCTCTTCATTCTTACATCCATCCTGTTGACGTTTGTGCCCTGGTCTGACGTAGGACCCCATCTATGTGCTGGAGAACAACATTCCAATTGACACGCAGTACTACCTGGAGCAGCAGCTGTCCAAGCCACTGCTGCGAATATTTGAGCCCATCCTGGGAGTGAGCAAAGCCGAAAGTGTACTGCTCAGTGAGTCCGTCGGCTTGCACGCGTTTGCAAAAAGTGTTATTCACCGGTTGCGGCTGCATCTTAAATTCAAACAAAAATCAAAGAGGTACCCAACATGCATCAGTTCAACCCTCAACGCAACAACCTTTTTCTTCCCGGCGTCTTATAGAGGGCGACCACACGCGCTGTAAGACGGTGTTGACCTCAAAAGTCGGAGGTCTGATGGCGTTCGCCCAGAAGAGGAGCACCTGCATCGGCTGCAAAGCTGTGCTGAAGACAGATGGTGTGTGTTCATGCGTTGCACGATTTGTTCCTCTATGATATCCAGATAACAAGATGTTTTTGTCTCCCATGTGCTCTAAATGTACGACTAAACATGTCTTTGCAGCTGCCGTGTGCGATTTCTGTAAGAAGAGGGAGTCAGAATTGTATCAGAAGGAGGTAGGCAAGATCATTTCATACCCTGTTTTTTTTTTTTTTTTTACCAACAGTGAGATGTTTGAAATTTCTAAAACGCCACCTAACTTGAGCTGTGATTTCTCATGTGATGAAGATCTATCACCTGAACACGCTGGAGGAGCGTTTCTCCCGCCTGTGGACTCAGTGCCAGCGCTGTCAGGGTTCCCTCCATGAGGATGTGCTCTGCACAAGGTGAAGGAACTGCGCACAGCATTTGGTCACCCGCACCCAAGCACACCCCAATCACGCTGCGTAACTCTTTCTGTCGCCCCTACAGTCGGGACTGTCCCATCTTCTACATGAGGAAGAAGGTCCAGAAGGATTTGGACGACCAGAACAAGCTGGTGTCTCGCTTTGGATGGTGAAAGGCACAAACGGACAAACCCCCCCGCCCCCCTTTCTGCACCTCATTTCAGACGACCTCATTCAGTCTGTGACTTTCGATGCTTGTAAAAATGAGTATATAAAAACTCTTTTCTTATTACAAATAATCTGTTACTTTTTTTGTAAAATAAAAATGAATGTATTTGAATGCGTCTGTGTGCGTGAATAAAACCATTTAAATTTGAGATCAGTATGCTGGACGATTAGCCATATGTGAGGAGAGACAGGGCTTCCACCAAGTATTCAATCAGTCAACTATTATGTAGATGTATATAAATAAATGTAGTTATATATCAAATAATGCATTTAAAAGGACAAATGTATAGTAGTGGGCTACTTTAGCTGCACTTTAGCGCTTGACTTTCTACACATTTTTACGTTACAGCCTTGTTTCAAAATGAATTGCGTTTACCCGCCTGCCACTCCCAGAATTCAATACCCCATGGCATGGTGACAACTTAAGCATTTTCTTACATTTCTGTAAATGTAACTAAAATAAAATGTATAAACAACACGTCCATAAGTCTTCACAGCACCTTCGCCAGCTTTTCTAGCCATGAATTATTTTACAGTGTTAGGCTACGAAGCTTAGCACACCTTCTTTTGGGCGGCGTCTCCTCTCGAGGTCCATCAGCTTGACACATTCATTGTCACATCCCTCCAGAGATGTTCAGTCGGGTTCAAGTCTGGGCCACGCGAGGACTTTCGGCGTCGTCCTGACGCCAGTCCTTTGTTACCTCAGCTGCGTTTAATGTCGTCGTCCTGTTGGAAGATGAACCTTCACCTCGGTGTGAGGTTCGAGTGCTGTGGAGCAGATTTTTCATCAAGAATGTTCTTTCCGGTGCTGAAGGTGGCACCAAGCTTCACTGTGGCGATCGTATTAGCCCGGGAAAGGTGTTGTGCCTGGTTTCCTCCACACGGGGGAGTTCAGTCTTTGTCACATCAGACTGGAGACTTGTTTCTCAGGGTCTGAGAGACCTTTTCGGCACAGAGAGAGAGAGAGAGAAAAAAAGCAAGAACTTGGTCCACCTCCCCAGACATGTGACTGTAAACCAGCTTGATTTGTGCTCTGACATACACTATTGACTGTGGAACAGGTGTGTGTCTTTCCAAATCAAGTCCAATCAACTGAATTTGCCACAGGTGGACTCCAATCAAGTTGAAGATGCACCTGAGCTCAATTTTGTGTGTCACGGAAAAGAGTGCTAATATTCATGAATATGTTGTTTTTCCACTTTGTCATGGGGTAGCGAGTAGAATTGGAAGGGAAAGAAATGAATATCAATGGCATCATTTGGAACAAGGCTGTAATACAAAATGTCAAGTGCTGTAAATTGGTTGTAGATGCACTGGATCCGCCTTTTATATCGATCGTGCATTTCCGCACTGACAAAATAGAGGAAATGGGCACTTTGATGGATTTTGCAAGCTCAACGGCAGCAGATATATATCTTGCTTACACAACCCAAACGGCCAAAAGGAAAAAGCTAGAGACATTTATTCATGTGCTAAGGCAGTGCATTGAAAATCTTACAAAGCTGTCAGTGAGCCACTTGTTGGGATCAGTTCCTGAAGATACAGCCAGAGTCAGAAACTTCACACTGATATACCACAACAGCTCTCTGTCAATGCTTCAAATTAGGGAAAAATCTGTTTTAATGCTATAAAAAATAGAAATTCAACCATCCACCAACAATACAAACAAAAGTGATGTTACACGTGAATACAAACACAACACAATACAAGCTCTTTCTGATCCACTGCGGAGCTGGATCAGAAATTTCCACCATTGTATTCTTTTATCAAATTGTTTAAAGTACCACACTAATGTTGGCGACGCAGCATGACCTTTGTTTGCATTTGGCAACTTCCTGCAAGAGTACTTACATTTTAGTGGACACTGGAATACTATACGAGTGTGAAACCAACAGCAACTCTGAAGCTTGGAAACGAGGAGTTTCTGAATGCCGTGAAGTGACGGTTTCTAGCATGGGACTGTTCCCATTGGCTGGTTTAACCACCACAATCCAGAGAGAACATCCTTTTTTTTTTTTTAAGCAATCTCATCTCTAAAATTTTACACGAACACCAGAAAGTTAAAAATGCACTCTGAGGTACAGAGGACAAGTTTGAGGCTTTAATCATCTGGTAATCCTGTAAATTTGAGAGTAATTTGCTCTGTGGGATTACTAATCTACACTGCTGCTACTGTGTTTCACACCCTGTCAAAAAAAGAAAAAAAAATACAACAAGAAGGCATTTCCTACACGTTAAAAAAAGATTTTCTCCCATCATACTGAAGCAACACTATCCCAATATATTGTAGATATCACTTTTTCCAATTGTTTGTGTGGAATAACCAGCATACAAATTGTCACAAGTTCACCACACAGAAAAGAAAAAGAAAGAAAGAAATAAAGAAAGAAAAAGGTCTGGCATCAAACCTTTTGATGTTCACATCATCAACATGTGCGTAACAGTAAAACCACTGGCCGGACGAAATGCAATTTTTATCTCACATCTGTATCGTTCCGTCTTTGAAGTCGGGCTACGTGTCTTATAACTTCAATCAAAAAGAATGGAAAGTAGCTCATAGTTGGTCATCAAATCAAAGAATAAAAAAAGAAAACACAGTGTTAAAGGGTCACTGAATGGTGGATGAGTGCCCGTCAAACCTTTGTTATGGAAACCCTGACGAGCTGATGGGAGGGGGCGACAACAAGAACAAAAACAAAAACGACGGACTTGAGCCGTGTCATCTTCCTGGTGTGGAGCCGAGCCGGGTGGACGTCTCCAGTGTGAGACAGAGGTGTTTGCAGTGTGTCGGGCCGAGCATGAGACAAGTGCTGAAAGGTATGCCAATGCTGGTGTGTGCGTGCGTGTGCGATTGTGTGGTTTGCTATAGGATTGTGCAACGTCTCTGCGTGTTTTTCTTGCTCTTCTTGTTGCTGCGGTTGGTCTCCTTGTATCTTCTGATCTCGCGCACTAGCGAATAGAAAGCCTCCTCCACCCCCTGCCAGAGAGAAGAACAAGCGCAGTGAAAAAAAACCACATCAAACCAAAACGCTGATTAAATGCAGTGATGAAAAGCCGTTTGTCCGAACTAGGTTGGCGCTGCGCTTTCAGTGGAGACCCTATGCCAAAGGTGTCAAACTCTGGCCCATGGGCCATATTTGGTCTGCAAGGCAAATACAAAATCGCTACTAGAGAGAGCTGGCCCGCCAGTGTGATGCAACCAGGCCCCCCAGAGTCCAAGATGGCAGCCCATTCATTTCAGTGAAGTTGCTCACTGCCAGTCTGGTATCCAGTTCTTATGATACATTCATGGATACAATACATGTACCACTAATACTACAAATCCCAGAATGCTTTGCTGGTATTTTGGCGTGTCAATCAGAAGAGGACGTTCATTGAAGGAAATTATTTTATTTTCAAATTTATTATTAGCCCGTTACCGTTGAAATTGAAATCAGAAGGCTGCGAATAAAAATAGAGGTATATAATTTTTATTTACATTTTTTAAATTAGTTTTTTTTTTATTTAAAATTTGATTTTGCGTGTGTGTAATATTAAGTTATTTATTATTGTTTACTTGCTTACTAGCTTTACTTGTTCCATATTCAGGTTGAAGCAAAACTCGTTTGAGTCCATTTAAAAAGGTTCACTGCTGTATCTGGAGGAAGATTTTTTTCCCAATAAATATCAATGTTGGCCTGCAACTTTGTCCAAGTTTTAAATTGAGTTTGACACCCTCGCCCTATGACTTTTCAGAGGTTTTCACACACGCACTCGGCTGACTCACCTGTCTCGTTTTGGCCGAGGTCTCGACGAACGGCACCCCGTAGCTCCGCGCCAGCTCTTGCGCCTGCCGCGTCTCCACTGTGCGGGTGCTCAGGTCGCTCTTGTTGCCCACCAGCACCATGGGAACGCTGTCGCTGTCCTTCACCCTGTTGATCTGCTCCCTGCGACAAGTGTCATGGAGAAAACCATGTGAAATATGGAGCAAAGGGTGTCTGTCTGTCGATGAAGGACCGGATCTTAGACCCCACAATGAAACCTTTATCCATCCATCTATGTTGGCTCGCATGCTATGAAGCCAGAATTGGGAAGTACCAAAGTACAAATACTTTGTTATGGTACTGAAGTAGATTTTTCAGGTATCTAGTTTACTTGAGTATTTCTTAAAATCTTTAAATCATACAAATTCTATTAAATCTAATTCACTTGTGGAGCTATTTGAACTTTGCTGTTGTATAGTTTAATGTAAAAGTGGATTATATTTTAGAGTATGTATAAAACAACAAATTATTGTGATCAAAACTGTTCTTAAAAACATTAAAAAAAATTTTTTTTTTTTTTTTTACACAAATGTCTGTACTTTCACTTCAGTACAGAATGCGAATACTTCTGCCACCTCCGCATGGAGCCCAGTGTACCTGTAGAGGTGGACGTCCTCAAAGGACTTGGTGTTATTGATGGCAAACACACAGAGGAAGCCCTCTCCCGTCCTCATGTACTGGTCCCTCATGGCGCTGTACTCCTCCTGACCTGCCGTGTCCAGGATGTCCAGCAGGCAGGTCTCTCCATCGATCACCACCTGCTTTCTGTACGAGTCCTGTGAGCACGGCAGCGACGAAGAAAAAAAAAGGACCAAGGATTGCATCACGTCAGTTCCCACAGCAGTTGGCAGCTGCGTCTTGCAGCAACAAGACCAGGATGACTCACGTGTCATTTGAGTGCTGAACTTGCAGAAACCTGATTTTTTTTTTTCCACCTCCCTCAAGCATAAGCTTTAAAAATCATATCATTAACAGACTTGGTGTGCAGGACACAGGGATTTACAGAGCAACCAGTCCAGGATCTTACGTAACAGAGTGAGGTGCAGTTGAGATTACAAGACAGCGTGGCTTTGCGTTGAGAATCAAGATGTTTCAAAGAAAGTTTATCCCCTTCATGAGTTCTGCATTTGTACTCATTATTTTCAATTTTCACTTTTTACCGTTAACAAAGTGAAATGTATTTTTGCACCCTGGTGTTCCTTCAAATCTGCTCTCATCATGCTGCCCAGAGTTTCTGTATAATTTGAACAAAAATGTGCTGTACAAACACATCTGCCCTTCCCTGCATTCCTGTTTGTTTTTCAATGTTATACTTCACTTCATATGTTTAACTGAATTGCAAAAGGTTATCACAACTGCAGAAGTTTCCATAATATGAACCACTGCGGCAAATCAGTCTCATAGCAATATTCTTCACATAAACCAGACGGAACTTTGGTCGTAACATGTCAAATGGAAAAAAAAAAACTTGTAACAAAGTTTTAACGAACTCTTCATTCTGAGGTAGAAAAAAAACTATTACTTGAGACACTTCCGTTATCTCCCACACGTTTCTTTCATTTAAGTTCAGCAGGAATTCAACCTGTATCTTTGTTTCCCTGCAACATTTTTGAAGACTTTCATGTTGTCCATTGGTTGCATATTCAATCAATATTTCAATTTCAGTTCAAATCATCGTAATACTGTGAATAACTTTGCGCAGACGTCTCCTCCACACATGCTACACATTCCAAGTTTGACGGTTGCATTTCTCACCTCAATCGTTGGATCGTACTCATCGACGAAGTGGTTCTGGATGAGCTGGATGGTGAGAGCGCTCTTGCCCACACCTCCTGCGCCGACCACCACGAGCTTGTACTCCGTCATGCCTGGGGAGAGTCAGGTGGGTGTTCATATTATATTGTTATTCGCACTATCAGGGAAGAAGCGAGTAAGTCTGGCCAGCTGTCCCAAGTCACCCTCTTCCTCCCCGCACTCACTGACATGGCGAAGAGCCTGACCCAGATTTAAGGTTACTATCCGCTCAAGTCCGCCGACCTAAATGTGACACCTTCCCAGCCGCGACTAAACCCAGCAGGCGCTTAACGATTGTGGCAAAAGTCCGAATGATTCACACGCTGCCTTCACGCTTACCTTTACGTAGTAAATCTGTGAAACGATAGCCGTACGTGCGAATGGACAAACGAGATTAGCGTGCTACATAACGTTAGCCTGGGACGATTTCCTCATTCAAAACAGGCAAACTTTATTATCCACCGATAGCTTATCTAACTGTCAAATGTTACTCAACAGCTTTGTGAAGCAACGGCTATAAAACCTAACGTCACGTTATATATACACAAAGAAATTAAAATCCTTAATAAAAATGTTGGCGAGCCCCTACGGTCTTCCTTTACTCTTCGCTGAGGTTCATTGTAAAGGACCAGTGATTTGGCGTTAATCCCTACATCCAGCAGCCAATGAGGGGCCAAAGAGGCAGACTGACTTGCTATCAGCCCTATGGCTGTGGAGCTTTTGAGTGAAACTGCGCCCATAGCTGCCAAGAACGCTCAAATCACATTCAGGAATAACCCCGATTGGGCGTGGCCCCTCCGGCTAACTTCCAGACGACTCCACTTTTCTCAATTTATTTATTTCTTTTTTTAAAGCTAGGCAGACGCTCAACAGGGCGTACATTGACGAACACACATTTATTCGCTTAATTTATCGGTCAGATGTGAAAATTCTATATTTTACGCCCTTAACTTATTTGCGTATATAACAGTGCGAGGTATTTCAAAGCATGCAGTTTTTCGAACGCGATGGATTTTATTAATATATATCCGGATGTGTGCGGGTTTTTTTTTTTTAAAATCACACCCTGCTGCACCACAAATGACATAACAAGCGGCTTAATAAGAACTATAATTATACTGCTACTAAAACCTTTCTGCCTTCGGCCTTTTTACATTTTTATCAAGCAGACAAAATATATGTCAAGTGAATTCTGTCTGTTATATACTTTGCTGACCTGGGTGTTGTCAGTTATTGTCGGAATAGTTTCAGTTGGGAATGTTTAGTGACCTCTATTGGTCACAATGCAGGATTGCAACGACACGCTCATACAGTATTTGCGGCCTGTCAACACACAGTAAATCATTTGCAAAAATATTAATTATGGTAACATTTCACTAAGTGAGCAGTGATTAATGATAATTATATATTAACATAATTATTGACACCACCCTCGATAAAGGAACAAATTAAGCATTTGTGAAGTTACTGTATTTGAAATTATATAGATGCTGCAGTCAAAACAATAATAAGTAACACTGGACATAATATTATTGTTTTGCTTTTTTCTTCATCAAATTAAGATGTAAGTTGACGATTAATAATCTAACATGTGTGTTTGATGCACTTCTTCGGGTCTACTGCACGTAACACAAACACACACAGGCGCGCGCACGCATGCGTGCATGCAGGCAGGCGGGCACGCATGCACGCACACAGTGTGAGGCAGAGCCATGCCACGCCCATTGCTCTATCAACCTCACTTCCTCTTTGTGACGTGCATGTTTCTCCCTCACTCTCCCGCCGAGTGCATCTGCTCTCCCATCTAATCTTTGCCTAAAATCACTGAGATAATCCTGCGTCCATCTGTCCCGAGAGCAAGACAGTGCGCTGACAGAGGCTGGAATGATGTTAAAAAAATAAATAAATAAAAGAGGAAAATGTTTAAAATCCACAGCGATGTTATGCGTCGTCATGCTGCTGGTCATCAATTTCGACGACATTATTGAGTTGAAAAGCTGACATCATCGTAAACGACCTCAATTTTATTCGGCATAAGGATATTTCACATTTACATCTTTTATACATATATTGTTTTTACATTTTCTTGATGTTTCACATCTGATCATTTCCTTTGTTTAAAATTTCTCATTATATTTCTCATTACATCCAACCATACAGTTCACCAAGGGGGAGGAAGAAAACATTGGAACAGCCAAGAACTAAGACGAAGGGATGCTTGATTTCAAATACACAATACAACACTTGAAAATTATTTCCCCCCCCAACATGATTAGTCATTTGTGTCTTTTAGATGTTTTAAAATAAAATATTTATTTTTTCTAATAATTTTTTTTATAATGATTACTAAGTCAAGTAATTTTTTAAATAAACGCTCACTTGAGTGAAGTAAATTACATTTGATGATTGTCCAGCAGTGTATTTCTCCTCGCAGAAGCCCTGATAAAAACAGACACGTCATTAAAAAGACCTGCCTGCAAACTGACTATTATCATGACATCTGGCTTTACTTGCTGGCTTGAGGTGTGCGCATGAGTGTGTGCTTATGCACGTCGTTTCAACTGTGCTGATTTCATTTAGTGCAGGCTTTAAAACAATTTGTGTTTCTTTCTTTTTTTTCAGTTATTTCAGAGGACACACTTCTGGACTCTCCAACTCAGGTGTCAGTTAATCAAGAAGCAAATTGAAACGTGATTGACACTGACAACCAAAACCACAAACACGAACCACAATCTTTTCTCAAGTAATATGGCGACGGAATATTCCCGATCCCACCTCGTTTTCAGTGGTGCATTGAAAAACCTGGAGCTGTGTAAATACCATAGCAGTGTGCCATCCCTCGCGGTGTGCACTGAGCGTCGTGCACTTGACTGTGCTCGCATGAAACAAGCGTCCCGTGCGCTTGTGTGTAAGAGGAGAGACGGACGGCATTCCTGCTGCGCTGCTGTGCTCATTAAAACATGCTCACCGCACAATGTTTCAACACCTGTACCCAACACAACACGCTCACTGTCGCACAACGTACACGCATGTAAAGAAGCTGCTGCTGCTGCTAAAAAACAAAAAAAACAATTACCTATCAACTTAAAATATGACACATGTATAGTAAAGAGTACCAACAGAGAGGAGGAGACAGAGAAGATCCCGTTCAGTGGAAGGAGGAAGACTGAAGGACGGGTCGGTTACAGCGACATAGAAAGGCAGAAACAGAGGCAGCGCGCGCCGCAACACCTGGGAATATCGCGTCCGTCGCTCCCCGCCGATAGAGCCGAGGAACAGCAAAGCAAATATTACACTCTACTCGTCATTTCTGGGCCACCTCTTTAAAGGGAGCGTACACTAAATGGACAGTAACAAACGTTGGATGATTTCTCCTGCGGAGGATGGAGCGTGACCTGTGGACGTGACCCAGTTTAGGTCAGACCCAGGTGAGATTCATCCAGACGCCACATGCAATTCTGTGCACATTAAAACAGACCTTTTGCACACTCGAGCACAGACACGCGCGCGCGCTCCCACACATGAAGAAGTCCGTTCACAGTTTTACAAACACACAGAGTGACACGACATCAAAGCACCTTTTTTTTTTCCTTGCATGGTTTGAGACCTCGTGGAAGTTGGAGTCGCTCGTGAGAGGTTCCCACCACGTAAATGAACTCGTATTTCTAACTTTAGACATTTAGTCATTTAAGGAAAAGGACAAATTGGCTGAAAAAGTGTTACCAGTGTATAGACAATACCCTGTGATCCCCTGTTTGTCTTAGGGGAATTATATTAGATGGTTGGACGTAAAGTTTCGAAGGTACCGCAGATGCTTCTCTCTGGGAAAAGTGATGGCGTCTGGAACACTGAAACGCAACGCAGTGCAAGTGGCCCGTGCCAGTGCCTCTCCGGGCAAACGGCCCGCTCAATACGTGAAACACGCACAAGAACTCTGGTGGAGACGAAGGTCAAAGCGAGCTGGAGGACCTGCAGGGAAGTCCAGGCCTTCGACGTTATTCTCTTGAAATGAGTAAGTGTTTGTGTACGTGAAGTGCTAACGGCTGCATGCAAATGCCCACACGTACATGTGCGCGCGCGCACGCACGCACACACACACACACACACACACACACACACACACACACACACACGCTCACAAGCAGACACACACGATGCAATGAGATGGAATCAGATCCACTTTTGGTTTGTGCAATTGCAAACACTGTACAAAAGCACACATTAGGTCCATTTAGACTAACAGAACTCTTACAATCCCTTTCTCCCCCTCGAAACAATCTTCCTCTTTTATATCTTTTTTTTCTTTTTTTTTAAAATTTAGCTTGTCATTCTTCTATGTCAGCTCCCTGACTTCTTCTCCCCCGTACATGTAAGAGTTGCGTCCAGGGGGCTGCACGTATTCCTCGGATTTATCCCAGTCCGACACCCATCCGGCCCCGCCACCGCCGCCGCCGCCTCCTTCTCCAGTCCCTCCGCCATTAGAACCGATGACCGGTTGGCCCATGGCCCCATACTGCCCTCCCCCTCGGTAGAGCTCCTCCGTCTCATTGGCCAGTTCATCCTCGTCAATAATACCGCACTTCTCCTCGCTGGTGTCTTCTATGTCTGCCCATGCTTGTTTTTCGCCTGAGGCAAAAAGTCCTGCGTTGTGGAATAAAAAAATACATAGATCAAAATGAAGGCCTCCTGATCTCACGGAAACTGAAAACTTTTTCTGTTAAAAAAAAAAAAAAAAATCCTACCATAGAATACAACTCCTCCATAATGCACGAGGGAAGCTATAAGAAAGACGCCCTGCCACTCCTCGCGTGTCTGAAATGAGGTCAAAGTGTATTAAAACACAAGCAGAGTGAGTCTTTTTGTAAAGCTTCATGGAATCTGGAGGTTGGGAAGAGTTTTTACCTTGTGTTTGGTCATTGCCCCCACGATGAGCGGACACACCATCCCAGACAGTGTTCCAACCCCGTTCGAGATACCCATGAGTATGCTGGCATACCGAGGGGCAATGTCCAAATGGTTAACATTGAACCCTGAGCGAAAGAGGAAAACATCAGGAAACAGCACAATTAGCCCACTCTTGTCCCACTTTTGAAATCAAATTGAGTCAACTTTTCTTCCTTACCTGAAATGGCAAACCCACTGAAACCCACTGCCAGGACCAAGAAGGTGATGGCTATTCCTTTAGAGTGCGAGTATCCCACTACCAGCAGGAGAGTGGCCTCCATTCCAAAACCTGAAACACCCCCGGTGAAACAAATCGACAGTCACTGGTCTTTGTTGAATTTGTGTTCTAGTTTTCTTTGCACTGAAATGTTACATATTTCAGAAGAAGCGTCTACATTTGAACTGATACACTTCTTTGGTCTAGTCGTGTTGAAGTGTGTGGATCTATCATAAACAGCAAAGCTTTTTAGCCGGACCATCTCACCTCCACAATTCATCATCTTCCTCACATTGGTGGTGCTCATCAGGTTGTGAGTTCTCAGGTAATCTGCCAGCTGGCCTCCAATAGGCACAATGATTGTCATCACCAAATGGGGCAAGGCTGATACAATTCCCACCTGACAGGAGAAAGGGGAGAGTCAGTGATAATTTTCTACTCTAAAGTAGTTGAAACAATGGCATAAAAGACTTGAAACTCGAAAGTTCTGCGGGACTTCAGCCCAATCTCCGACCGGCACCCTCACCCCCTCTCCACCCTTGACCCTCCGAAACTTCCTCGGTTGCTAGTATCGAAAATTGTATTGAAAATCAATACTTTCCCAAATATCGTATCGAAGTCTGAAATCCAGTATTGTCACAACACTAATTCAGAGCCACAACCGTTCTAATTCTGACTGAGGCCTTCCTTCAACGAGCTCCAGGTATAGCTTCAGTGTACAACTGTGTTGTGTGGTGACCTTACCTTGCTGATTTCAAAGCCAAAGACTTCTTCAAAGTAGGCTGGCTGGCTGATGAGTAGAAGGTAGAAGGTCCAGCTCCTGCAGAAGTTGGCCACAATGATGGCATAGACAGGCATGGAGGTAAAGAAGTGTCTCCATGGCGTTTTAAATTTCTGCCATGACAAAAAAAGAAAAAAAGTGCTGCAACCTTCACAGTGACACTATTTAGGTATGAATGTACGGTCTACGTCATCAGATTATTTGATTGTGCGGGTGCGGAAATGATATCGGGCCGCACTTGAAGAGGGTTAAGGAATGACGCAGACTCTCCGATGGCATCTTCAATGTACTTCCTCTCCTCTGGTGTGATGGTGGGATGGGCGGCGGGACTTTCATACGACACCAGGATCCAGAACAAATACCAGAATATCCCAAAGCTGCCTGGGAGAGGAGAGAGGAGAAAGGAAAAAAATAGAGATTAGCACAGGAGGAAGGATAAGATGCCATGAATTGAAGAGTTGGCTCGAGGGTACATGAGAAAGAAATTGGGAGCATGGCATTGGTCCGACCTCCCATTAGTCTGACAAACTGTGCATTGGTCCGACCGGTTAGGGTTAGGGTTAGGGTTACCCTAACCTAACTCTAACACCAACCCTAACCGTTACTTTAACCGTAATTAGAGGTCAGACCAATGTGCAATTTGTGGGACTAATGGGAGGTCGGACTAATGGGAAGTTCCCAAACAAAATTGACCTCCCTCCAGGACATTGTTGATGTTGTATAGACGCAAACCAATGTCAATGTTCACGGCTATTGTCAGATAATAGAAGAAAGAAAAATAGAAGTGGTTCCAAAGAAGATTTCAAAAAAGAACACCACAACAGCACACATGGGAGGTCAGAGCTAACTGAGCATACATTTGAAAAGTAGGACACTAACCATAGACGTAGAACACTGAAGACCACCCGGTGTATTGCACCAGTATCCCAGCCAAGGGCATGGCCACGACTGCCCCAGCGTAGGATCCTTAGGAGGCGTCAGACACAAAGAGAAGAGCTTGAACGTGCAATCGGACGGCCAACAAATCATGTCGGCCTTCACTTGAGTCTATTTTTAGGTGTCAAAAAAGTTTAGCTAACCCTCCAGCTACCCCATCCTCACAAGCCACCAACAGGTGTCCAGTTTCAACAGATACAAACAAGTCAGTTTGTTGTGACAAATATTACCACAAAAGGCTGTTGTAGCTAAACGGCTTCTCTCCAGAGGAGGTGCCCACTTGGCCCAGATCCCGTGGCAGGCTGGGTACGATACACCCTGAAGGACACAACAGACAAACAGAGGCCTGGGAAACACTCATGCATGTTGGGGGGAGTAAAAGGGGGGAAGGGAGAAAAATCCTCGAAGCACCTGTGCATACAGACACGCACTTTACCTCAACAAGGCCCTGACATATCCTGACCAGGATGACGCAGCTGTAGTGGCAGCGCGCAGCTGACGGGATCAGCATGTTGAGGGTGGACGTGGCCACGATCGCGAAGCCAAACACCCTTCGAACGCACGGGAGACAAAGGTGGCGGCTCAGTTTCGGCACGCGCAAAACAGAAACGGCAATTGTGCAAAGAGAACAATCACGATCTTCTGAACAGTTCTTTGAACATTAATGAACATTAAAATGTAAAAAAAATTGTTAAGGAAATATGATGAAAGACGTTACGTTTAATTTCCATATCCATTGTCATGAAAGGGAGAAACTGTTTTTGTTGTTGTATGAGTGGTCTTAACTAAATTGTAACTTTGGAACTAAAAAGGAATGTTACTGTCTTGGCAGCTATTCTATTTTGTTTTATTTCTATTTATTTTGCCCTTTTTTAGTCAAGTTTTTTGTAAAATGATTTATTGGAATAAAAGGGCAGATTAAGATCATTCTTCATTCTACGCCCTTTCATTAAAGACACTGGAAATGTTTTTTGTTTTTTTGTTTTTTACATTAAATTGTTCTTTCTTTTAAAAATATGGAATAAAGACTTTGAAATGAAATCACATTCACCTGTTGGCTGCAAATTTTTGACATATAAAACCACCAGGGATCTGCGTGACGATGTAGCCCCAAAAGAAGGAGCCGTGGATCATCCCCACTGTTTCCGGATCCCATGTGAACTGAGCCGCCTGAAAAAAGTGTAAGGAAATCACCTTCATCCGACCTCCATGAGACACGTCACTTCTATCAAGAGACAGTGAGGGCCGCCTGCGTCGGACGGAGCAAGGTGGCACCTCTCGTCCAACTCACCACCAGCACTTCCTTGTTGCCTTTGTAGACGGTGTGGTCGTTGACCATGCTCACAATGGCCACGCCCAAATTGCACCTGATGCCGAAAGAGATGCAGAAGCCCAGGCCGGACAGGATGGCGATGATGTAGCGGCGCGGCAACCCAAAGCAGGTGCAATCCACGATGGGCAGCTCCTTCTCCTCCACCAGCTCGGGACGTCCCTCCGCCGACAGCTCGATAGTCTCGCCATTGGGCTGCCGCTTCTCGATCAGCCTGAGGGGGGCATGTAGAGGTTAACAGCGAGCTTCAGGGAGGGGATGTGTCATCGAAGCAAGTTGGAATGTGGACATTGGGATCAGAGGGAGAGGTGAAAGAACGGTGACACCTCCAGTGGGACAAAACAAAAACTGGTATAACATGGACCAAGGGGGCAGAAAGGGGGAAAGTATTTCATGTTCCTGCATGTTTGCACAACAGTGTAAAAGTGCAGAGATGCACAAGGAGCTGTGAAAAACATCACGTATTTCTTTTTTGTCACTCTTCGTCACACTCTGTACACACTCTAAGCAGCAGTCGGGTGCCATGTTTGGAGTTGTGTCTGTATGACTCAGCAGGTCTCCATGTGCGGAAGCACCTGTCACGACGCTGAGCTAGCTGAGCGAGAGCTGTAGCTGCACTCGGCGAAATGGCGAGCTGCCCGAGAGTCCTCAAACCACGTTCTAGATCACATTCTTGACTGAAAATTATTTGTCCGGTTTGTGCATCATGTTATAAGCTACCAGCATAAGAAAAAATATGATCTGCTGTAACTCCTCAGTTAAGTTAAACAGGAACTAAGGAACTATGGAACTCTTTTATATGTCAGTGTATTGAAATGTTAACTAAGTGTTAGTATAGGGACTTGGAGACATCACAGTCACTTTGATGTTTTGCTTTGTATAGCACATTACATGGCTGATGTTATACTTTGTCTGATGTTACATCTCGTTTGATGTTTGAATTATCGTTTTGTTTTATATGTTGTAATTTTGTGGCGATTTGCTTTGTGGAGATTTTTTTTGTTAGTTTAAGAAATGGGTGTCTCAGATGCAAGACAAATTTCAGGAGGAACTAAGACAATAAAAGTAATCAATCAATTTAGGAGATAATGGAACGCTAATATTCTGTAATGGAATAAAACCTTATTGCCAAGGAGCTATTACACATTATGAATATTGCGTTTATAACATGTTATATCAGCCATTTCCAATCTGACCGGAACATTTACAGGTCTTAGAATTATTGTTACAAATGCCCTTGCTGTGTATAATAGGTTGATATATAGATACATATATCAACCTATTGTTCAAAAAAAGCTGTGTATACGTAAATATTTTTGAACATCTTTGAACATTTTATGCATGTCACTTTACATGAGTCAAACGGAAGTTCAGAGCGCTGCCATCTGTTTATTAGAACCACCACGCTCTCAAAATCACACCCCAACCGTCAAGACTCACAAACTGCATATGCCAGACGTGAGCTGGCAAAAAATGCATATGGTTTTTTTTTTGGGTTGTTTTTTGTTTTTTCACCAGATGCCTGGTTCGAACAAGACACACATTTGTGTGCCTGCAGTCCAGTTTTCATTGGTTAATCCAGTTAGTCAGTGAGCCGGACAGTCATGCACATAAACAGCCACAATCGAAACAAGACGGTGTTCCGCAAGGCCTAGTTGATTTCCCTCTGAACGTTTCAAACGTGAGCGTCTCAACATTGTCTAAAATGAACATTTACCCTTTTTTAAAAAAACACAGGAATTCGAGATCATTCCTCCGGCTTCGGCCTCGCAGCCCGCTGCAACTCCAACATTATCTTCACGCACCAAAAGACAAGGCTGACTCTGACGCTGGTTAATTATTGATGTGTTTTTGGGTGAGATAAATAATTCAATGAAGCTTTTACACCATAATCTGTCACTCTCTATCTGTCTGTTAGACTCTGTGCCCGCCTCTCTGCAGTCGCAATCCGCTCTCCACCCGTTTTGTGCCTTAGTTATGCATGTGGCTTTGGCTCCATCCCCCACCAGCACACAGCTGATTCTACGTAATCTCTCCGCACATACATGAAACCGGGTAGCGAGTGAAATGTGTGCCACTCTGACGATGATGACTTAATTTAAGACAAGCCCTTCGTGACAATTCTATTTGTGAAGTAAAAAAAAAAAAAACATACAAAAGAAATGTTATACATTCTTTAGCAACATTTCTAAATTTGAAGGAGATTAAAGGCCTCATCTCCCGCCCAGCCTTTCTCCCTCTCTCTCTCTCTCTCCCTCTCTGTTAATCTGTCACAACATTCAGATTAGGATTACAAAAATGATTTACTTCCGGAAATGAATATGGAAGAACCAGCGCAGGGCGTGGCTAAAGATGCCTTTGACTCTGTCACGACACATTCTCCCTGCCGTTTAATTCGCTTTTTTGTTTCTGGTCCTTCTTTGATCAGGTCATTTGCCTGATGTCATTTCTTGATTAAACATTGTATATATAAAATACACCCTCCCACATACACACACACACACAAACACACATATCTGTTGTAAACCTATCATATTCCATGAAGTAAACAAACAGCTTTCTTTCTTGTTTTAGCACCTTCAGTCATATTTAGTTTTTTCTTAAAGATCCATTGATGCCACTTCTTCGCTCACTGTTGTACCTCATCTTGCCTCGTAGCCACCACCTTACTATTTTTTTCCACTTGACATGAAACCCCTTTTCCATTTTTACTCCCCCCCCATGCCAAAGCTGTGTTCCAAAAAGAGAGAAATGAAATTCGAGAACCACAGCTTCATCATAAACTCTGGCACAAAGGGGTGGCAGCCACGTTTTTGTTGTGTCAGATCAGTTGGCTGCACAAATGTGCTGACTTGCCCCCTGAGTGGAGCTCACTTCGTGGAGCCTGCATGCGGATGCTCATTAGAGCTGGCGACAGATTGCGGGCCGACACCTACACATACGCTGCTAGCTAACGAGGCTAGCCCACAGCAAAACGCTGCTGTTAATTACGGATGCCCGTGACTAAAGGACGAGCTGAGCCACGCTGTGCGTGCCAGGCTGGTGATCCGACTGTTTAAGGTTAACTCTTTTTCAGTCGAAACCACATTAACTTGCTTCTGTGCTGAAAGACTTCAGTTTTGCGCAGACTGGGTATGCTACGTAAGGGAGTGAGGCACAAATAGTGATTCTCCTTCCCAGGAACACTTGCATCTGCAATGATTTCGGCCCCTTATATGATGTGGCAACTCTGATGGGATCTGATTCGCCTCAGCTGGCAATAATTAAGGAGCGAGACCGTGTGCAGCCAGGAGTTGGGTGACCTCAGGCCCTCTGAAACATTATAATTACAGCAGAAACAAGCTGAGCGGAGACTCGACTTGCACCTGAAACGGTGCGCGATAAGTGCGCTGTTTGCCTGAGCGCAGGGAGTCCCTGAATAAACCCCAAACAGGTTGAGAAAGTAAAGGATGAAAGGCCACAAAGTTAAGCTCAAATTAACGTTAACATTGTTTGACCAAAAAATGCTACAAATCCAACATTGGTAGCAGAATACGCTATGATAATATTCTTCCTTCAGCCCAGCAGATGGTTCTACGAAACTTGTTTTGGGTCCTCATTGATCTGGAGCAGCAGCAGAACCCTATATGTTACTTTGCATGTATGGATTTCTAGCATCTCTCTAGGACTGGTCGGCGACCCGGGACCTTTGCTGCTGTGTATATTAAATTCGACAACTCACAGAGTGTCCCATGTAATCCTCTCAGAAGAGGATGATAAAGAGGACAGAGACAACGAGGGAGGTTGACGGTATAAAAAAAAAAAAAAAAAATTACATAACACCAGCTGCCCTGGCCATTATTCATTCTGCAAACATGTGACATTTTGGTTTCTTTTCTTTCTGTCACCCGTCTGGTGGTGAAATGGCCAAAAAAGCTCAACCGGGAAAAAACCCCAAAGCTAATGCACGGCCCTGACGCCTCTATTGTGGTGTCTCCCCCTTCTTTTCTGAGCATCTCGCTCTCCCTGAAGTGAACAGATTGGCTCTCAGTGGGACTGTGTCACCCAGGGAGACACCCTCCTCCCCATCCTGTCACACCACTTTTATTCCGCGTCTCCCGTGGGCACACACACACACACACACACACACACACACAACCACACGTGCATGACCTTCATAGACTAAATACTAACACGTTGTAACTCAATCACCGCAAACTGATGACTTGATGGGCGACACCATTGTTATTATCCTGTTACTTTTGGCTCTCCAGTTACATCAAAGGGTTCGGTGTAGAACTCCGCAATTTATGCTTGAAGCATCATTGTTGAAGAAAAAAAGATGAGAAAAAAAAACTCCATATGGAAACAACAGCATTCTGCCAGCGACTGGCCATGCTGAGCGGTTGCAGCTGACCATCCAGTCTGTTAAACTCGGATACATCCATAACCTTGGCACCTCTCAGTGCGCTTCACCTGCAAATACTTTCACACTCTCATAAACATTATTCATTTTTTCCTAGTTTTACTCAGGATTTATACTCAATTAGAAAAAAGAACCTTACAATTCCCAAGCTATCCAACAACAGCTCCTCCCGATTGAGAATCTATTACAAATGTCCACACAAGAAGAAGAACGTAGTAGAAATCTACATTATAGTGGTAAAAATCTATTATACATGTATTAAATATCCTGCATTGGTTTAATCTATTTCAGTTCATGCGTTCCTGTTTGAGACCAGTGTATGAGGCAACTGAACTCGTAGCACCCAAACCCAAATGGATTAAAAATGGATTACCTGATATTCTGGATTGCCCTGTGAATAACACAAGCTCTCAGAGAGACCGTGAAAGGCCAGAGATGTAAATGCCAGACATTTTTTAAAAATGCTTTTCATGTGCTTTAATGTTACAAAGAAAATGTAAAAAATTGTTTTCAAGGCTTAATGAGAGAATGTTATGAAGGGGAACGCCGAGACTAGAAACGCAGGATGCACTTGACCCCACAGTGCTTAAGTTTATGCTTACCTTGTGGAGTTTAATATAGAAACAGGAGATGCATTCTGATAGAGAAAATGTTTAAATAATAAATGAACCTCTGGCTGCTTTCATCAGTGGGGGGTGGATTTTGTCTGAGAGGTGGTAGCATTGCACATTGACGCACTCATCAAACGACACGGAACGAGGACGTCTCGCGTTAACGAGTCTTCTCGATGTGCACAAATGACAACGTTGGGGGTAAAAAAAAAAAAAAGGCCTCTTTGTACCCCTGCAACCACGAAGAAGCCTGTTTGTGAAAATGGATGGATGGAAAATATGACCCTGTCGTCTGCTGGAGCAGTTGCCTGCACCTCCCACTCTGGCCATAAGCGTGTGTTCACGGGCTAAGCCCAGGACACGCCCACTAAAAACCAATCCTCATCTTGATCAGAAACCTTGCATCTCTCTCACACGCTGCCCGCCGTTGTCGTGCGCATGCATGGTTCATGAGCAGTGGGGGAGAGGGAGAGAGAGATAGAGAGAGATAGAGAGATAGAGAGAGATAGCATGAGGTTTTTGCATGTTAGTTAATCCAGGACACCTTGATAGGCTCAAAGTTGTCTGGGCTGGTGTCTCAATGGTGCATAGAGTAGATGGATGGATGGATGGATGATGGATGGAAGTGGGTGGAGGAGGGAGCGGCTGGAGGAAGTGACATGGGCTAGGATGGACTGAGTGGGAGGGGAGAGTTTAGGGATTTGCGTGGCTCGACAGCTGGACTGGAGGGGGAGAAAAAAAAACAGGCTATTTCAGGATAGGATTTATACGTTTGCTTGCTACCTCAAATCCTGAGAGTGAAAGCTTAGAGCGATGGCCGGTAGCACGAGGTCTTATCGGTATCTGCAATCTACCTTTTCTGTCGAAAATATCACTTTTCTGTTCTAAGTTCTGATCATTTTAGGCACTTCATGAGACGGAAACGGCAAAGCATCACCAATCTCTCGACTAAAAATCTGCAAAAAATGTAAACCAGTAAAATCCTGGCTCCTCGCACATCCACTAAAGGGTCCCTGAAGGTTGCAGAGGTTATAGGAACAATTCTTCATGAGACAATAAATTTCTTAATAAAAGACAAATATATCGGAAAAGTGCATAGAAATACGTTTAAAGCAATTTCCAGGTATAGCTACTGATTGAATCCATTCACAGCCCTTCATTGTTTGAAAATGATTCAATTATTATAGATTTTATTTATTTATTTTAGAAAATCTCCTCAGGCACTTGACAACGATTCAATTGTACTTTTACGGCAAAACTTTTGTCCCGACAGCGTCTCCATCCGCGATTTATCTGGAATTTTCAGCCACAATTTTTCTTTCAAATCCCAAGTAAAAACGAGCTGACCACAAAAGGGCGCACTTACTCGGCCGCCACTATCAGCATCTTTCATCCGCCTCACTAACACGCCCATGAACACCGCACACTGCGCAAGATCTCGACTTTTGCGTGCATTCGCGGTGTTTGTGGCAAAAAATATCTACAGTTGGGTGTGTTTTCGCGTGTGGAGAAAACTCCATAAAGAGGAAACTTCCACGAAAGCATTTTTTTTTTTGAGAAGACGGTGAATTTGAAACAGCTGCACAATGAAGTGACAGAACCCGCAGGGCGAGCGCGTAAAAAAAAAAAAAAAAAAAAAAAGATGGGAGAAAGTCGGAGGTATAACTCCAAAAAGGAAAGCGTACCTGTTAATTTTGCCCAGTGTTTTGGCCGCGACCGCCTTGAACCTGTCCGGTCGGATCTCCATCCCTGCAGCTGCTTGACCCAACCGGCGCTGATGTCCCGCGCACCCTCCTGTCCTGGCCGAGAGCGCGCTCTCTGGATCACTCCTCCTCTCATCCGTCCCAACCCACAGCAGCCTCCACCTGACTGTGATGGGCTGCAGAGAGGTGCAGAGCGGAGGCCTTCTGCCTCACTGGAAAACAAACAAACAAAAAAAAAAGGTGTGGAGGGGTAACGCAGCCAGCTTGGGGTTCTTTGTCCTGGCCTGGTAAGTATGAGAATGCAATGCTTAGCTTATTACTTATATGTATTATTTATACGGATTATTTATTCATAGAAACTCTTTGGTTAAAAGGCTGTCATTAACCTTGCTCGTTTTTTCTCCTAAATGAGTCACAATAAAGAGCCAACACCCTGGCAGGCAGTTCTTGCCAATTCATTCCATTCAGATACTCATGGTTCAGAAGATATTTTCAACTTTTATTTGGATAGCAAAACTTGTCGGCTTTCACTCACTGATATTTGTAAAAATGTAATTGCTCCTTTTATCTTTGGCAAACATGAGGTCAAGGGCAGTTCTTTAAAGCAAAGGTTTACATTTCGCTTTTAAGGAACAGTTCATCAGATGATTATAAGCTATTACTATTGGCCATGCTTGACTTTAGAATTCCAAATTATACAAAATATACACATCAAGTAATCAAACATACATCCAAACATCACCCTGATGAAATCACGGCACAATATTTGGGAATTTAAACTGAAATACAGAGAGAAATTAGGATGGAAAATGAATATAGGGTGAGAAACAGACTGACAGACCGACTGTCTGACAGACAGACAGATAAATGGACACCCAGTTAGGTTGCTGCCATCTAGAGGTTTATTTATGCCCTCATCAATTACAGTAGAATACTGCTACACGTGTAAAAACATTGTTCTAGTCTAATGAGGTAAAACATTTCTTTCTTAAACGTAAAACAAAGTCATTTGAACAGACAAATCAGCATCTCTCACTGCACATCCACACTGATTTAAAACACATGTGAACGCAAACGTGTGAACCCACATCCAGCCAGACGCACTTGCACCCACTCGACCCACGCCACGCACACGCCGTCACAGTTTCATGGAGTAGAGTATATATATAAATTTCATGCAAATCCACTCTGCATTGAGCTAAAAACACTTGAAACTTGTGGAGAAAAAGCTGAGGAAAGCCTTTGTTTTCCTCGTTAATACCTCTTTTAGTTAACTCGCCGGCCTCGCAGTCGCCTCTGTCGCGAACAAACGCACCTGGGAGACGCAGCCGCACCAAGTCCCCAGCGCTGCTGGCATTTGATTTTTTTGTTTTATTTAACTTTTGATACACCTACAGCAATATAAACAGTCACGACCGTTTGAAAACAGCATAAAGCTTGTGGAGTATGATCATTGGTGTACCCCAAGGCTCTCGTTTGACAAAGAAAGATTTTTGCCCGTCCTTTGCTCTTCCTCCCGTGCCACGCTCACACCCCGGTGTCCTCGTCCTCCTCGTCCTCCTCTTCCTGCTGCGGAAGGAGTCGGTACTGTTCGCTGGCGATCGGGAGGAAGACCGGCCGGGGATGAGGAGCGGAGTCCCCGTCGGCCGGCGCCGGCCGGGGGGAGTCGGAGTCCAGCAGCTCCGCCGAGTTGCACTTTGTGTACAACTGGCGGTGCATCTCCTGCCCTCCTCCCGCCTCCCGGATGTCGTGGCTCTGGCGTCTCTTCAGCCAGGCGTGGGCGTAGCCGATGGGCACCGGCAGGCTGGCGAAAACGATGAGCATGACTATCATGGCGAGGGCCCAGCCGGGGTACTCCAGAGTCATCTCGGAGGCCTGGGGACGAGAGGGGCAGACGGTGCTAAGGACTTTATTTTGGAAAGATGTATTTGTGCATTTATTCAAAAAGGCTTAGTTGGAAAATCAGTCAAGATGTGCTTAACAAGTATGGAACATTTTAGTTTAATAAAAAACATTTCCAATGTCTAACTAATTAAAAGTGATTGAGAGAATTTCAATTTCAATTTGTTAACTCTATTGTTTTGTTTTTAAAAATATTTACATTTTTGAGCAATTTTAAAGCATTCAACCTCTGTGATGATGAACCACATTCATCTAGACAACTCTCAAAGCCATTCCTTATGTCTTCAGCACATTCTGACTGATTTTAGTGCACTTAGAGCATTCCAGTAGATTATCTCATGGCGCTGCTTATAATGGAGTTCAATGCAGGAGTTAGTCAGTGACCCGAAACAGAAGGAAAACGAAACTGTGCTCTGGTATCTTACTGTATCCTGATTCCAGGCCGTGTACGTGGGCCCTTTAAAGACCATGCGCAACAAACTGGCTGCCAGCAGACCAATCATTGCCAGCGGGCACACATATTTCCACAGGTACTTGTAGATCACTGGGGGGCGCCATTTGAGCATGACTTCAATATCATCCAGGAAACTGCAAGTATGGGGGGAAAAAAAGTCAAACGCAAAAGATAAAGATAAGAAAAAAGTGAAACAACAAAGAGACTAAAAAAATTTTTTTTTGGAATGAACGTCGTCACACGTTACCGATCTGTTCCATAAACCCACGCCACGCTGATGGCTTCAAAGATCACCACGATGACCAATGGGAGAGTTGCAGAGTAGTCATCGAACATGGTCACAAAGTAGTTGCCCGAACGCTGGGTGAAGAGCAGCCCCAGCAAGAATCCCAAAGCACAGCTGGATACTAGAAAACGGGCGAGGAGGTCGGCGGTGTTAGCATAGCATTCTATTAAAAAAGCAAACATTACAACTCTGGTATTAACCTGGAAGTTATTCTTATTTTTTCTCTTCTTTCTTAATCCTTTCAAGTCCAGTTGAGATAACCCAAAGTCCAATTTCCAAACAGATTATTAAATACCATTTCTGAAAATTTATAGACGAGTAAGATGACAAAGTCATTGCAAGCCCACACAAGTAAGATAGATTGGAGATTGGAGATGTAGTGCTTTACCCGTGAGGATGGTTCTGTGGCGTCCCAGCAGGCTGAAATTGTCCATGAGAGGTGTGAGAATTCCCTGCATGGTCCCGAACATGGTGCTCAGGCCCAGGTTGAGCAGCATGAGGAAGAACAGCGTGGACCAGAAGGGGCTGGCAGGGAAAAGAGCCATCACTTCGGTGAAGGCAATGAACGCCAGGCCCGTCCCTTCAACGCCCTGTGCGGCAATAAGGACAGAGTGTCAGTAATTGGGGATTAGGACAGAAAGGGGAAAAAAAAAAATTATTACAACTTTAAGAACAACAGCGTGTGATGACAACGAGAGCTGCAAGATTGTAAGAATTCTGCTGAGTGCATCGAGGCAGAAGCAGCTGACTGGTCTAGTCAGAAATGTTTTATTGTTCATGTATAATGAAGCTCCTCAGGCTCTGCTTGAAAAAGTTTGTGACAGAAGATACAAAAGGGTTCCTGCTGTGGTGTATTCAAGTACTCTGTGCCCCCTGAACACGATCCACATGTTACTTCGGTACATTTTCTTTTAAATTAAAAATAAACATAGTCGGACAGTGTGGCTTTGTGTCTTCAGTCTCTCCTTTCACACGTCCATCGCAGTATGGCTCCATACATCCAAAGACAGGCGTGGTACACGGTGTACACATGTTTTGGCTCACCAGCCGGCTTGACATGTTACAGTACCTCACGGATTCCTCAGGGTTCCTGGGAACCCGGGAACCCCCTGTCGGTTACTATTGTTGTTGAAATGTCCACCTCCCCGCTAGTGTCCAGCTACTCATAAAGCAACCTGCCGTGTTCCTGTTCCCTCCTACAGCTGTGTTCCTCCAGAGGAAACCCGAGGTCCATTTTTCCTGCTAGTTTAAAGGCTTTTTAGCATCAAATATGCGACAAGAGTAAATGTTTTAGAGGCCTTTTACGTGTTGGTGGTCAGTCAAAACAAGACTTGCGATTAGTTCACTCTTTCTGGTTTATGCCATTATTTCTTCCGTCCAATTAACTAACTGGCCAATCACACAGCAGCGACCCAGTGCATTTAGGTAAGCTAAAACCAAGCAGGAGGCTGCAAACAGAGGGCTAAATATCAAGCATTACTGGATAACTAGTCCTACAAGGTTGCGCCATTGCAGTCTGGCTACAAAAATGAAGATCTGAAAACATGCATAGTGCAAGATCTTCAAAAGGCTGCTTGGAGACCATAGAAAGGCAACAGGCAGTCAAATAACCTCTGGTCACAACCAAAGTTCTGAAGAATGCACAACACCTCCAACCTTAAAGTCAGTGACGACGATAACGGCGTTGCAAATGCCAAATAGATACCTTGTTCATCTCCTCCTCCAGACTGCAGTCGGTGATGTTGGCGCCCACCAAGGAGTTGTGATGGCTGTACCACTCTCTGTATTCAGCGAGGGACACAGAGCTCGGATCCGTCGTGTTGATCCACGGCCAACCGCGACTGAGCATGGGCTGGTACAATTCATCTGAGGCCAGGAGGTTTAGGAGGCCAAGGTTTCTAAAAGACAGTACAAAAAAAATTGTTTAACCATTTGGGTATATTATAGTCATTTATTATCATTATTACTTACGTTATTAAGTATATTTAACATGTTTGTTATCTTTAATTTGGTGAGAAATACAAATCTAAATTTTCCTTTGAAATGATAAGAATTTGGGAAAAAAAATTCGGCTTCCGTTATTTAAGGTATGAAGACTCATGGACCATTATTGTAGAACAAATGCAAAACACTCCACACACTTTGGCTGGTGTTTTCTTACTTGGCCACACAGCGCAACGCGATGGTCTTGGCACGGAACCCCAGGATGACGAAAACCACCAGCGTGGCCAACACGGACGTCATGAAGTTGATGCTAGAGACCATGATGGCGTCCCTGTGGCAGTTGTTGTGGACCGGGTTGTAGGAGGAATACGCGATAACGGAGCCGTAGCCCAGTCCCAGGGCGAAGAAGACTTGAGTGGCCGCCTGACGCCACACCTGCACGTTCCCCCAGATTTCCACCTACGAAACGCAATGATGTGGCGCCCGTGACTTGGATTGAAACCAGATATTACAAAGACATAAACAAATAAACGCGTTCTTACTTTTGGATAGAACATATAGGTGATTCCATCCACGGCTCCATCCAACAAAAGGCCTCTGATGAGGAAAATGAAGAGCACCACGTAGGGGAAGACGGAGGAGAAGTACATCACCTGATTGGGGGAAATATAAAACAGTGGATTTTCCAGTGTACAGACGCAAGCAGAAGACGCTTCCATGGCTTTTCTTTTACGCAACAACTGTTTTGGCGACAGAGACTAAGAGGATTAATTCACCTTGGCAGAGGACTTGATCCCCTTGATCATAGCCAACGAGACGATGGCCCAGGCGGCCAATAAGCAGCCCGTCATGACGGGGTTGAACTCTCCCGATTCCTCGATGGAATTTGTGATGTTGAGGGCTTTCCGGAACCAGAAGTACGAGGTCGGCGATGAGCTTGCGCACTCTTTCACTGTTGAGAGAAAAAAAACAATTTAACTTGAGCTCACGGACCGCGGCTCTTCACCTCGTCGCCATGCGCGTCAGCACCTGTGTCGTTGGTGTTGGCGTTGATTGGGCAGTGCTGCCACGGCAGAGGGTACTGGAAGGAATTGCCCATGTAGAAGAGGCTCCAGGCGATGATGACGTTGTAGTAAAGGGCCACATAGAAACAAACCTGTCAGAGGAGCAAAAGATGTATGTGATTTTTGACATCCAATGAGAAAAAAGATCAATGTTTTACAAAGTAGGTACTTGAGACATGTACACCACCAGTCGAAAGTTTGGACGAACCCTGTGAATTGAATGTCTTCATGTCATTTCATTCTCATGACTATTGGCATTGCAGTTTCTCACTGACGGCATCAAAACTACGTATGAACACACGTGGAATTCTGTAGGAAACGATAAAAGTGTAAACTAAATCAAACACGTTTTATATTTAAATTCTTTAAAATAGTCACCTTTCATAAAAAGCACAGTTAGAGTTATTTAACATGTTTTTCATTGTTGCATAATTACATATATCTTGCTCATATATTTGATGTCTTCAGTATCTGCAGTGTACAAAGTTGGAAAGATAAAAAAAAAATGCATGAAAAGGTGTGTCTAAACTTTTGACTGGTAGTGTATGTGTGATGAGTTTTATTGTAAATTCTTTTGAAAGTAGACATTTTTATTATCATAATCTATCTTCATCTATTATGACTAATACAAATTTTTCATAATGGATGCATGAAAAGACATTAAATCTCACTGATACCTCTGTCAGCCATGCCAGGCCGCCTTGTTTTTGTCCCCAAAGCATCACTTTAGCAGGAGACTACAACTAAACCTTTATGTAGGAGGCTGTAAACAGAGGGCTAATCTGTGCACGGCTACGAATCCAAGAAGAAGAAGAAGAAGAAGAAGAAAAAAAACAGATCCGAGCACATCATTTTCGACCTCTCTTACGCTTGCAGAACTTTTTAAAGTTATGCAGACATTTGGGCGTAAATGAGTTGTAACACCTGTGTTGACAGAAACCTACCCAGGGAAAAAAAATGTTTGTTTTTTCTATTCAGACAAGAAGCCGAGCTTGGATAGAAATAAAAGCTGGGGTGTCCGAGCTCACAAGGCACACATCTGTACGTTGTATGAGCACAGAAAGTTCCTGACCGTCGTGTTTACCTTGTCCCGTCCGTAGAGAAAAGTGTTACGCAACAAACTGCCGGCGCTCCAGCACTCCGCCTCTCTGATTACAGTGCGACACGGTGCTTTCTAGGCATTCGGCTTAGCTGCCATCTTTTAAGAACACGTCTTTCCGGAGATATGATAAAAGAGGCAGTGTGCATGATGGCTTTTTAACGACAAGACTGACGTCATCAGCGTATTTTGGAATCTTTTCACTCTGGGGTTCACATTCCCAGTGCTGACGACGGTGCTGTGAAAGAGCCAACCAGCCCTCTGAGCCGCAACAGACGTGCCAAGTTGGTATAAGTGACTGGAAATTAGTTTTCTGACCACTGAGTAAACAACTTTTTTTTATTTACAGCTTCCTCACTGCAGCTTCATTTGACAAAAGTTTCCATTTCAAGATTCATTTCCAAGCCTGAGCCCGAAAGCTCACCAGGCAGCTGGAGTAGCCGATGCCGGCCAGCTTGGGCGAGATGTGCTTCCAGACGCCGATGCTGCCCTGGCGAATGCTCTGCCCGGCCGCCAGCTCCATGAAGAACAGCGGAACCCCCACAATCAGCAGAAGGAAAACATACAGCAGCATGAAGGCCCCTGGAGAGACGAGGGGAATTTTTTCTCACAAAACAAAAAAAAAGACAAGCACAGACACAGTGGACTGCGAACTGTCGGCGCTGAGAGACGCTCACCGCCTCCGTTCTGGTGGCAGAGGTACGGGAACCTCCAGACGTTGCCCAGGCCGACGCTGAATCCCACCTGGGCCAACACATACTGGATCTTGGAGTCCCACGCCGGACGGTCCTCGTCGGACGCCTCGGGTCCGGCGGCGCTGGCGGCTCCCGTCAGCTGACTTTCAGACCGGCCCTCCCCCAGCCAGCCGCTGCTCTCCATGCTGTCCAGCGGGGGTTTCTCAGTCTGGGTGTAAACAGAGGCAAAGAATGATTGAAATCACGGTAGAGATTCCACCAAAATCAGACGTCCTGAAGGGGTTACCACTGTTTTGCTTCAAACCAAGTTTTTTTTGTTTTGTTTTTTTTTGTTTGGGGGGGGGGCTGCAACCTACTGCAGCCAGAAGCGGTGTGTTAGTGTGCCCGGGGGGGAGGGGCTCAACAGCCCTGACAGGGTTGTTTACAAGGGAAGAGAGTGTGAGTGTGTGAGTAATGCTAAGGCCTGCAAACACCCCCCAACTCCCCGCCCACACACACACACACACACACACACACACACACACACACACTCCAACCTTCCATGTGAAAACACAATTGCGAGACACATGCGCGACCAAGTCATGCGGCACTGCCCATGATGTCATAAACGAACAGAGCGAGGCGAGGAAAACAGAGACGGTGAGCGAATGACGAGTGTCAAACACTCTTTCTGACCCTCAGATTTGACTGACTTCAATGAGGTTGCCCTTGTATTGACCACAATTAACACAACGGCAACGTTTTTAATCATCCAATTCGGTGTAGACGGGTGAAGATGAGGCAACTTTTTTTGCTTTTTGCTAAGTTTTGGACTGAGATGAAAACACAACGGTTATTCAACGTGTAAATCACCTGGCGCTTTTTGTACAGATTCAATGCCCAGGTTTCAATGTTTATTCAATGTTTCTACCTAGCCATTTTTCAACATTGATTCACCCATATTTTGCTATCTGGGTTATATTTAAAAACATTATCTCTGTTAAGTTCTGCCGGTCCATTGAGCTCAGCGTTAAAGTCGACGCAAAATGCAAAACAATGCATATCAAGATCATCAGTTCACTCCTGAGTGACACACTGCAGTGAGTAAGCGGTATCCAAACAGTTTGACATGAGCCAAGGCGGCTGGAGGACATGACCTGGACGGTTTGTATGTGACAACACCGGTCCAAGATAGTGAGAACGGAAAATTACAGGGGCCGCATGACGCCGGGAAAAAGTTACGGCCGACCAACATTGGTGGCGGAATAAGTCATGTGATTTGAGAAACGCGCTCGTGCGCGCGTTCACGCCTGGAGTGTGTGAGAGAGACAAAAATACGTGCGCGCAAGAGGAGGGCAGGAAAGCAAGTAACCCTCGGCTGGTATTTTGGGTGAAGGTGGAATAGTCTTGGATGTCATGTGGGTGGAGGTGGGTGGGAAAAGACACTGACTGCAGGCAGGTTTAGATTGGCTCAAACTGTGGGTGGTGCATGTGTGGACCATGGATTGGATTCAGTAAAGTAAAAGGCAGGTGGGAGCTTGGGGGAAAAAAAAGAAACGTATTCTAATAATAACGTGCTGATATGCTGAGTCGGGATTCATGAGTCATCAAAACGATTCATTTGTTCTGCAAAAATAAATGTTTAAGAAATTCAAAAGGAATCAGTCGAGAACTAAACTTGTAGCTAATGTAACATAGCTTTGTTGTCTGTGACTCATTATTATGGTATGTACATTCTAAATTACTATTGTATTCTAGATCCATTTGATTTACATTTAGGTATTGTTACTTTAGATTATATTTCATTTCCTATTCCCTGTCTACTAGTTGTAAACTTTAACATTTCCTTGTATTAATAAATAATCAATAATTAATGTCTACACTATTCAGTTCAGTTCTAGAACCTGTACATTGTCCCTTAGCACAAACTCTAAAAAAGAAACACCCTCTCACAAGTTCTTAATACATGGAAAAATACCCAATCAACCCTTTTACTTCAATTCTAAGACCCGTGACAGTAGCCAAGCTCCACTACTCCAATCCACTTTTTCAATAAACAAATTCACGTTTCTGTACTTGCCTTAAATTATCTCCTTGCATCACAGCCCCTTTTCACAAACAACATGCGCACATAAATGGCATATGCACTTTTCTTCCCCATTGGTCTGTCAGTGGGGTCTATCTCTGGTTACAGTTGGGAAAGTGGTGGCCACACCTCAGCGTTCAGCAAAATGTTGTGCTGAAAGTGCAGCTTAACTCTTACTGTATTGGTCCACCCCCCCAAAATTGCTCGATTACAACTCCAATATTTTACTCTTTGTTACCGTAAAGCTTCTTCTGTAGTTTAGCTACAAAATATAACTACTCTGACTTTCTTCTTTACGAAACGAATCAATCTAGTTAACTTAGAATCCCAGCATATTGAATCAGGCGTATCCATGTTTCTATCAATTGTTGTTGTGTGTGTTTTTTTTTAATTCAGACATTTTTGTTGAAGCTTCTCACATCTTTAATTTTAAGGAAATCCAACCACTTAATACCTGGATTAAGCCTGTAGAAAATGTATGACTCTTGCGCAATGTCACTGGAACTGTCACCGTCACTTTTTGTTTTTAAACATGTTAAACTGTGGGGCGATATGTGGTCTCCTTTCAGTTCATGTCTCGGGGAATACCTACAAGTTTTTCAAACATGAGGGTATTTTTTTAAACCACTGTTTCAATAGGTTAAGCCCAAACATGCAGACACGCCAACCCTGGACAAACAAAGAATAAAGCCCCTTTTCACTTATGCAATTCCTCATGTTACTGACTTCACGTCTGAGATGGTAACGGCAAAGCAAGTTAAGTCTCTTTGGCATGTTGGCTATTCGGGACAACAGTAAATGTCAATAACGTTCACATGCTAGCTCAAGAATAAGGATTTGTGAAACTGCAACCGAAGCCAGTTTTCTCCTGATGGACGAAAGGGGCTCAAAAAGAGCTGTGATGTATTTTTTCATGCACTCTGACTCTGTCATCCACAAATAAATACACACTTCGCAAAAGTGCTTTGGTATCAAGCATAATAAACCTTCACCGTAAACTTTAACTGTAAAGTTTGTGCAGACCAACCATAATTTCCTCAAAAGTGACTGTTTTTCGTCAAGTTTTTTTGGTTAATTTTGAAGTGACCACTTTAGTAAGATTTGACATGACATAATAGTGTTTAAAGCAAAAAGCATTGCACTGGGGGAGTGTCACACTAATGTGTGAAGCGTCCAAGCGTGCATAATGCACCTCCTTGTGTTGCACTGCTGTCAGATCCCTGATGCGTGGGAATGGCAGTGACACCACAGACTGTCTCTGAGCCACGCGTACAAGCTCACACTGACGGTCGTTGACCAGATGTGTTGCCGACGCAGCTCGACCGCGGATGTCCTGCTCTTTGACTTGGCTTGTCAAAAGCTACAGAAAGCGACAGGTGGCATCTTTTGCTACTTTTGCCCGTGTCACTCAAACATTGTGAGTTGGCCAGTGCAGATTTGCAAACATGTGTGTACACATCTGTAATAAATCAGACCTCAAGTGTTGTGTTGACTTGGGTTGAATGAAATTCAATTACTTATGTATTGCTTTGAATTGAACTTACTTACAAGTGGCTATTTATTGAACTCACTTACAAATATTTATTTTATTTTTAATTTTTTTAATTTTTATTTTTTTAACTGAGCTTACTTGAATGTTGCTTTTTAACTGAACTTATGATAACTTGGGGTTGAAACCGACAGGCTCTCCAGCGCTCTTGAACCAACGCAGCGTTACATAAAGTCAGCCGCAAAGCAGATTAATATCACGGTGATGCAAACCGCGGCGATAAAGCCTATTCATGACAGCTTAGGTTTGTGTTTCTAACCCCTATGGAACGTATATGTTCGACACGCCGCCTGAGAACACTTGCAAGTTTACAAAGAAAGGCAGAAAGAGGAAAAGGAGGAGGAGGGAGACGCAGCAAAGCGACAAGAAAGGAAAGTGCATTGCAGTAGAAGGTTTGCTGGAAACATACCATGCTGACAGCACGGTCCCACTGCACAGGAGTAGAGTTTCCCGAGCCGCGGCTCCACTGTGCTTCGCCTCTCCGCCAAGTCTTCCCCCTCGCGCCCGCACGTAAGCACGCACGACTTCTAAACCTAAAGTCCTGAACGCGATCCGACTCAGAATTCTTTAACGCAACTCTTTTTTTTTGACAACTCGCCGCCACGTTTTCCCGTCTGGGAACCAACTAAACTCCACTTTGCCTTCGTTCGACGCCCCCCCCCCCAAAGTGGTCAAGAAGGCGAAGTCGCTGGGAGCAGTTGTAACCAATGGGGAGGCGGAGGGGGCTGGACGGCCCTACCCTAAACACGCAGCGGGGCTGGGCGCCGCAGGGGCGCACATGGCTGGATGTGTGTTTACCCTCTTGGTTTGACCGCAACGGATTTATCTGCAGTGTGCACAGAAGGAGGAAGGAGGCGAGGTGGCCAAGAACTTCAGTTTCAGGTCTTCATGGGGGAGCAAAGCACGCAGCTCAGTGCAGCTCATACAGTGTTAAAACACAGGCTTCCTTGGTTTTTCCACTCAAGGGGTTCGTTTCTACGCTATCACATTACTGCTGTGGTCTGGTGTTATCGGAAAGCTGATAATGACCCATTTGCAACAATCCTGCCTTTACGACATGAATGGGTAAGATACCAAGAATAATATACCCATTGATCCAGGGTTCAATCCCAGACTGGGCCAAACCGAAGACTATAAGGCCCTGTTAAGACTGGCAGACAGAAGAAGTAGAAAACAGCAGTCCCTGGACAGAGGAGGAAACTCATTGGCTCATCAGTCTGTGGGGAGATAGCTCCATTCAAGCCAAGCTATAGGGCATGCATCGAAACAAGTGCCGCTGTCGCAATGATATGACGTCACACACTACACGCTATGCTGGACGAAGCCTCCGCTCTGATGTCGTTGCTACAGCAACCTGTCAAATCGGTCAATAATGTGGCCCAGTCTGAACAGAGCCAGATCCCATTTGGACACTTGCTTAAAACAGTGTGGACAGTCAGCCCTAAAAATCGGATTTGAGAAGGAATCTGATTGGAATTAGATTTGCCTGCAGTCTGAACGCAGCCTAATGGCTGAATGGCAAGAGGGGAGTCAATGGGCGCCACCATTGACTCCCCTCTTGCCATTCAGCGTTTAAGGTCAGACTGGCAGGGATTTGATTACCCACTGGGGTCAAATGCGAGGGGCAAATACAATGACCATCTCAATGCTCTGACATCACATCAGAATAGGGACTTGGCAGCCAGTGGCGATGCTGTATCTCACCAATCCATGAGCGAACCCCACCCTCCTGGAGGACACTGCTGTCCTTGCAGTGCCAGGTTAACCACAGACCAATTTGGCGAGATCCTGACTGAGGACTGGGAGTCATTCCATCGCAAAAATTGCTAAAATAAATAATAAAAAAAAAAAATTCAGCTAAACATTCAATATATGGTCAACAGTCATAACTTGTAGTACATGCAAGCCTATTATTAAGACATAAGATCAAACTGTGTATTTTATTCAAACACTGGTGTAATGAGGACATGTTGCCAATTGATACCAAACCGAATTAATTCAAGCTATCAAAAAAAGTTTGTGTGTGTGTGTGTGTGTGTGTGTGTGTGTGTGTTACTGCCTCCCATTTATTATGTGCAACTCTCACTTGTTGTATCAGCACTACATACTAAGCTCAAGACAATATGAGCAAACACTATTAGGCAACAAGCAGCAGCGTTAAAACGCAGCGGTACTAAACAAATTAGTTGTAAATCATCTGCCACCTGTTGGCTAAAAATAGCCTATTGACTGTATATAGAACAGCATGCCCTTGGGCCTAAATTCTGAGAGTAAAACTGCTCCCCCCAGTGGAAGGATAATGCCACGATGGCCATTTTATATGCCGGCAATGGGCACCATATAGGAACCCACTGTTATGTAATAGTGAAACATATGGTCACTGTGCTATTTGTCTCACACTAGACTGTATTCTGGAATGAGCGAAACACGTTATCCGGAAATATACTTGTTGGAGAGTGACATTTTGGTCCTTTGAACAGCAAGAAACATACATTTTTGAATGAACTTTATAGATCAAAATCCTGTAATGGTAGCTGGACAAAACAAGCATTTTCCAAACACTTGAGTCTTACACATAAGTATTTAGACAGTGACCTGGTAACCTTTTCAGTGATCAAGGCAGAGAGGATGTCTGACCAATAACAACCACTTGGTGTCTCTGGTCGCCAACAGTTTTGAATGTCCTTGCTGTAAAGGCTGGGTAACCAGTAGTGGTAAAGTGGTAGGTAATAAGCAGTAAAGAGGCAGCAGTACAGGTTATTATCATAAGCCGTTTAATGCGCGGTCCTGGTGTCACATTAGTCTCAGCCATGAAATGACAAAAAACCCACTGTTTGGATGAATCATGTGCCCTGAAGATTGCAGATGATGTTGTTGACACTCTGCATATCTTTTTTTCTTCTTCCCCCTCATCACCAAATTCAATGTTTTTGTATTAAAAAGCATTGAAGGTTCATTATCACCATCAATATATTGAACAATCAGTATTACCACTATCAATAATTCATTCATTCATCTTCTATACCCGCTTATTCCAATTCAGGGTCACGGGGGTCTGCTGGAGCCTATCCCAGCTGTCTTAGGGCGAAGGCAGGGTACACCCTGGACAAGTCGCCAGTTCATCGCAGGGCACTATCAAAATGCCATCAATTATATTGATAGAACTGATTTGATAACCACTTCCAGTTTTGTTGTCTGGGTGTGTCTATGGTAATTATGGCATATTGACCTTTTCATGCAAGGTGTTGAACTGACGTTGACAGATCTGACAACTGCTTTACGTTCGTCGTCCACATCATCGAAATCTCTTTGCAGTGGTGTCCTCTATCTGTGCATTTAGAATTACTAAAACAAAAATTGTGTGATTTGACCAGTCCCTTGCACGTTGGGAAAAGAACAGAAAGAACAAAAAAATACTGAGAGTAGCTTTGCAAACTGCTTTCAAGTAGCGCTCCCTAAGAAAATTAGTCAACGTCAGAATTCATCATGAAACACATTCCTGAATTCAATGCCCTTCTTGGGCAAAAATGTCTGTTGTTTAAGAGTCAATATTTGTGTAAGCCTTCAGACTTTATTTGTTCGAGGTATTTTCTTGAAACAATTATAATTTAAAAAAAGGTTGATATTCTAATCTCTGAACCAGCGTGCGTTTGCTTGTACATATCTTCATGTAATCAATTCATCTCCTCCAAACACATACCTGGAAACTGTAAACAATGGGAGAACAACAACAACAGTGAGGTGTTCGAAGAAAACAGAGATAATTAAGAATAGCTTCTGGTTTTGGGGGTTAAAAAAAAGCCCAAATCTATTTCAACAAAACACACATCTTTTGATCCCTTTTCTTCACATTGCTTTTAAAAATTCAAACTCATGTCCAGAGCATTTAATATCCGGGCCTTCCCCTGACTGCTGCGAGTTACATAATCTTGAGCGAAACTAGACGTTTGAGTTTGAGCAGCTTTTGCATTACATTTCTCAAATGGCATTAACCCCATGGCACCAGCCACAGGCAGTTGTTGACAGAAATTCCTGTCGCAAGAAAGGAGAACCTCACAGAGAGCCGTTCGGGAGCGTCTGAGTGTGTGTCTGTGTAAACTGCAGCATTGGAGTAGGAGTGAAAGCGCCCCAGATTATCTGCGCGAGGAAAGCCGGACTTGTTTTTCTTGTTCCTCCCTGCATGTCTCAAGAAGGTGGGACGTCCTCCCGCAAACTCGCTCAGTGTGCACACAACTCGGCAGGCCGGAGGATTGTTTCCTCTGCCCGGGATCGAAACGCGCAGATCAAAGTTAAAAGGTACAGTGGCGTATCTGCGTTTCTCTGTCTGTTACATTATGTAGGGTGCCTCTGTGTGTGTGTTTGTGTGTGTTGGGTGTGAGAGGGCGAGGAGTGCGAGTTCAAGGCGGGTGCACCTGTCATGTGTGGCCTTAAATGTTTGGAACGGCTCCTTTTTGCTGGGGCAGGTTGGAATATCTTGAAATTTGCTCGGGCACAGAACACTGCGTCAGCTCATTCATTTTAAGTGGAGGGTTTGAAATATCCATATATATATATATCAATATATATTGATATTTACATCAATATATATATATATATATGCATATATATATAAACAGTATATATAAATATATATATATATGTATATACATATCAATATTTGTTGAGATGTAAGAAATCACAGATGAAAGGCGGAAAGAACAGAGGGCCTCTCAGGAAGAGGCTAAACTATGGGCAGGGAAAGAGCATGTCTTGTGCTGCCACCGCTGTTTTCGTTTTTTTTTTTAACATTTTGCCATGGGGGCAGCTGCACTGACTCGCATAGCTGCTGATGATAGTGGTTTTTCCTGTCGTGTGGATCTACTACCCAAGTGTGCGGGAGGTGCAGTCGGCATTCTCGCAAACCGCCTGTGGAATGTGCCGATCTGAAGCTAACATCTAGATCTGACATCCGGCAACCCGAAAATTAGAGCTGCTTCGTGGCTCAAGGTTGAGAGGCAAGAGAGGGCTGAGATTTTGCAAGGGTGGCAAAATCAGTGTGTGTTTAAAGGCTCAGGGAATCAATGTCATGCGTGCATGGAAAGGGTCATTTCGGTGTGTTTGCGTTTTGCACACGACAGATGTCGGCGCCACCTCCGGTTGCTCGAAGGCAGTCGGGCATCCGAGTCATGCTGACTCAAGGGGAGCAGCCTCCTCCCAGCCTGCCCATCTACCCAAATTCTGCAAAAGGTACCAACACACAAACATTTCGTCACGTCTCATTGCCAGTCAGACATTCCCGCTTGATCTTGATTTTCTTGAACACCCTTTTTTTCCCCTCCACCTCCCCTGACCCCCGCTGGCTCAGAGAATGATTCCAACGCGGAGGCAAACTTCACATCCGCGCAGAGAGAAGTGGTATGTGGGTGCATAAATAGTCAAGATTGAAAGGAGCAATGATCTTGGTGTCAGGTGACATGGCAACCTGTCAAAAGCGCAACATCTAAGTGCAATTACCCATGTAGTTCCTGTTGCATACTTGCATACTGTTCAAATGCACAACCCTGACATAATGCCACGACATTATGCTGTGAGAGCTCGAGTGACTGTCTGTGGTTTTGTTTGAAGCCTTTACGGGGCACTCAGTGAAACAATTGAATATTTTAAAATCTAACTTCTAGAGTGCCAATAGTTTACGTAAGATTATTTTTCATCAGTGACTTTTAGAAATTCAAAGAAGTTCATTCAGTCAAATTCAGTCAAAGGGGTTTGCATACACAGTACCTCAGTAGATTCTCAACCCCATCAACAATGTGGTGGGAATGTGAGAAAGAGGAAATTAAAATATGATCAATCAATTTATGGATAGAAAGAAAAATGTATTGGAGCCCTGTGGATGTGAATGCATTCAATCCAGTTTGTGGCTCATTAGTCAGGTCATGTGTCCATCAGGAGATTCTGAACCACTGCTTTGACGATGTGGAGCGATTCATGGGGCGCTTGCAGCAGACAGCTGAGGCCCAGACTGTTCTCAGCCAGAAAAAGAAGAAAGGAAGCAAGAAGAGCAAGAAGGACAACCATGACAGTAAGACGATTTTCTTGTTGTTGTAATTTTTGAAGTTTCAATAGTGGGTTTTAAACAAGTCATTGCTTTATCGTCCATTCAAAAGCGTTTAAAAATGAATTCACATGTGGTATCATATGAAGTTTTGCAGCATTCATGAGCTACGAGCCATCGCTCTGATCTTCAGGTGCGGACAGCCAATATAAAAGAGCATTTTGAAATGTTTAGAGGTGTGGACACGATTAAAGTGTTTGCTCTGACTTGTCTGCACCCTTTGGGTGTCAAAGCCACAAGTGTCTTCCAAGCTCTGTCGCCAGAGTGACGAGGCGTGATCATTCTAGTCCAAAGCCAGATTTTTCTTTTCCTTTTTTTTCCTCAATGAAAGCCAGTTGAACGCAATTAGGATCAACAATAAAACAGCCGATGGAGCTGCTGTTAGTCACTGCCAAGGCTGATTTTTTTTCTGGGACTGCTTGCTGAAACATGCATAAAGAAAAATGCTTCACTTTTGTTTTAAAAACTTCACTCGAGTGATTATTTTTTGTTTCTGCTCATATACTTCAGCAAAGATAATGTGTGTTGAATTCAAATGTGACACTCACACCCACTCCTCTATTCTCCTATTACAAAATAAGCCACTTTGTAAAGGATGGCACAGCTTACATCTGCATTAAGTTCAGGCAAGATTACTGCGGCTCACTGCTTTTTCTTTGTCATGTATGCAGATGATTTGTTGACTCTGAAGGCCAGCCCCCCGTCAGAAGAAGAATTTGTGGATATATTTCAGAAGATCAAGTACTCCCTCAGTCTGCTGGTGAGATTAAACCACAAATAAGGATACATTGGAAAACCCGATAATACTATTATTATTTCAATGAAAATGCATTGACTGAAAATACAAACACAACACAACACAAACACAACACAAATCTATTTTTGCTTCATTTAGGCACGACTCAAGCCGTACATTACGCAGCCAGATGCACCTGAGTTGGTGCATCCCGTCTTTGTGCCCCTTGACCTGGTGGGTTCGTTTTGTGGACCAAACCGATTGGCGTCTCCGACTCTTTTCCCCCTATTTTGTTGACACTGACTGCCGCTATGCTCTTGCAGATGGTGAAAACCACCAGAGGACCAGCCATGGCCGCATCCGTGGACAGTCCGGCCATGACGGCCGGCGCCGTTTCCTTTCTCCAGGAACATCTGAACAACGGGGAAAAGGCACTGTGGTCGTCGCTGGGGCCCAACTGGACCTTGCCCAGGTCTGTGTGCATTAACATTTTGCAAATCGCCCTCCACCCACCCTGATTGTGTCACGTTGCCCTGACGAGGTCCTCTCGCACTCTGTCCCAGTTCCAACCTGAGCCCGTCCGCTCCTCTGTATTCACCCGTTTTCCTGGATGGCTGGAAGCCGCAGGCCTTTGACTCAAGTGGGCGGCCTTTGGAAGATCCCATCGAGTCAGAGCACAAACAAGACGCGTTGCGGGAAAGTAGGACAGAGCAAAGTTCGAGCAGCTCAGCTCACTGCGTCCCTGATGAAGTGTAAGCCTGATGTCGCATTTTAATGGTATTTATTCTGAAGCTATTCAGTTGTGGAAAGGTGACATTACTGTCACTGCAAACAAGGAGTTGCCATTAAAATGTCACTGTTGTTAGTGCTCAGAGCCACAGATTGAGCACGTTAGCTTTCGGAAATTTAGCCGGTACACTCTTGCCTCTTTGGAATAGTTGCTTTGGCAGCTGTCGAAAAAACACCTTCAACCCCTGTTGTGTTGAATTCCATTATGTCGCACGTGACGTAACCGTTCTGTGTTTTAGAGATGGAAACAATCTGCCGCCAGAAGGTGAAAGGCTGTACTGCTGCAGCTATGACTTTGTGGCGCGAAACAGCAGTGAGCTGTCAGTGCTGCAGGGGGAAACCCTAGAGGTATGTCAGTGGCGACGCACCCACGGACTTAAACGCGTTCTTCCGATTGGCCAATGGTTTGTCCGCTTTAGGTAATCGAGTCGTCAAAGCGCTGGTGGAAGTGTCGGAACAGCTACGGCCAGATTGGATTCGTTCCCTTCAACATCCTGGAGCCACTGTCTGCGCTGAACAGCCCTGCGGAAGACAACGCAGTGGTACGCACAGAGTCGAAGGTACAGCAATACAAATTTTGAGCGTATTGCGTAGATGTTTCTGGGCATCCATATCCCATCGCCTTAGTTCTGCCACCCAGTCTCAAATGTGTTTTTTTCCACAATAGAGAACGGCTCTGACTCCGCGGCCACGGTACTTCTCCTACGCTCCACCAAGCCCAGACGGGATGGGCAGCCCCGTCACGAGCCCACTGAGGCCGAAGAGCATGGTGTTACCATCTTCGCCCTTGCTGGGAGACAGCGGTGACAAAGGTGCCACGTTTTAGTGTAACGCAGAGAGGGGGGAAAGTTGGGATATGAAAACCATCAAAACGAGTGGATCGCAACTTTTGATTCCTTCAAATTTGCACGAAACCACAAAGTCAATCCAAAGAGATCAGTTGTGCACGTCGATCGTAACAAATGGATGGAGGCCGCTGTTAACTCAGGTCCATCCAAATACATACTATGAATTAATCACGTTAACTTTTTAGAAAGCAAATACCTGAATTGAAATCAGCTTGATATTGTGCTATTGCTATTAGTATAGTATGTTATCTATATAACATACTGTGCTAGGCAATGCCATTTGTGAAAAGATTCAGATTTGTTCATTTTGCTACTCTTTGATGTGGAGTTGCGATTAATTACTGTTGTAATCGATTAATCTATTGATTATTTTCTGCTACTTCACTGATTAATCAATGGTTTGAACTGGCAAACAAAAGGCACACAATACAACCCCTGCATGTTATGCTGTACCGCACTGTACAACACCCTCAGCAATCAACGTCCATCTTTGCTCTTCTCCACTCTCTCTCTTCGTTAACGTTCTCAGTCCTGATAATGAACGACGAGCTTCTAAAGCGGCTGGCAGAAAAAAGAGGCTCATTCGTCCGGGCGGCTCCTCGCACGGCCAACACTTCCGCCCCACTGAACTACCGCTCGCTCCCTGCTGAGGTGGAAGCCTGGCTTAACAGCAAGGGCTTCAGTCAAGAGTTGAGTGAACACTACTTAAGGAAACACAGTTTTAAGCATCATTATCATTGTTATTATTACACCACCTATGCAGCACAAATATATTTCATGCGTAATCTCTGAAATTTTACTGCACCGTTTTCCCCAAATTCAGTGTAACGTCATTCATGGCTAATGTTTATCTAATGCAACATAAGTGTTGCAATAGACTGTAATCTCCAAATAGACACTCCAATTTGCGCAAAGTGTCTATTTGGGTGAACTTTCCACCAGACAAATATCTCAGAGACCGGGACAGGCACCCACAGTTACTGTTGCTTTCTTCCCCTCTCAGGACAGTTGACAGTCTGGCCATTTTAACTGGGTCGCAGCTTTTTTCCCTGAACAAAGATGAGCTTCGTGCAGTCTCGCCAGAGGAGGGTGCAAGAGTTTACAGTCAGATCATGGTCCAGAAGGCCCTTCTGGAGGTTTGTACTCTGGCGTTCATGATTTATTTGTGTCCGTGTTGTAAGACTTGGGTCTGTGTGCTCAGCCGTTGTGTGTTCAACCTTGGCGTCTGCGCAGACATACGTCAGTTTTCCACCCCGTTAATGACCTACATTCACAAATTGTATTTATTTGTCAGTTTAAATGCCCTAAAGTGCGCAACAGATCAAACAGAAGCGGGTCAATGGCCTCAGTGATTGGACCACAGTTATTGGCATCGTTACTCAGCCTTCCTTTCTTGTCATACGGTGGGATTCTTCACTGGGTGTGTTTTATTTTTCATTGTCTCAGCAGAGTCATGAGTTTAAAATGTGGCCGGGCAGACATGATAATTAGGTGTCGGCTGTCTGTCAGTTTTTTTTTTCATGCCGTTAAATTTATGATCGGGGAAATAAAAGCCTGCCTTCGCCCTAAGACAGCTGGGATAGGCTCCAGCAGCCCCCCGTGACCCTGAATTGGAATAAGCAGGCATAGAAGATGAATGAATGAATGAATGAATGAAAATAAAAGCTAAACGCTTGCACTGTTTTTTTCCCCATCACCCAAAACTTCCCTGTCCCTGGTCTGTCGCAGGATGTGAAAAAGGTGACGGAACTCGAGAAGGCGATGGAGAAGCAGAAGCTGAGGATGAGCCTGAAATCGGAGAGTGAGGCGACTGTGTGACTGACGGCTGCCTGCGACCCAGGTGGAAATCTATGTAGAATGCACGGCTGGATGCGGTGAGATGGGATTCCTGCGCGCACCTGGCGTGTCGTTGCGGACGGATCTGAATCCGGCAATGACCATCAGTGCTTGTTGCTTGTGTGCTCCAGATGGCTGACAGACAGAAGCAGGCTGTAATAATAATACAGGCAAAGCAAGTCAACCACTTGGGACTATTACCGTCATATGGCAAATCGTTTTGAAACATTATTAACAGAAGTTTTACTGATGTTATTTTGATAACAGCTTTTATTTTTGTATTGTCTGTGCATATTTGTTTGGGGCCCCCTTAAAAATGGACGATGATGCATTTAAAAGGGGTTTAAACTGGGTTAATACATTTAAAATATATGTAATATATTGGGTTCAAGCAGTGTGTGAAACACAAAAATAAACCCAGCTTCATTTGTCAGCAACAATAGACTGGAATCTACTTTTTAGCTGTAAAGGTGCAATACATTAAAAAGCAGTGACTCAACTTGACTGTCCCATTGTTTTTATTGTTGCACATCAACTCATGAGTCAACAACGTGGCTTGGTGCTTTGCATGGAATTAAAATCAAAAGCAGCTCTCCGTTATTTACCGTAAAATAAACACAAAAGAAAAACTGCAACCGATATATATATTCTTTTGTATGTTCATTAATAGACAACATGGTTTTTAAAATCATTTTAGGCATTTTCCATAAACTGACTTTAGAAAATCTTGAAAATTTTCACATAAATAATTGCAGAACTCATTCAAAGCAATGGGCAAACTGAGGTCTCAGTCGTTCCAAAGCTCCAGAACAGCAGGTGGAGGTAAATCATTGTTACACAGTTGTGTGCAGCACCAAAGTTTTCTTGAGGACGCTCACAATCTCAGCACCAGCACAAGGATGAGATTCATCCAGAGTGAACATTCCTAGTGCAGGAACTTTTTAAACCTTTTTTTTTTTAATTAGCTTATGCTCAACTAATGTGGGTGCAAGTCTGGTGAGCAACGATTCTTGGTGTATTGGTCATAGTATTATTATATATGTTGCAGCAGATTTAGACCAAGGTGAGAGATGCTCGCAGTTTTAGTATTTTTTAGTGTTCAGTAAGTTTAAAAAACAAATGATCATAAGATGAGGACACAAAGTCAGGAAAGTACACACCATCACCACAGCTATTGATGCAGTTATACTGTTGTGTATGTAATTTCATTAAGCCGATAACAAAGGCTCATTTTTGTGATGAGAAATGTATGTGAGACTTACATAATCACATTAGTTGTTAGCTAAAGCATCAAGTTAAGCAGTAGATGTTAGGAATGCTATTCAGTATTATTATAGAAATGTCAGAATCAATCAGACAAAAAATCTAAAGAATATATTAAACGCATAAAAAAAAAATCCTTCTTTAAATGCGGCAATGAGCCACTAATCACATGCACCTTAGTCACAATTATTCACATTACAAATCCAGATGGAATGCTGCCGAACTGCAAAATGCAGACGTCATTTTAAAACCAAACGCAAAGTTATTATACTACGGCTGATAAGCAAAAGAACTTCATTGTATCATACATGGTCTCAGTCGTTAAAAGAACAGATCAGAAACTCAGTTTCCTGTTTTTAGGTCACTTACTGAGGTGGTAATTATTTGGTGAGAACTTTCAAACCTGACTCGGCAGTTTAGTCAGCGGCGTCCGACTGACCAGTGAGCAGCAGGAGAAGAGGGCGCGACACTGCGTCCCTCGGCGTCCCTCACTCCTCGTAAGTGCTGGCGTGGTCGCAGCAGTCCCAGCTGAGGAGTTCTTGCCCGCGAAACCACAGCTGGATCTCTCGCAGCGCCCCCTCAGGTGAATCGCTGGCGTGAACCACATTTCTTCAGAGGAGAAAGGTGAGATAAGATATGTCGAGCCCTTATCGTCCCACAATGGGGAATTTTGCAAAATTAAAACATCTACAGATTTTAGATGCATATCATGTCCAATACAACTTGGATAGCATAGAAGATTACACATGCAAGTGTTGGGTGACCTGATGTGGTTCGGCGGCTTTTGTCATGCGAGTATTTGGTCTTAAAGATCTACAAGGCATCAAATCTAATGCCGAAGCTACCTGCTGACATGAACACTGAAATCTCCTCTGACCGTCCCAGCTGGGGCTTCGGCTGGGTTCGTGTGCCCCACCATCGTGCGCGATGACTGGATCACATTGTGTCCCTCCCATACCTACAGGGAAAAAAGAAACAACACAAGCCATGAGAGAATATTCACAACTTTTTAAGTATTTGCCTGTCAATATAAACATAACACAAAAAGTCAGGAAATTTGTGTTTGGTAGATTATTTCTTTGTTGTAACAATACTTCTTGGAAATAAATATTATGTCGTTGGAAAGCCGGTTCATTCCCCTTTAAAATGGTGTCACACTTGTAAGGAACATGCATTTGTGGGGTGAGCAGTAGACCTGAGTATCCGGGTTGCGCCCCTGAAAAATGTGACAAATCTTCTCTGCCTAGTCACAAACAGCTAATTCTGCGGTTGCTATAGATTTTTTTTGAGCTTCTGGTAGCCCCAGGTGTTGCCAATCAGGCACCTGATTGGCAACACCTGTGCCAATTATTTTGATGTGACCCAGGTGCTGCCAATCAGGTGCCTGATTGGCAACACCTGTAGAGTTAGGGTTATGGTTATAGTTCTTCCACATGCTACTGAGGCTCCTGTTTGTTAAACGAATAACAGTTAGTTGCCAATTTGTCTTGTTTCTTCAATTTTCAATCACCCAATGCACCAAGAAGATTTGTCACAACCCAGATACTTAGCTCTGTTGCTCGCCCCACAAATGCATGTTGCTCAATAGTGTGGCACCGTATAAAGAGGAATAAACCGGCTCTCCAACAATATGATATTTATTTCCAAGAAGCATTGTTACAACAAAGACATAATCTACCAAACACAAATTTCCTTACTTTTTGTGTTACGTTTAGAAGATGTGGAAAAGAGAGGAACAGAGTCTCCCTCACCATGACAACCACGGGCCCTGACGTCATGTAATCCAGCAGCTCGGGGTAGAAGGGCTTCGTCCTCAGCTGGCAGTAGTGGTTAGACAGCAGATCCTCGGACACCTTTCACAGCAAAAAAGGACAAGTGACGGTTGAGAAGGAAATAAAAAGAGCTGCAGAGCTGAGGCCAGACGTGCGTTTCGCTTGAAGCCCACCTGCAACATTTTCAGGCCGACCATCTTGAAGCCGCGCCGCTCGAACCGCTGTATGACCTGGCCAACGAGGCGCCGCTGAACCCCGTCTGGCTTCACGACAATCAGGGTCCTCTCCCTCTGGCCTGCAACACCTGCAGACATGCGTGTTGTGAGGCGCAAAAAAAAAAAAAAAAAATCTTCCTCCAGATAACAGTGAACCTTTTAATATGGACCCAAACAAGTTTTGCTTCAACGCTGAATATGGAAGAAGTAAAGCTTAGTACTATACACTGTAAAATCTAAATTCAAATAAAAGAAACACATTGAAATAAATAAAGGGTAAAAAAATAACTATGCCTCTTTTTTATTTGCAGCCTTCTGAGTTTAAATTTCAACAGTAACCTTTTTTCATTCGCGGCACCTGTGCCTTATAAATATGGCCTGCCAGCTGTAGTAGTCATTCAATATTGCCTCGCCTCACCGGCCAAATATAATTAGACTGCGGGCCAAATTTGGCCCGCGGGCCGGAGTGTGACACCTACGCTCTCGATCAGGCGTGGGCAAAATACGGCTCGGGGCCCGTACGCAGTCATTTCAGCTTTTTAGTCCGGCCCGCCGAACTTGAAGAAAAATAAAATAGCTGTATTTCATCCATTTTTTCAGTGTTTTAATAGTCATTTCAATAAAGAGCTAAATGCTTCAAAGACATATTTTGTTGCAGAGCTTTTGTTAATTTTCAAAAGACATTAAAGCACAATTTCTACATATTCCATGATTATTTTTTTTCCTATGAGCTGGGCCACCAAAACACTGCTGATTTAAGTTGTCGATGGCCTGCGACCCATTCATTCATTCATTCATTCATTCATTCATTAAGGGGCTAATGAATGAGTGCACGCGCCCCATTAGGCTGCGCATCGCGCACGTGACGCTCTTGGTACGCTGGGACTGAATCTGAATCGCTGAGAAAAGAAAGAAAGAAAGAAAAAAACAACAACCGGGGGATTTAATCCGGAGGTTGTCAGAAGGTGATCGGCTGTTCCGCGAGGTTGACGGCACAGCTCAGCTCTGCGCTCTCCGCCAGGTTTCACGCACACACAAACACACACCGCCTCCACTCCACTATCTGATGAGCTTGTAGCCCAGTTCCAGTTCATGACCCCGTGCGGTCGGTGGAAAAACAAGAGCAAAATCCAGGCTCGCTTTGAAACTTTTTTCCAAGTTTTTTGTTGTTGTTGTTGTTGACGACCCACAGACCGATATAGTCCTTGAGCTCGGCGTTATTTCTTAATTGTTGTTTTTTTGCAATGCAAAAACAACGAACGTGCAAATCAAATCAACAGCGAAATAATACTCACCGGACGAACTCCGTTGTTGCCATGCAGATCTGTGAGCGCGAACCAAAGCGGCGGAAGCTCCAAGCAGCGGTGTTCGCGCGCTGCCCGCATCCAGGTGTTGGAGAAAGGCCCTAAAAACGCACCGCTGCAGCAACGCGACCATGTTTTCTCTCTCTCTCTTTTTGATGTGGCACTGACAGCAGCCCAGGAGAGAAGTCAGCTGTGGTCACACAAAACTCACGAGTCATCCCACGTCTGCCTCGCGCCATCCCCCCCTCACCACCACCCTCGACTGTCACTCCGCATTTGCCCCTTTTTTTCAAGTAGAGACTGACCAAAGTTTGTCTTCTCCTTCCTATTGTGCTCCAATTGGTGTCGCTGCTTTTCTATCAACAAATGAAAAGAATGACTTTCAATGTGTTAAATTTCTCTGCAAACAAATACTGAACGATTAATTGATAAGCGGCAATTTTTCCTGAGAACCTAAATTTCACAATGAAAACCGTGTAAGGAAGACATTATTTAATCCTGAAATGATGTTGAGGGTCCAATGTGACCCCTTTTTACATTAGAGACCAATAAAAACACCCTAAAGATTTATCCTCCGACTTTTAGTTGACCTCTAAAAGTTGGGTCACATTTCAACTTTCTTTCTTAAAAAAAAAAGAAAAAAAAAGTTTAAAAGTAACTTGTTCTAGGTATATTATGACTATCATATTACAGGTGAATTGGTCTTTCCTGCCACTACACTGTTATATTACCCATCCGTGTAAAAAATGCTCAATTAATTGCGACTAATTTAATTTAATCGATTAAATTCTTGATCTCGATTGTTAACATCCCTACTTCATTTAAATAAGTTTAAGTTTTGAAAACACAGTGACCACATTGTGAACCTGTTGCGAGAATGACCTTTGTTTGAAGAAACGTTGCACCAACGCTGCAACTTAACAAACATACGAAATGATAGACAACTCTCTTTTTCTTCAAAGCATTTGTTTTACTAAAAAAAAAAGCACTTTATTAATCAAGCAGGTTCTCTTTTCAGAATGGAATGATATGAAAGAGCTTAAGTTCAAAGTACGTCTCCTTTGGAGATGAGAAAAAATCAAAGGCAAAAATGAATAAAAGCAGACATTTTTTTTTTTTTTTAAAAACTCAAAATGAGTTAAAAGTGCTCAGTCCCGGCCTGGCTTCTGGCGCCGAGGCATAGGGAAACAAGGCCCGGCTCAGACTGCTCCAGGTCTGGGCAAAAGCCAACTGCAGACCAGGTTTACATTTTGTGCCAAATCATCACTGGCAAGACATAAGGAGGGCGTTGCTCTTTAAAAAAAAAAAAAAAAAAATATTAATTACAATAATTACGCGCCAACCTTTTACAGTAGAAACTAAAAAAATAAAAATAAATCAGCAGCATCCTTGACCTCCCGTAAATTCACCAAACAAAGTGTGTTGTTCCTTCCTATTACACAGAATAGGTGGTTCGAAGCTGAATCGGAGGAGTGTTGAGACCAGTGGTCGGCGCCAGGCAGTACTTGTTCATAGTCGGTGCGTGGAGTGGTTCTGGCGCTGTGCTATAGCTTGATGGTGCCGGTGGGCAGGCTGCTGTTGCACAGCCTGTAGTAGCGCAGGTCGTTCACCAGCCGCTGCACGCTCTGAGTGAATGAAGGCAGGTCCTGAGGCGAGGAGACAAAACAAAAAAAAAAAAGGAAGTTCGGTCATGATAATTTCCCAATTTGTCACATTGGTTAATAACAGTTAGATAGAACAAGGCTGACTGGCTCTGCATCACATCTGCCTGAATCCCCTAGCCTCAAAGTTCTTTCACGTAATAATACAACGGCGCAAAAGAAGCATCAGCAAGATCACAATGAGTGGCTAAATTGTGAGCATCTAAATAACAGCTAATACCAGTGACATTCAAACAGTCGCATTAGCTGCCTTTCCATTACCCTAGAATTGCGCAAAACTGAAATATCGCAATAAAAAAAAAATGGTGATGGAAACACCACTTTTTTTTCTCCGCATTTACACGTCACCGGACGTGATGTACGGGGTCACATGACCGGTTCACTTCAAGTGAAAATGGTGCCGTTTTCTTTTTTTTTTAGCTTTTTTTTTTTTTAACAAGTAATCAAAGAGAAAAATATAACAACCATTCTTGAGAGCTAACAAAGGTAAACAAACAAAAGCAAATGTAATGGAAACGCCTGCAAATCGCAATTGCACATTATCGAAATTTTAGAAATATCGCTTTTATTTTGCAAAACACTGTCATGGAAACGCAGCTAGAGAACTCGGTATTAGCCTGGCTTTAAACGCAACAGACGGTAGACGCAGGTGCGGCGGTCGCGTCTTTACCCGCTCGAGCTTGAAGTTGCGCGCGAGGACGGCTCGCTGGCCGGCGTCCACGCCCTGGCAGCCACCCAGGAACTCGGGCATGAAGGCCGAGTAGAAGGCATCGAAGTCGACGGAGGCCATGTTGTAAATGGCGACGGTCATCTCTTCCTGGAGGAGGTCGTGGCTCTTGTGGAGGAGGACCTGGAGCAGCACGTTGATGAAGTGGAAGAGCATCGACGTCCGGAAAAGCTTCTGTGGAGGGCGGAGAGAGAGCAGAGAGCCTGAAGTTCTGAAACAAGTACTCTTTGGATCAACATATGCAGTATATATTGTCTTTTTATGACCCTTCCTTCTTGTAGGTGTTTCTATCTTTTGCCCTCAAAGTCAAAAGTTTGGACACAGCTGTTTCTTCTTTATCTTTACTACTTTCTACACTGTAGATAGAAACTGAAGACATCAAATATATGACCAAGATATGTGGATGAATGTGGCAAACGAAAAAAAAAGTTAAACACCTAAATAGGTTATGTAATGTATATTCTATATGAAGGGCGGCTATTCTAGATCATCTGAAATATAAAACTTGTCTGAGTAATTTCAGTTTTTTGTTTAATACATATTCCATATGTGTTCATCCACAGTTTTCATCACCTTTGTAATGACCTGTTGATGTTGTTTGTCATAATCTAACCTCAATAAAAAAAAAATTGATTTCAAAATTATCTACCACTTTCCCGTGAAATCTGTTCCTTTCAGCATCTTTCTTCTTCTCCGCCTGTTGCAACCACTGCATCCTTCCAGCCGTAAATTCGCCCTTAAAATGTGGCAACTCTACTTACTCTGTGATACAACTTGTGTTTGCTGTTCAGCGACTCCAAGTAGGAGAGGTTCTGCTTGAAGATGTGGATGTCGGGCTGCAGGAAAGACTGGCCGAACGCCTGGAAGAAGAAGAAGAAGAAGAAGGAGGAGTGATGAGAGTCGTCGTGTCGGCCGAAACAAAGTAGCCGTTGACGGCGTTAGTCCTGACCTGCATGGCGGCGGTGAACTGGGCCTCGTTTTCCATGTTGTCTTCCGGCAGCCCTCTTTGGACGCTGGTCAAGACCGACGTTTTGAAGAAGTACCTCCAGTTTTGATGCAGTATTTGGTATAAGAGCTCAAACATCTCCGCCTTGACGTCGGGCGAGGATCGCTGTGAACGGCGAGAGAGACTCGGTGAGCAGATTGTAACTCTAAATTCCAAAGGCGGCACAGCTGTGGAGCTACCGACTGACCTCGGCCACCACGGGGTAAACCTGCTCCATGCAGAGAGCGATGATGCTGGGCAGGAAGGGCTTGAAAGCTTGGCCCGGCTCTTGCACCACCACCTGCAGGATTTTCAAGAACTTCTGCACCACCCGACATCCCGCGCTGCCCTCCTGCAGGATGCTGGCTGCCAGCTGCTCCCTGCGGTTGAGGAAATGCAACAAGGGACGTGGGTCAGCGTTTGCCTGCCGCGACCAGCGGCTCGTCACTGCGGCGGCGCTTTGTGAAAAATATTAACCTGGTGAACATGCTGAGGAAAGTGTGGATGATCTGTCCGGTGAACGCGACGCCCATCTGGACTCGCAGCGCCTGAAACAGCGTCAAGAAGAAGGCCAACATCTCATCCGTCACATCTAGAACAGGAGGAAAAGACAAAAAAAATTAGATTGTGTGTTTTCTGATTTTTTTCTATGACAGCTTTTATTCCATTTGTTTCATAAGATGAGAAAAAAAGATTCTGCACATATAAAATCAATCTTCATGAAAGTTGCTTCCTAATAGAGGCTGTCACCACCGTTCTAGTGTGGATCGGCAAACTTTCTACACAGACGTTGTAGACGCTGACCTGACTGCTGGATGAACACCGGAAAAAGGCTGAGGGACACCTGGACAGACTCCTGGAGACTCTGGTAACAGATCTGTCGTGATTTGGTGGATTCGCCAGAGATGCTGTCGACCAGGTCTCTGAGCACGGGCAGGGTCTGATGTATCACTGCTTTCACTGTTGGAACAGGACATGAAGGAAGCAAAGTCAAACAAACACATAACGAAAACAAACCCACCGAGTTGAAGATGGAGTCGGTGTAAAAGAATCAGACCAAAAGTGACAAATAGGGATGCAAATGATCGATGAATTCATTAATCGTTAGTCAAATGACCTTATCGATCGATTAACAATTAATTGGTAAGTGCCGATTTTTCCTGAGGACCTAAATTTCACAATGGAAAATGTGTAAGGAAGACACCGTTTACCCCTAAATGATGTTGAGGGTCCAATGTGACCCATTTAAGGAGGCTTTCATTTTCTTTTAAAAAGTTGTTTAAAAGTAACTTGTTCTAGGTATATTATGACCATCACATTACTGGTGAATTGCTTTTTCCTGCTACTACACTGTTATGATGACATTAACTACCCGTGTAAAAATTTTAAATTAATTGCGACTAATTTAATTTAATCGATTAAATTCCTAATCGACAATTAATCGATAATCGATTAATTGTTAACACCTAAAAAAAATATGTGGGGGGGAAAAAATACTGACTGTTATTCAAGTCTGGTTGCCGTGAAGGAATGTTCACCGTCCCTCTCAACATGCGATATTGACGCGTGACGGCCGCCAGCAGGCTGCCGTGGTTGCTGGAGCGCGTTTGCCACTGCTGCTCGTTCTCTGGTAAGTTTGGCCACGGGAGCAGCAGCATGTTGGACAAAGCCCGACATACCAACATGTGAGCCTGGACCGGGGTGGGGCACACATACACAGACATTAATTATCACTCCATAACAGTTTCCTTTTAAATGAGAGGCATGTCAGGACGCGTCCTTGCAGAGAAGAGCAAGGGTTAGCTTACCTCCGGTGTGTGTCTGTGGCTCTGGCCCTCTGTGGTAATGAGATTAAAGATGTTCTGAACGGCCGGCAAAGTGACCAAGAACACTGGCCGCACTGTGGAGGTGATTGAAACCATGAGGTGGCACGCTGACAGCAGCAGCTTCTCCGGTGCCTGGGAGAAAGACACGGTGTTAATTTCAGCAGGAACCGCTGACGCCAAGTTCCTCTCGTCTTCACAATAAATATAATACTAAAAATCAAACAAGCAAACCAAAAAGACTATTTTTGTTTTAATTTCTAGCGTCCGCAATATCCAACTTCCTCTGTGTGGAGATGATTACATCTCAGATCTGAATAGGCTTGTTCTAATAATTTACTATGGAAAGATGATATAATAGTTCATCAGTTATGTTCACTGTGTGACTGTGTACTGGGAACAACAACAACTAAACACTGTTTACGAAATGAAACGAAAGCAAACTACAGCTTTTCAAAAATCCACTTCCTTAAATTTGACCCGCAAGAAAAAAATAATGAATAAACTAATTTTTCTCTGCACAAACAAGTGACAACGCGTGTGAGGTATAAATGATTTTCGAAGAGTCGAGATACCTTAGCTGTGATGAGTGGGCTGCTGGCATTTACAGTCGAGGTGATGAGGTTGATGAACTGGCTCTGGTTTTGACTGTGGACCTCACTGTAGAACTGTGCAAGCCAGTGGGAGTAAGCCTGCAGGGCCGCAAGGGCCTGCGCATGTCTGAAACACACACACACACACACACACACACACACACACACACACACACACACACAAAGGCATTTTTGTTAATTGCGATTCTTTTCATACTTGCAATCAACAACATTGGTCATTTGCATTTGGATTAGCGCTGATTTATTCCCCTGAAATAACCGACGGTGGAAAAGTGTGGCTGAACTGTGCAACATCAAACGCCAAGATTGACTTTTCTGCCAAAATGGGATACTTACACATCAATTAGATCAGGCTTTAGCACTGAAGGCACAGCGGTCTCCAGGTCGTAGAGGCTCGTTTGAGAGACATAACACGTCACTTCAACCAACCTAGGAACACATTTGAAGACATTCATTCAGAAATAATTACAGAATAGACAGGAAAACAAAAAGAAACAATGCCAATTTTAAAATTAACAAAATAATTTAACTAATTTTTAGCCTGGACAAACCTCAGTACTGGTTTTAAAAAAAAGGTAGGTAACATGAGTGTGTTCTGTAGCTGTAGGCTCAAAAGCGTTTTGCATATTAGAAAGAGTGCGGCACGCTGACCTTTCCACCACTGCCAAGGCGTCACTGAAACGTGCGGCAAATATTTCACCAATGAAATGCTCGGCCAAGCGCCCCACGGCCTGAAGTAGGGAGCTCAGATCCCTGAGAGAGCAGTGAAGCCGGCGGCAGTCGTTCTCTGCCGAGATGTTGAGCCTTCGACCTGCAGGGGGGAGCGCCAGAAAACCAACATGAAAAAAAAGAGTCGGCTCGGTCCGGTCGGGGCCGTCCGATGCGTTCGCAAAGCAGGACGGAAAGGAAAGCGAGCAAGGGAACGGTGCCTACTCGTGCCGCTGGTGACAATGAACTGCTGCAGGCCCATGTAAACATCCAAGTTTTCTTGGAGGACCGGAAACTTTGGAGGAAAGAAGGAAAAAAGGACGTTTTTTGACGGGCTGAGGTCAATCCATCTCTAAAAAAAAGTCAACGCCACGGCGATAATCTCTTACCAAGGTAGAAAATGCATGTGATGGGAGCAGCTCCATCACCTTGGCGACCACCTCCAGACTCTGACGCAGGTACCTTTGCCACTCAGTCTGTTGCTATGGTGAACAAGTTTGACAGAGCAGAGGTGGAAACTTTGAATGCGGGATCAACAAGCAGGGCCGTGAACATGTTGGACTGGATGCTTTTCAACGAAGGTACGGAAATGTTGTCGATTGCTCTTACGTCGTCATCCAGAGTTTCGTCATCCAGCTCCTCCAACTGAGCCTGATTATATCTGAACTGAATACGATTGAGGACTTCTCTTAATAGAAGCACTAAGGCGTCTTTGTACCTGTTGAAGGAAACATTTTTATTTGGATTTTTGATGTTTCGGACGGACAAACGACGACTTTACGACATGAACACACTTACCTATTCAAAACACTTTCACGGTCCGCAAGTCGACTTTTGATTTTAGTCGTTAGAAAATCCAAAAAGACACTCCATATATCCAAACAGGCAAAGTAGCCTTCGTGTGTGGGCTGTTTGAAATAAACACAAGCACGTCCGATCGCTTAATCAAGTTCAAATTTCAGGAAATCTTGCAAAAAAAACAACAACAACCAAACAAACCAAAAAAAAAAAATCATTGAAAAAAATAAGTACCTGGTTGAATGTGTACTTAAAAAGCAGAGCAAGAAACTCAACAATTGGAAACTGAGGACTGGATTCAATCCGCCTCAAATGAACACTGACGAACAGGCGCAGAAAATCGGTGAACTTTTCCAAGTAACTGCAAAAAGAGAGAGAGCACAAATATTAAGAGAGCTGCTGCGCATTAGAGGAGAGAGACTGGAATTATCATGCAACCCCAGGCAGAGCCACCGTGCTACTCGGAGTAAAAGCCGTGGGACGCATGCACTGTCCTCCCCTCGCTTATATGCTTTTCACTCGTTGAAATGTCACAACAGCAGTGCAAACGTGAAGCTGCTTTTTCTGAAAGCTTGCAAAGAGACTACAGATGTTAACAATTAATCAATTGTCCATTAGTTGTTGATTAAGAATTTATTTGATTAAAATAAATTAGCACATTTTTTTTCTCACGGATAGTTAATATCATTATAGCCGTGTAGCGGCAGGAAAGAGCAATTCACCTGCAGGTACTGTGATGGTGTGAGGGTGTTTTTCCTGTTCTCTAATGTAAAAATGAGTAACATTGGACCCTCAACGTTATTTAAAGCTCAAATAATGTCTTCCTTACTCATTGTTCATTGCAAAATTTTGATTCTCAGGAAAAATCGACACTTATCCATTAATGGTTAATCGATCGATAGGGTCGATCAACCAACGATTAATGAATAAATCGATAATTTGCATCTCTAAAAGGGCAAGAATTCACATTTACAGTACTACCCAGAAAATTAGAATATCCTGAAAAGGTTGTTGGGATTTCTGCAATTCAACTTAAAAAGTGAATTTGACATATTATATAAACGAATAATTTGCAAATCAATATATTTCAAGTTTTTATTTCTTTGGATTTTGCTGATCGAGTCTTGCAGCTTAAAAAAAAACCCTCAAATTTTGTAATAATTTTCTGAGTTTGTGGTTTAATAAGCTGAAAATCTTAATTAGCAAAAGTTACAACAAGGAACTGCTTGAGATGTCAATTTGCGTGTAATGGCTCAACAAAAATTTGTTGGTTTCATCTTTTATGTTAAATTGCCAAAATAAAACAACAATTACTTGATATTCTAATTTTCCGGGTAGTACCTGTATGTATGGTAGCTAACTGAGGATTGAAGTAGAAAAACAAACATGAACTCATGAAGGCTCAACTCTACAGTGCTAAACAGAGTGCCATGAGTCTTAAGGATGCCGATCGGCAGTCTGGCTACGACTACTTAACTAAAAACGCAGTTACAGAGCAGCAGTTTCAGCTTTTACACACCAGAGGTGAGCTTTTCAAAACACGCAGGGAAAATGGGGTTAGTGTGACGCACATGCGACGGTGCTGTGGTGACAGGCGTGAAACTGCGATCCGGTCACACGGCCTGGTTTGAAAGTGTTGCAGCGTGTCAGAACGAAGGCGCCTCGAGCGCAACCTGGCTACAGACCACATGCTAAAAGCGTCATGCTACCGCTGGGCCCGTTGCGCGCATGTACACTTTAAGCACACACGTTGATCAGGGGAGTGAGGAGCAGCGGCGCGGCCGATACCTTTCATCGAGCTCCTGCAGCCGACTCTTCACGGTGTGAGCGTTGTTCTCCCGCGTGAGCCTCTGCAGCAGGAAGAAGGTCTGCTGGAACATCCGCAGCAGGTACTCCTCAAAGTCCATCGGCACGCAGTTCTTGGACACGAGCTCGTTGACGCAGGTCATGGCGAGCACGCCCAGCCGCGCACGGTCCACCTTGCTGCCCTCGCTCTGGTGTCCGTTTTGCCCCTCGCCGTTTGTGGTCGGCGGCATCGTCCCGGCATTGAGTTGCCCGTTGGACGGCACGGAGTTCGAGGTGATGAAAGTTCCCGCTTTGGCCTTCGTCCGCAGGTCGCAGCCGAAGCGCGCAAAGTGAAAAATGGACGCCAGCAGGGTGGGCGTGATGCTCGTGGACAGGGAAATCCAGCTGAAGAGGTGGGCCAAGCACTCCAGGACCAGGCAGCAGAGCTGATGACTTTCGTTGTCCAACGCTGCCATGGGCTGGCAGAGCAGCTTTGAGTACTGGCTGCCCTGGAACAGACTCCCCAGCAGCTGAACTAGAATGAAACACGTCAAAGAGAGATTCGGGTCAATTTTTTTTTTTCTTCTAATTTTGAAAGAAAAAAAAAACCTCATGGATAACGATTTGCCCACCGCTCTCTCCTGAGGTTGGTGAGGGAGGTGGGGTGGAAGCTATCACGCTGTGCTTATCCCAGTAGGTCTCCAGGATCCCTGCAGACGACAGAACAAAAACCTTTTGTAGACTTCCAAAATTCCAAAAGTTTGGACTACTTCGCCACCCTCACTAAATCAGCAACACTTCCAACATTAAAGGTCCTTACACACCGTGCAATAGGCAAAGCGATGTGAATAAACAACATGAAAATGCAAATTTTTTTCACTGCCGAATTTTTCGTGTAAAACTGGCACGAGGCAAATTTGCGTTTAAAATTCGCTAAGTGAATAAAGTTTGGCGCTCTTTCTTTCACACCAAAGGAGAACCAATGGAGTCGATGACATCCTAAAGCGATGATGTCCTGGTGATGGTTAGGAGTCTATGGGTACACCCAATATTGTTCTTGACAGAGGAGGTGGGTGAGATCAACACGACCACGCAGGAGCTCAAATTTGGCCAGTACTTTAGAATGTCCGTCGGACAATTTGAAGGACCGCTCCATCCACTGGCTCTCCACGGTTGCAGAGGGAGAGAACAAATTACCGGCAGCAGATTGATCCGAAAAGTTTTGATCTGACGTCATCGACACGCCAACAACTGCGCGAAATTTGGACACAGGAGCGAAAAAAATAACAGCCGCTGCTTCGCTCTGTGGAAACTCGCTGCCGGTGTGGAAGGCTGCGTTAGCTTCAAGGAGTTTTAAAAATAAGCTAGCTATTTGCCTTGCAAATTCGCTCCCGGTGTGTAAGGACCATTAGAGAGCGACGGGGAAGCTAATCACTCAGAATGAAGCTTTTGTCTTCTTCTGGCTTGCAGGCGCAGGCTCATGTTTTAATCTCTGTGCGAATGTATGCGCTGATGCTCGTCTACTACAACATAACTACACTGTTATTATCGTCTTAATCGCATCAGCAAGCGCCAGAAGCAAACTTTAGCTCTCACCGGTCAATAGCCCGAGCACTGTTGGAACTTGCTCCAGCAGAAGCTTGCGAAGCTCTTCTTTCCTGGCCACGCTCAGGTCTTCTCTGGGACACGCCAGCTCCTCTGATGTGGTCTTTAACATCACCAAACCCAGCGGAGCCAAGGCCGGCGTCTGGATCAACTGCGGTGCGCAAACAGATTGATAAACATTTTGCTCGCCAGTAAACTTCAACATGAGTCAACTTTTCCCCCACGAGTCCGCTCGGGTCCTTAGAAACTGTTCGCTCATGATTTCATGCAGGGGACGGGAGCAGCTTGTTAAGTGCTTCGGTTCTGGAATTCTTACGCAGGCAGAGCAGGCTTGCTGACGTAATCAAACGCAAAAGCACTTTCGGCAAGGCATTCTGGAATGAACCAGTTGTCCATAGAAATTAAAGGCAAAAAAACAATGTGGAAAACAGCTAAAACAGGTGGCGCTTTACTTTAGCTACATTTTTGAGACATGGAAAGTTAATTGAAGGACCTTCATCAGAAAAAAAAGGAAGAACAGTAACAACAGACTCATTTTTTTTTATGTTCATTTGGATATTATGTACTCCATCTTCAGTGAATCATTCACTAACAGTGGGCTCAGTAAAAGGCGTACCCTGCAGATGTGCGTGGCTAGCAAGAGGAAGAGCATACCTGAAGCGTGTTCGTAAAGAAGTCGTGGTAGAACATCGGCCAGTCCTGGCGACCAATATCCACGATGACTTTGCACAGTTTGTTTCGGATGAAATAGGGCACAGACTTTTGCTGAGCGAGGAGCAGTTTGGGCAGACAGCTGCGAATCTCCATCTTGTCTTGCGAAGCAACGCCGATCCACATCTTGTTCACCAAGTTCTGGAAGAGAGAAACGCGGGGAGGGGGGGGGAGAATTGGACGGGCTGAAGACTGAGAAGGACTAACGGTTTAGATATTCAGATGTATTACTGCCTGGTCTATTATCTTCTCCCTCAGTTTATACAATAAAAGGAATTGCTTTTTGGTGACTGTGAAAATGCTTTCTTGTGAAATGACACATCTCACGCGTACGGCACTTACTTCGAATACTGTGAGGCTGTACATCATTACATATTCGTTCCGAGTGTTGGAGAGAAAGAAGAGACAGTGTCGCCAGGCTCCAGTCTGCTGAGCAAAGTTATTCAGCAGCTCCTCTGCAGGAATAAAAAAAGGAAGTGGGCATGAACTTTGACGGAGCTGCAAAAAATCTTGCAAGCAGACAGACTGAAAGTAATTTGTAATTACACAGGAAGTGGCAGCAGCCTATTTTTTCTTTTTTTTTTAAACCACTATTTGATGCATTTCCGCACACAGACTAAAGCACATATGTCCCAATTGTTTAACTTGGGACTTGAGGTCATAAGACAAGATATAGTTTAGATTAGTGCAAGTGAAGACCCCACAGTGTGCAGTGATAGAGTTGACACAAGTGTGATAAACCATTTGAAAGCTACGGCGTTTACAGTTTTCGCCATATAAAGAAATCCAAGATGCAGCTAGCTTGTCTGTAAGTCTTAGGTGAGATTTCAAACGTTGATCTAATCTATTATGTTCCTTCCGTCTAGAATTTAGTGGTAAATAAGTGTTGTTTTTGGTTTTTCCTCATGTTCTAACTACAATAAGTTAGTTACAGTAGCACCTACTCTAATTCCTTTTGGTGTGTGGAAACTTTATAATGTTACCTTTCGAATTGGACAAATTCTTTTTTATATCTTGGGTGATTCTTAGACAGTTTCCCGCTTTTTTTTTTTTTTTTTTTAAATGATGTGAGTGTAGGGTTAAAACCCACCACGTTACCTATTGCTTTTGAATGGACAGAAGCCAAACTATCTGCTGTCTGTTCTCGAGATAACTGCTTTGAGTGAAAACTCCTGCATTGCCCTAACACCAAACAAGCTGGGTGACACAACATAACCCGAAAAGACCTGTTTCTGACGTGTAGCGGTGGGGTCGGATGGCAAAATGTTACCTATTTCTCTTTTTCGCTCGTTGGTCGTGCAGTTGTGAAAGAACTCAGTCATCAGGCTCTCCAGAGCTCGCAGCGAAGCCTCCTCAGATGCCTGCACAGTGATAGGAGGAGGAGGAGGAGGAGGAGAGGGGGAAAAAAAGCACTCATCACTCACATTCAATCATATTATCATCACCTCAACGTGTGAGGGTTCAGGCAGCAACTCTTAAGTCAATGCTTGCAGGTCTTGAACAGGTGTCACAGCAAGATTCACAGCACTAAATGGCAAAAAAAAGAAAAAGAAAAAAGCTTGGGGTTTATCACTGAGCATCGCCTGAGAGTCTCCATTTCCTTTTTCCCTTTATAACAGGAACAGAACTACCGTACAAAGTGTCAGCTGAGGGGTTAAGTTGGGGCCGACACGACCAAGATAAACAGTAGTGACAAAGTGAAATCCTACATAGGCTCTTGTGACAGGCGGGTCCGAATTCCTCGCATGAGCCATAACTTGCCGAGACATAACACGACTGGGAGCAAATATTCGGTCTTGCAAGATGGGCGTCTTATATCGTGAAATGGCTAAACCAGCTGCCACAGCCCAAGAAAATACCTGGCCTCTGGGCAACCGTTAGATGACTCGTTATAAACACAACAGAAAAATTATCCTTACGCAACAAAAGGAAACCGAATCTACAATAATGAAATGCGTATTTCTAATCACGTATTTGTGTTGATTTCACATTTGGAATGAAGGGCGTAGGAGCCACGATGGCTAGTTACAAACACACCGCTCAATGATGATAACCGAGTTAATATTACCAAATTGATTAAATTAAATTGAACTTACCATGGTTAGCTGGCTCGGGCGACTCCTTCAGTTCACTTCTTCTTGGATTAGGTGGAGTAATAAGCCAACATTAGCTACCTAGCTCGTCTATTCCGTAGCAGACGTTAGCTAAGGTGTTGCAGGCTAACGCAAAGGTGGCTCACCATGGTCTCCTCGACTGCTTGGGTCGACAGCCCAACTGACCAACAAGAGCTGGCGTCGCTTACTTGTCTTAAATTAACCAACGACGTTAAACGCGGAGTTAAGAGTGTGACTTGCCTAAATAAGACGCGTTTTGATTACCAAGCAAACATTCTTGATAGTACAACTGAATTCGCTTTTTCAAAGCGATGGTGTCGCATCATTCGCATGTAATTTCAATACATGTATGTCACCATCAAAGCCTAGTCCAAATGCCTGAGGCAGTACTGCAAAAAAAAAAACAAAAAAAACAAAAACGTGCAACGATAATTGGCTTTGTATGTTAAGCGTTTCGAATACCTAGATGCTAGCTCTGCAGCGGATGGCTAACTCGATAGCTTTTCTAGAATGGTGACGCTCTTATTTTCGCTAGCTGTTAGCTGTCAAACGTTGACATGCTTCTATGACTGTTGGTCACGACAACCTGCATTTACTGTTTGCAAAGATAGAGGATATGCACATCTACATCATATGTCTAAAAAAATGTAGTAATACTAAATGCGTAATACCATACGTGTGTGTTCCCGTTTTCTCCCCTTTCAACGTTTAGGGTGGCGCATAGGGCTAGCTAACAAGCTAGCCATTTACAGGGCTTGCTTCGCAACTTCCTCATGGTGGCTATGAACATCAAACAGCTTGTGTCGGGTCAATTACAACAATAAAAGCACGGTCTGCGGCAGCGTAGTACAGCTACAAATAACAATAATTCCATTCTCCAAACGACAGCAAACACTTAATTTAGCGATTAAATAACGACAACACAATAGTTACATAGTTACAGTTGTTATTTTTATATCAGAAAATGCCACGACAAAAATAAATAATCCAAATTTAGTTCCATCACAGGATAAGGGAACAACGAGAGGTCAGTCTTGTCCATGTTAATTCTGAGGCACACATAAAGTATAAGTAAATGACACAAAATGTATACAAGCTGATAAGATTTCACAAGATTTCTAAATAAAACACTAAATTCTTAAATATCCATAAGGTACTCTTCATAAACTATTTTAAAACAGTGTCAAAGTAAAACAAAACAAACAAACCTTAATTCATGTTTCTTCTATAACCGCTTTCAAATCAAGTTTTTTTTCTCCTAAATATGAATATGATGGAGTGAACGAGCATTGCACCAAACCCTTAATACAAAAAGAAAGCAATATTTGTAATGACGGATAATGGTTCAAGTAATAAATTGAAATCAAAGAATTCAGACAGTGACATGAAAAATCCCACAGGTAATCAACATACTTGATTTTACAGTTTCTGAAAACACAAAACTGGATGCATCCAATGGCTCAGGAGGTAAGTTTGTTGTTGCAGTCGGTTTCTGTGAGGTTGTCATTCTTCCTGACGGTATTTTGTCTTTGTGCTTGCATGCTATACGCCCAGGCTCTGTCCACTCCATGTCCTTCAATCCTACAGGGTTTCCAGTCACGGAGGGGAAAACGTCCAGCGACCACTATGGCGTCATCGGGAAGCTCGGCCTGCAACTTCTGCTGCAGTAATGACAGCTGAAATGACAACAGCACAATAGTCAAACATTACTTCTACAAGTACATTGTCTGTTACACAAATATCCAAAATGCCTATAACTATGTATCAGCAACTTGATTGTGTGCAGTTAAAAGTGGGTGTTCAGGCCTACAATTCACAAAAGATACATGAACTCAGTTCAGATTCTTTGACAGCCAAAATGTAACTTCACTTACCACACTCGGGGCCAAAAACACTGTAACATTCTTGCACTCGCTTAAGTCAACCTGTGAAGAGATTAATGGCATGTAGTCAACAGACTGATTTCCGCAAGTCCATTAACATATTTTTTGTATCAAATGTTAAAAAAAAAGCCCTAACAAAGTATCTGTGCATATTCAAAGGTTGATAAAAGATGATGATTTGATTGGGATTTGATGAATATGCATGTAATAATATTATCATCAATTTATATTACACAAAAGTTTTGTGTTGTAGCATCATTTTTAAATCTGTGATATAATTTGCATGTGTGCTAAATGTTAAACCTTCCAAAGATCTTCCTGTCGATATAACACTTTTTCATGATGGCCTGCTCTCCATGCGTGGAAACGGGCCATACGAACAAGCCAGGGGTTGAGCTCGTAACCAATGGTTGGAGTGAAGCCTCGCCGATGGGCTTCCAAGACCTTGGGGGTTAAAATGACCACGTTATTATCATAAGAATCCACCACCTAAAACAAAGAAAGGGTGTCCAAGAAAGTTACTCTGATTTTGCTTACAATTCTGCCGTCACCAGACCCTAAATCCACAAGGCTTCCTTGTCGACCTCTCAGCAGTTTCATTACATTGTCTACTTGAGTTTTGCTTGCAGGAATGTATGGGACCTGGAAGATGTATTTCAGAAAGGTTCTCAGAAAACTAAGCACAGGCACTACACAGCACAGAAAGGATTTATTGGTCATTGACAATACCTGCAACTTCAATGGGACTTTTCGGAAGCCAGGCTGGAGGACTCCAACCCACATAGCGTACACTGCGAGCCCAGTGCCTGCAGCTATCTGTGCAAGCCCCCATCCACCGACAGATCCAGTCTTGAGTTCTGCGAAGGCCTGGTTTGGTGCGTCATCATCCATTCCTCAATTGCTTTTTGTAAATTCAAGGCTCACCTAATTTTAGAAATTATTTTTAAAAGTCAGGCACAGGATTGTAGCAGTTTCTTTTTTTTTAACCAAGAAACAGACAGACAGTGCCTTCTAACCCCAGACAGTTCATCATATTAAATCGTAGTAAAGTCGTAATGTAGATCCTTCAAAATTATTAGTTTATTTAAACTCTTAATTTCATTGTACACAAAAACGAACTACATGAACACTCAAATCTGAGATTTTAATTAGCAGATTATTATTATTTAATTTTTTAATTACAATTTACCTCTTAAAACTAAGATCTAAATAATGACATTTACTTTAAAAAAAAAAAAAAAAAATGCCCTCATCAGTCCAAGCACATGCAGTTTTTCTCCCCTTTAAGTTTTAAAATTACCTTTGACGGATTCAGGGTCACAGGGTTACGTTGTCTGTCCAAGTTCTAACATTCGAGGTAAATACTGCCACCATGAATGGCAGATGCAAATAATCAATATCAAAAGCCAGTCTACAGGTTGTTTGTTAAAGGTCCACTACGTGGGAAAAAACCAAAACATCCAGGTCTAGCACAACACATACCTACGAAACCGGTCGATACGGAGAGTCGGACACATTACGTCGTGGGACTTGTCCGTCCGCAGAATATTCCGCGTCCTTCCGTGAAACAATGTACATTTGTTCCGGTTGTGTATAGTAATACCGAGTAATTGCGCTAGCGTGTTGCTATTGATAACACAAAATCAATTGCAATAATATTCTGCCTGCTAGATGCGAAATGAACAAAACAAAACAAAAGCAAAAACATACAACCCACTATTTGTGTCTTGTTAAACTGCCATTAAAATACAACTTGCAAACAACATCAGAATCTTTATTTGAAATGAGTCAATATTTAAACAAATTTACATTACTTAACAGATTCAATGACAGGCAATTTGTTCGATAAAATAGTATATGCAACAAACAAAATTTACATAAATATTGTTTAGCATTCCCAGTCATAACCAGTCTTGCTCAGTCACTGCTGGCATCATCACTTATGACACCCCGCAGGTTACCCCAATCAGTTGTCCTCTTGTGCCCGGTACGCTTACGGTTTTCCTCATCGCTTTCAGAGTTGGAGTTCAGACAGCGCACATGTGTCGAGGTCAAAGGTTCCACCCGCTCCAGTTGTATTGATGTTCCTCTGCGCTTAGGTCGACCTAAGACAGATGACTCAAAATATGAGACGGCATGTGCGCGATTACATTATTAACAGTGGAACATCAATAGTGAAAGGGTGGCAAAAACAGTTTTGTGTGATTTCTTCCTAACAAATATGTTTTTTTTAAACCATTTATCTCATAAAAGGAAATTTCTAATTTGCAAAATTAAATTAAAGTAAAGTATTGAAGTATTTATCGCACCACAAAAATTATGTTTCACTATTTAAATTGCCTTAAGCCTTTGAAAATATAATTCTCTCCCTGAGGACTCTTTTAGAATTCAGCACTCAACAATTTGCCAGTTTGTTATATTGATTGAAGAAATACCAATACTGAAATAAAAATATTGACAAAACAATTAAGCATATTTTCATCATATTCTTTATTAGTCGTAGTTAGTTTTATTGGGACACTTGACACAAGGAAAAGGCATAAACACACACACAAAAAACATTAGGAAAATACTTACCTTGTGTGGTAATGATGTTGCTGACATCAAGTTCTGCAATTTCCTGAGCCCGCTCCCTCTTCTTTTTCAATTTTTTGCATTTCTCAATAGTTGGCTGACCTTTAAGAAAACATGTTAAAGGTGAAGGTAACCTCTTGCATTTTGGTATCAGCAAAGACAAACATTTAACATGTCATTACTCACCTTTGATGCCAAGGTCTTCAAGCTCCTTTTTCAGGACAGCAATCTTGGATCGGACAGATTTGCAGTTACCGAGGAGCTTCTTGTAGTTGCGCCTCACACCACACAGACCAATGTAGCGCTTCAGCCTCACAATTGCTGAGTTCTCATCCTGAATGACAAGGGTTAGGGTCAACATTTAGGCATCATGTAAAAATGTATATTTTTACAAATTTGAAAAACCTTTCCATTTTTTTAAAATTATGATCAAAGGACAGAAAAACATAACCATGTCCAGTAGAGGTGACACCTTTAACATTAACAGACTTACCTTTTCGCTTTTAGTGTTCGTCCCTCTCTTTTGTTTTGTTTTAGTTTTCTCATCTTTTGCATTTTCCGTTTCTCTCTCCTGTTCATCCAATGATGGGAGGGATGACGAATCTGAGTCTTCATTTTTCTCTACCACTGGGGCTTTTTCTTTTTCTTTTTCTTGTATACGTTAAAAGAAGCAAAGTTGTTTCATGTAAAAAAAAAAAAAAACTATACAAGTGAATGAAAAAATGATATGCAATACTGGGCATGAAGTTTGGATAGTCACCTTCATCACTTTCATTTGAGGTGCTGCTGCCTTTTTTGTCGTCATCCTTATGAGATGAGCTGTCAGAGTCAGAATCACCCTCTGCATCACTTTGCAAAGCTGTTTTTCCTTGACTTGGACTATCACTTCCACCTGTTTCTTTTTTTATTTTGTCTTCTTTGTTTTTGATAGTTTTGCTTGGACTGTCATTACAATTTCTCTCATTTGCTTCTTTTACAGATTCAACTCCCTCCTCATCTGAGGAGTCTTCGCTGTCGGCCGCTCGCTTCATTTTTCTAACTGGTTTTTGTCTTGATTTTTTTCGCTCTTGCTCTTCACCCTCCGATTCCGATTTATTATGGTCCATCTCTTCAGCCTGGTCACTCGATGCGCTCCCATCCTTTCCAGATTCTGTCAGTGAACACAGGAGATACATCATTCTAGAGTTATTGTATAAAGGTTTGTGTTTCACCTCACAAAAATTAAAGTCCACACTTGGTTAGGAAAAGGAATTAAATTGTGTGTTTGCAAAACAGTTTAGCCGTGAAGACATATTTTAGAACAAAAACAATTTTAAAGTACCTTCAGATGAGTTGGAGCGGAGTCGAGATTTCTTTGTTATGGACTCATCACCCACCACCTCTTCATTTTCCTCCTCTCTCTTTCTTTTATTTCGAGGCATTGTGTTCTCAATATCACTCCCATTTTCGTCATTCTCCTATTGGGAGGAAGTAATATACACAATACAAAATACAGCAAGAATTCCAATCGAAAGTCCAAAACCTGCATACATAATCTTCAAAAACAACAACAAGAAAAAAATACCAGCATTTTTCTGAGTTCCTCTTGAACCACCTCTTTCAGGTAAAGTCTTGCCTCCGTACTTAATGCATCACTTTTCACATGGGCCAGGTAGCGTTTCTTCAAAATTGCAACCGTGAGAACACTGGAGTAACATTGGAGGAAAGCAAAGCAAATTTTACAGGTCCATTTTTATTCCCGTTGGCAGAGTAGGAAAACACAGACACAGACAAGACAGTTTATCTTGACAGAAAAACTTGTTGTAATTTCTTCCGTATGTATATTTTCACAAATGTTCGAGGCAAACAGTTAAAATAACCCAGTAAGTTTTATGTAATACAAGGAGAAAAACAAACAAAAAAGTATATGGTTCACATAGTTTGAACTGCTTTGTTAGCAATAGCCATTAGACATAAGCTGAATGTTAAAATTGTAGTCAAATCTTTTAATTGAACATATTTTTTTTACCCAACAATCAATAATGTGCAGGGTGGATGGCTTTTACAAAGGAATTAAATAAATAAAGCTGAAAAGAACACGCCATCCTGAGTCTGCGCAAGCTACGCAGCCCACACGCAGTTGTTGTGAATGGATTGCGCAATGATATTGCCCGCAGCTACAGTACGTAGATTAAGGTTATGAACGCAAACTCTATGGAAACGAACGTGAGTTTGCATCGAAGGTAAATTTACGTTCAAGACAACTCAGAAATGCGGGACAAACCCCGTCCCGTATCGACTCAAAACGGGACGCACCATTTCATTGTCAAAAACGAGACAATTCTACACGGTTGGCAACTCTACGTCCAACCTGCGGGCGTCGCTTCAGAAAATGACAGGTGACTGGATACGACTTCAGACAGACTTCATACTTCGGCGGAAAACATAACGTCACATCATTAGCAATTCAACTTGGCTAGCTGAAGAAGACTCGAACCGTCTAAGCGACTCAACTTTCACACACTCAACTTGTGGCTGAACTGTGTTTGTGAGATAAGATGTTCGTTAATTAATAGCGTTTCAAGCTAACAGAAATTCGTGACGCCAAAAATCAATCTTAATCTAATGAGCAAGCATAAAATCATGTTTTAATAGCGTATGGACTGTACCTCAGGTCCGCCTCAACACGAAGCTGATCACACACAAAACTGCGGATTGTTGCCTTCTCCTTCTGGGACGCCATCATTTACGACTTTTCTGCGGCGATTTCTTTTTCGCGGGAGGACACGTGCATGCGGATGTGACGTCAGGGTAAAATGCAGCGTGGGTTTTGCAGTACATTGCGAAATAACCCATGTGTGAACGTGCTATTTTCAATAATATCCACATTAAAAGGAAAACAAGACAATAAAGAATTAAATCTTTCAGATGGTAACGTATATTAGCAAACATTTCTTGTAGGAGCATGCATGTTTTTTTTCTTCCCCAGTAATATCAAAATAAGTCTAAGATTACATTATATGAAGTCAAGTTCCATTACTTTTGGTACCTTGGAGAAGAAGGTTGAATTGAAACAGAAGTTTGATTTCATTAGAAATTTATTCAGGACAATCCCATTACCATAATTGGACGGAAGTTACATTAGTGCATATTTTTAGATTTTCAATGAAGGTCCGAGACACATATTGCTCTCATTCAATGTTTTCAGTATTCAGTGATTAGATTTGCATGAAGCCCTGGTGAACACAACATGTAAATGTGTTTCCTCTCCCTGAGGAAAACAAAAAAACCCAAACACAACCCAGTATAAACTGTCCGGAATATAACTGTATGGCCTATTAAACTAATTTTAGTGAACTGGTAGGAGACAAAGCAAAAAAAAAAGAAGAAAAAAAAAAGGCTCAGAGTAAAACACAGTTTTGAAGACATTATTGTGGTTCCTGTTAAAATACACTGAAATGCAAAGTCACCATTTAGCTATTTACATGTGTGAAGTGAACACTGGATGTGAGCTGTGGAGTGCACTACATCATGACAAAAATTTGAAGTTGAGCACTGATCAACACAAAGATTGAAATACATTAAATTCCAAACAATAAATTAAGTTCATAAATTAATTTAAAAAAAAAACAAACAAAAAAAAAACATCGCAAAGCAACAGCAGTAATAATTTAAATACAGAAAAAAGGAGGTGCTAAACAATCTCTTTCATAGACAGCCCAGAGAAAAATGTCTACTCAGTTTTAATCCAGTGTTAAAAAAAATAAAAATGAACATCCTCCGTTCATCTCCCTCAGACAGCATGTGGGAGTCTTTGAGTAACGAAAGGCAAGAGATGCTTCACAATCTGAGGAAACAATGTCCTTCAACAGGAGGAAGCCAGTACATGTCACCATGGTCACAGCAAGGCCGTCTGTTAATAGGTAGGGTGGGTTTTGACACCCATGTCATGGAGGATCCTTTAACATTTCATCAAGGTGACACAATTTTCACATCCTAGGTGAGTCTACCAGTTTCCTATTTAAATAATGTACACAACATGTTTTCGTGTAAACAAAGCGTCATCCGTCCTTGGATGATGTACTTCAGATGAGAAATCCGTCATGAGCGCCAACAGTTCCGCCGTCACAGACATGTATCTAAAAAAACCAACCAAGCTATTGCTAAGATCAATCGCATCTCTTTCATTCTGCTAGCATCCAAAAGCGCTTGAGAATACACAAAAAAATCACTCTCCCAAGTTTTGTTTTCACATTATTAATCCTTGTACACAGTTTGCTGACCAGGTCCTCTTTCGTCGTGCATTATATGCCTCCTCACGTGAATCCGTCTCACACGCCTGTCCCCCCCGACAGCTCCTTCCTCCTCCGACTGGCCGGCACCCAAGGATGAGCCCGAGCCTCTTGAATCTAACAGGTGTAACCCTCCTGGACCAGATCCTCTGTTGTTCTCATATATGAGGATATTGAGCGTTTCCTCAAAGATTCGGGCCTCGGGAAACTCAACCTAGAAAGCAAAAACATGTTCAGGTTTGGGAGGTTTTAAAAATAGAACCGAGCCCAGGGCAGTAATCAAATGTAAGGCTCCAGTGCCATAACTGCACCACCGTGTCTCCCTAAATAGACAGGATTTCAATAAAAATACAATCAACATCAACTTTGCCAGAACATATAAAAGACCCTCATAACTTTATCTTCTCCGTCTCCAATATATTAAATAGCTGATAACATCACAATGACAAGAAAAAAAAGAACTCCTATTCCTAATAACCCTTTTTTGCAATATAATACATTTCTGGGCCAACAATATATTTTAGTTGTGCTCCATTTGGTGTGATACTCCCCAGTCTAAAGCAGCAATACCATGTAATCTATAATTAACATACATTGAGGAGTTAGTGTGTCACCTTGTAATACTTACTTTGGTCTGCTTCTTCTCTGTGGCATAGACAATAGAAGTGCAGCACACTTCTGCAATTTTGCGGCCTTCCCCATAGAAGGACCAGCAGCAGATTTCATCCCCAAGCACGTCTTTGACAAAGAGGACACGACCATTAAACCGCAGCACCAGCTTGTCAAACAGTTCGATGTTCTTCAGCAGGTTGTCGTCCGAGTTGCTGGTCAACAAAAAAAAGGAAAGAAAAAGACAATCAGGAAGTGAAAGTATGAGAAGGTAATCTGGAAATTCTCTGCTCAAATGGAGAATCCAATTAGAACAACAAGCTAGAACACTCAGTTGTTGCAGTCTTAGGGACTTCTCTTTTGTTGTTTATTCTTGCCTTAGCCCTCATGCACGGTCAGACTTAAATTTTACCTTGTGTAGGAGTATTTGTTGTTTCCCCTGTTGTTTTGCAGTTTTACCACTGGCTGTAAAAAGAGAAAAAAAGAAGAATAACACACATTTCTCCTGGAGATCAATACAAGTATCTATCTAATCTAATGCAATAAATACAGGAATTGTGAGCAAATACAAGTGAGTTAACATTTTGTCAAATAAATTCATTCTTCTTAACAGCAAACTTCAGCTGTTCGCAAATTTGCATATAAAAGCAGAGTTTGTAAGTAATGCATTTTATTTATTTATTTTTAACACGTCCTATAAAGACAGGCAAATGCTCTCCTGTGCCGATTTGGCTGGACTAACCTTTCTGCAAGTGGCGATCATCCGCTGTTCCTCTTTGGCTGAGGTGATCATGGGGATCCGACACACACTTTCAAAGACATCTTTTTGTTTCTGATAGTTAAAAGAAAAAAGGGCATTAGAATAAAAAAAAAAAAAGTGTGATTTTCATCATCATCATTGTAAACGACTGTAAAAAAAATGTTGAGTAAAAAAATTAAGCTTAATGTACGTACTTGCATGGCACTGAGGCAGTGCTGAACGAGCCCCTGGACACGGTAGTACTGGGCCTCCTTCAGAACTTCATCCAGTTCTCTGCGGTCCTCTGGGAGAGGTACTGAACCATCCCGCAAGAAATTCAACACAAGTCCAAAATGTCGTCCACATCTGTCAAGGACGAGCCAACCTGGAACCAGGAAAAGTTACTTGAAATTTTTTTTGGCATCACTCAATTTTATTTTATTTTTTTCCAGGACAGGGGGGAGGTTTGAATTGCGCTCTCATAAGGAGACATCCACTGACCTTCTTGGTCTATGGTGACCTCTGTTCCTCCATTACACATGCTCCGCAGCAGACTGTCTTCCTTGCTAAGCGTTTGGACGGTTGTGTAATGCAGTGAGCCTCCCACGTTTAGTTTTACATACTTGCTACCTTGCAGACCGCTATTCCTGAATTCGGTGGTGTTCATGAAGGCATGCTGGGAGACATCAGACTGGGCAGAGTCAGCAGCATCACTGCTGACCGAGGCCTCAGCAGACATGGGGCTGAGGGGTCAGTTCCTGTCTGGGATGCACACAGAGCCTGTTAATGTACCTGTTTAGACCAACAAAATATTCAAAACATGGATGCAGACAATCAGGATTTTCAGTTTATTGCTATTTGACTGTAAAGTTGAGGTAAAGCATGTTTAAACGGGTTTCAACTACCAAACCCAAAGTGTTCTTATGAAGATGGGGACATGAATATTCAAGGAGGTAGGAGGGCTGAGGTAGTACATACAGCTGTAAATATTAATACAGACAGCGTAAGAATACATAAATGTCATCTCCTCCATGGACTAGATTGAACCACAGTTAGCTGGCATCACAGCCAACAAACTGAAGCGCCTGGAGTCTCAAGGCAGACATGAAGAGCTGACTTCAGCGCAAGCGACATGTGAGCCACATACAGGTGAATGAAAGCGAACTTTAAACACATAGCGGAGGTATTTTACAAAATATCGACGTCACCACAGGGCGGTAACACTAAATGGTTGCGTACACGACTCGGCTCGGTTAGGTTTGATGTACTCACCTCACTAAACATCCAAGGGAGCTTACGAGGTGGACCTGGCAAAACAAAGACAGGTAAAAGTCTAACTTAGTGACAACCACTTAGCCCGCTATTATGAATAGCCCTAACCCTCGAGAATGAATTCAGGGCGCAGCCGCGGTTAATGTTTGACAACTCATTTGAAACGTCAACAGCTAAATCAATCTGGCTATCAGTTAGCATTTGGAACATCCTCCGCTGGAAACGCTTTTTAGGCTCATGTGGCGACTCGACAAAAAATATCAGACACTGGTTAGCAAAACGTACCAACTACTGATTATGAGCGGCTAAGCCCATTGTCAAATATAAAGATTATTCTCGGAGACTGCGCTAAATAGGTCACACGGAAACGAAACAATCGCAACTTCCGCCACCCTCTTCTTCTACGTCCGCTTTGTGTTGAAGAGCAATACTGGAGTGATTTACTGCCACCTTCTGAGACAAACGCCATATTACTGACGATACTGCGGTATACAACCAAGCGAAAACCCCGAACGAAACCGAATTTGGTCACAAACCTCTAGTCATGATGGCTCTGCCGTAGTAATGAGCCTTTTAGTTTTATGCTAAAGTGTTAACGTAGAAAAATACGATTCTCTTCGGTAAATATATATATATAAAACCAACTATATTCATTAGTGTTTATTTGTAAAGACTGTATACGATCAAGTTTCCAAGAGATAAGGCGTTTGTGGATACGTGTAATATCTAACAGTAACTATTCTAGCAATTCAGTCTAAACGTATTAGCAGCATCTGTAAAGTCAATCCGTAGAGCCGAATAATTATTAGACATTACTGCCATCATGTGGTCAAAGAAACAAACTGCAACTAGATCCATCAATTTTCTTTCTTTCTTTCTTTCTTTTTTTTCTTTTACAAAAAACCATACGGAAACGATTGACTGCTTAAACAACACGCCACGTTCTTTCACCGTGTCGGTTGCTGCACTCCTTTAGAACATAAAGATTGATATCAACGAAATTTACATTTGTCAAGGGTCATTCAACCTCCCTCCCTGGGCAGTCAGTCTATTTTTCTTTGCAAGGTGCACATAATATTTTGAAATTTACAAACTATGCACAGCCACAAATTATAAAATGTAGTTTTGTTTCTTTATGTAATCAAAACCACTCAATTTTGACTGGATCCTCGGTGGCTGAAAACCACAATTATCAACAAAAACTCTCCAACACTTATTTACACCATTCAAACAAAGACTTTATTTCCAGTTTGGCAAAGAGTACTGTCTTCCAAAGTGTGTATTCATATATGAAGCAAAAAATGCTACTGATGGTAAGAGAAGAATTAAGTTAAAGCAACAGTCTCTAAGATCCTTCATTTGGCACAGTGAATGGCACCACATTCACTGTTCAAACAATCAGTTTTTAAATAAATACATAATGCATCATAGCAAGCAGCCAAGTTCGTAGTTTTTTCATCAACATAGTGCATACAACATCAAATCCGATAATAATGATAACTGCCGGTAACTATAATGATAATGGCAAGACAGAAGAGCAGAAGCAATATAATTTACAATCAGTGCATGCTCTAAGCATCATGACATTCATGTCCTTACCTTTTCTTACATGTCATGTGACAGTGGGTGACGATGCACTCCAGAAACAGCGAAAGAGAAAATAAACACTGCCATTGTAAACAGCATTGCAACAACGGATGAAACACTTAAGGACATTAAATTATTTGACATTATATTTTGGCACTGAATTTTCATTACATATATAATGAAAATATACAACCTTCCACCACCTCGTATAAGTGTATATGTGAGGCTTATATATACACCGTTTAGTGTATACATACCTCAATTAAATGTTTAATCAGATATTTACATTCAATCAGTGTGTGTGTGTGCGTGCGAGTGTGTGTCTATGTTGTGTGGGTGTATGTGTTACAGAAAAAAACACAAAGTGAGCAAAAGAGAACACAGCTGTTCTCAAATCTTTTCTTGAGATATAAATTAAATAATTATCCCATTATATTTTTTTAGATTTTGCCTGAAATATAGCATGAGTCATGAAATAAATGACTGTGAGTAGTGCATTCTTATGAGTGTCACATTTGAAAGTAGCAAATAAAGTATTGCCAGGTTTTTATAAAGATTTGGCCACATGACTATTATAATTCACTAAATCAATTTACACTGACCACTTTTCTCCAGTCATGTTTTCTATTCCTCCCATTCGGTTAATTTACCTTGGTATCCATTTAGAACCCTCCTTAAGGCACCAGTCCTTATAATACAGACATTAGACCATGAAGTCGGAGCCAAGTATGGCTGACCACACCACCGCACCAGTGCAACAAATCAACATAAAGCACCTCCACTATAAATAAACCAGGGACACTCATGGTGCAGCATAAATAAGGTGTTAAAAATGAATGTCAAAAAAGGGGAATGAGGCCTTCAATGTTCTCCAAAAAGTTAAACTTTTTGCCTCTTTTCTCCATTCATCTCAGCGAGGCTTTTCTCCTTTAAATGGACACTTCATACTCCCTCGTATCCTGGGGTGAAGAAAAAAGACAGCAAAAGAATTAGCGACATATTAAGAGAGAACTATTTAAAAGGGTCCACATGATCCACCAACATCACGAAGTTCAGGGCAATTTTCATTCTGAGAGTTGTACTTACCCCTGCTTCATACAGCGGGTTATTAAAATCAGACTCCACGGTGATGGGACTGTAGGAGTGTGTGTGAGACAGAGACTTCCAGAAGAGTGGCTTCCATTCTAACCTGCATATGCTGTGAGCCAGGAAACAAAATGATGTTGAAGCTCTGGAGCAGACGAACAGGGTGAAGAAGAGTGAACTCGGGGAAAAATAAAGAGTGAGCGGACTCAGCACTTACTTTGTATAGTACATGTAAATCCCTCCAATCAGTAGGATGACTAGGATGATTGGTAGTATTATTGCCAGGGCGATGTTCTCACTCAGAATCTGATGAGACGGCTCGAATGACTGGGACACTGTAACAAGAGCGAATAATATCATGTAAGGCAGCTTTTTAAAAGTAGTTGCCCTGTTGCTATATACCAGCGATCTGGATCTCAAATATTGCTGAATTTGTTCGTTCTTTTGCAAATGTTTGTTTGTACATATAAATGACATGATTGCAATGTATGCCACCATTTAAGGCGTTGAAACTACAAAAAAACTAAAGGCCATGTTCAGGCTGCCAGCCAAAATCCAATTTTCAGCCCATCCAGATTGAAACCGGATGGCTCTTTTGTAGTCTGAACAGTCACAAATCAAATGAAATCCGATTTTTGCAAAACGGATTGAAACCACTTTCGGGAGGTACTTTCAAATCACATTTGGACAGATGCATCTCAGTTTGAACAACTCCAAACACACCGATCGGTTTTGACTGTCACTACGTGACGCAAGAAGAAGAACTAAAAATCTGATTTGAGAAGGAATCTGATTTGAATCGGATTCGCCTGCAGTCTGAACACAGCCTTTAAGGAAAGAGAGAATTTACCTTCTAACTTGTGATCGTTCAAAAGCTCCTCGTAGGCCACTGTTCAAGACAAGTAGACAAAGTTAAGCTGGGCACATTTAATCACGGGCACAAACACATCATGCACTTCTATATGACCGACTAACCAACCTAGTTCTATATGCAAAGGGGAAAATAAAAATAAAAATTTGAATGCGGCATAGACATTTACCTTTGCAAAACGGTGGTGGGCTGTTCCACTGAGAGGGATGGCCAGGGACACAGCTGATGATGACCTCGCCAATGAGCTCGTAGCCTTCATAACAGAAGAAGCGCAGAGTTTCTCCTGCCTGGTAGCTGTGCTTGTACAAGGTCTGGTAACCATTATCAGGAACTCCGGGGTTTGGACACGGGTCATATTTCACTGTTCAGGGCAGATAGAAAACACACCTGTCATGCTAAAATGCATTTTTTTTTAAAAACATGCAGCAGCCGAGGAGCTCAGGACCAGGACTTACAGACACACTTTGGGCTACGGTCACTCCATTTGGGTGTTCCGGTATCTCGGCCATGGCAGGAGATCTGGCTCGGACCCTCGAGCTGGTAGCCCTCGTTACATGAGAAACGGACCACCGTTCCAACAGCGAAGCCTGCTTCGGGGCGCACTGAGCGTGCTCCGTTCACAACCTCCCCCGGATCAGGACACTGTTGGACTGTGGAAAAGAAATAAAGACGCACAGGTTGCATTCAACTTCAATTTTGAATTCCATTTTTAAAATGGGCAGCGTCAATTCTATTTCTACTTTGGGAATGGTGTGAACTCACTGCAAAATATATCAAGAAGGGCACATCTGTTTCAAGAATCAAGTGTTTCACTTCTGCAGCTGTAGCTCGCTCTTTCTTTTTATATTTAAGTCAATTCAGTGTTTGCACAAAGGCTGCGTTCAGACTGCAGGCGAATCTGATTCAAATCAGATTCCTTCTCAAATCCGATTTTTAAAAATTGGATTTTGACTGTCAGTCTGAACGCGGCCTTGGTCAGTGCATCTCACTTCTCATCCCACCTTTAACACACGTGGGGGGGCTGCTGCTCCAGGAGAGGTCCCACTGGCAGGTGATGATGTCGGAGCCTCTGATGTCATATCCGGGTTGACACTGGTAGGTCAGTACGCTGCCTCTCACCGGGGAGGTGTGGGAGGAGCTGATCCAGCCAAACTCGATTTGGGGGAGGGCAGGGCAGGTGTCATTGGGCTCAACCTCTGCACAGAGTGTAGAAACAAGAGCATTCAAACCATTTCTAATCAACCCGAGACTCACTTGGCCGAACCTCGCATGGTAGGTGGAAAGCTCAGATTTCCATTCCGGGATCTTGCACTTTAATTTTGCCAAGCTCTTACTCAGACTATTTTCTGTTGCTCAAATTATTTTTGGGTTTGTTTCCTTTCGGTTGTCATGAAACCGTGAAGCAACTGTTACAAGGTGAAGAAATACAGGAAGTGGCTGCTAAGCCATGGCTGATTTTTCTACAACTGGATGGCATTTTCACATTGAAAGAATGACGGCGAATGGTACTGAAGGCCTTTCCACTGTGAAAAAACACTCTGTACTGTTGCTAATCATATAAAGGATGTAACAAATCAAATAGATGCGTATCCAAAGGGCTTCATGCGGTGATCATGATAACGTTAGATTTATAGAGAAAGACCTCACGTTGCACGTTGTGCTGTTGCGCATCAAAACACCCATCCATTCATTTTATTTCACAGCTTCTTCCTGCACCCATATTTCTTCACTTGTAAACATCACAATGGTAATGAGTGTCAAACGCTCACCATGGTAGTGGATGAGGAAGCCCTGGCTCAGGATGAAACTGGAATCAACGGGATCACTCTGGAACTGAATGGTGACCTCTGACCCCCCGGAGACAATCTGGAAGCGCTCTCTGGAGGTCATGTATTGTCCGATCACGTGGGACATCAGGTCTTGCCCATCAAAGATGGTCAACACGTCGGTGTGGCGGATGTTTAAACTGCGAGGGGTGAAAACAACAAGGAGAAACAAGACTTTAGAGAGCAGTTTTGCTTTTTTGTGGTTGGCCTTTTGTAGCGCCATAACCAGTTGGGTGCCGTATGTCATTGAAGCATAAAAATGACTTTGAAACTATTAATTCTATTGTTAAGAAGCGACCTTCTGTTGCTTCAAAGAAAAGTCCATCTACTGAATGGGATCTACGGTGGCCGACAAGGGCCAAACACAATACAACTGCTTAATGCGCCTTAATTGGCGAAAACAGCTGCAGGTATGGAAACGATGAAAATTCACAAACACAAGTCTGAACAAGACACAAAAGGAGGATCGTGGTGCAAATGAGAAAAAAAACACGCTGCAAGACATAAAAACATAAACTTAATCATCAAATGCGCTGCAAAGAGAGAAGCAATGCAAAACACAACAGATTCAAACCAAGAAAACATAAGCAAACAAATCTACCTATGTGTCTCTCCATTCAGCTATTCCGCTAAGAGCGCCCCCTGCAGGTTTGGAGCACTTCAATTGTCGTGACTGGTTTATGCAGCGTTTTTCTTTTTTTTTTCATATGCATGTGTTTTCTTGGTTTGCATCTGTTGTGTTTTTCATCGCTTCTCTGTTTGCAGCGCATTTGTTGCATGAGTATTTGTTTACATGTCTTTCAGCTCGTTTTTTTTTTCATTTGCAGCACAATCCTCTTTTTGTACCTTGTTTAGACTTGTGTTTGTGAATTTTCATCGTTTCCATGCCTGCAGCTAAGGCACGTTAGGCTGTTGTATTGTGTTTGGCCCTTGTCGGCCACCGTAAGGGATCAGCAAGAGAAAAAGCAATGCCGTTTTTCCTCCAGTTTCGGCTGGACGTCAAGAGGAAATGAAATCGAACAATCAAAACTGAGGAACGCCTTGAATGAGCGACACTCACATTTGGACATCCAGCTCGATGCGCTTCTCTTCGCTGCCGTGGATCTGCCACACACAGTCGAGCCCCTTTGAGTAGCTCTGTGGCCAATCAGGGGACAGGATGGTACCTGAGGGCTCGGTCAGTTCCCCACCACAGAGAGCTGACAGAGAAAAATGAGATGAGAAATAAAATAAAACAGCACTGTTGCCGGGGCCTTTGTCAACTTGGCATGCAATGAAAACGTTGTTACCTCTGCACACAGGTTCGCTGTCATTCCAGTGAGGGTTGCTGGGGTCGATGCACTCAATAGTCCCTGACCCTTGCTCCATGACAAAGCCCGGAGAGCAGCTGAAGGTGACGGTGGTGCCCAGCTGATAGGTGATGTCGCTGCTGCTGAAATTCCCGTGGGCCATGTAGGGCTCCCAGCAGTGTTCATCATCGAAGGCTTGGCGAAGAGGAGGGAATGAGAGGCGCAAACGCTTTACATTTTTGTTTTCCCCACCACACTTTTCTCTCATGCACAACGGACGGAGGAGGAAGCTCAGGGAGTCTTGAAAGATTAAAATGACCTCCAAGCAACAGCGACGTCACTTTTGGAATTGGCAGCCTGTGCTGAGCCAGCAGCTGGCCTTGGATGTGCACTGGCGTGGAAAAAACCGACGTGCAACGTCTGCCGGCTCACCTTCGTAGCGCAGAGCCAAAAGCAGGGGGATGGATGACGAGTCGGCCGTGAGCTCCAGGTACAGTGAGGAGCCCTCGCTGAGCAGGCCGCGCTCTGGGACGTCGTCGAGGTCCGAGTCGAAGGCGGTTACAGACAGAGAGCTGTTGCCGCTGCGCACCACCAACCTGGACAGAAGAAACGAAACATGAACAACTCCGAATGGTGAGCTCGGTTGTCGTGAACCTAAAGGATGATGGAAACTTCAAATTCAGCAAAGGTAAAAAAAAAGGTAAAGCAGCTTTGTTGTCATTGTACTGATGTACAACAAAATTCAGATCAGGTCGTATGGATGGTGCAAACAAACACACAAACTTACTTGTCGTCGTCTTCGTCCAGCACCATCCTCTCAAAGTGCAGGTGGAGTCGGTGTCCCTCTTTGGCCTCTATCAACCAGTGGCAGCTCAGGTTGTTCCCGCCGCTGTGGTTGCTGACGGACGGAGGCGTCGGAGACAGTATCCGGCCCACCGTTGCATTACGAATCCATCCTCCGCAGGACACGGCTGCACACATGTAATTACACATCCGTTACTTTCGCGACCGCCGGCACCCGTCGGCCGTAATGCGACCGCAGTGCTTGCACTCACCGACGCATTGTGGCTCAGGGGTGCTCCAGTGCGGCTGCGTGGTGTTGACGCAGGTGGCCACCTCGTGGCCGCGCACCTGGAAGCCCGGGTCGCAGTAGAAGTGGGCCTGACCTCCCGGGTGGATGTCCGTCACCGTCACGCCGCCCTTCTCGGGAGACCGGGGGAACGGGCAGGACAGCAGGAAGGCTGCGCGAGGAGAGCGAGGAGGGAAATATCATGACAAAATCAGCTCGAAAACCTACTGATTTTTTAATCCGGGCTCGTTGCATATTTTGGTAAATTTAAGCACTGCTTTCCTTTAATTCTTTTTCAGGCAGCGTTTTTACTTAATCTTGACATTTCTCATTTCAGTGGCCTATATTTAGAAAAACAAATGCGCAGAGGTTTTTTTTTAAAATACAGTTTCAACAAACCAAAAAGCTTCACTTGCCTTGGTAATGGAGGCTGAACATGCCGTGGTTGGTCTGCTGCAGGCTGCGGTAGTGTATGTACACCTGATTGGTTGTGCTGCGAATCACCTGACCCTCTCTCATCAGCGTCTCGTTGGCCAGGAGCTCAGGTGCCAAGCCTCCGTGCCCCATGATCGTCAACGACTCCTTCTTCGAAAGGTTGACTTTCTTCACCTGGCGCAAAAATTCAATAAAAGATGCAGAATGTGAGCAAGAGTCTTTACAGCAGCATCTTTTTGTGGCCAAGGAAGCAGAATTGAACGCCGATCAACATCCTAGTTTGTGTGTTGACTAACTGTATGATGTTTATGCATCCATTGCCAAAGAGAAAATCTGTAGTCTTAATGCAAAAAAGACTTGGTGGCAGTAAATGAAGGAAATTAAGCATTTTACCTGAATTTCAACACCGTAACCTGCGTACACCGTGATGCTGTACGTGCACTCCAGAGGTGAAACAGACGATGTCGACGCCGGATCCGGGGACTCAACAACATCGTCCATCACAGACAGAGTTGCATTGCATTGCACTGCACGGTTGTAGACACAGGGCAAACGGGAAACAAGACAAGAAAAGTTGAAACGTGCTCCTTTTTGACTCATCAAAAACTGAAACTAGTAAATAATTGAGTTTTGATTTGTTTCATAACTTTATTTTGTTTGCGCTTGAACTGGTTTTATCTGCATCATTGCTGTGTGACCAACTTTTAGATAAAGATAATGATTTAGAGTAAAGACATTTCAGATACATTAAAAGATGCAGACATAAATTATTTACTATGTTGATCAACTAATCTGAACACCCGTCTTGAGTGTGTATCGTCACTCGGCAGACAACAAAATGCATTCATTTTTGTTAAAAATTAAGCAGTTGGTGGCTACAATACATAAAAACCTTGTACTTTATTATTTACCAAAAACCAAAATTTAATTTAATTTTTTGTATTATTCTGCCACTTGCAAGTACTGTCATGAAAAACTTTAAATCCCTGCTGAATGTTACAGAATGTGACATGTAAATAAGAAAAAAACATTTGCCTGACAGCTTATTGTATTGAGTCTTATGCCCCTAAAAAGCACCATGCTAATAAAAAAGCAGTGGCAATGTGATTGCAATTTAATAATTAAGTATACTTTGAGTCAATGTGAGTATTTCCAAGCCTGGTCTCTTATTCCTCATCTCTAATATCTTCTTGTCATTGCGCCTTCAAAGAGCGGCCCATGTGGTTGAATGAGCTGAGTTGTAGTTATTTGTAAATTGCCCTCACTGCCACGCTCATCAAAAATTCTGGTCTTCTGATGCCACAAATTAAAACACGAGTAACCTCCACAACAACGACATCAACACCAAAATATATTTTCCTTCCAGAAAAGATATGCACTCAAGGACAGCTCGTTTGCAAATACCTGGCATGTGCATGGTTGTTATTGTGGTGGTGGTGATCAGAGTGGTGGTTGTTTCCTCCTCCATGGGCAGCGACGACATGGTGTTCCTTGGTCCGCTCTGGCCGGCGGCAGAGGGAGAACCTAAAGCCGTGGTGAGCAGCCCTGGAGATATGACCGTTGCTGTCGATTCGGCCTGGCCATCTCCTGGGACGGCCTGCGTCGGATTGGTGGTGGTACCTGCAGAGTCCCGAGAAGCCGACGTGCGTCATTTGCGTGTCAAAGTGCCCGTTTGCTCTGACTGGGATGTGTCTGCGCTATTACGTTGTCGTGTTTCCACACCTGTGCCAGATTGGCCTAAGTACTCCTTGCTCTGCAGGGCAGCATGGATCATGCCGCCCAACGGATAGGAATCTGGAGCTGACGTCGGGGGTGTATCAGGCTGAGGAGTTATGAAGCTCATTCCTGAAATAGCAAGATTGAAGGAGATTTGAGCAGTGCGGTTGAGTGTGAGGCATAATTCACAACATTATTCACTTCACTGATGTTTTCTAATAGACGTGTGTTGATCTCAAAAGAAATGATCAAAATTTAACACACAATTCTGAGGACATGCCGTTTGTGATGTCACAAAGAGCCTTACCTTTCCCAGTTTAGTGACAACATCTTCAATGAGGTGTTCTGACCTCGAGACAAACCTGATAGTTTACTTTGTCTATTTCCCATCCAGACATGTAGAATGTATGACAAAGACTCATCTTTAGCTGGAAGGGGAGGCAAATTCACTTTGCTGCAAGCTGTAAACACAGGGCTAAATTGGCCTTTTTCTGGATATATGCAGAGTTTGTCTTTTGTTTGGAATATGTAACATGCTACGCTGCTTCCGTGGAGTCCAGGATTGGAAATGAAGATCTGAAAAAAGACTTTTAAATGACCATACCTTGCTTCAAAAAACATTCACGCAGCAGACACACACACATGCGTGCTAACCTGAAGCGACGCTGATCATTGTGACAGACAGCAACACTGTGAGGTATGTGAGCCCCATGGCTTTTGCAGGAGCCGAATGACCTGAGAAGGTTAAAGAAAGCAGAAAATGAAGAGTGAAACGCCACTGCATCACTATATCATCCATATTGACTCAACAGTCGACCTAGGTGATGGAAGCTGATAGCATTCTAGTGGCTGGATTGGCAAAAAAACGGACAATTGTTATGTAATTTCATTGCACTTTGTTATTGGTGCTCCCGGCACATGTTTACATCACACAGGCCACAGTGACTTGGAAAAAGGGGGATGGCTGCAATTGGATTGGGAAGCGGTGGAAAACAAATTCTGAACATCCATCCATCCATCCACACGATTGGAATGTAGGCATGAAACTCATTTTCACAGGTGAAGAATATGGAGACAGGTACGCAGCGCGAACGCTGCTGTTAAATATTCAAATCATCATTGAAGTCTGCATTGTGCCCGAAAATGCGCTATTCCAAAAAAAGCATTAAAGCCGCCGGCCTCTCCACGGTGTTGCACTCAATAATCAAACCCTCACGTCTGTGACACGATCGCATCGAGTCAAACGTGTCCACCGTTCGTCGAGGCGTTTCCTCGGAGTAATTTTAGCAGCCTGGTGACAAAACGACGGGGCTGTGAGCGAGGCAGCACCGATCGCGCTTCCCCCGGCCCTCTTTGTGCAGAGGACGATTTTTTTTTTGTCTTTTTTTTTTTTGCATCGCTCGTCAATATTGTGGCAGCGACAAGCGTCTCCGTGCATTTGGATGGCTGCACGCATGCAATACCTTTGTCGTCGGGGACTGCGTCCTCAGCTCCGCGGCGCGACGATCTGTATCCTGTTGCTTTAGGCCCCGGGAACGCGACGGGGTTGGTGCTGGTGAGATGCCCCTGGCTGGTTACCGCGCAGTTGACGCATTCGGCTCTGATCTGACGACATTTGTGTGTGAAGGCATCAGTTGCATGCACCCTAGCGGCGGCGCGCCGCAACTGCAGCGGGTGCGCTAGGAGCGGGAGCTCTCCGTGTTTTGTGTGTGTGTGTGTGTGTGTGTGTGTGTGTGCTCTCTGGAGGAGCTGTCCACAAGCGCGGTGCTGAAGCGCGAACAACGCCTGCACGGTATGTCAGGGGGAAATCGCATGTCGATCGCGGGGGATCAATCGCCTTCGTGTAAGCCGATGGTTAAGGCGTCGCACTGCATGACGACCTTTTTTTTTTTTTTTAAACCCCCACCGCCCTTGTTTTGAAGCCACGGTTTCGTGAAATGGTTGAACGCTTTGCGTTAACGGAGAGATGCACAGCTGATCTGTAGCGGTCCGGAGTTGCGCGTGATCGGGGAACAAGTGCTGACGCTGCTGTCGGGGAAATTAGTCACCGTCACATTTGAGTGGGAGAGTTAACGCTAAATCATGCTAAGCGTGTCATTAATTCCGCGTTTCTCGGTTTATACAGGCTAGTTGGACAGTGCCCTCCCACCTACAGCTCACACCCGGATGTGCATGAACAGAAACGCGCATTGTTGGCTTATGCTAAAAGCAAATGATAATAGTTATAAGCTGTAGAACCAAAAACAAGCATCTTGCTACTAAAAACACCAAACATGAATATATTGACATTCTCGTTTCACCCTGTGTACTTCTGTAAATTGCTATTAAAATATGATGTATTTAAAAACCATAGTGCATAATTATTGTTTTTAACGTTCTTTTTTTAAATGGATAACAAGCATTGCTGTTGGCATCTCTCATCAAGTCCACCTGCGCTGGTATTGTAGCCCACAAAAATCGGCATCAACATCGATAAACAGTGATACCTTGCATTCCCTTGTCACAGCATCATTCAGTGAGATTCATAAATACAGTCAGAGTAGTGGAAAGCCTAGTGATTTCTCAAGCATAAAGTGTACTATTTTTAGCGACATCTGCTGCTGGACTGACCCCTTGTTCAGGGAGCAACTTAGATCTGGACTTACATAACACCATGAAAAAAAACAAAAAACTCTCCAGTGGAACTTAACCACTCCGTTTAACCACTGCCCAAAAGGTCAGTGGGTAAACAGATCCGCAACCTGCACTAAATGTTCCACTTAGTTCCTCCTCTCAAGTGCATGCTGGGATTGGCGTCCGCTTCCGGTGACCCCCTAAAGGCGATTAAAAAAAGGAAAGCAAATGAATGTGCCGTCTGTTTAAATAAATGACAGTCCGTCATTCTCATCGAGCATCTGAGGTTAGTGCAGTACCATCTCACAATGTGACTGTTTAAGAAGATATGGGTTGCAATCACGCCACGTAAACAACCCATTTTTTTTTTGCACAAAAAAGTGATTAGAGCTCACCAAAAAATCCATTATTTTCTAAAAGATCTTTATTGAACTCTTACAGTTTACAGTGTGTGCACTTTTGTTTCAACCTGCCTCTTCCCCTTTTTTCTCCAGTGTTGTGGAATCTCCCCAGTTTAAAGGATGCACTGGCCCGTGAACACGCTGCCTGCGTACATTGAGATGGACGTCCATTCACTAAGTGGCCTCCTGTGGACGCTGGCGCTGCTCTTCCTTTGGCACTGCTACCGGATTGGCTCCGACATGCCGATGCCTGGTCACATTCATGCCGGCAAACTCAAGTCGGGCTCGAGGCGGTCCATGATGTCCCGCGGCGGCGGCTGCGGCGCCACAAAGTGCAGCTCGCGGTCCAAACTGTCAAGGGGCGATCAAATGAGCCCCTTTATTTCAATGAAAACAGAGGAGGATGAGGAGCGGGGGCAGGACTACCTGGCCCCGGTGCTGGGCCAGTCCCTGTTCCCAGCACAGGCCACCGCAGAAGCCAGGAAACGGTACGCAGCACTGCAAGAGTATGCCAAGCGCTACAGCTGGGTGGGCATGGGTCGCATTCACAAGGGCCTCCGTGAGCAGGTACAAGTACGTACTTTGTGGCTAAACCTTATGTCAAATAAGCCGATCATTCTATTGCGAGATTGTCCTGTGATGTTGTACGGTGAATGTTGTTTTCAACTGGGTTTGCCGAGTTTACTGTCTGTTCATCAAATAAAGAAACCTTGAACCTTGGACCGAAAAATCTTTGCTGGACATCACCTGATGACTTTTTTCCCCCCACATTCCCTCCACACAGATGAGACTGAATGATCATTCTGCAGTACAGAAGCCCCACCTCTTCTTCCTGCCAGACGTCCCCAGCGTTCCTTTCTTCCCACGTGACGCTCACAAACACGACATCGAGGTCCTGGAAGCAAGCTACCCTGCAATACTGGCTGAGTTTAAGGCCGTTTACCAACACGGGATTGAGCCAAAATCAGGCTGGACCTGTATCGGTCCAAAGGTAGTCGGTAGCAAGTTGCTCTGGTGGCATTGAAACACTCGCGTACGTCACATGGAAGAGTCCCGTTGCCCTTGTGTACCCCTGAGACAACTAAAGGTCTTTGTCTATTTCAGGGCCAGGCCGTGTTTCCTCTGTACAGCGCAGGAGTGTGCGTGGCAGGAAACTGTCGCTCCTGTCCCTACACCTACCGGACACTTCTCTCCCTGCGCACCTTCATAAGCAGTAACTCTTTGGGGTCTGCTGGATTTTGGCTACTGGGCCCAGGAGCTACCTTGGGGAGCTGTTATGGACCAACCAATACTCGCCTTCGCTGCCATCTTGGTAAGACGTTTACCTTGATAGTGAAACTGCATGTTGTCCACATTCTCAAGAGGGGAAAGATTAGGCTGGAGATTGACAGAGTTGTGTATTTACATCATTATATTAAATGTGTCATGATTGCATTTTGAAGACGCTTTGCTTGAACACCAGGGGGCGAGCCAGTATCTCTAAATAGGCTCTAGATGGGGTGGCAGTTATCTGATTGATTTCAGTTTCATTTCTATCTAAGAATGAGGTTTGAGGTGACTCTGATCTGACTGCATTTGAATACATGCGGTTTTCTTCTGCTCTTCTGATCAGATCTGCAGACTGCTGAGGTACAAATCAGAATTTGGTTGCCTAAATCCCGTCGTCTAAATTCAACTTTATGCAATTACGGAAAATATCCCATTTCCATGAAATAAGAAAGCATTCCTCAGCATCCTCAGCATTAGCAACAGCAGCATCTTCCTCAAACTCAAACAGCCAAACTCTTGCATTTGAATAATCCACGTTGGACTGTTGTGTTATATCTATGTTTTTACAAAGGATAAAACAATGAAACGATGACTTTACAACTCATAACTGGCAGTGGAACCCCCTTTCTGTCAAAAATGCATTACAACCCCGACTTCCATTCTGCCTGCCTCTGAAGTCGCAGCCTTTGTGTAAAATGTATTCAAACTCATCAAAAGTGTCACAGCGCTATCCTACTTGGCACAATGGCTGATTTTGCTGCACCAATTAAGATAGTAAAATGGCCCGAACACGGAGCAATGTCATGCTTTTGTAGGTCAGGATTTTAGGATCACTTCCCCTGATCCCATTTTACGCGTTAATAGCTCCGACTTTAATCCGCTCTGTTTAAATGGAGCTCATGGCCCCCTTGAGCCGCAGGGGGAAAGGAAAATCCACCGTTTTGTTTGCAAAGTTTAAGAAAACACTTTTGCAGGTCTGCAGACTCCACCCTTGTGCGAGCTGGTGGTGGGCGGGGAGCCTCAGTGCTGGTCGGAGGGACACTGCCTACTGGTGGATGACTCATTCCTTCACACTGTCTCCCACAAGGGTCGGTGAACCACACGCAACTTGACCAGCGTATTCAAACAAACAAATAACAGCACGTGTCTCTGTCTTGTCAATGAACTCCACATGAATGGGAAGCGTCCAACCTGCACTTCTCTTGCTCACTTTTCAGCGACTGTGCTTAAGCGCACAGTCCTGGAAACCAACCCTCTGTGATGTCATAAGGGGGAGAGGGGATACCTATCCCCTTTCAGTGAGATTCACGCTAGGTTTATGTTCTATGCGTGGAGGTCGAAAATGCTATTTTTTTCATTTGGATACTTTTTTTTTTTTTAATGTACCAGATTTATTTTTTGACATTGAGCCCCATTTTTTTTAAATTGTCATTTTTTTCCCCAGGGCCTGCAGATGCTGGACCTCGGGTCATACTGAGTGTTGACCTCTGGCACCCGAATGTGGCTGCAGCGGAGAGACAAGCCCTGGACTTCATGTTCAGCCCTGACCTCTGAAGACACTCCTGCGATGCCTTATATTAACCCTGCCTTGTCGTGGCAGGTTACGAATCACTGTGCGAAGATCAGAATGACAGGAGCCATGCGCGACTTGCTCACATAACTGCTACACGTCCAGAGTTCCCAAACTCACATCACCCGGAAGTGAAACGAGAGCCGATGGAGGGGAAGGAGAGTCAGTGTGAAATGGGAGACTGACTTTGTTTACTTTGCCTGCCAGTGGTGTTTTGCATGTGAAATCCATCATGACCGGTCACCAGATTTCATGATGAGAAGCTGATGCATGCTAATTTAATGCCTAAAGGCCGGCTGATTAGGCACGGAATGTGTTACATAGAATTCAGCCCGAACAGCCACGGCGCAACCAAATGACTGTGAAAATGACAAAAATTATTTTTTAAAATAATTATAATGTAATTTATCTGATATTTTCATTTACCTTTTTTGGGCTCCAAATGATGCCAAACTTATACAAACTATTGCACATGGTTCTCTCCAAATTACTATTTATAAGCATGTATTATTATTTTTTTAACAAAGAATGCATTTCTTTATTTTTTAATTCATATTCATGGTTGTTTACATAGCAGCACTTTGACAATATGTCTAAGCTCTGAAACCAAATAAGAGTCTTGATCCAGTGTTTGATTTCAATGAATAAAACAAGCACAGAGTGAGGCTGAGAGTATTTTTTTCCGACTTGCGAAAGATGCGATTCGAAGCAGAAGACACCTGGATGGCAGAACAGCGAGTAGCGTTCATCTTCCAGCCAGTTCTTAATTTGCAATACAGAGGAATAAAACCAACTCCTTAGATCAAATGGACTTTAATAACAGAACAATACAGCTGTGGCGAGTCAAGACCGCTCCTCAGGTCTGAAGCCTACTCCGTGGGTTCCAGAGGACATCCAGGAAGTTCTGCTGGAGCTTTAAACAGAATCAAACAAATTGATAGTGGCAATGTTGCTTTATGATGTAACACCACTACGCCGTAACATATTCATCACGACACTAAAACGTGTGGTAGGTAGTGAATAATTATTATTTCTGTCCTGATCCACTACAGTCCAATGTCACCTTTTCTTTCAAAACAAACAACAAAAAAAACAGTGAATGTAGAGCAATAGTTCCTACTGGGTACGTCTTTTACTATAAAGACACTAAAACCTAAAATTTGAAAAACACACACTGGTTCATAAGCCCCTTTTTTGACTTTTTTTCTCCTTCCCCAGCCAGTGGTTAAGAATTAGAGCAGTGATTTTGTCTTATCTGCCATCTGCTCATCTAAGGGTCCTATGACGAGGATTACAGAGAGCAACTAATCCACCCCCTGGGAAACAGATTATTCCTCAGATTGTTGATATGCGGCTTCATATATGTTGTTAAGCGATGCGTGATTTGTCCAGTGCTTGTCATTTGTTTCTATGAGCCGAGCGGGATTGGATAGACACGCTTAACATTACTATTGTTGAAACAAGCGAGTTAATGACGGCGCAGCCAGAGTGGAGGTGGCCGAAAACGGAGGAAAACAAACAAGTCAAAAAAACCTCAGGCGACGCTTCTGGCGCTGTGATTGGCCTCGCAGCACCGTGTGGAGATTTTGACATACAAAAATGACCATTGTCACGCCGGGCGACTTTCAAGACTGTTACGCAACCGCATTAGTGACATTTGAGGGATTATTTCGAGCGCTAGCCGGCAAATGAACAAAGTGGATGGGATATAAATAAATTAATACATCTACTGGCCGGCCTGCCATCTAGAAATCATATCACTAATACTTAAAATGTGGATTAATATGCTATTTCAATAAGGGCAACTGTTACTGTGTGTGTGGGTTCACGGGCTACATGTGATCCATCAAGGACAGTTGCAGATATTCAGTCATCGATGTGCTGCTTCCTCCTCCAGCGCTCGAGTTTCCATGTTGTTTAAATGATTTCTATCCAATCAGAGCGAAACTGCAGCTGCAGACGGGAGTTCAAAGTTCACACTCACATCAGGCCAATGTGATCAGGTCAAGCGATTTGGGCAAGAACCCTTTTGAGCTCTGGCTGAACAAATGGTTGGTCTGTTGTCTGGTCATGTTTGCAATGCAAACTCCTTAAGATGTTACTTGTGGTGAATTCTGAATTATGTTTTTCGCCATCAAAGAACAAATCAATTACACACACACACACACACATTTGTCTCTTTCCTCATCTTAAGCAAATGCTAACAGGTCAATAAGGAGGAAGTGAGAAATTTCTAATCTGACAAATTTATTATTCATTCCTGACTGGAACAGACAAGTAAATACACACATGCTTATTGGGGAGACGGGTCGAGAAGATGAGTCACAGCAAATAAATAAACAAACAAATAAATAAATAAAATAAGATAAAAACGTAACTAGTTATGGTTTGACTGTTCAGCATTCTCACATGAACACGAACCAACTTCTGTGCCACAACCATGTACAACTTAAACACATTCACAGGTACAAAGCAGTTGTTAACACGACGGTGAAGAGATGAGAGAAACTAATTGACAAGATGTATCGTCAGCATTAAAATCCCTCCTCTTCCGTCACCGTCCTTCTTCTGTTGTCGCTGTTGTTGTTGTTGTTTTCATTTCGACATCATTTTCACAAACTCTGCCGGGATGACAAACAAGACGTAGGTGAGTTGGTGTAGCCGTAACCGCACAAACCTTTTGCCTTTGTAAATAGTGTATGAACTCAACAAACGTAAGTCCTATTTATGAACTACGTGGACAGCAGTGCAACAAAACTGTCGTCTTTGGAGTGTCTACCTTAAACTGCAGAAACAGCACTGGCTCTGCCACTTTCCTACTGTGTGTAAATCCGCTCTTGCCTCAAAAAAAACAATGACCTCAAAATCAACCGCTCAACTGAAAAATTACTAATTTTATTTTACATTTTTTTCTAGAAGGAAAACACACTAGTTTGCCTCACTAATGTACAATTTTAAAACCCTGCCAATTGCTTACACTACCTTTCTTTATTTACCGCCATGCAAATGCTCTAAATGAATTATGCATGTATCATGTCGTCGGGGCACCTGGTCTGACGTGATTACTGACGCATTTAAACAGGAACAAAGCCAAGGTTGTGGCTGAAAACAAAACTTTCTGGGCCGCAACGGCACATTTGCACATCTTTTGCATCTCACCTTCAAAGTCCACCGTTCCGTCTCCGTTGTTGTCCGCCTCTCTGACCACGGCCTCAATTTCGTTTTTGCTCGCTTTTTCCCCCAGCAGCTTGACCATGGCGTGTCTCAGCTCCTCTGACGTGATGGAGCCGTCACCGTCGATGTCAAACTGCAGGCAGCATGAAGAGGACAGGGAGGAAACGCCGTCAATGCCTTGCCAAGACAGGCGCGATTTGGATAATAGCGTCACTAGGCGATCACCCACAGCATCCACTGTGAGGTGCCAGAGGCCACATGAGAAGGGGTACGCTGGGCTCACCTCTCTGAATGCGTCTTTTAGCTCCTTCAAGCCAATCATGCCGGCAGTTTCGGCCAGAAGCTTGGGAGACATCAGTTCCACAAAATCCTCAAAGTCCACTCGCCCCCCAACTGTTTACAGGGGAAATGGTTCAATTTTAAGCAGGCAGTATAAAGTAAACACCTTAAAAATAGTGGCCTAACACTATCGTCAAAACTAAAGAACTGGTAACCATAGATTAAATATCTTACTGCACAGAGGAATGTATATTTACAACTACTTTATAACATGTTCTTCAAAAATCTCCTCTCACGTGGGGCACTGAATTTATGCAAACCCTGAATCTATCAAATGACCAAAGCTGCATCATTCTTTGAATTGAGACCATCGCGCTGTTTCAGAAGTCACAGATGTGAATTGCACGACGTGCTTCACTGCTTGCACGAAGCAGATGCATGTTTCATTTTTGCATGATACTTTCGAGACGAGAAAAAGAGAAATGCAAATAAAGCCAATTGTCTCCAGGGATAGGAGGGGCGGGGATGCATTTCCTGCAAACTGATCAATCAGCCTTGAAGACGCTTTGCAATGAAACACTTTGGCCCATAGCAGCTTGATGAAAAGTCAAGTATGTTCTTCCAAAAATGAAATCCACAAACAATCAATGACCAACGCAGTAAACCACCCTGATGAAAAACACATAGAGGAAAGTATGTGATGTTGAATTGATCTCACTCACGGTTCATGTTGATGTTCTGGCTGAGTTCTATCAACTCCATTTCAGTTGGCATGTAACCCATGGTCCTCATCAGGTTGCCGAGGTCTTTGCAGGTTATGAAACCGTCCTTGTCTTTGTCGAACTCTATAAAAGCTTCACGCAGCTCTGGCGGCACAAACACACACAAAAAAGAGATCTAGATGTGTAAAACAAAGCCTGTGGAGTAGACAGACGGGTATGTTTGACAGACAGTGGAAAGAAAACGAGCGAGCATTCACCTTCAATTTCGTCATGCGTGAGCGCTCTCATCTGAAACAAAAAAAAAATCGCATAGTTACTAGTATCAAAAATAACAAATACAAACTTGCTGTTTATCGATTCACTGTAAAATTATGTAACTCCTCAGTTGGTCAGTAATGCCATATGCCTTATATAGCTAGTTCTCGTTAAGCTGCATATATAAATATTTATAGATGCAATGCGACGTGATCGGATAGAAATCCCTTTAAAACGAACTTCCAAGATGTTGAAACAATCTTTGAAGATAGCGAATAAGCTCGCACAGGTTTTTTTTTCCACATTCACCAAAGCGTAAGTGAGATGACATCGATTCATTTCTTTGTTGTCTAATGAAGACTTATTTGGGCTGCATGTACGTAGCAGAATGGTGTAGTGACACATTTACATGCGGACCCGACTGTATGCTCTTTGTGCTTTATTTTCAGCCCACCTTGGACTAGAAAGCATTCAAGCACAGGCAACATTGATTAAAACACGTATGCAAACACTGAGATGAAAAACATATCATTTGCATGACCTCAAACTTTTTTTTTTTGCAGAACACACGGAAAAAACACACCGATCTTTGAAGCGACAGACAATGCATCTGACTGATTAACTGGCTAAAAACTTTGGCCCTGTCAACTCTGGCATCTTCTCACATGTGCGTAAAATCATACGGCACAATTAAGGCGACGCCTGTTCTCGCAAAAACAAACAAACAAACAAACAAACCAAAAACATTCATATTAATGATAGCAGAACACAGTAGAGATACTGAATAAATAATAAGGAAAATTAAGTATGAAAGACTTAAAAAAAAAATTAAGCTTAAGACAGTTGAAGTGGAAGAAAACAGATAATTTCCTACCCTCTTGCCTCCCCCTTTGAGAAAGATGCAGGCTTGTTTGAGACTCATGCTGAAAAGCTCCGATCAGATCCTGGGCTTGTTGTTCAGTGAATAAAAAGTCAAAAACAGACGATATTACATGCCACTAAGTCCTTCGATTCCTTGGTTTCCAGAGTGAGCGCATGTGTGCGTTTAACCCGTGATCATCAGAGATCTGCATATGTCTGGGAGCAGGGATGAAGTCTCATGTGGATTATCTCTGCAGCTTTGGTCCGGAAAAGAAAGAGGGCTTAATGCCGTGCGTATCTGCAATTTTATAAACACATGCAAACGTTGGCATTATCTACGGAGGGTTTCGCATTAGGAAAGGATATTTTTAACATCTATATCTTGGCGCAAGCTCAGTAAGAAGTGTTCCTGGTACTTTTAGACCAATATCATCATCATCATCATCATCATCGTCACAATCTTATGTTTGGAGTTAATCCGAAAGTGCTCAAAAGTAATGAATGAAGGAGTTGAAGGGGTTGGCACACAAAACGTAGTCTTGTTAGAGATGTGAAAATGTGTTTATAGCAATAAAGTGTATAGCAGTGCTGCTGCATTGTTGCGCAAGTATTTGATGACAACGGGGCAGGTGGCTGTAATGTTGAGCTGAGGAGAAACAGCTGACAGCATTATATAGGTTTTGTACCAGGGGGCAGGTTATCTGTTATAAATAATGACACAATGATGGTACACCATCAGCACGTTACGTAAGCATATATGCTCATAGGCAAAATTAAAATAATCTAAGGAAGTATGTTGTGATGTCACATATTGTGATGTGACCTGTGAATGGTGCATTTCAAATTAGATTTATTTTTCGAACTCTGTCAGTCCTGTTTTTCAATGTTTCCTGTTTATGGCTGTCTGGTTCAGGAAGTTTTAGAAAAATAATAAAAGGGTAAAAAACAAAAAAAAAAAAAAAGGCCATTTATGACCACCAAACTGCAAAGTATAGTCTGCGTTTCTGCTTTTTTATAATTTCCATTATTCCCATTTTTTGAGTTGACTTGTAGACAAAAGAGAAGGAGAAAATAAAAATAAAGCAGCTGAAAAAGACGAGCAAGCAAAACAAAGAAAAAACACCAGCTGAGGCTGCGGTTTGTCACTTCCTCTTTCTCCAGTCAAATGGTCGCTGGTGAACTGTTGACCTGAAGGTGCTTAAAGAGTGAGAAGGACATCCTCAAAAAAACATGTGACCACTGTGGCCAAGGGCCATTAGCGTGCAGCATTGCCCATTGCACTGTGGTTGAGGCCAAAGGAATTCACAAACGCCACTTCTGTTTGACTGGAAAGTCAGAAACAAAGCAGGCAGCACGACGGGAAATGAGCTCATGTTGATCTCCTTCAAACTAAAGGATGAAGAGATTTGAACGAGAACTCTTAAAGTCACACATGAAGAACAACTGTAAAAAAATAGTTATTGTAATTTAACAAGATTGCTTGAAAAAAAGGTATCCGTATACAATGCCAGTTTAGAAATATTAACACTTCAGATGTCAGCTTGACATTGCTGGCTTCATTACTTTTCATCAAATTTAACAATCAGCAGAAAGCAGAAAATAACCCTTAATGACAAATGTCAATTAACTGACATCAGTGATTTTATGTGTGTGTATATGAATATATATATATATATATATATATATATATATATATATATATATATATATATATATATATATATATATATATATATATATATATATATATATGGTCTACAGTTTCGAAATGGAGACCATATTAACACATCAGACGTCAGCTTGACATTGCTTGCTGCATTACGTTTCATCAAATTTAACAATTAGCTGAAAGCAGAAAATAATAACAAATGTCAATTATGTATGACATCAGTGATTTTATGTGTGTGTTTAAATAGTGTGGTTTGAAATTTGATAAGGGAACAATGTGTCAATGTTTGAAAATGTAGAGCAGAATTTGGATTCACAAGGCAGATGTCAGAGTCAAATCCAGTTTCCTCCTCCCTGTGAGGAGGAGTCGATGCAAAACTCTTGAGTTCTTATATGTGACTGCAGAGAGAAGGACAGAGGACAGTGGACACAGTTCAACATGATGGACTACAGGACGGCACTGCTTCTATTGACCATCTGCTTGGCAGGTCTGCATCTTTCTAGATCATTATTGCACATTGACATTGGTCTGTGTCATCAGTTTCATTCATGGTTTTCTTTCTTGGCAGGTGTTGATGGTCAGACTCTGACACAATCTGGCTCGGTGGTTAAACGTGCTGGAGAATCTCACAGACTGACCTGTTCATTCTCTGGATCCTCATTCAGCTGGTACACTATGGCCTGGTTCAAAGAGGCTCCTGGAAGAAGCAAGGAATTTGTTGCATACTTCAGCTCTGGTGGCAGTACTGACTACTCTGGCTCAGTCAGAGGCCGCTTCACCATCTCCAGAGACAATAACAGACAGCAGGTGTATCTGCAGATGAACAGTCTGAGGACTGAAGATTCTGCTGTTTATTACTGCGGTGCAGACTCACAGTGATGGAGTTGGTTGTGCAGCTGTACAAAAACACAAATTATTATACCATAATAATTTTGAATGATGAATCCCCCACACTGTAATGTTCAAGATAATAATTAGCCTGAACTACTTTTTTCATTCAACTCCTAATAATATGTTATTCTCCTTACCAAAACAACATATCATAAATTCTCCATCCACAAAGGGGCGCTCTCTCCTGTTTCCTCACAAATCTATTGAAAAGTGACACTGTCGAAAATGTGCAATGAATGCGGCACAGCTTTTGCTATATTACTTTTGTTAGTTTTGCTCTCTCATGTTATTATAAATCAGTAAAAAAATCCTGATGTTTGAGTACTTATATAATTATTGAACAAATAGAAAGAAAATTCTTGTTCTTGTTTCAAACCCATTTAACTATGTGCATCCTGACTTTATCATGAATCCAGTATTTTCTATGTAGATTGCTGAGATAAAAGCATATGAAATGAAAACAACAAAACAAATAATCTTAAAAGGTCCTAGCCAAATGCACCATATAAAAGCATCAATATATCACCATGGCTTGACAAGAAATTAAGAATCAGACAGTACATCACCTTAAATATTGACTAGTGGAGCAACACTTAGGTTGTGGAACATTTAAAATTTTAAAATCTCTATCAGTATCTATACTGTCTAAAGTAATATATATATGTATGTATATATATATATATATATATATATATATATATATATATATATATATATATATATATATATGTGTGTGTGTGTGTGTGTGTGTGTGTGTGTGTGTGTGTTTAAATAGTGTGGTTTGAAATTTGATGAGTGAATAATATGTGAATGTATGAAAATGTAGAGCAGAATTTGGATTCACAAGGCAGATGTCAGAGTCAAATCCAGTTTCCTCCTCCCTGTGAGGAGGAGTCGATGCAAAACTCTTGAGTTCTTATATGTGACTGCAGAGAGAAGGACAGAGGACAGTGGACACAGTTCAACATGATGGACTACAGGACAGCACTGCTTCTATTGACCATCTCAAAAAACACAAATTATTATACCATAATAATTTTGAATGATGAATCCCCCACACTGTAATGTTCAAGATAATAATTAGCCTGAACTACTTTTTTCATTCAACTCCTAATAATATGTTATTCTCCTTACCAAAACAACATATCATAAATTCTCCATCCACAAAGGGGCGCTCTCTCCTGTTTCCTCACAAATCTATTGAAAAGTGACACTGTCGAAAATGTGCATAGAATGCGGCACAGCTCTTGCTGTATTACTTTTGTTAGTTTTGCTCTCTCATGTTATTATAAATCAGTAAAAAAATCCTGATGTTTGAGTACTTATATAATTATTGAACAAATAGAAAGAAAATTCTTGTTCTTGTTTCAAACCCATTTAACTATGTGCACCCTGACTTTATCATGAATCCAGTATTTTCTATGTAGATTGCTGAGATAAAAGCATATGCAATGAAAACAACAAAACAAATAATCTTAAAAGGTCCTAGCCAAATGCACCATATAAAAGCATCAATATATCACCATGGCTTGACAAGAAATTAAGAATCAGACAGTACATGACCTTAAATATTGACTAGTGGAGCAACACTTAGGTTGTGGAACATTTAAAATTTTTAAATCTCTATCAGTATCTATACTGTCTAAAGTAATATATATATGTATGTATGTATGTATATATATATATATATATATATATATGTATGTGTGTGTGTGTGTGTGTTTAAATAGTGTGGTTTGAAATTTGATGAGTGAATAATATGTGAATGTATGAAAATGTAGAGCAGAATTTGGATTCACAAGGCAGATGTCAGAGTCAAATCCAGTTTCCTCCTCCCTGTGAGGAGGAGTCGATGCAAAACTCTTGAGTTCTTATATGTGACTGCAGAGAGAAGGACAGAGGACAGTGGACACAGTTCAACATGATGGACTACAGGACGGCACTGCTTCTATTGACCATCTGCTTGGCAGGTCTGCATCTTTCTAGATCATTATTGCACATTGACATTGGTCTGTGTCATCAGTTTCATTCATGGTTTTCTTTCTTGGCAGGTGTTGATGGTCAGACTCTGACACAATCTGGCTCGGTGGTTAAAAATCCTGGAGAATCTCACAGACTGACCTGTTCAGCCTCTGGATTCACATTCAGCTGGTACACTATGGCCTGGTTCAAAGAGGCTCCTGGAAGAAGCAAGGAATTTGTTGCATACATCAGCTCTGGTGGTGGCAGTACTGACTACTCTGGCTCAGTCAGAGGCCGCTTCACCATCTCCAGAGACAATAACAGACAGCAGGTGTATCTGCAGATGAACAGTCTGAGGACTGAAGATTCTGCTGTTTAGTACTGTGCTAGATACACTCAGTGACTGGAGTTGGTTGAGCAGCTGTACAAAAACACAAATCTTAATACCATAATAATTTTAAATGATGAATCCCCCACACTGTAATGTTCAAGATAATAATTAGCCTCAACTGCTTTTTTCATTCAACTCCTAATAATATGTTATTCTCCTTACCAAAACAACATATCATAAATTCTCCATCCACAAATGGACGTTCTCTCCTGTTTCCTCACAAATCTATTTAAAAGTGACATCGGAGAAAACGTGCAAAGAATACAGTGCAGCTTTTGCTATATTACTTTTTCATTTTGCTCTCTCATGTTATTATACATCAGTAAAAAAAATCCTGATGTTTGAGTACTTATATAAATATTCAACAATTCCAGACTGAAATTCTTGTTCTTGTTTCAAACCCATTTAACTATGTGCATCCTGAATTTATCATGAATCCAGTATTTTCTATGTAGATTGCTGAGATAAAAGCATATGAAACGAGAAAAACAACGCAAATAATCTTAAAATGTCCTAGCAAAATGCACCATATAAAAGCATGAATATGACACCATGGCTTGACAAGCCATGAAGAATCACACAGTACATCACCTTAAATATTGGCTAGAGGAGCAACACTTATTTTCTTGAACATTTAAAATCTATAACAGTATCAATACTGTCAAAAGTAATTAATATATATGTGTATATGGATATATATATGTATATATAGAAACCATATACATGGTCTACAGTTTCGAAATGGAGACCATATTAACACATCAGACGTCAGCTTGACATTGCTTGCTTCATTACTTTTCATCAAATTTAACAATTAGCTGAAAGTAGAAAATAATAACAAATGCCAATTAACTGACATCATTGATTTTATGTGTGTGTGTTTAAATTGTGTGGTTTGAAATTTGATAAGGGAACAATGTGTCAATGTTTGAAAATGTAGAGCAGAATTTGGATTCACAAGGCAGATGTCAGAGTCAAATCCAGTTTCCTCCTCCCTGTGAGGAGGAGTCGATGCAAAACTCTTGAGTTCTTATATGTGACTGCAGAGAGAAGGACAGAGGACAGTGGACACAGTTCAACATGATGGACTACAGGACGGCACTGCTTCTATTGACCATCTGCTTGGCAGGTCTGCATCTTTCTAGATCCTTATTGCTCATTGACATTGGTCTGTGTCATCAGTTTCATTCATGGTTTTCTTTCTTGGCAGGTGTTGATAGTCAGACTCTGACACAATCTGGCTCGGTGGTTAAAAATCCTGGAGAATCTCACAGACTGACCTGTTCAGCCTCTGGATTCACATTCAGCAGCTACTATATGGCCTGGTTCAAAGAGGCTCCTGGAAGAAGCAAGGAATTTGTTGCATACATCAGCTCTGGTGGTGGCAGTACTCACTACTCTGGCTCAGTCAGAGGCCGCTTCACCATCTCCAGAGACAATAACAGACAGCAGCTGTATCTGCAGATGAACAGTCTGAGGACTGAAGATTCTGCTGTTTATTACTGCGCTCGACACCCACAGTGACTGGAGTTGGTTGAGCAGCTGTACAAAAACACAAATTATTATACCATAATAATTTTGAATGATGAATCCCCCACACTGTAATGTTCAAGATAATAATTAGCCTCAACTAGTTTTTTCATTCAAGTCCTAATAATATGTTATTCTCCTTACCAAAACAACATATGATAAATTCTCCATCCACAAAGGGGCGCTCTCTCCTGTTTCCTCACAAATCTATTGAAAAGTGACACTGTCGAAAATGTGCATAGAATGCGGCACAGCTCTTGCTGTATTACTTTTGTTAGTTTTGCTCTCTCATGTTATTATAAATCAGTAAAAAAATCCTGATGTTTGAGTACTTATATAATTATTGAACAAATAGAAAGAAAATTCTTGTTCTTGTTTCAAACCCATTTAACTATGTGCACCCTGACTTTATCATGAATCCAGTATTTTCTATGTAGATTGCTGAGATAAAAGCATATGAAATGAAAACAACAAAACAAATAATCTTAAAAGGTCCTAGCCAAATGCACCATATAAAAGCATCAATATATCACCATGGCTTGACAAGAAATTAAGAATCAGACAGTACATGACCTTAAATATTGACTAGTGGAGCAACACTTAGGTTGTGGAACATTTAAAATTTTAAAATCTCTATCAGTATCTATACTGTCTAAAGTAATATATATATGTATGTATGTATATATATATATATATATGTGTGTGTGTGTGTGTTTAAATAGTGTGGTTTGAAATTTGATGAGTGAATAATATGTGAATGTATGAAAATGTAGAGCAGAATTTGGATTCACAAGGCAGATGTCAGAGTCAAATCCAGTTTCCTCCTCCCTGTGAGGAGGAGTCGATGCAAAACTCTTGAGTTCTTATATGTGACTGCAGAGAGAAGGACAGAGGACAGTGGACACAGTTCAACATGATGGACTACAGGACGGCACTGCTTCTATTGACCATCTGCTTGGCAGGTCTGCATCTTTCTAGATCATTATTGCACATTGACATTGGTCTGTGTCATCAGTTTCATTCATGGTTTTCTTTCTTGGCAGGTGTTGATGGTCAGACTCTGACACAATCTGGCTCGGTGGTTAAACGTGCTGGAGAATCTCACAGACTGACCTGTTCATTCTCCGGATCCGATTTCAGTTACTACACTATGGCCTGGTTCAAAGAGGCTCCTGGAAGAAGCAAGGAATTTGTTGCAGTCATCAGCTATGTTGGCAGTACTGACTACTCTGGCTCAGTCAGTGGGCGCTTCACCATCTCCAGAGACGATAACAGACAGCAGGTGTATCTGCAGATGAACAGTCTGAGGACTGAAGATTCTGCTGTTTATTACTGTGCTGCAGACTCACAGTGATGGAGTTGGTTGAGCAGCTGTACAAAAACACAGATCATAATACCATAATAATTTTGAATGATGAATCCGCAACACTGTAATGTTCAAGATAATAGTTAGCCTCAACTGATTTTTTCATTCAACTCCTAATAATATGTTATTCTCCTTACCAAAACAACAGATGATAAATTCTCCATCCACAAAGGGGCGCTCTCTCCTGTTTCTCCACAAATCTATTGAAAAGTGACACTGTAGAAAACGTGCAAAGAATACAGTGCAGCTTTTGCTATATTACTTTTGTTTGTTTTGCTCTCTCATGTTATTATACATCAGTAAAAAAAAATCCTGATCTTTGAGTACTTATATAATTATTCAACGGGCCCGGACCTGTGACCTTTCTGTGTGGAGTTTGCATGTTCTCCCCGTGTCTGCGTGGGTTCGCTCCGGGTTCTCCGGCTTCCACCCACACTCCAAAAACATGCATGTGAGGTCCATTGAATATTCTAAATTGTCCGTAGGTGTGCATGTGAGTGTGAATGGTTGTCTGTCTCTATGTGGCCCTGCGATGAACTGGCGACTTGTCCAGGGTGTACCCTGCCTTTGCCCTAAGACAGCTGGGATAGGCTCCAGCAGACCCCCGTGACCCTGAATTGGAATAAGCGGGTATAGAAGATGAATGAATGAATGAATAATTATTCAACAATTACATACAAAAACTCTTGTTCTTGTTTCAAACCCATTAAACTATGTGTGCCCTGAATTTATCATGTATGCAGTATTTTCTATGTAGATTGCTGAGATAAAAGCATCTGAAACGAAAACAACAACACAAATAATCATAACATGTCCTAGCCAAATGCACCAAATAGAAGCATGAATATGACACCATGGCTTGACAAGCCATAAAGAATCACACAGTACATGACCTTAAATATTGTCTAGTGGAGCAACACTTAAGTTCTGGAACATTTGTCTCCAATAAAAAGGTATATTCACAATGCCAGTTTGGAAATACAGCATCAACACATCAGACGTCAGCTTGACATTGCTAGCTTCATTACTTTGCATCAAATTTAACAATCAGACGAAAGCAGAAAATACCCCTTAAATAACAAATGTCAATTAACTGACATCAGTGATTTTATGTGTGTGTGTGTGTGTATTTAAATAGTGTGGTTTGAAATTTGATAAGGGAACAATGTGTCAATGTATGGAAATGCAGAGCAGAATTTGGATTCACAAGGCAGATGTCAGAGTCAAATCCAGTTTCCTCCTCCCTGTGAGGAGGAGTCGATGCAAAACTCTTGAGTTCTTATATGTGACTGCAGAGAGAAGGACAGAGGACAGTGGACACAGTTCAACATGATGGACTACAGGACGGCACTGCTTCTATTAACCATCTGCTTGGCAGGTCTGCATCTTTCTAGATCATTATTGCACATTGACATTGGTCTGTGTCATCAGTTTCATTCATGGTTTTCTTTCTTGGCAGGTGTTGATGGTCAGACTCTGACACAATCTGGCTCGGTGGTGAAACGTGCTGGAGAATCTCACAGACTGACCTGTTCATTCTCTGGATCCTCATTCAGCTGGTACACTATGGGCTGGTTCAAAGAGGCTCCTGGAGGAAGCAAGGAATTTGTTGCATACTTCAGCTCTGGTGGCAGTACTGACTACTCTGGCTCAGTCAGAGGCCGCTTCACCATCTCCAGAGACGATAACAGACAGCAGGTGTATCTGCAGATGAACAGTCTGAGGACTGAAGATTCTGCTGTTTATTACTGCGCTGCAGACTCACAGTGATGGAGTTGGTTGTGCAGCTGTACAAAAACACAACTCATACCATAATAATTTTGAATGATGAATCCCCCACACTGTAATGTTCAAGATAATAATTAGTGTCAACTGATTTTTTCATTCAAGTCCTAATAATATGTTATTCTCCTTACCAAAACAACATATGATAAATTCTCCATCCACAAAGGGGCGCTCTCTCCTGTTTCCTCACAAATCTATTGAAAAGTGACACTGTAGAAAACGTGCAAAGAATACGGCGCAGCTTTTGCTATATTACTTTTGTTAGTTTTGCTCTCTCATGTTATTATACATCAGTAAAAAAAATCCTGATGTTTGAGTACTTATATAAATATTCAACAATTCCAGACTGAAATTCTTGTTCTTGTTTCAAACCCATTTAACTATGTGCATCCTGAATTTATCATGAATCCAGTATTTTCTATGTAGATTGCAGAGATAAAAGCATATGAAACGAGAAAAACAAAACAAATAATCTTAAAAGGTCCTAGCCAAATGCACCAAATAGAAGCATGAATATGACACCATGGCTTGACAACCCATAAAGAATCACACAGTACATCACCTTAAATATTGACTAGTGGAGCAACACTTATTTTCTTGAACATTTAAAATCTATAACAGTATCAATACTGTCAAAAGTAATATATATATATATTTGTGTATGGATATATATATATGTATATATAGATACCATATACATGGTCTACAGTTTCAAAATGGAGACCATATTAACACATCAGACGTCAGCTTGACATTGCTTGCTTTATTACTTTTCATCAAATTTAACAATTAGCTGAAAGTAGAAAATAATAACAAATGTTAATTAACTGACATCAGTGATTTTATGTGTGTGTGTTTAAATTGTGTGGTTTGAAATTTGATAAGGGAACAATGTGTGAATGTTTGAAAATGTAGAGCAGAATTTGGATTCACAAGGCAGATGTCAGAGTCAAATCCAGTTTCCTCCTCCCTGTGAGGAGGAGTCGATGCAAAACTCTTGAGTTCTTATATGTGACTGCAGAGAGAAGGACAGAGGACAGTGGACACAGTTCAACATGATGGACTACAGGACGGCACTGCTTCTATTGACCATCTGCTTGGCAGGTCTGCATCTTTCTAGATCCTTATTGCTCATTGACATTGGTCTGTGTCATCAGTTTCATTCATGGTTTTCTTTCTTGGCAGGTGTTGATAGTCAGACTCTGACACAATCTGGCTCAGTGGTTAAAAATCCTGGAGAATCTCACAGACTGACCTGTTCAGCCTCTGGATTCACATTCAGCTGGTACACTATGGCCTGGTTCAAAGAGGCTCCTGGAAGAAGCAAGGAATTTGTTGCATACATCAGCTCTGGTGGTGGCAGTACTCACTACTCTGGCTCAGTCAGAGGCCGCTTCACCATCTCCAGAGACGATAACAGACAGCAGGTGTATCTGCAGATGAACAGTCTGAGGACTGAAGATTCTGCTGTTTATTACTGTGCCAGATACACACAGTGACTGGAGTTGGTTGTGCAGCTGTACAAAAACACAACTCATAATACCCTAATAATTTGGAATGATGAATCCCCCACACTGTAATGTTCAAGATAATAATTAGTGTCAACTGATTTTTTCATTCAAGTCCTAATAATATGTTATTCTCCTTACCAAAACAACATATGATAAATTCTCCATCCACAAAGGGGCGCTCTCTCCTGTTTCCTCACAAATCTATTGAAAAGTGACACTGTAGAAAACGTGCAAAGAATGTGGTGCAGCTTTTGCTATATTACTTTTATTAGTTTTGCTCTCTCATGTTATTATACATCAGTAAAAAAAATTGCATATATTTGAGTACTTATATAATTATTCAACAATTCCAGACTGAAATTCTTGTTCTTGTTTCAAACCCATTTAACTATGTGCACCCTGAATTTATCATGTATCCAGTATTTTCTATGTAGATTACTGAGATAAAAGCATATGCAATGAAAACAACAACACAAATAATCTTAAAATGTCCTAGCCAAATGCACCATATAGAAGCATGAATATGACACCATGGCTTGACAAGCCATGAAGAATCACACTGGACATCACCTTAAATATTGGCTAGTGGAGCAACACTTTATAATTTCTGGAACATTTCAAATCTATATCAGTATCATGGATACTGCCAAAAGTAAAAAATATGAGACGATTTTAAGTGACAAACAATAAAATGTTATTCGAGCTTAAGCAAGTTGGTCCAATAAACTCCTAGATAATCAAGAAACTAACAATTTATAGAAAACAAAAGGAAACTGATCTGTATTTGTTTTTGAGAATATGCAACAGCAACATAATTGAACACGTTATAGCTGTTGGTAGCTAACGGATCTCTGGGCTTAATTCAGGTATTTTTCATACACTCAGGCAGATTTCATAGAAGCTAGATGAAATATGATCAAATAAAAACTCTACCCAAGTATACAACACTGGAAGCAATGCAGCCAAGCGGATAAGATATGACATGAAAAGAACAGACTATGGAGAATTATTTTATTTACGTATTTATATTTACAAAACCCTATTTACTAACCCTAACCCCCAAACATTTTCTGTTTTTCTAATTCATTAGAAAAGGCCTTGCTGCCTTTCCTTTCTACCACTGCATAATTAACATTTTTTATGAGCAAACTTCAGTAAGTGAATGTGATTTTCTTTTGTTTTAAATTTTCACATGCGTTCAAAATTAGATAGGTTTTAAAGGAATCAAACGTATAATTATTTGTCAACATTTTACAATGAAATATTCATTTAGTTTTTAACAGTGTGTGGTCCTCTTGAGGCGGTGGTGAGGTTTTGGTAAGCACGTGTGTCACGGTGATATTCTGGGTGGGTATATTTGCACAGTGTCACACACCATAACAAAAACCATGTTACAAGTCCGTGACAGGAAAGTCTTTTGCTTCTGATAAATGGATAAAGTAAAAACAGCTTCTGAATAAAAACAAAGGATTTTTTTTTGTTAAAACTGCACTCAATTATGCTTAATCAACAGCAATACATTTTTTGTTATCATTTTGTTTGTAAATTTGCAAGTTTGTCTTATGTTGAACTAATATAACCAATGTCACAGTTATGTTTTTAATATGGAACAGTTTTGTGTTCAGAGATATTTTTATTTGATAAAGAGGGACAACGTACATCAATGGACAATAAAAAAGAAAAGAAAAGTAAATGTATCCAATTGTAGTGTAGAGCTAATTTGCACTGGTAGTGCTCAACTTTGTTGTAACCAGTGGTTATCTGAGCTCCTGTTGCCTTTCTGTGGTCTCCAGCCAGTCCGCCCATGTTGAAATCAGACCTTTGACATCAAGTAATATTTTCTGCCACTCACTGCCATTCAATAGATATTTCCTTGTTGTGGCATCATTCTCTGTAAACCCTAGAGTTGATTATGCTAGTGTGGAAATGTGAAATTCCTTAATGAATTTGGTCACTCTGTACATTAGTACAGAGTTCAATGTTATGCTATAATTATAAGAAAGTTCTGTGAACAGCATGATATGGCAGTGTTTGTACATTAGGACATAATTCTTGTTTTATATGTGAATATAAGAACCTGTACTTGTTGTTGTTTGTTGCTGGAAAAGAGTCAAATGGTGAGAGGCAGTTTTAGTATGGAGTTCTATCACAGTGCATTATACTACTTGGACCACAGTGAAATACCCTTTGACAAAAAGCTCCTTTCACTGAGGAGAGGAAAACTGCATATTAATAATTAAAATTCAAAACAGCAAAGTTTGATAACATTGCACAATAATTTTTTTTTTTAGTATTTAAAGTAATTAAGTCATTTTAATAATATTTTTTTGTAATAAACAAAAAGAATGTCATGTCTAATACACATTGTTCTTGACAACATTTATGCTTTAATGCAATAATGATTATATCTTAATTTGTACAAAACTAAATTTTAAATTTCCACAATGAAAACAATGAAAAATTAGAAAATTAATTGACAGTTACTGGTTTGGTACACAAACCTTTTTGCTTCATGATTTTGCAACACAAAGGAAAGCGCTCCTCACCACAACACCAGGTGTTTCCTTATCCTGTTAGAAAACTGGTGATGGATCACACAGAAGCATGCCAGAAAACCTTTGCTCCTGACAATATAATAGATCCATGTTGACAAGCATCACTTGTTACTCAAGGTTCATTTCAGATGAAGATGCTTCCATGCAGCCATGGTAGAGGAGCGATCCAGCAGAACAGTGGGAATGAGACAGCAAGGTGCCTGGACCAGATGGAAACAAGTTGTGGAGCATAAAATCACCTGTACTGACCTTTGCCGGGCAGAGCCATACTGCATCAAGTTCTTACTCCAGACAGTCTATGATGACTGGGAAGGCCCAGTCCATCCAACCTACAGTGCTGGGATTTAGCTGAAACACCAGCATGCCCCCTGTGTCAGGGAAAAGGGACCCTTGAGCACATCATGAGTTGCCGCTCATAAGCTCTGGACGATACCAATGGCGGCACGACCAGGTGCTCAAGGCTGTTGCAGAGAGCATCAATAGTCCCATCACCAACTGCAGGAGGTCTAAACCCTGGAAGAAGGTCATCAAGTTCATCAGAGCTGGGGAGAGGTTGAGAACAACATTCAGAGTAACACCTGTCAAAGTCTCTGCAGCGCTCTCCCCCACATTCCTCCCTCTCTTCCCGCCGACGTGGCTCCATCCAGTTTGTGTCCACCCTCCAGCTAATCAGTTGATCACAAACACCTGTGGTGGCCATTACATAAGGGAGTGTGTGTTGAACCCTTGTTGCCAGATTGTTGGACCTGGACCATTCTCGACCCTGTCCTTGCCTTGCCCTCTGATGGATTCCTCGATCAAGACCCTGGTTTGCCCTGGCTGTGTCTCCTGCTCAGCCTCCCTGGACCTTGCACCGGTATCGACCCTCGCCTGTCCCTGACATCGATTTTGCCCGTCTCTGTCACCGCCTGCTCTGGTTTTGACCGTGGATTGTCTGACAACCTAAGCCTTCAATTATTGTTGTGCATTTGAGTCACTCACCTCTGACAACACCAGGGTTACTCAACTCTGCACAGGATTGGCAGCTGTCAGTGGATCTGGGCAGCCAACTCAAGTTGCTAAGACCACCCTCAGACTTGACATTGTATTGGTGTCCTAGTCAACGAGAAATGTTGTCATACTTGAGCTCACTTTGCCATGGGAAGAACGCATGGAGAAGGCAATCGAAAAAAGTATAACAGCCTTGTTAGCGACGGCCACAGATGAGACTAAAAGGCAAGGTGCTTACCCGTTGAGGTCGGACGCAGAGTCTTTGCAGGACAGTCTCTCTGCAAGAGCTTGCAGGACACCCAGCATTACAGGTGAAAGGAGAAGGAGGGCCATCTATAACAGCACAGGGGCATCAAAGAAAGCCTCTAGGTGGCTGTGGGTAAAGAGAGGAGATCCGTGGTCAAGTGCTGCTCGGCACAAACTAAGGCCTGACCAACCTCAGCTGGGTTGCCTGGCAGAGGGTGTCTGATGCTTGAATGACCCAAAACCACCCAATGAACCCAGGTAGCATCACTGATGATGTGCCCTAGCTATGCATCATGTTTCCCTACAACTTTCCACATTGTAATTCTTCCAATAATGTAAAGCCGATGATGTAATGTCAGGATCTAGCTAAACTTTCTGAAATAAATGCTTGTGACACTGGGTGGCGAAAAAAAAACAGTTTGTGGCTGGCATGGATGTATTATAAGACTGGAACACTGAGTTTTAATTATCCACCCGTAGTATTGCAAGACAAAAAAAAAAAAAAAAATTAAAATCACAGAACATGGTATACAATACAAAAATAAATGCCTATAAAACGGTTGACAGCACGCCTCCAAACTGAAACATGGTTCTTAAGAAATCTTTTATTGTGCATTTTTAAGTGATAAATTTCTAAAGGCCAGGAAATCCCCAGAACATAATTCATTCTCAGTTTAATGTCACGGCATCGTATGTGCTGGGTTTCGGCTTGTTCTGATTGGCTGATACGTTTTGATGCATGATATGAGTAATAGAGGCGTGATGTTTAGTGACACTACTATGCATTAATGCCCCATACCACAGAAGTAAATTCAAAATGTCTGACTTTTTGGCTTCAATGATGAACAAATTGGCCACCATCTTGGCCCAGGGCTAGCCGTAGCTAACAAGCTGGCTAGCTAATCCTTATCAGAGCACGATCATTAACTTAACCTGGGCGATTGTGGCTCAGGAGGTTGAGCGGGTTGTCCAATGACCGAAAGGTTGGCGGTTCAAATCCTGCTCCATCCTAGTCTGTCGTTGTGTCCTTAGGCAAGACGCTTCATTCTAAATTGCTCCCAATGGGGCTAGGCAGTGTATTACATAGCAGAAGCCACCCATTGGTGTGTGTGAGTGAATGGGTGAATAAGAGGCCATTGTAAAGCCCTTTGAGGTCCTGCAAATAATTTCAATGGTTTCAAACACACACACACACACACCTGTCAGACCTCAGTGAAGATCAACATAAATCTTAATTACACAGGTAAGTCAGTTTCAGCAATGCCGCCAATATTGACTTTAAATGTCACCCATTTTACTCAGCAGTCTGGAATGAACATGAAGGACCAGTTTAAAGTAAAGTGAAGCCTGCTCGACGCAGTTTGGGAGTTCACCGGTCTGCTTTAAATGTGCTTAGATGTGTGTAGTTACTACCCTAAATCCTGAAGTTCAACTATGTCTTGTCTCCTTCTTGAGTTGAGGTGGATCAGGCAAAAAAGAATGGTTTGCACTAAGCATAATATAAATACTGCATGGGCCACTCCCTTGATTCTTGGATCTTGGGTAAAATTTCTGTGTCTCAAAAGCAGCTTAAAAACAGTAGTGAGTGCTCATTTCTAATAAAAAAATAGGGCACATTTTCAAAATTGTACCCTAAATGAACTGTGACGTAAGCTACTCCAAGCATTTTACTGCATGCGGAGTATGTTCCTTTTTTATTTCAAAGTGCTAATGAAAACAGACTCTCCTCAAATGAAGGCTGGTAATTCTGGGTCCTTGGCTGGCAGAGGGCTCTGATAAAGAGGAAGTGTTAACCAACCGTTGGAAAATGCACAATTTTGCACAAGACCGAAACCACAGGAAGTAAATATATCCGGGGAAGTGGTTTGCTTTGTTGTTTCATAAGTAAATAGCTTTTCTTTCATTAATTTGGTATTTGTCGCAATAGAAACCAATCATTTGCAATTACTGTAACAAATATGTTACTATTGGGAGAAGGAATACAGGTCACATTATAACTTCTGGTGAGTAAAAATCCTGTTATCACCTGTTTTCATGTTATACTGAGGATGTTTTCATAACTTTTCTACTTTTCTAATCACATGCACATTGCTGTGTTGAACTTCACAAAAGTAAAATGATTGTGGTGTACACTGAATTAATTTTTAGGACACAAGAAAACCATGAATATGTTTGGACATATAAGGTGAGTTGAATTTAGAAAACAAACCAACACTTAAAGTTTAGATACTTTTGACTGTAGTCCATGAGGAATCGTTTAACTATGCTTTGATTATTGAATAAAAAGCACTACAGTCACTGTTACCTCAGGTATAAAATTGTTTCATTTCTTTTGAAACCAACTGTCTTTTATGCAGTTAGCACATGAGCTTGATTTATTTGAACCTGATGGAAAAATGCAGTCAATATAAAATGGCTCGGGGAAAACTAAGCTAAAGTGATGAAACATGCTGTTAGTGTCGTAAGGTTTTTGTGGGAAGTGTAAATTAACTGTGATTACTGGACTTTTGACTTGTGACACTAAGCTAACAGCGACCGGGTGACCGGTCAGTGTTACCAGTGATAAAGTATGATTTGAGCAGTTTCAAATTTATATCAGTGTGTAATTAGATCGTAAAATCTTGTCTTATTATAGTTTATGTAACTTGCAATATGTTTTTTTTTTTTTTTTTAATATATTCTGGATAGTTGGTTGGTGAAGTTATTATTGGTCTTCATCGACTTGACTGCACAGCAGTTTTTTGACTGAGAGCAAAGTAGATTCAGCACTGTGGATTATACCTACAGTAGCTATTATAGGTACTGGGGGACAGGCACGAAAGTAACAGTAACAGGTAAGAATGCTTTTCAATCTTCAAAAGATGCTAAATTTGTGATAAAGTTTGCCTCACAAGGTTTTTACTGTGCTGTTAATTTAACTGTTTCTTCTAGAACATTATGCTTGTTCCATAATGTCATTACAAAGAGACCTTTGATTACAGTTAATTACATTTTTGAATTTGAAACTACTAAAGAAACCTTTGATTACAGTTAATTACATTTTTGAATTTGAAACTACTAAAGAGTCCTTTGATTACAGTTAATTACATTTTTGAATTTGAAACTACTAAAGAAACCTTTGATTACAGTTAATTACATTTTTGAATTTGAAACTACCAAAGCTCCTGAAACCATTTCAAAGAGTTTTTAGTTTTTCTTCGTATGCACATTGTCACTGATAACTATTGTTTTAAAAATCATCTTAAACCTCATCTTCCAAGCTCCACCGCCGCCACCGCCGCCGCCACCACCACCACCAAAACCAGCACCAACGACGCAACCACCAGCACCAACGACGACACCAACAACGCCGCCTCCAAGTAAGACATAATATATTAAATGTTTTGACACTTGTAAACGTCATTCTTTGGATCAATTTATGAAAATATTCTGATTTATCAAAGGAACTAAAATATTTACTGGTGTTTAATGTAGGCATTAGTTGTACCGTATCTATGTCTCTGGGGCTGGAAATGCATTTTTTAAAAAAAAACAAAAAAAACCCAAATTGTTCATTTGACATAAAGCAAAATTGCTCAGAGAAAACAAAGAGAATAATTTTAGGGACAATACATTTTTATAAAAAGAAGATAATTAAACCATTTTAAAAACAAACAAAGAAAAAACCCCCAAAACAAAAGTAAATGTTGATTTGAAAGTTAATCAAATGAAGTTAATTCCATCAGAACCTACTCTTTTTGGAAAATGAAAAATATCAAATCATATTTATCTATTATGTATGTAGTTTAAATGGTGGGTGAAAAGTAAGGTGGAGATGCGGAAAAAGACGGTCTCTTTATTGTACTGCGCTAATAACTGTCTGTCTACAATCACACTGTTGCAGTGGCTTCTGCTTCTTTTCCATCTGCAAATCATGAACATGATGCATAAAAAGCATGTTTGCTTGCCTGCCAAATCAGAGTATATGCATGAAGAGGCCAGTATGGCTCTAAGGCTCAGTAGCAATTATGAATTTCATATTTTGGTTTGACTTTGACCCCCATGATGCTCCACTAACATCATGGGGGTCATGGGATGTAAATACATGTTTTTAAATTAAGAGAAAGACTCTGTTAAAATGTTTGCATCAGTTATGTGAACACTAAAACACTAATGCATTGTTCTCTACTACTTGTGCATATATATATATATATATATATATATATATATATATATATATATATATATATATATATATATATATATATATATATATTTCTTCTTCTGCATACAATTTATTTGTGTTTGACTGTTTTCAGGAGTGTTTTGTCATCCTGCGACTCTTAGAGTGTTGACTTCCTCTAGCGAGGAAGACGAGGTTTCCTTCTGCTGCTTTGCCAAAGATTTCTCGCCCAAGGACCACGAGTTTAAGTGGTTGAAAAATAATGAGGAAATCGGGGACAAAATATTTGAGGTCAGCACGCCTCCCAAAGAAGAGAGCAAGACTGAGAATGGGACACTGTACAGTGCTGCAAGTTTCCTCACAGTGGCCAAATCTGAGTGGATTGTTGGCGATATGTTTACATGCCAATTCAAGGGAATATGTGAAAATAATGTCCCAACATTTCAGACTTTAAATATCACGTACAATCAGTGCACTGATGCTCCTTTTGGTGAGTAGCTCCTCCACACTTTCCAAGTAAGTAAGTTGATTTTCAGAACAATAACGTTTTTGTTAAACAAATATTTTATTTCTCACACAGGCTGCAAAAAAGCTGACGCAGAAATAAAGATCATTCAGCCTTCAGACGAGGAAATGTTCGTTCAAGGGAAAGGAAAGATTGTTTGCGAAGTTAAGCAAAACGTGCCATCAGTCACCAGAATCTGGTGGGAAAATGAGGATGAAAATGAATTGGCCAACTCCGACGACGCAAGTTCACTCAAAAGCCTTTCACTTGACATCACTTTTGATGAGTGGACCCGAGGGCTGAAGCGCATCTGCAAAGTTGCACACTCAGAATTGTTGGCCCCATTGGAGGATTTCTATGAGAGGAAAGCTGGTACGTGAACTATTGAGTGCCGTGAATGCCCCTTAATATGCCACTGAACGTGCATTAAATGTGTTTGTGTGGTCACAAATACACTGTGGTGTATTTGATTTGCCCTGCTGCACATGGCCTAAAGTTTCTCTCACACTTGCAGGAAGATACCATCAGCGTCCATCAGTGTTTATGCTGCCTCCAGTGGAGCATACTAGAAAAAATATGACGACCCTGACTTGCTATGTGAAAGACTTCTTCCCTAAGGAAGTTTTTGTGTCTTGGCTTGTTGATGATGAGAAAATAGACTCGAAACACACGTTCTACACCACAAACTCTGTAGAAGGTCCTGTTGGAAGTTATTCGGCTTATGGCCACCTGTTGCTCCCTCTTGAGGAGTGGGAGAGGAATGACGTGGTGTACAGTTGTGCAGTTCACCACGAGTCGGTGGCCAACTCGACTAGAGCTATTGTCAGGTCCATCGGGTACAGAACATCGCAAAACACCAACCTTGTCAACCTCAACTTGAACGTCCCAGAAACGTGCAAGGCCCAGTAGACGTCACTTTTGTGTTGCTCTGTCTTCTGCTTTGTGTTGTTCAACATTTGTTGCTTGTGACATTGACATTATGTGTGTCTTTTTAATGCAGATTTAAAATCAAAATAAAAACAACTTTCATGCAACTCTGTTGATGTATGTCCTGTGTTCATGTTACTTGACCCCAGCTGTTTGTGTTTCGTGAAGTGTCATAGTGTTACATCATTGCAACAGATATTAAATTTAGGCACAGTTTAATAACATTTTTATGTCCAACATTTTGCAGTGTAGATTTTTTGGTTTTAAAAAAACAGACGTTACACTAATTTTAGGCAAAAATAAATGAAAGCAATTTTATTTTAATTGTCTTTAAGTTTGTACGTTTTCTGTTTGTGTGACCTTTTTATGTGTGTGTTTGTTTTCCACTACTGGGTCTTTCACCATCAAGACAGTGAAAAAGGTTTACCATATAAATGCGTGGTCTTTGTTTAAAACAACAGTGACTGAGTGACAAGCCAGCAAGCTTCCAGGAGTCTTTCAAAAGCAATTCAAGATTGTTCTAGGGGTAAAAATCACGGCGAAGATCAACGTGCAGGACTATGGCTTTGTGATATGTATATAAATATGGTTCTACTATTGTACTGTACTATTTTTGGCCTGCTTTGCTTTTCTAAAGCTGGTTATTGCAGATGTCAGTAGGTGACTGGCAGGTTGTGTATGTTTTACGTCTCAGAGGTCGTTATCGGAGATAGTTGAGTTTCCTGGTTAACTAAATAAATAAAAAACCCAATCTATCACTATGTATCACCCCTCATACATATGAAACTTGCAGCAGTTGGTCTCTTCACTCAGTAAAAGTTACCACATACCCCAACGCTCTCTATCTGTGAATACTATCTCTCCACCCAGTTACGTAATCCATATGTACTTGGAGAGATAGTCTCTTCACTCAGAGAAGCTAGGTCACCATGTGACTCGTCGTCCTCTGTGTTCAGATTTCCTGCCTGAAACTGACGTCCTGTGCAACAACGCTTTGGATGCAGAGGAAGACAACATGGGAAATACAGCCATCACCTTCATTCTCCTCTTTCTCATCACTCTGCTGTTCACCATCGGGACCACTGTTATGACGGTATGACTACTTTATGTTGTCATGTGCACAGTTTTTTTTTTTTTCATATCTTTGGAATTGATTTAGATTGATTCCAACCAGACATTTCAGAAAAGAAAATATAAAATACTAATACATTAAAGTAAATTAAACCTCATGAGACAGGTTTTGAAATCTACAAATTGAAATTGAAAGTTTTGTTGTAAATTAGGAAAAAGATATTGCCCACAATTCTCTCTTCCTCTTCTTGTTCTTGTTCTTGTTGTTCTTGTTCTTCTTTCTTCTTCTTCTTCTTCTTCTTCTTCTTCTTATTATTATTATTATATTTCAGGAAAATAGTCATTCTCTTCTAATTTTAATGATTTAGGTTATCTTTGTTTTTTTCTGTCATTTCAGATCAAATGAAAAACGGTTTCAAAGTTCAAAGAAGCCTTTAATTGTTTAAAACAAATGAAATGTTTAAGCATTTTCATTTGTTTCAAAAAAAAATAATTCTATGTGAGTAACCAAATACCTTATTGTATCATTTATCATTTATCTATCAGCTTTGTTTGCCTTTGAACATTTTCAAATAAATTTGTTTTACAACTGTGATGACAATTTTTTTTGCCATTCTCCAGTATCATTGCATGCATTTTATTGCGATTCCTCATAGAGTGCACTGTTTAAAGAGAAAAGATTTTTTTTTTTTTTAAGTACACAAGACTCCCACAGACCCTTAAAGAAGCCGAAACGTCACCCCGTCGCACCTGGAATCAACTGTCATGCAAAAGCCAAACATGCAAATTGGGAGATTTCCCAAGTGGTTGGTTTGTCAGTGTAAGAAAAGAAAAAAAATAAAATAAATAAAAGGATTTGACTGTGTCGTGAGAAGCGACTCATGATAAGGTATGTGAACTAATTTAAATATGTATTCCGTTTCTCCTGACTGGTAAAACCCACTCCTCACACCTGGTGTCTGTCATGCACCGTTGCCTTTGCACTGTTTCACTTCTGGTTTCTGGTCCATTTTTGGCGACCAGGATGCTTCTCAATGCTGCCGCCTGCTCTGAACGCTCTACTGCTCTATGTGTCTCGCTGCAACGTCTGTATAAGAAAGTTGTCAGCCTCATCTCCACCTTACCCCACCAGAAACAGTGGTTGAGTGGTAAAGCTCTCCAATATAGTCTGAGTACAATTCACAAGACAAAATCAATTAGAATTGAGACAACAAAGTTGATGATTTGACCAAAGACTGAAGGTATGTATGACTGAAATTCCCAATATTGCCTCATTTTATTAAATCATCAATTTTATTTTTAAATGAAACAATAAAAAAGAAACCCATGGTAATAAAAATGAAATCTTCTCCATCTAAGGTCTGCGAATTGTCTCTCCAAACATCACGTTGCTACCTATCTGGGAAGGAGAATTTGGGACCTCCTCAGTCACACTTGTATGCAGCCTCAGTGGCTACTTTCCAGACAAAGTAACAGTGGAATGGCAAATGGATGACGTCAATGCAAACATTGAAGCGATCAATAGGAAGCTGCAGAGCGTGCAGGAAAGAGAGAAAACATTCAGTCTGACCAGTGAGATTAAGCCAAATGCCGCAAAATGGAATTCAGGCACCAGATTTACTTGCAAGTCGACTCACAACAGCAGTGACTACATCAAAACAATAAGAATTTGTGATGGTGAGTCCTATGTCTGACCTCTGACTTGTAGAATTGTTGATGCATAATGATGATTTAAAAGTTTAAAAGTTCCATGGGAAAAGATTTAATAATAATTTTTCAAACGGATGCGCAGCATGGTCATATATTCTATGTTGTGTTTTCTTCAGTCCATGCAAATGTCCCTCCTTCCATTCATGTGGAGATTCCCAGCTTGGAGACAGTTGTGAAGGCAGCGTCACAGGTGGAGGCTACTTGTTTGGTCCGCACTGTGTTTGGTGCCAAGGTGACCTGGGTAACCGATGGAAACATTGTTCCAGAGAGCCAAGTGGATTTCAGTAGAAACACTACTGATTTGACAAGCATCCTGACGTTGCCTTCCAGTCAGTGGAAACAACTGAAGCTCCTGACATGTAAAGCTGAACACAGCTGCTTTTCTCCCATTGAAAAGACCATCAATTTGGCAGGTTAGGTGACTATAGATTGTGTATCTTGAGCGTTTTTTTCAAACTGAAGAATGAGACACATATTCACATTAATCAACGTTGCTGTCATTCAGAACCTTCAGCTACAGCGCCCCTGGTGGAGATCAGGAGATCTCTCCCAGATTTGCAAAAGGGAAACAGTTCTGTGCTGGAGTGTGATGTCACTCAGCTCTCCTCCAGTGATATCTTCATCACTTTTCAAGCCAACGGTGTCGACATGTCTGACAGACAGTTTGTCAAGTTTCGCAAAGCACCAGGCCTCCATTCAATCAGTCGACGCTTCACTGTTCCTTCAAGTCACTGGAACAAAGACACAAACTTCACTTGCAGCGTGAATCAAGGCTTCTCTGGAACCTTCAAGTCTAAATCAACAGGAAAATTTATTGGTGAGTGAAATCATGTTTCCATCTCTCAAATTGAATAAGTCAAGTGCATACATGTATAATGAATTGACTCATAATTCCATTGACTGCTTTGTCCTCTAGTTGACCCATCAGTGGAGCTCCTTCTGGTTCCCAGGAAGGAGACTGAAGATCAGAAACTCTCGTGTTTTGGACGTGGCTTCGATCCCCAAATTCTCTGGCTCTCTGAATCACAGAAAAGACCTTCGTCACCTGATGGCATCAGCATGGATGCACAGGGACATGTGACAGTGATCAGTGAACTTCAGATCCCTCAAACAGAGTGGGAAACGGGCAAGGTCTTCACATGTCAAGTGGTTGATAGGTCTTTGAATAAAACAGCTGAAAAACACATCAGGCTGTGTTCAGGTATGTAGACTTCAGACCTTAGCTGCTGATTGGACACACTGAAAATCAATGTATTGTGGTTAATGTTTCTATTCTGTAGAGCATACACAACATATATATTTATTCATGACGTGTTCTTGCTTCATATCTTTTGTTATTTTAACTTTATATTCTCAGTTTTCTCAACAATCCCTCCTTCCATTCATGTGGAGATTCCCAGCTTGGAGACAATCATGAAGGCTGCATCACAAGTGCAGGCTACTTGTTTGGTCCGCACTGCATTTAATGCCAAGGTGACCTGGGTAACCGATGGAAACATTGTTCCAGAGAGCCAAGTGGATTTCAGTAGAAACACTACTGATTTGACAAGCATCCTGACGTTGCCTTCCAGTCAGTGGAAACAACTGAAGCTCCTGGCATGTAAAGCTGAACACAGCTGCTTTTCTCCCATTGTAAAGACCATCAATTTGGCAGGTTAGGTGACTATAGATTGTGTACCTTGAGCATTTTGTCACACTGAAGAATGAGACATATTCACATTGATCAACTTTGCTGTCATTCAGAACCTTCAGCTACAGCGCCCCTGGTGGAGATCAGGAGATCTCTCCCAGATTTGCAAAAGGGAAACAGTTCTGTGCTGGAGTGTGATGTCACTCAGCTCTCCTCCAGTGATATCTTCATCACTTTTCAAGCCAACGGTGTCGACATGTCTGACAGACAGTTTGTCAAGCTTCCCAAAGCACCAGGCCTCCATTCAATCAGTCGACGCTTCACTGTTCCTTCAAGTCACTGGAACAAAGACACTAATTTCACCTGCAAAGTTAATCAAGGCTTCTCTGGAACCTTCAAGTCTAAATCAACAGGAAAATTTATTGGTGACCTAAATCAAGTTCCCATCTCTCAAACTAATTAAGTCTGAAGTGCCTAAATGTACAATGAACTGACTCATAATTCGGTTGACTGGTTTGTCCTCTAGCTGAGCCATCAGTGGAGCTCCTTCTGGTTCCCAGGAAGGAGACTGAAGATCAGAAACTCTCGTGTTTTGGACGTGGCTTCGATCCCCAAATTCTCTGGCTCTCTGAATCACAGAAAAGACCTTTGTCATCTGATGACATCAGCATGGATGCACAGGGACATGTGACAGTGACCAGTGAACTTCTGATCTCTCAAACAGAGTGGGAAACGGGCAAGGTCTTCACATGTCAAGTGGTTGATAGGTCTTTGAATAAAACAGCTGAAAAACACATCAGGCTGTGTTCAGGTATGTAGACTTCAGACCTTAGCTGCTGATTAGACACACCGAAAATCAATGTATTGTGGTTAATGTTTCGATTCTGTGTGGAGCGCACACAACATACATATTTATTCATGGCACGTTCTTGCTTCATATCTTTTGTTATTTTAACTTTATATTCTCAGTTTTCTCAACAATCCCTCCTTCCATTCATGTGGAGATTCCCAGCTTGGAGACAGTCATGAAGGCAGCGTCACAAGTGCAGGCTACTTGTTTGGTCCGCACTGCATTTAATGCCAAGGTGACCTGGGTAACCGATGGAAACATTGTTCCAGAGAGCCAAGTGGATTTCAGTAGAAACACTACTGATTTGACAAGCATCCTGACGTTGCCTTCCAGTCAGTGGAAACAACTGAAGCTCCTGACATGTAAAGCTGAACACAGCTGCTTTTCTCCCATTGAAAAGACCATCAATTTGGCAGGTTAGGTGACTATAGATTGTGTATCTTGTGCATTTTGTCAAACTGAAGAATGAGACATATTCACATTGATCAACTTTGCTGTCATTCAGAGCCTTCGGCTACAGCGCCGCTGGTGGAGATCAGGAGATCTCTCCCAGATTTGCAAAAGGGAAACAGTTCTGTGCTGGAGTGTGATGTCACTCAGCTCTCCTCCAGTGATATCTTCATCACTTTTCAAGCCAACGGTTTCGACATGTCTGACAGACAGTTTGTCAAGCTTCCCAAAGCACCAGGCCTCCATTCAATCAGTCGACGCTTCACTGTTCCTTCAAGTCACTGGAACAAAGACACAAACTTCACTTGCAGTGTGAATCAAGGCTTCTCTGGAACCTTCAAGTCTAAATCAACAGGAAACTTTATTGGTGAGTGAAATCATGTTTCCATCTCTCAAACTGATTAAGTCTAGAGTGCCGAAATGTACAATGAACTGACTCATAATTCCATTGACTGCTTTGTCCTCTAGTTGACCCATCAGTGGAGCTCCTTCTGGTTCCCAGGAAGGAGACTGAAGATCAGAAACTCTTGTGTTTTGGACGTGGCTTCGATCCCCAAATTCTCTGGCTCTCTGAATCACAGAAAAGACCTTCGTCACCTGATGGCATCAGCATGGATGCACAGGGACATGTGACAGTGATCAGTGAGCTTCTGATCTCTCAAACAGAGTGGGAAACGGGCAAGGTCTTCACCTGTGAAATACTTGACAAGTCTTTAAGCAAAAGTGTCAGGAAAAACATCAGTATCTGCTCAGGTACGATTAGAATAATGGTGTCATCTGTATAATCCAGATTTAATACAATTACATACATCCCAAATTCTTCTCCAGTCATTTTTCTCAGAATTGAAACTTAACATTCTCTTTCTTTTTTCATTCTGTCTGTTTTTTCCTGGTGACTTCAGCATCATCTCCTACAGTTGCTGTACAAGTCCAGGGGCCACCACTCACGCAGCTTCAGCAAAAGAAGCAAGTGACCGTTACCTGTCTTCTGATTGGCTCTTCTCTCAATGGTCTCTCCATAACTTGGAAAGTGGATGGGGAAATAAAATCTTCTGGCTTCACTAAAGGGCCACTTGTTAAACACAGCAATGGGACAGAGACTCTAAGATGTTTCCTCATCATCTCAGCAGAGGATTGGCTTGCACATAAACAAGTGAATTGTGAGGCCAAGCATCAATGTTCAAACCAGAGTTTTGATGGCCATGTTGGAAAAAGCAGAGGTAGTCCAAGCAATGTTTTATGTTTCAGTTTCCCAATGTGATGTATCATGTAATAATAATAAAAAAAATCTGTCATGTTTCTGCACCTCTAAAGAGTTGAGTCCACCAACAGTCAGGATGATTGAACCCACTTCCAGTGACTTGTCCACATTTACCACAAGTGTTGACCTTTAATGTTATTCATTATCTGACATTACCTTGACTGTTTTTCAGAAATCACGGAAAGCTGCAATTTCCTTGATGAGCTCAGTTTTGATGACGTGGACCCAGATATGGAAATAGGAAGCTGGCACATGGCTTTTGCCTTCCTCCTCTTTTTCCTCATCGCCATCATCTATTCTGTCATTGCAACTGTCATAAAGGTATGATGACACAGCATTTTGCAAAAATTTTGCTTAGCCCTTTGTTAACATACCTATGCAGTACAAATCTATTCACAACCTGACATACTCTTTTGTTTGTTTCCTTCAGACTAAAAAATGAAAATCACAATATCCACATGTGGATATCTGAGGATTTGGACATAACATCTTAAATCAATGATGTGCTTCACTTTCCTGCTCCAGAATAATTGCTTGCACAAAGGTGTGACAAGAATATGCATATGTGTGAACCACTGAGTTTAAAATGCTTCTGGAATAAAAGAAAGATAAGAATTTCAGCTCACTGGTGTCATCACTGCACTCAGAAGACTCAAGATTTACATTTTTCAAATCACTTCCTCAACATAGTGCCGTAAAAGATCTGGAAACATGCTTCTGCAAGAATTCAAGGATCTTGTGGAAAAATGTTAGAGGTCTAAAAGTAGCAAAGAGTTAGTTCACATTGGGTTGCACATCATCATGGACCCTGTTTGCTTTAGCATATACAGTGCAGATAGAAATAAGAATGTCTTAGACCTAACATTGCAAATCCATAAGGGAAACTTCATGGTCATATTAGCACAGTTACACACAAAACACACTAGCAAATGTGTGTGAGAAAGAAAACAAATGACAGTAAAAAAAACAAAAAACAAAACAAAACAAAAAAACTAATTAAATTATTGTAATAGTAAGTACACATTAATGCATCAGTAAAGATGGGCATACTTGCCCAAACTTGTACAGTGTTGGCAATGAATTTATTGATTTGAGTGGATGGACTGATTGATTGACAGATCTCAAGCCACCTGAACTCTGTGGGTGTGTTCAGTGAAGGTGCCTGATGCTTTTTATGTTGATAATTATTATTCTTGGGTTTGTAGTGCTGGCAGTGCTGCTAGTGCCTCTTGTGGATCATAGGGTGGGGAGTGTCTCTGAGGATGCCATGTGCTCTCCCAAGGCAGCGTGTTTTGTTAAATATAATCCACAGTGAGGTATTTGTTTTGTTTTGTGGGCAAATTAAGGACCAATTATGCTCTTAATCTCACAGGTCAACTTTGATTCTGCCTGTTTTTAACATAGATTCGCCTCTGGCATTTCTCCCATTTGTCCTTGTCATGTCTCTCACTTCGCTTCATTTCCTCATTTCATAGATTCTCTTCACTTCCAAAATGGCGCACGTGCACCGGCAACACGGAACATGGTCACATGATCTTCTGAACACACATCCCAGTCGGCACGATACAATGTGTGGTTTGGGGCACCAGAGGGCAGTCAAAGACAATTATTTTCTCCCCTCTCTCCTCTGTTGATCAGCTGGCTTTGAATAATATTTAGATGTTTTGTTGTAGTTGTTGGGTATTTTATTACAACAATGGCAAATTCATTATGCAAATCTTTTGTTTAACTGGAGCATTTTTATATGTATGAAGCATTTGCGCCACCACCAAAACAGACAGTTTGTCCATAAATAGTTTGTGAATGAATTAAGGTTGTAAAAGTGGAGCAAAAAATGATTATAATTGACCAGCCAACGTGTCTGTGTGATATTATACTCATTGACATAATAATAAATATACAATGAACTGATAATTTTTCATCGACATCATCATTTGATCTTGTCATTATAGAAATATGGTCTTTGATGACCTGAGTTTTGATTAATTAAAATTGATTACAGTCTCTTAACCAAGAAAAACAACACAAACAAAAAAGACTCAAAACTGTAAGACTGTGTGAAAAACAACTTTTTGAATTTTCTTTCAGACATAATCCTCTGTCTATTCCTAATTAAATGCGTCTATAATCACTTTGACCAAGTGTTATGATAACATTATGTGTTTGATTACCCAGGTGAATTTGACTCATACAGCAACACTTTTGCTTTTTTTTTTTGACATGAAACAAAGGTAAAAATATTTCATCCCAACTTTATGGGCAGCAGTGTCCTTTTTTCCAAAGTCAGAATTTAAACTCCAATTGGACCACATTTGATTCACAATCAACATATATTCTTTTGAAACAGATGTCAAGTGTGCAACGCTGACTCAGCCGGCCTCAGTGACTGTGCTGCCAGGACAACGTCTGACGATCAACTATCAGGTCTCCTATTCACTGGGCTCTGCCACTCACTGGATCAGACAGCCTGCAGGAAAAGGACTGGAGTGGATTGGATATGCCTGTACTGGATGCACAGCGTATTACAAAGATTCTCTGAGGAGCCAGTTCAGTATCATCTTAGACTCCTCCAGCAAGACAGTGACTCTAAATGGACAGAATATGCAGCATGGAGACACTGCAGTGTATTACTGTGCCAGACAGTCACAGTGACACAAACCACGAGAGAGCTGAACAAAACCTCCTCAGTGTCAGAGTGAACTGAGGCCACCAGAGGAGGCGCTCTAAGACTACACATCAGATCACTCGAACAGTTACCAGGTGATGCAGAAACATGGAAATATTTGAAATAAAAATGGCAGCAATTTTTGAATACTACAGAAACACATGCTAACAAATGGCTGACACATGGATACAATATGCCATTTCTCAGACTCAAAGCAAGTTTTTCTCTGTGTGGAACCACAAAGCACTGAGGGAACTGCACAATAATCCCAAGACACAAGTGACTCAACTAAAGAAATCATCATCATGAAAAATTCAACCAATTAATGGAAGCCGTGGATTATAAGTAGAAAGTAGTTTTATGTTAGTTAATTTGATAACTTCAGCTCAGGCGTGTCCAGGGTGTCACCCTGCCTTCACCCTATGACAGTTGGGATAGGCTCCATCTGACCCCCGCAACCCTGAGTGCAGGAGGAAGTGGGTATGGAAGATGGATGGATGGATGGATGCATGGATGGATGAACTTCAGCCCAGTTGAAAGAGGAAGAAATATAAGTTGTGTGTAGCTCTACACCCGCATTAAAGTGTCGTCACTGATGTGCTTTGCAGTCATACACTGTGCAATGAGTGTATGACTGCAAGCTACCTACTACTATCTGGAAAACACAGATGCTTGATGCAATATGTGTCCAGCACAGAATGATAATAATAGTCCACTTTGACTTGTCAGTTGCCATTCTGAGGTGGAGTCAATGCAAAACTCACCACCTCTATTTATGTGTCTGCAGAGAGCAGGGCAGACAACAGTTCAGATGCAGTACAACAATATGGACTTCTGGAGAGGATTGTTTATTTGTATTCTCAGCTTGGCAGGTGATGAACCTTATGTGACTTTATTAATTTTAAAGTTGTTTTTGGTTCAAATTCAAGAAAACAGATGGCTCGTCTTCTTGTCTTGGCAGGTGTTGATGTCAGACTCTGGTGGATTCTGACTCAGTGATTAAACATCCTGGAGAATCTCACACATTGACCTGTTCAGCCTCTGGATTCACATTCAGTGACAACTGGATGGCCTGGGTCAGACAGGCTCTTGGAAAAGGACTGGAGTGGATCGACATGTTCCATTTTAGTTTATAGCTCTTTTTTCTATATATATATATATATATATATATATATATATATATATATATATATATATATATATATATATATATATATATATATATGTCTTTTCTCCTCTCTCCCTTCTGTTCTCCCCTTTCTGCCCCCCCACGGTCTATTCTCAATCCTGCAGTCCTGTCTGTACCGTGTTGTATTGTATTGTGCTGTATATGTTTGGACGTGGGTTGCACTATTTCGTTGTACATGTATGTGTGTAATGACAATAAAGTCAACCTAAACCTAAATAAAAGTATGATTGCCGGTTCAGTGTTGGGATAGTGTGTTGCAGGCTGAGATGTTTTTGGTGGAGATGAGGATATTTCTGCACTCAGGGAACTGGACCACCTGTTGCTCTCATGTTTGGAGTTCATGCTGGGGCATCTTATTTCGCCACTGTATAAGTTTGACGAATATTTTCCAGTCTGATAATAACTGCACCTTTCATCCGTGTGTATCATTCCAGACTGTCAATCTTTTTCTCCAAATCATTGATTATCATGTATTTTTCCTTGATGATTGTTTTTGAGGTGTGATAAGTTTCCTTTGCTGTTTCCCGACTTTACATAAGCTTCTGTGATTTTCTGATTTCTTCCATCTTCTCGTCCATAACACTTTGCATTTGGATTTGGTGACTTTTAGCTTTTTACATTCAAGCTAGCCAGAGACACCAACATAGCATGAATGAACACATGCACAGTATACTGCAGGGGTGCATAAACAGAAAACAAACAAAAAAGCCTGTCCTTATATTAGTGCTGGTAATTAAGGCTCTGATAAAGAGGTGATAAAAAGTGCTGCCTAACCGTTGGAAAACAAACATAATTTTGCACAAGACCCAGACCACAGGAAGTGAATATGCTGGTGCATATTTAGATATATACAGATACTGGTGAGCTGGTTTTTGTGTGTAGTTGATGAGGAATTGTTAGACTGTGTTATGGCTTTGACTACTGGGGTAAAGGCACCACTGTCACTTGTCACCTCAGGTAGGACATTTTTCCCATTTCTATTGAAACCATCTGTCTGTTGTGTAGTTTCCACATGAGCTGCATTTAATTCAGATTGATGTAAAAAATAAATCTAAACTGTAATACGGGTCTTTTGACGACTGGGGAGAAGGCACCATGGTAACAGTGACATCAGGTAAGATTTGAACACTTGTCAAATTTACAACACTGTAATTAGACGGAAAAATCTTGTCTTTATTACAGTTTCTGTAACTGGCAACATGTTTTGTCGATACAAAGAAAAAGTTGTCTACTTAAAGTAAGATGCTGTAAAATCAATATTGTGAACAGATGGCAGGTGTATCATCATTTTATCATCAGATTTATAATAGTTTTGAATCAAAATAATGTTGATATCGACTAAACGGCAAGCTAGCCGGGAAATTTTTAGACTGACAACAAAGTAGATTCAGCACTGTGCTACTATGGATATGCATTTGACTACTGGGGCAAAGGAACAATGGTAACAGTGACATCAGGTAAGATTTGAACAGTTTCAAATTTACAACAGGCTGTAATTAGAATGTAAAATTTTTAGATTACAGTTTATTTAACTGGCAATATGTGTTGTTGGTGCCAAGAAAGTTTTTTTTTCTTGAAGTTCAATTTAGTTGCTGTAAAATTACTATTATGGACAGCTGGCTGGTCCGTTTATTATCGGTGCCACAGCAAAGCAATTGTTTGACTGAAAACAAAGTAGATTCATCACTGTGCTACTACGGTGCTCTTGACTACTGGGGTAAAGGCACTATGGTAACAGCATCTACAGGTAAGAATGATTTTCAACATTCAACAAACTCAAGTTAAATTTGTGAAACAATAGATTGACATATCTGGTTTTCTGCACAGTTAATTTGACAGATCTTCTATGATATACACATACCTTTACATCATTGCAAAAAGACATTTAATTCTAGCTGATTATGTTTATGTTTTGACCGATCAAAAAACAAAAAGTCCAAAGTGTGTAAAATGGCCAAAACTTTGAACTTACACTTTGATTATTTTTTTTCCATCAACACATTTTTTTTCTTCTCCCAGCCACTCCAAGAGCACCAAGTGTGTTTCCTCTGACACCATGTGGTTCTGGCACCGGAGACATGGTCACTCTTGGCTGTCTTGCAACTGGCTTTTCACCTTCAACTGTGACCTACACCTGGAGAAAAGATGGAGTAGACATTACTGACTTTATTCAGTATCCTCCTGTACTGAAAGACAACTTTTACACTGGAGTCAGTCAACTACGGGTGAGGAGACAGGATTGGACCGCCAACCCAAAGCCGTGTTACACATGTGTGGCAACAAATACAGCTGGAAATGGACATTTAACATCATGCCCAACAAGTAAGAAAAAAAATAAATTCCTAAAAAAAAAGAGCCAATTAATTCATAATTGTTCCAGTGCTTTATTATCTTGCAGTACTTTCTTCAATAATGTGGTGGAGCGTGAAAAAAACTAAAGCCTCTCTATATTTTTGTTCAGCCTACCCCGCTTTCTTGTACTTCACTTCTTTCTCTTTCTATGATTATGGTCGTATGGTCGTACGATCACGCTGTTGCAGTGGCTTTTGCTTCTTTCCATCGATCTGCAGCTTGTGAACATTACGCATAAAAAAAAAAATTTTGCTTACCTTTTAAGTAAATGTTAATGCAGAAGTGGCCAGTCAAGCTCTGTAGATCAGTAGCAATTATGAATTTCATATTTTTGCTTGACTCTGGCTACACATTAGTAACAACCTCCACTAACATTATGAGGGACGTAAATCTAACATTATATGGGAATACATTATTTTAAATAAAGAAAAATACCCTCTGAAAACTGAAGTTTGCATCAGTTATGTGGATACTAATGCATTGTTCTCTACTACTTCTGCATACATGTGTCTCTATATTTATTACTTTTCTTCTTCTGCATACATTTTTGTGTGTTTGACTGTTTTCAGGAGTGTATTGTCATCCTGCAACTCTTAGAGTGTTGACTTCCTCTAGCGAGGAAGACGAGGTTTCCTTCTCCTGCTTTGCCAAAGATTTCTCGCCCAAGGACCACGAGTTTAAGTGGTTGAAAAATAATGAGGAAGTCAGCAACAAAATATTTGAGGTCAGCACACCTTCCAAAGAAGAGAGCAAGACTGAGAATGGGACACTGTACAGTGCTGCAAGTTTCCTCACAGTGGCCAAATCTGAGTGGACTGTTGGCGATATGTTTACATGCCAATTCAAGGGAAGATGTGAAAATAATGTCCCAACATTTCAGACTTTAAATATCACGTACAATGAGTGCTCTATTCCTGTTGGTGAGTAGCTCCTCCACACTTTCCAAGTAAGTAAGTTGATTTTCAGAACAATTTTTTTGTTTAGAAAATATTTTATTTCTCACTCAGACTACAAAAAAGGTGACGCAGAAATAAAGATCATTCAGCCTTCAGACGAGGAAATGTTCGTTCAAGGGAAAGGAAAGATTGTTTGCCAAGTTAAGCAAAACATGCCATCAGTCACCAGAATCTGGTGGGAAGATGAGGAGGAAAATGAATTGGCCAACTCCGACGACGCAAGTTCACTCAAAAGCCTTTCACTTGACATCACTTTTGATGAGTGGACCCGAGGGCTGAAGCGCATCTGCAAAGTTGCACACTCAGAATTGGTGGACCCATTGGAGGATTTCTATGAGAGGAAAGCTGGTACGTGAACTATTGAGTGCCGTGAATGCCCCTTAATATGCCACTGAACGTGCATTAAATGTGTTTGTGTGGTCACAAATACACTGTGGTGTATTTGATTTTCCCTGCTGCACATGGTCTAAAGTTTCTCTCACACTTGCAGGAAGATACCATCAGCGTCCATCAGTGTTTATGCTGCCTCCAGTGGAGCATACTAGAAAAAATATGACGACCCTGACTTGCTATGTGAAAGACTTCTTCCCTAAGGAAGTTTTTGTGTCTTGGCTTGTTGATGATGAGAAAATAGACTCGAAACACACGTTCTACACCACAAACTCTGTAGAAGGTCCTGTTGGAAGTTATTCGGCTTATGGCCACCTGTTGCTCCCTCTTGAGGAGTGGGAGAGGAATGACGTGGTGTACAGTTGTGCAGTTCACCACGAGTCGGTGGCCAACTCGACTAGAGCTATTGTCAGGTCCATCGGGTACAGAACATCGCAAAACACCAACCTTGTCAACCTCAACTTGAACGTCCCAGAAACGTGCAAGGCCCAGTAGACGTCACTTTTGTGTTGCTCTGTCTTCTGCTTTGTGTTGTTTAACATTTGCTGCTTGTGACATTGACATTTTGTGTGTCTTTTTAATGCAGATTTAAAATCAAAATAAAAACAACTTTCATGCAACTCTGTTGATGTATGTCCTGTGTTCATGTTACTTGACCCCAGCTGTTTGTGTTTCGTGAAGTGTCATAGTGTTACATCATTGCAACAGATATTAAATTTAGGCACAGTTTAATAACATTTTTATGTCCAACCTTTTACAGTGTAGATTTTTTGGTTTTAAAAAAACAGACGTTACACTACTTTTAGGCAAAAATAAAACAAAGCAATGTTTTTTAATTGTCTTTAAGTTTGTACGTTTTCTGTTTGTGTGACCTTTTTATGTGTGTGTTTGTTTTCCACTACTGGATCTTTCACCATCAAGCCAATGCAAAGGGTTTACCATATAAATGCGTGGTCTTTGTTTAAAACAACAGTGACTGAGTGACAAGCCAGCAAGCTTCCAGGAGTCTTTCAAAAGCAATTCAAGATCAAAATCACGGTGAAGAAAAACATGCAAGGCTACAAGAGCATTGGATTGAATTTCTTTACCAGTTTTGTGTTTTAGGGCGACACGGTGGCGGAGTGGTTAGCGCTGCCGCCTCATAGCAAGAAGGTTGTGGGTTTGATTCTGGGCCTGGGACCTTTCTGTGTGGAGTTTGCATGTTCTCCATGTGTCAGTGTGGGTTCTCTCCAGGTTCTCCGGTTTCCTCCCACACTCCAAAAACATGCATGTGAGGTCAATTGAACACTCTAAAATTGTCCGTAGGTGTGCATGTGAGTGTGAATGGTTGTTTGTCTCTATGTGGCCCTGCAATGAACTGGCGACCTGTCCAGGGTGTCACCCTGCCTTCGCCCTATGACAGCTGGGATAGGCTCCAGCAGACCCCCGTGACCCTGAGCTCGGGAAGAAGCGGATATTGAAAATGAATGAGTTTTATGTTTTAGTAATAAGCTTTTTGTGCAGGTGGTATTTGACTGTTTTCACTTGTGTACGATTCCATACTTGGTTTCATTGAGTGATTGATTTATTGCAACCTGAAAGAATTAACTGTGAGCTTAAGATATATATAGTTCGACTACTATGCTGTAATATTTTTGGCCTGCTTTGCTTTTCTAAAGCTGGTTGTTGCAGATATCAGTCGGTGACTGGTAGGTTTTTTTGTATGTTTTATGTCTCTGAGGTCGTTATCGGAGAGAATTGGCTCTTAGTTGAGTTTCTTGGTTAACTAAATAAAAAAAATAACTACTCTTCTATCACTATGTATCACCGCTCATCTGTATGAAACTGGGTGCAGTTGGTCTCTTCACTCAGAAAAGGTTACCACATACCCCAACGCTCTCTATCTGTGAATACTATCTCTCCACCCAGTTACGTAATCCATATGTACTTGGAGAGATAGTCTCTTCACTCAGAGAAGCTAGGTCACCATGTGACTCGTCGTCCTCTGTGTTCAGATTTCCTGCCTGAAACTGACGTCCTGTGCAACAACGCTTTGGATGCAGAGGAAGACAACATGGGAAATACAGCCATCACCTTCATTCTCCTCTTTCTCATCACTCTGCTGTTCACCATCGGGACCACTGTTATGACGGTATGACTACTTTATGTTGTCATGTGCACAGTTTTTTTTTTTTTTTCATATCTTTGGAATTGATTTAGATTGATTCCAACCAGACATTTCAGAAAAGAAAATATAAAATACTAATACATTAAAGTAAATTAAATCTCATGAGACCGGTTTTGAAATCTACAAATTGAAATTGAAAGTTTTGTTCTAAAATAGGAAAGAAAATTTCTTCTTCTTCTTCTTGTTCTTCTTCTTCTTCTTGTTCTTCTTCTGCTTATTATTATTATTATTATTATTATTATGTTTCAGAAAAATAGTCATTCTCTTCTAATTTTAATGATTTGTGCTATCTGTTTTTTTCTGTCATTTCAGATCAAATGAAAAACGGTTTCAATGTTCAAAGAAGCTGTTAATTGTTTAAAACAAATGAAATATTTGAGCATTTCCATTTGTTTCAAAAAATCCTGTGAGTAACCAAATACCTTCATTTATCATCCATCTATTATCTTTGTTAGCCTTAACACATTTCAAATAAATTTTTTTTACAACTGTGATGACAATTTTTTTTTGCCATTCTCCATTATTATTTCATGCTTTTTATTGCGATTCCTCATAGAGTGCACTGTTTAAAGAGAAAAGATTTTTTTTTTTTGGTACACAAGACTCCCACAGACCCTTAAAGAAGCCGAAACGTCACCCCGTCGCACCTGGAATCAACTGTCATGCAAAAGCCAAACATGCAAATTGGGAGATTTCCCAAGTGGTTGGTTTGTCAGTGTAAGAAAAGTCAAAAATAAAAAGGATTTGACTGTGTCGTGAGAAGCGACTCATGATAAGGTATGTGAACTAATTTAAATATGTACTCCGTTTCTCCTGACTGGTAAAACCCACTCCTCACACCTGGTGTCTGTCATGCACCGTTGCCCTTTGCACTGTTTCACTTCTGGTTTCTGGTCCATTTTTGGCGACCAGGATGCTTCTCAATGCTGCCGCCTGCTCTGAACGCTCTACTGCTCTATGTGTCTCGCTGCAACGTCTGTATAAGAAAGCTGTCAACGTCATCTCCACCTTACCCCACCAGAAACAGTGGTTGAGTGGTAAAGCTCTCCAATATAGTCTGAGTACAATTCACAAGACAAAATCAATTAGAATTGAGACAAAAAAGTTGATGATTTGACCAAAGACTGAAGGTATGTATGACTGAAATTCCCAATATTGCCTCATTTTATTAAATCATCAATTTTATTTTTAAATGAAACAATAAAAAAGAAACCCATGGTAATAAAAATGAAATCTTCTCCATCTAAGGTCTGCGAATTGTCTCTCCAAACATCACGTTGCTACCTATCTGGGAAGGAGAATTTGGGACCTCCTCAGTCACACTTGTATGCAGCCTCAGTGGCTACTTTCCAGAAAAAGTAACAGTGAAATGGCAAATGGATGACGTCAATGCAAACATTGAAGCGATCAATAGGGAGCTGCAGAGTGTGCAGGAAAGAGAGAAAACATTCAGTCTGACCAGTGAGATTAAGCCAAATGCCGCAAAATGGAATTCAGGCACCAGATTTACTTGCAAGTCGACTCACAACAGCAGTGACTACATCAAAACAATAAGCATTTGTGATGGTGAGTCCTATGTCTGACTTCTGACTTGTAGAATTGTTGATGCATAATGATGATTTAAAAGCTTTAATGTACCATGGGAAAAGATTTAATAATAATTTTGAAAATGGATGCGCAGTATGGTCATATATTCTATGTTGTGTTTTTTTCAGTCCATGCAAATGTCCCTCCTTCCATTTATGTGGAGATTCCCAGCTTGGAGACAGTTGTGAAGGCAGCGTCACAAGTGCAGGCTACTTGTTTGGTCCGCACTGCATTTAATGCCAAGGTGACCTGGGTAACCGATGGAAACATTGTTCCAGAAAGTCAAGTGAATTTCAGAAGAAACACTTCTGATTTGACAAGCATCCTGACGTTGCCTTCCAGTCAGTGGAAACAACTGAAGCTCCTGACATGTAAAGCTGAACACAGCTGCTTTTCTCCCATTGAAAAGACCATCAATTTGGCAGGTTAGGTGACTATAGATTGTGTATCTTGAGCGTTTTTTTCAAACTGAAGAATGAGACACATATTCACATTAATCAACGTTGCTGTCATTCAGAACCTTCAGCTACAGCGCCCCTGGTGAAGATCAGGAGATCTCTCCCAGATTTGCAAAAGGGAAACAGTTCTGTGCTGGAGTGTGATGTCACTCAGCTCTCCTCCAGTGATATCTTCATCACTTTTCAAGCCAACAGTGTCGACATGTCTGACAGACAGTTTGTCAAGCTTCCCAAAGCACCAGGCCTCCATTCAATCAGTCGACGCTTCACTGTTCCTTCAAGTAACTGGAACAAAGACACAAACTTCACTTGCAGCGTGAATCAAGGCTTCTCTGGAACCTTCAAGTCTAAATCAACAGGAAAATTTATTGGTGAGTGAAATTGTGTTTCTATCTCTCAAACTGAATAAGTCAAGTGTATACACGTATAATCAACTGACTCATAATTCCATTGACTGCTTTTTCCTCCAGTTGACCCATCAGTGGAGCTCCTTCTGGTTCCCAGGAAGGAGACCGAAGATCAGAAACTCTTGTGTTTTGGACGTGGCTTCGATCCCCAAATTCTCTGGCTCTCTGAATCACAGAAAAGACCTTCGTCACCTGATGGCATCAGCATGGATGCACAGGGACATGTGACAGTGATCAGTGAGCTTCTGATCTCTCAAACAGAGTGGGAAACGGGCAAGGTCTTCACCTGTGAAATACTTGACAAGTCTTTAAGCAAAAGTGTCAGGAAAAACATCAGTATCTGCTCAGGTACGATTAGAATAATGGTGTCATCTGTATAATCCAGATTTAATACAATTACATACATCCCAAATTCTTCTCCAGTCATTTTTCTCAGAATTGAAACTTAACATTCTCTTTCTTTTTTCATTTGTTCTGTTTTTTCCTGGTGACTTCAGCATCATCTCCAACAGTTGCTGTACAAGTCCAGGGTCCACCACTCACGCTGCTTCAGCAAAAGAAGCAAGTGACCGTTACCTGTCTTCTGATTGGCTCTTCTCTCAATGGTCTCTCCATAACTTGGAAAGTGGATGGGGAAATAAAATCTTCTGGCTTCACTAAAGGGCCACTTGTTAAACACAGCAATGGGACAGAGACTCTAAGATGTTTCCTCATCATCTCAGCAGAGGATTGGCTTGCACATAAACAAGTGAATTGTGAGGCCAAGCATCAATGTTCAAACCAGAGTTTTGATGGCCATGTTGGAAAAAGCAGAGGTAGTCCAAGCAATGTTTTATGTTTCAGTCTCCCAATGTGATGTATCATGTAATAATTAAAAAAAAAATCTTTCATGTTTCTGAACCTCTAAAGAGTTGAGTCCACCAACAGTCAGGATGATTGAACCCACTTCCAGTGACTTGTCCACATTTACCACAAGTGTTGACCTTTAATGTTATTCATTATCTGACATTACCTTGACTGTTTTTCAGAAATCACGGAAAGCTGCAATTTCCTTGATGAGCTCAGTTTTGATGACGTGGACCCAGATATGGAAATAGGAAGCTGGCAAATGGCTTTTGCCTTCCTCCTCTTTTTCCTCATCGCCATCATCTATTCTGTCATTGCAACTGTCATAAAGGTATGACGCAGCATTTTGCAAAAAAAATTTCTTAGCCCTTTGTTAACATACCCATGCAGTACAAATCTATTCACAACCTGACATACTCTTTTGTTTGTTTCCTTCAGACTAAAAAATGAAAATCACAATATCCACATGTGGATATCTGAGGATTTGGACATAACATCTTAAATCAATGATGTGCTTCACTTTCCTGCTCCAGAATAATTGCTTGCATAAAGGTGTGACAAGAATATGCATATGTGTGAACCACTGAGTTTAAAATGCTTCTGGAATAAAAGAAAGATAAGAATTTCAGCTCACTGGTGTCATCACTGCACTCAGAAGACTCAAGATTTACATTTTTCAAATCACTTCCTCAACATAGTGCCGTAAAAGATCTGGAAACATGCTTCTGCAAGAATTCAAGGATCTTGTGGAAAAATGTTAGAGGTCTAAAAGTAGCAAAGAGTTAGTTCACATTGGGTTGCACATCATCATGGACCCTGTTTGCTTTAGCATATACAGTGCAGATAGAAATAAGAATGTCAAAGTAAAACAAGAGTTATCCCTAAAACACCGACTATAAAGACAAATAAATAAACTGGACTACACTGTTTACACTTTTACAATTACTCTGCTAAAAAGTGAGCCAAAACATACAGGACATCTTCAGAGATTATTGAATTTTTAAAGGTTTATTTGCTATTTTAGTCTTAACATATGTTAACATAGCAAATCCACAAGGGAAACTGCATGGTCATGTTAGAACACAAAACACACTAAAATATGTGTGAGAAAGAAAAAAAAAATAACAGTAACAAAAAACACAAAACTAATTAGATAATAGTAAAAGTAAGTACACAGTCGCTCTTTGTGTTATTTATGATGGGCAATTTTAGTGTTGCCAGTGCATTGATTGATTTGAGTTGATTGACAGATTTCAAGCCACCTGAACTCTTTGGATGTGTTCAGTGAAGGTGCCTGATGCTTTTTATGTTGATAATTATTATTCTTGGGTTTGTAGTGCTGGCAGTGCTGCTAGTGCCTCTTGTGGATCATAGGGTGGGGAGTGTCTCTGAGGATGCCATGTGCTCTCCCGAGGCAGCGTGTTTTGTTAAATATAATCCACAGTGAGGTATTTGTTTTGTTTTGTGGGCAAATTAAGGACCAATTATGCTCTTAATCTCACAGGTCAACTTTGATTCTGCCTGTTTTTAACATAGATTCGCCTCTGGCATTTCTCCCATTTGTCCTTGTCATGTCTCTCACTTCGCTTCATTTCCTCATTTCATAGATTCTCTTCACTTCCAAAATGGCGCACGTGCACCGGCAACACTGAACATGGTCACATGATCTTCTGAACACACATCCCAGTCGGCACGATACAATGTGTGGTTTGGGGCACCAGAGGGCAGTCAAAGACAATTATTTTCTCCCCTCTCTCCTCTGTTGATCAGCTGGCTTTGAATAATATTTAGATGTTTTGTTGTAGTTGTTGGGTATTTTATTACAACAATGGCAAATTCATTATGCAAATCCTTTGTTTAACTGGCGCATTTTTATACGTATGAAGCATTTGCGCCACCACCAAAACAGACAGTTTGTCCATAAATAGTTTGTGAATGAATTAAGGTTGTAAAAGCGGAGCAAAAAATGATTATAATTGACCAGCCAACGTGTCTGTGTGATATTATTCTCATTGACATAATAATAAATATACAATGAACTGATAATTTTTCATCGACATCATCATTTGATCTTGTCATTAAAGAAATATGGTCTTTGATGACCTGAGTTTTGATTAATTAAAATTGATTACAGTCTCTTAACCAAGAAAAACAACACAAACAAAAAAGACTCAAAACTGTAAGACTGTGTGAAAAACAACTTTTTGAATTTTCAGACATAATCCTCTGTCTATTCCTAATTAAATGCGTCTATAATCACTTTGACCAAGTGTTATGATAACATTATGTGTTTGATTACCCAGGTGAATTTGACTCATACGTCACTTTTCGAATTGAAGCAAAGATAAAAAAATATTTCATCCCAACTTTATGGGCAACCGTGTCCTTTATTTAATCCAGAGTGATAATTTAAACTCCAATTGGACCACACTTGATTCTATGCAAAACTCATTGACCGTCTGCTTCCTCAGCTATAAAATCTTCAAATCAAGCTGTCAGAGTTCACAGCACCTCACTTTCATCGTGAACATGTTCTCTGTCGCTCTGCTGCTGCTGCTGGCAGCTGATTGTGAGTAACTGCATCACAGTCTTTTCTTTTTTTTTTAAAAAAAAAACAAAAACAAAACCTTTTTGCAGATTGATTTTTAGAATAAACATTATATATTATTTTGAAACAGGTGTCAAGTGTGAAACGCTGACTCAGCCGGCCTCAGTGACTGTGCTGCCAGGACAACGTCTGACGATCAACTGTCAGGTATCCTATTCACTGGGCTCTGCCACTCACTGGATCAGACAGCCTGCAGGAAAAGGACTGGAGTGGATTGGATATGCCTGTACTGGATGCACAGGAGCTTACAAGGCTTCTCTGAGGAGTCAGTTCAGTATCACCTTAGACTCGTCCAGCAAGACAGTGACTCTAAATGGACAGAATATGCAGCATGGAGACACTGCAGTGTATTACTGTGCCAGAGGGTCACAGTGACACAAACCATTAGAGAGTTGAACAAAAACCCCTCAGAGTCTCAGAGTGACATGAAGCCACCAGAGGAGGCGCTCTAAGACCACACATCGGCTCACCACGAGCATAAAGAGGGAAAGAGACGAAACATTCATTCATTCATTCATCTTCCATACCCGCTTAGTCCCAAGTTCAGGGTCACGGGGGTCTGCTGGAGCCTATCCCAGCTGTCTTAGGGCGAAGGCAGGGTGACACCCTGGACAAGTCGCCAGTTCATCACAGGGCCACATAGAAACAAACAACCATTCACACTCACATGCACACCTACGGACAATTTAGAATGTTCAATTGACCTCACATGCATGTTTTTGGAGTGTGGGAGGAAGCCGGAGAACCCGGAGAGAACCCACGCAAACACAGAGAGAACATGCAAACTCCACACAGAAAGGTCCCAGGCCCGGGCGAGATAAAACATTATCATAAAATAATATAGAATAATCAAGAAATCTTGAGAAAAGAAGAAATTAATATAATAATATATAATAAAATGTTTTTATACAGACAGCTTCACAATCACACTTACAGCCTCCTGGTATATTATTTACAATATATTACCTTTTTTTTTGTCACACCTGCTTCACGACAGCCGTCTCCTCCACCACCTTGCACCCACCTCATCGGCCATAATCACCTCCACCTGTGACTCCCAGCTGCCAGCAAGCAACCAGCCAGTGTTTAAACACCAGCTCTGCAGTGCACATGAATGCTAGATTGATTGTCTGGGCATTACTTTGTGTTTTAGGTGATCAATCAGTGATCTGATGGTTTTGTGTTGTTGGGCTCAGTGGACAATGTGCATATTCTTGGTCTTCAACTCTTGGTTGAGGATCTGAAAAGAAATAGATCTAACAGAGAATATGTCTGATTTTCACTGAAGGTACCATCAAGATACAATACTGTATATCCTATGCATAAAAGATCTAGGGAATATAAATTATAATGAGGATTTATTGTCCTGAGACATGTGAGGTGTTTCTCTGTGAGGAGGAAGAGTCAATGCAAATCTCTGGTCTCTTCATCTCTACATATGTGTTGCTGACCTCAGATCACGGACAGTCACACTGCAGACTGGACAGAGACAACTGTTGATTGCTGATTGTTTAGTTGTTTTGCTCATCCTGTCTGTTTACTGGGCAGGTAAGATTGTTTGGTGTTTGTTACTCAATAGCTTGTTTAATCAGCTGGATGACACTAATAAGCTGTTTAAATGTTTTTTTTAGAATCTGAGGGTCAAACCTTGACTGAGTCTGAATCAGTGGTTAAAAGACATGGAGACTCTCACACACTGATCTGCACATATACAGGAGATTCCGTTTCTAAAACGGTAATGGTTAAATTTTAAATTTTTTTTATGTTTAAAAAAACACACTCCAGAACAGAACATCTGACCTGAAAAACTGAGTTTGTTGATTGACATCACTTATCGATGAACAGTTTTGTCACTGCATACCTTAAATAATGAAACACTGATACAAGCCAGATAACAAAATAGTCAATTTTCCAGGCTTTTTCAATGAAACCCATGCAGTTGCAAATTTGAACGAGGAAATAATATTAAAAAAGCTGGTATTTTTAATCTTGGAAAAACAAATCATATTCATTCGTCCAACTTGCAGCTCTCAGGAAACCAGGCAGATGTCAGATTCAAATCCAGTTTCCTCCTCCCTGTGAGGAGGAGTCGATGCAAAATGATGAATTCTTATATCTGACTGCAGAGAGAAGGACAGAGGACAGTGGACACAGTTCAGCATGATGGACTACAGGACGGCACTGCTTCTATTAACCATCTGCTGGACAGGTCCACATCTTTATATATACTAATACACATTGACATTGGCCTTTGTCATCAGTTTATTTCATGGTTTCCTTTCTTGGCAGGTGTTGATGGTCAGACTCTGGTGGAATCTGATCCAGTGGTTAAACGTCCTGGAGAATCACACAGACTGACCTGTTCAGCCTCTGGATTCACATTCAGCAGCTATGAGATGCACTGGGTCAGACAGGCTGCTGGAAAAGGACTGGAGTGGATCGCATTCATCAGCACTGCCAGTTCACCTATCTACTACTCCCAGTCAGTGAAGGGCAGATTCACTATCTCCAGGGACGACTCCAGCAGGAAACTCTATCTTCAGATGAACAGTCTGAAAACTGAGGACACTGCAGTGTATTACTGTGCCAGAGAGTCACAGTGACACAAACCATTAGAGAGCTGAACAAAAACCCCTCAGAGTGACATGAAGCCACCAGAGAAGGCGCTCTAAGACCAAACATCAGCTTACCATGACAGCAAATGGAATGAGACGAAAAAGTAATACAAAAATCCTTTCCATTTTTTTTTTTATTCTAACAGCATTACAATCACATCTACAGCATCTTGCTATATGCACACTACAATGTGACTATGGACATGTCACTATCGCCACTTCACCACCTGGCCCCTCCTGATCCATAATCACCTCCACCTGTGATTCCCAGCAGCCTGCAATAGATCAGCCAGTATTTAATCCTGTATTGATGGACGGATAACAACTTTGCCTGTTTCTTAACTCATCTTGAAAGGAATGACGAGTTTCTTGGTTCCTTTTTTGCTTGTGACTGTGTCTATGTGCTGCGACAACAATTATCAGAGTGTGTTGTGCTCCGCCAGTGAAGAACTTTTCTATCTTGGTCTTTCTTATAAAAAGAAATGGATCCAACATTAAAAATGTCCTTCAACCCAACATAATATAATACAATACAATATGACACAATGTGATCTACACCCAAAAAAATCCCAGCTACAAATAATAATGCACTTTTATTGTCCAGACACATGCTGTCCACTACATCCACTACTGATGAAGTCAACCCATGCAAAATTTTTCAGCAGTGCAGACAACCTATCTCACTGTATTTCCATATCAATATATCACTCAACACAGGAATAGACACATTTTTAAATTCAATGGCAATGCTGCAACTTGATGCACACTGTTTTGTGTGTGCAGCATAGACTGATGATCTTTTTTCATCAACCACTTGAAGGAGGAAAAGTGCTGATCATCCACCTGCTTATCTGACTGCAGAGAGGAGAACAAGAGGACACTCAGTGTGACACGATGGACGACAAGACAGGACTGTTGATATTAATTATCTGCTGGGCAGGTGAAGATCAGCATGTGTCTTTGCTTTGACTTGCCTTTCATTGCACATTGACATTGGTCTATGTCATCAGTTTTTTCAGGATTTTCTTTCTTGGCAGGTGTTGATGGTCAGACTCTGACACAATCTGACTTGGTGGTTAAACGTCATGGAGAATCTCACAGACTGACCTGTTCAGCCTCTGGATTCTCACTCAGCAGCTATGGCATGAACTGGGTCAGACAGGCTCCTGGAAAAGGACTGGAATGGGTTGCATACATCAGTGGTGGTGGCACGACTTACTACTCTGACTCATTCAGAGGCCGCTTCACCATCTCCAAAGACAACAACAGACAGCAGCTGTATCTGCAGATGAACAGTCTGAGCACTGAAGATTCTGCTGTTTATTACTGTGCCAGACACTCACGGTGACACAAAAACCAGGGGCACTGTACATAAACACCTGTTGAAAAATCATAGCTTTTCCCACCTCGTCTTAAAATAAAAGAAATTTCTTTGCAAAATACAATAGACAAGCCACATTTATAACTGGTGTTTTTTCCTGGGATTTTAGATATGATTAACCTTGATTATTGTGACTTGGTGGGAGATCTTAATGTCTACAAACTAAGCCACTAATGAACACAATCAATTGTAGCATATGTCAAGAGATGATGATCATCTTAAGAGATGATTTCGTTTGACTCATGACTATAATTTCTTAATCAAAGTATTTGTTAAAAAGCCAAAAAGTAAAATGCAACACATGACCAGAGGACATCACCTTCCCTTTTCATTTATAGCTCACGTGTGTGTCCCTTTATGCAAAGTAAACCTCCTGTATCCTGCTATAAAGACCTGATATCATTCGGTCAGCCTCAGCAGAAGAAGAAGAAGAAGAGAAAGAAGAAGAAGAAGAAGAAGAGAGGCTCCCACTGGACCACCTTCAGTCTTCACCATGTTGTCTGTAGCTCTGCTGCTGCTGGCTGCTGGATCCAGTGAGTGTCACTGAGGCAGAGACACTGACAGTATGATCAGCTCACACTGAGCGCTCACTGTTAGAACACTGCTTCAATGTTCATGTCTTCCTCCACAGGTGTCAAGTGTGAAACGCTGACTCAATCAGCCTCTGTGACTGTGCAGCCAGGACAACGTCTGACCATCAGCTGTCAGGTCTCCTATTCTGTCAGTGACTATTGGACAGGTTGGATCAGGCAGCCTGCAGGAAAGGGACTGGAGTGGATTGGGAGCAAATATACTGGAAAGACATCTTACAAAGATTCTCTGAGGAGCCAATTCAGTATCACCTTAGTCGCCTCCAGCAACACATTGACTCTAATTGGACAAAATATGCAGCCTGGAGACACTGCAGTGTATTACTGTGCCAGAGATCCACAGTGACACAAACCATTAGAGAGCTGAACAAAAAACCCTCAGAGTGTCAGAGTGACATGAAGCTACCAGATGAAGCACTATAAAACCACACATCATTTCAGTCCACTTCGGCAAGCCTGAAACACAAAATTGTGTAGTAATGATACTAGTATGCTTGAACCAGTCAGTTGCCGTTCTCTCAGGAAAAAATGCACAAAAACTAGAACATCTGTTCAAACAACAAATGTGCAATTCAAAGCGATTCTGTTGTGTCAATATTCCATGTAAACGCATATTTGAAACAGCTTTCCTCATCTCAACAATAATAATGAATCTCAAATTGAAACATATTTTTGAACTCTTATATACCTGTAAAACACTTGTAAATAACCCATTGCTGCAGTTGTGTGCGCAGCACAGACTGATATTCAAGTTTTCCCAGCCACTTAAGGGAGGAGTCAATGCAAAACTCACTTGATCTTCCAGCTACTTATCTGACTACAGAGAGGAGGTCAAAGAACAGAGGACACTCAGTCTGACACGATGGATGACAAGACGGGACTGTTGATATTAATTCTCTGCTGGGCAGGTGATGATCATCATTTGTCTTCAATTTGACCTGACTTTTGATTTTAGCTTCAATTACACGAGTATTTGTTTCTGCCTGAACAGGTGCTGATGGTCAGACTCTGGTGGAATCTGACCCAGTGGTTAAACGTCCTGGAGAATCTCACAGACTGACCTGTTCAACCTCTGGATTCACACTCAGCAGCTACCCCATGAACTGGGTCAGACAGGCTCCTGGAAAAGGACTGGAGTGGATCGCTTTCATTCACACTGGCAGTTCACATATTTACTACTCCCAGTCAGTGCAGGGCAGATTCACCATCTCCAGAGACGACTCCAGCAATAAACTCTATCTGCAGATGAGCAGTCTGAAGACTGAGGACACTGCAGTGTATTACTGTGCCAGAGATCCACAGTGACACAAACCATTAGAGAGCTGAACAAAAACCCCTCAGAATGACAAGAAGTCACCAGAGGAGGCACTCTTAGACCAAACATCAGCTCACCATGACAGCAAAAAAGGAACAAGACCATATCTAACCGCACCTAGAAAAACAGAAGCAAAACCTCAAAATTAAGTCAAGGCCAACCTTCAAACAGCACATGGTCAAAAAAAAAAAAAAAAAAGATCTGAATATAAAATTGATCCATACAGTGTGAATACATTACAGGTTTATTTTCACCTCAGTGGCTTATTTTTGATAATGTCACTCAGGTTTCTTCATCAATGGTCAATATGCAAATGATTTCAGTCAACTGGGGCCTTATAAGGAGGTGACATGAAGGTGGAGCATCAGTGAGAAGACAGAGGAGCTCACATCAGCTCAGCGTCAACATCAACATGGTCTCTGGAGCTCTGACACTGCTGCTGCTGCTGCTGCTGGCTGCTGGATCCTGTGAGCAGCTTCTTCTCTCCCATCAACACATTCACACTCAACAGTCATCAGATGGATGATGGAGATGGTTGTGATTTGTGTGTCCACAGGTGTGAACGCTGTTGATCTCCTCCAGCCACACTCCATGGCTGTGCAGCCTGGACAGACTCTGGCCATCAGCTGTCAGGTTTCTGGTTATTCTCTGACTGACGACAACTATGCAACAGGTTGGATCAGACAGCGTGAAGGGAAACCAATGGACTGGATTTTCCATCAGTGGGGTGGTGGTAACTTTTATAAGAATGAAGCCCTGAAGAACAAGTTCAGCTACAGCAGGGACACCTCGGCTGGAACTGTGACTCTGACAGGACAGAACCTGCAGCCTGTGGACACAGCTGTTTACTACTGTGTGCGTCGCCGCACAGTGATACAAACCAGTGAGAGACCTGCACAAAAACCCCGAACAGTAGCAGCAGTAGAAGTAGAATGTTTCAAACCAATGTAGACCCAACAATGTGTGTGTGTCCTAGGTTTTAAAAAAAATTTTCCCCCAAGATCTACCGCAATAATTTAACAAATGTTCATTTAAAGTTGCACATCGTACAAGTCATCAAACATTTAAAATTCTAAGAAGAAGGAAGTCCTAGTCAAATTCTGGTGGAGTCAATGCAAAACTCCAACACCTCTACCTCTACTTATCATTGTACAGAACAAGGATAGCAGCCACCCAGTTTGACACAATGGACTTCAGGACAGGACTGGTTCTTTATCTGCTGGGCAGGTGAATATCTGAAATAGTTTATTGTCTTCCAAGTGTGAGGCAACCATCAAATAGGACACATTTATGATTTTCATTGTCTCGGCAGGTGTTGATGGTCAGACTCTGACCCAATCTGACTCTGTGGTCAAAAGGCCTGGAGAATCTCACACACTGACCTATTCAGCCTCTGGATTCACATTCAGCAGCTACTGGATGAACTGGGTCAGACAGGCTCCTGGAAAAGGACTGGAGTGGATCGCGTTGATACACACTTATAGTAGTAGGAGGTTCTACTCCGACTCAGTCAGAGGCCGCTTCACCATCTCCAGAGACGATAACAGAGAGCAGCTGAATCTGCAGATGGAGGAGGAAGATTCTGCCATTTATTACTGTGCTAGGCTTACAGTGACTGGAGTTGGTTGAGCAGCTGTACAAAAACCCACACACTCTATTATTGTGTAGCAGACCCGCATAGAAAATATTATTACTCTGTCATGTTCCAGAAAATAACCATCTCTGACCTCTTTGCAATCAACACTGGATTTGATAAGAAATACTGTAAAATGAAACCCCTCATTGAGAAAAACAGGTGTTTCTCTCCCCTCACAGCTTCCATCCATCCAGTGTATTTTATAGGTCAATTGATGCAGCAGTACTTCAACTTCAAACACAAAGTCATTTAAATCACATTTGAATTCCCTTTGCAATTGTTTCCTCATTGTAATTTTTTAACGTCATCAAAAAACTTTTTTTTTCTTTTTTCTTTTGAACCATGTCTGTCTCTCTCTCCGAGCTCTCTCTCCCAGCTATTTAATCGTGTATTGATCAATCGCCTGGTCACTACTTTGCCTGTTGCTGAACTTGTCTATGAAGGGATGAAGTGTGTTGTGCTCTGCCAGTGAACAATGTCTCTAATCCTGGTCTTCAACAGCAGCTGTTGAGGATACCAAGAGAAATGGATCCAACAGTAAATATGTCTGCTGAAGGCATCTTGATACAACATATTTTTCACACATAATGTCCAGGATGCAAATGACAATTGATGAGAATTTATTGTCCTGAGAAATTTGAGATGTTTCTCTGTGAGGGGGGAGGAGTCGATTAAAATCTTTTTATTATTATTATTATTAGTTTTTTTTAATTTGTTTTACTTTGTTGTTTGTTTAAATGGCTGCATAATTCTAATGACTTATTTCTCTGCTGGACAGGTGATAATAATCATGGGACTTCACTTTGATCGGATTTTTGATTTCAGGTTTAAATTATGTTTCTTCATGTCTCGGCAGGTGTTGATGGTCAGACTCCGGTGGAATCTGACCCAGTGGTTAAACGTCCTGGTGGAGCTCACAGACTGACCTGTTGAGCCTCTGGATTCACATTCAGCAGCTATCACATGGCCTGGGTCAGACAGGCTCCTGGAAAAGGACTGGAGTGGATCGGATGGATAAATTATAATGGTGGCACTACCCACTACTCTGACTCAGTCAGGGGCCGCTTCACCATCTCCAGAGACAACAGCAGACACCAGCTGTATCTGCAGATGAGCAGCCTGAGGACTGAAGATTCTGCTGTTTATTACTGTGCCAGAGACCCCACAGTGACTGGGGTTGGTTGAGCCGCTGCACAAAAACCCACATTTTGTAGCAGACCCACATGATGATTTTTCTTACTCTCTAATCTTCCAGGTAATAGTGCCTTGAAATGTCCTTGCGATCAAAAACTGGTGCTTCTCTCCAGTCATAGCTTCCATCCAGTGTCTTTAAAAGGTGAATCGATGCAGCGGAACTTTGACTTCCAACACAAAGTCAGTTGAATCACATCAGTGACAAATGTTGACAATATTTTAAATACTTCTTCAAGGTCTAGTGTTGAATAATCCATAATTATTATTTTTTTTTTATTATCTTCAGTGTCCCCATTTACAAAATGGCCTACAAACGAGGTTCCAATTTAAATTTGAATGTATATTTATTTATGTTACATAGTTTTACATATATATTTTTAAACTGATTTATGACATCAGGTTTTAAAATGAAGTGAGTTTTTAATCATTTTTATATAATTTTCTTAATAAAGAAAGCATCATTTATGAAAATCAGTGTCTTTGGATTCCTTCACTTGTTTGAAGATTTTTTTTTAAACACATCATAAAACAGTGTATGTTTAATGCAGGGCACCCCCACCCCCACCCCTCTCTCAACTCTACCACTTCACATTTGATTCTATGCAAACTCAGTGACCTTCTGCTTCCTCAGCTATAAAATCTTTAAATCAAGCTCTCAGGGTTCACAGCACTTCAGCCTCATCATGACCATGTTCTCTGTGGCTCTGCTGCTGCTGCTGGTAGCTGATTGTGAGTCTCTGCATCTGACACTGTCACAGTTTTTTCTTATGCTGATTGATTTTAGAGTAAACTGGACATTTTCCTTTTTACAGCAGGTGTCAAGTGTGAAACGCTGACTCAACCGGCCTCTGTGACTGTGCAGCCAGGACAACGTCTGACCATCAGCTGTCAGGTCTCCTATTCTGTCAGCAGCCATCACACACATTGGATCAGACAGCCTGCAGGAAAAGGACTGGAGTGGGTTGGAACAGCACGTATTGGATACAACACATTTTACAAAGACTCTCTGAGGAGCCAGTTCAGTATCGCCTTAGACTCCTCCAGCAACACAGTGACTCTAAGCGGACAGAATATGCAGCCTGGAGACACTGCAGTGTATTACTGTGCCAGAGAGTCACAGTGACACAAACCATAAGAGAGCTGAACAAAATCCTCCTCAGAGTGACATGAGGCCACCAGTGGAGGCGTTGTCAGGCCACACAGATTCAGCCTCAACTCACCTTAAGAGTAAACAGAGAATTAAACTTTATTTTTATGTATGCACACAATTAGAAACAAAGCAGCAAAACATTTGAGGATACAAAGAGAAAGTGATTCAACAGTAAGAGTTTTCCAATTGGGTGAAAGTCACCATCATGATTGAATAAAATATGAAACAACACATGAAAATAATCAGGAGTCCAACGTCATTTGGAAAAATAAAGAATTTGATCTCATGTTTTGTCCTGAAACATGTGACGTTCATCCGTGAAGGGGGAGGAGTCAATGCAAATCTCTAATTTCTTACATCCCTCACAAAGATAAAAAAGACCAGAGAGAAACAACTGTTGGCTTGAAAATGATCAGCTTCGAGTGTTTTGGTGTTTTGCTCATCTTCTCTGTTTACTGGGCAGGTAAAAAAAACATTTTTTCTTGTGTTCCTGTGTGTTTTCACAGAAGTGAGAAATACTGCGGAACACTAATGAGTTGTTAGAAGGTCTCCAGATGCTCATGTGTTGTAAGTCTTCTGATTTCAAAATTATTCATTGTTATTATTATTATTCTTTCTTAGCAGGTGTTGATGGTCAGACTCTGACACAGTTTGGCCCACTGGTGATGAGTTCTGGAGAATCTCACACACTGACTTGTTATGCCTATGAATTCACATTCAGCCGTTACTATATGCACTGGGTCAGACAGGCTCCTGGAAAAGGACTGGAGTGGATTGGAGTCATCTACCCCAATGGTGGCACAACTCTCTATTCTGACTCAGTCAGAGGCCGCTTCACCATCTCCAGAGACAATAACATACAGCAGGTGTATCTGCAGATGGACAGTCTGAGGACTGAAGATTCTGCTGTTTATTACTGTGCCAGAGACCCCACATTGACTGGAGCTGGTTGAGCAGCTGTACAAAATCCCACAGTGCTCATTACACTGTATTAACACCATACTCACATAAAATGCACGTGTGATCAGTTTAGTATTCCAGGAGTTTTGAGTGATATCAAACTGCATCAACTTGTCTAATTTTTTCATTCTGTTATCTTCAAGACTGGTTGATATTAAATAACATCTCAGCTTATTTTTTTTTTTTAAATGTGTCACATTGTTGTGGCATTTACTTTGCAAATGCAAAAGCATTTTTAATAATTTGAATAAAACAGTTTCTGTATTTACTATATTATATTTTCCCAGACATGCTCTCTCTCTCACTCACTCACTCACTCTATGTATGTATGTATGTATGTATCTATCTATCTATCTATCTATCTATCTATCTATCTATCTATCTATCTATCTATCTATCTATCTATCTATCTATCTCCCTTCTGTCCCTCTCTGTCATGAAAATCTTATCAGTTCATCAGATATCTTCTGACACCTCACAAGAGCAAAACCGTACATTTCCCATGATTTGCTATTATAAAAATATTGAAAAGTAATTTTATAATTGAATTCATAAACTGCCCAAAATTGTAAACTGAGCTTACTGACAGAAAAACCTTCGAAAAGCCAACAAATTCTCTCTATGCAAAGTGAGCCTCCTACATCCTGCTATAAAGACCTGACATCATGCTGTCGGTCTCAGCAGAAGAAGAAGAAGAAGAAGAAGAAGAAGAAGAAGAAGAAGAGAGGCTCCCACTGGACCACCTTCAGTCATCACCATGTTGTCTGTAGCTCTGCTGCTGCTGCTGCTGCTGGCTGCTGGGTCCAGTGAGTGTCACTGAGGCAGAGACACTGACAGTATGCTCAGCTCACACTGAGCACTCACTGTTAGAACACTGCTTCAATGTTCATATCTTCCTCCACAGGTGTCAAGTGTGAAACGCTGACTCAGCCGACCTCTGTGACTGTGCAGCAAGGACAACGTCTGACCATCAACTGTCAGGTCTCCTATTCTGTCAGTAGCTACTACACAGCTTGGATCAGACAGCCTGCAGGAAAAGGACTGGAGTGGATTGGGAGCAAATATACTGGAGACACAGCTTACAAAGATTCTTTGAGGAGCCAGTTCAGTATCACCTTAGACTCCTCCAGCAACACAGTGACTCTCAGCGGACAGAATATGCAGCCTGGAGACACTGCAGTGTATTACTGTGCCAGAGACCCACAGTGACACAAACCATTAGAGAGCTGAACAAAAACCCCTGACAGTGACATGAGGGCACCAGAGGAGGCGCTCTAAGACCACACATCATGTTGTTGGCCCAATAACCAGATGATGAGGCTGGACATATGGAAATATTTGAAATAAAAGAAAAGTCAGCAATTTTTTATATACTACAGAACACATCCACACACATGGCTTGTCAAACAATATGCCATGTCTCAGACTCAAAGCAAGTTTTTCCTCCTTGTGTGGAACCACAGTGCTAGAGGGAGCTGAGGGAACTGCACAAAAAGATGTGTCCAGCACGAAATGATAATAATAGTCCACTTTGACTTGTCAGTTCACATTTCAAAGGAGGAGTTTATGCAAAACTCCCATGTCTTCCACCTCTATTTATGTGTTTACACAGAGCAGGACAGACTACAGTTCAGACCCAGTGCAACAAGATGGACTTCTGGAGAGGATTTGTTTATTTTAACAGTGTTTTTGGTTCGAGATCAATACAACAGATGGTTCTTCTTATTGTCTCGGCAGATGTTGATGGTCAGACTCTGGTGGAATCTGACCCGGGGGTTAAGAGTCCTGGAGAATCTCACAGACTGACTTGTTCAGCCTCTGGATTCACATTCAGTAGCTATGGCATGAACTGGGTCAGACAGGCTCCTGGAAAAGGATTGGAGTGGATCGCATACATCAGCGGTGGTGGTGGCAGCTACATCTACTACTCTGACTCAGTCAGAGGCCGCTTCACCATCTCCAGAGACAACAGCAGACAGCAGGTGTATCTGCAGATGAACAGTCTGAGGACTGAAGATTCTGCTGCTTATTACTGTGCCAGAGAGTCACAGTGACTGTAGTTGGCTGAGCAGCTGCACAAAATCCCACAGCACTCATGATACTGTTTTCAAAACACGCTCGTAAAATGTATGCTTCCATTGAAATCCTTCTCACCTGTTTCCTCACTGATCTCTCTGACTTTGACACCACAGAAAACTGACTTAATACAGCAGTTGCATGTTTGGCATGTTACCTTTTCATTAACTAGTCTTTTCTTGCAGAAGCTTTTGTTAAATTAAGTTTTTGTGTCCTTATTCCATCAAGGAGATTCAATCTTCAAGAACAAAGAAAAAAAAATTCCAGAAGAAAAAACTTATTTTCATATTGTCATTATTATTTAAGGTCCTTGAGAAGTTGCAAAATGTCCAGAATATGAAAATTCACATGTTTTCGCCTCAGCGAGGAAACATGCAAACTTCCTGTCTTATAAACAGGAAGTCGGCTCAGGACAGTGGAACACTTGCACATTTCTGCTCTGATCAGTGGACACTGCTGCTCACAGAATGGAGAGCGCAGTCATCAGCAGTTTATTATTCTGACTGACTATTCACAGTGAGGTCACTGTTCTGCAGGAGTCTGGAGTGAAATCCAACTGGATGAGTTTCAGTCAGCAGTGAAAAGTCCTGGAGAGACAGTGAGGATGTCCTGCATCATATCAGTGTTTTAAATGATAAGCTACAACATTAAGAAGCTGCACAGCTGCATTAAAAATACCTCCAAACAGCCACAGCATCAACTTGAGAAGTTTTCAAAACATGCCCTTTTTTCATGAAATGAAAATTCCTCTCTTGCCTTTACTAGTGGTGTCAATAGTGACTGACAACATATCTGACTCTTCTCTTAAAACCTGTGTTTCTCTCTATGCAAAGTGAGTCTCCTACATCCTGCTATAAAGACCTGGCATCGTGCTGTCAGTCTCAGCAGAAGAAGAAGAGAGGCTCCCACTGGACCACCTTTAGTCGTCACCATGTTGTCTGTAGCTCTGCTGCTGCTGGCTGCTGGATCCAGTGAGTGTCACTGAGGCAGAGACACTGACAGTATGATCAGCTCACACTGAGCACTCACTCTTAGAACACTGCTTCAATGTTCATGTCTTCCTCCACAGGTGTCAAGTGTGAAACGCTGACTCAGCCGACCTCTGTGACTGTGCAACCAGGACAACGTCTGACCATCAACTGTCAGGTCTCCTATTCCGTCAGTAGCTATTGGACAGGTTGGATCAGACAGCCTGCAGGAAAGGGACTGGAGTGGATTGGGAGTATTTATACTGGAGAAACAGCTTACAAAGATTCTCTGAGGAGCCAGTTCAGTATCACCTTAGTCGCCTCCAGCAAGACAGCGACTCTAAGCGGACAGAACATGCAGCCTGGAGACACTGCAGTGTATTACTGTGCTGGAGACCCACAGTGACACAAACCATTAGAGAGCTGAACAAAAACCCCTGAGAGTGTCAGAGTGACATGAAGCCACCAGAGGAGGCGCTTTAAGACCACACATCATGTCGTTGGCCCAATAACCAGATGATGAGGCTGGAAATATGGAAATATTTGAAATAAAAGAAAAGGCAACATTTTTTTTATATATACTACAGAATACATCCACACACATGGCTTGTCAAACAATATGCCATGTCTCAGACTCAAAGCAAGTTTTTCCTCCTTGTGTGGAACCACAGTGCTAGAAGGAACTGAGGGAACTGCACAAAAAGATGTGTCCAGCACAAAATAAAAATAATAGTCCACTTTGACTTGTCAGTTCACATTTCAAAGGAGGAGTTTATGCAAAACTCACATGTCTTCCACCTCTATTTATGTGTGTGCACAGAGCAGGACAGACTACAGTTCAGACCCAGTGCAACAAGATGGACTTCTGGAGAGGATTGTTTATTTTTACTCTCAGCTTGGCAGGTGATGATCATCATGTGACTTTGTTTATTTTAACAGTGTTTTTGGTTCAAGTTCAAGACAAGAGATGGTTCTTCTTATTGTCCTGGCAGGTGTTGATGGTCAGACTCTGGTGGAATCTGACCCGGGAGTTAAAAGTCCTGGAGAATCTCACAGACTGACTTGTTCAGCCTCTGGATTCACATTCAGTAGCTATGAGATGAACTGGGTCAGACAGGCTCCTGGAAAAGGACTGGAGTGGATCGCATACATCAACAGTGGTGGTGGCAGTACTTACTACTCTGATTCAGTCAGAGGCCGCTTCACCATCTCCAGAGACAACAGCAGACAGCAGCTGTATCTGCAGATGAACAGTCTGAGGACTGAAGATTCTGCTGTTTATTACTGTGCCAGAGAGTCACAGTGACTGTAGTCGGTTGAGCAGCTGTACAAAATCCCACAGTGCTTGTGACACAGAGACACACCGGCAAATAACATACTGATGTCATGACATGTTCCGTTTTACCCTGTTTATTAGTCACATTATCATCAAGATGATGTTTAAATTTTAAATTCAACTGGGTGCAAGTTTTATGTGCTTGATGGCCTTTAAAAAAAAATCACCAGAATTTTTAAAAAATGTATTTTAACCTCATGTGTTGGTGACTGTGTTACAATGGTGCATTTTCTAAGTTTAACTCTGTATTTACTAAAAAAAACAAAAAAAAAAAAACATGACATTTTTGCACAACATGAAAAAAATCTAGTGAAAGACGTTGGTCTTGAACAGTTCCAGTCTTCTCTCAAAGGCAAATAATCAAGGTCGAAATCATTGTGACAACATTAGAATAATGGATAGTTGAATTTTTTTCTCCACGCAGAGAAGTGGGTGGAGTGTTTCTGTGTGAGGGGGAGGAGTCAATGCAAATCTCTGATCTCTTCCATATCTACATATGTGCTGCTGAGATCAAATCACTGGCAGTCACACTGCAGACTGGACAGAGACAACTGTTTGAAAATGACCAGAGTTGATTATTTAGTTGTTTTGCTCATCCTGTCTGTTTACTGGGCAGGTAAGATTGGTTGGTGTTTGTTACCTTCTTGCTTGTTTAATCAGCTGGATGACCTAACAAGCTGTTTAAATGTTTTTCTAGGTGCTGAGGGTCAAACCTTGACTGAGTCTGAATCAGTGGCTAAAAGACCTGGAGACTCTCACAGACTGACCTGCACTTATTCAGGGTTTAGTGGTGATATACATGGTGCATGGGTTAGACAGGCTCCTGGAAAAGGACTGGAGTGGATCACATGGATACACTATAATGGTGGCACTACTCGCTACTCTGACTCAGTCAGAGGCCGCTTCACCATCTCCAGAGACAACAGCAGAAAGCAGGTGTATCTGCAGATGAACAGTCTGAGGACTGAGGATTCTGCTGTTTATTACTGTGCCAGAGAGTCACAGTGACACAGGAACCAGCAACACTGTACAAAAACACAACTCAAATAACAAAACAAAAAACAAAAAACAAAAACAAAAAGAAACTGGAACACTGGAGCCACCACAGGGGGTGCCCTTATTCTGTCAATTAGATTTGGTGTCCTGAAACTGTAAAGATCAATCTCATGAGTTCTTAATTTTAAAACAAATAAATAAATAGATAAAATAACAGTAGAATAGAATATTTGAGCTGTAAAGTGGGACTGTTTCACTGCCCGGTGATTGACATCTGCAATCTCAAATCAGTGTTTCTACTGCATATAGATTTAAGACTTCAACCTACATGGGGAGGTTACTTTTGTTGTTATAGAGTTGTCCTTTCAAATTTGTGTTTGTTTTTCTTGCCTAAGCATGGCTACATCATTTATTTATTCTATGTTTTTTCTTTAAACTTGTTCGAATAAATCAATAAATGAAAAATGAGATAAATAAAGACAAGCTATGATATAAACCATTTAACATGATTTTTTTTAATTGTAACTTTCAATGAGGAAAGAGCATGTAAAAATGTATTTCACAAATATTTAATTTTCAAAGTAATTTTCGACTCTCACAGGTCTCAGGAAACCAGGCAGATGTCAGAGTCGAATCCAGTTTCCTCCTCCCTGTGAGGAGGAGTCGATGCAAAACCCTGAGTTCTTATATCTGACTGCAGAGAGAATTACAGAGGACAGTGGACACAGTTCAACATGATGGACTACAGGACGGCACTGCTTCTATTGACCATCTGCTGCACAGGTCCACATCTTTGTGCATGATTTTGCTCCTGAATTGGTCTGTGTCATCTGCCAATTTTATAAAATCATTTTTCGGTTTATTTTCAAATTCTCAGCAGGTGTTGATGGTCAGACTCTGGTGGAATCTGACCCGGGGTTAAGCGTCCTGGAGAATCTCACAGACTGACTTGTTCAGCCTCTGGATTCACATTCAGTAGCTATGAGATGAACTGGGTCAGACAGGCTCCTGGAAAAGGACTGGAGTGGATCGCATACATCAGCGATAGTGGTGGCAGCACTACTTACTACTCTGACTCAGTCAGAGGCCGCTTCACCATCTCCAGAGACAACAGCAGACAGCAGGTGTATCTGCAGATGAACAGTCTGAGGACTGAAGATTCTGCTGTTAATTACTGTGCCAGAGAGTCACAGTGACTGGAGTTGGCTGAGCAGCTGTACAAAAACCCACAGCGCTCATGATGCTATTTTCAAAACACGCTCGTAAAATGTACATTTCCATTGAAAGCCTTCTCACCTGTTTCCTCACTGATCTCTCTGACATTGACACCACAGAAAACTGACTTAATACAGCAGTTGCATGTTTGGCATGTTACCTTTTCATTAACTAGTCTTTTCTTGCAGAAGCTTTTGTTAAATGAAGTTTTTGTGTCCTTATTCCTTCAGGGAGATTCAATCTTCAAGAACAAAGAAAAAACATTTCCAGAAGAAAAAACTCATTTTCATATTGTCATTATTATTTAAGGTCCTTGAAAAGTTGCAAAATGTCCAGAATATGAAAATTCACATGTTTTCGCCTCAGCGAGGAAACATGCAAACTTCCTGTCTTATAAACAGGAAGTTGGCTCAGAACAGTGGGACAGTCGCACATTTCTGCTGTGATCAGTGGACACTGCTGCTCACAGAATGGAGAGCGCAGTCATCAGCAGTTTATTATTCTGACTGACTATTCACAGTGAGGTCACTGTTCTGCAGGAGTCTGGAGTGAAATCCAACTGGATGAGTTTCAGTCAGCAGTGAAAAGTCCTGGAGAGACAGTGAGGATGTCCTGCATCATATCAGTGTTTTAAATGATAAGCTACAACATTAAGAAGCTGCACAGCTGCATTAAAAAAACCCTCCAAACAGCCACAGCATCAACTTGAGAAGTTTTCAAAACATGCCCTTTTTTCATGAAATGAAAATTCCTCTCTTGCCTTCACTAGTGGTGTCAATAGTGACTGACAACATATCTGACTCTTCTCTTAAAACCTGTGTTTCTCTCTATGCAAAGTGAGTCTCCTACATCCTGCTATAAAGACCTGGCATCGTGCTGTCTGCTGTCAGCAGCAGAAGAAGAGAGGCTCCCACTGGACCACCTTCAGTCTTCACCATGTTGTCTGTAGCTCTGCTGCTGCTGGCTGCTGGATCCAGTGAGTGTACTGAGGCAGAGACACTGACAGTATGATCAGCTCACACTGAGCGCTCACTGTTAGAACACTGCTTCAATGTTCATGTCTTCCTCCACAGGTGTCAAGTGTGAAACGCTGACTCAGCCGACCTCTGTAACTGTGCAACCAGGACAACGTCTGACCATCAACTGTCAGGTCTCCTATTCTGTCAGTGGCTATTGGACAGGTTGGATCAGACAGCCTGCAGGAAAAGGACTGGAGTGGATCGGATATAGCTGTTCTGGATGTGCAGAATATTACAAAGATTCTCTGAGGAGCCAGTTCAGTATCACTTTTGACTCCTCCAGCAACACAGTGACTCTAAATGGACAGAATATGCAGCCTGGAGACACTGCAGTGTATTACTGTGCCAGATACCCACAGTGACACAAACCACGAGAGAGCTGAACAAAAACCCCTGAGAGTAACATGAAGAGTGACATGAAGCCACCAGAGGAGGCGCTCTAAGACTACACATCAGATCGCTCGAACAGTTACCAGGTGATGAGGCCAGAACTATGGAAATATATGAAATAAAAAAGGCAACAATTTTTTGAATACTACAGCAACACATCCTAACAAATGACTGACACATGGCTACAATATGCCATTTCTCAGACTCAAAGCAAGTTCTTTCTCCTTATGTTGAACCACAAAGCCCTGAGGGAACTGCACAAAAATCCAAAAACACAAGTGACTCAACTAAAGAAATAATCATCATGAAAAATTCAACCAATTAATGGAGGCCATGGATTATGGGTAGAAAGTAGTTTTATGTTAGTTAATTTGATAACTTCAGCTCGGGCGTGTCCAGGGTGTCACCCTGACTTCACCCTATGACAGTTGGGATAGGCTCCATCTGACCCCCACACCCTGAGTGCAGGAGGAAGTGGGTTTGGAAGATGGATGGATGGATGGATGGATGAACTTCAGCCCAGATGAAAGAGGAAGAAATACATGTTGTGTGTAGCTCTCCACCCGCATTAAAGTGCTGTCACTGATGTTCAATGAGTGTGTGACTGCAAACTACCTTTAAATATGGAAAACACAGATGCTTGAGGCAATATGTGTCCAGCACGAAATGATAATAATAGTCCACTTTGACTTGTCAGTTCACATTCTGAGGTGGAGTCTATGCAAAACTCACATGTCTTCCACCTCTATTTATGTGTCTGCAGAGAGCAGGACAGACAACAGTTCAGACGCAGTAAAACAATATGGACTTCTGGAGAGGATTGTTTATTTTTATTCTCAGCTTGGCAGGTGATGAACCTCATGTGACTTTGTTTATCTTAACTGTCTTTTGGGTTTGAGTTCAACAATCAGGTATTTCTCCCTCTTGTATCGGCAGGTGTTGATGGTCAGACTCTGGTGGAATCTGACTCGGTGGTTAAACGTCCTGGAGGATCTCACAGACTGACCTGTTCAGCCACTGGATTCACATTCAGTGACTACTGGATAGCATGGGTCAGACAGGCTCCTGGAAAAGGACTGGAGTGGATGGCCTGGATACATCCTAATGGTGGCAGTACTTACTACTCTGACTCAGTCAGAGGCCGCTTCACCATCTCCAGGGACAACAGCAGACAGCAGGTGTATCTGCAGATGAACAGTCTGAGGGCTGAAGATTCTGCTGTTTATTACTGTGCCAGAGACTCACAGTGAATGGAGTTGGTTGAGCAGCTGTACAAAAAGTCATACACATGATCATTATGGGGTTTTCACTCTATGTTCAAGATAATTATCAATTTAAATCCAGTTAACACGGTGGCGCAGTGGTTAGCGCTGCCGCCTCACAGCAAGAAGGTCATGGGTTCGATTCCGGGGCCCCGGGCCTGTGACCTTTCTGTGTGGAGTTTGCATGTTCTCCCCGTGTCTGCGTGGGTTCTCTCCGGGTTCTCCGGCTTCCTCCCACACTCCAAAAACATGCATATGAGGTCAATTGAACACTGTAAATTGTCCGTAGGTGTGCATGTGAGTGTGAATGGTTGTTTGTTTCTATGTGGCCCTGCGATGAACTGGCGACTTGTCCAGGGTGTCACCCTGCCTTCGCCCTAAGACAGCTGGGATAGGCTCCAGCAGACCCCCGTGACCCTGAAAAGGAAGAAGCGGGTATAGAAGATGAATGAATGAAATCCAGTTAATACAAAACACTAGATTTTACTCAGATGTAAAAATGTTTTTTGAGCCTATTCTGTTTTTGTATATTTTGTATATTTGTTTTTTGTCTTTTGTGGCCTTGTTTATGGAAGGAGACTTTTAACCCTAAAGAAGTTCCACTTTAAATTCAAATGGACAATAATTAATATTACATATTTTTTACATATCGTTCTAATTCATTGATCATTTCAAACAATGGTTCTTCTCAAAAATGCCTTAAATGAAATGAAAGAAAACATTTTTATATTCTGTATCTAAATTATGAGAATTTTTGTCTCTGGATTCCTTTGCACAATTATTTCTTCATTTGTGAACTTACAACATTTCATAAAAGAGTGTGTTTAATGTAAAGCAAAGACACTTCCATGTGTCTCTCCCCCTCTACTCTGTGTTCCTCCAAAGGTCTGCCTGAAAGTCTGTACTCCTGCATTGACTCTTGGTGTATGAAGTGAGAAGCAAAACTATATTAATATCCGCTTCATTGCAACATACATGGGAACGAGCCCCTCCCTCCTCCTTGATTCAAATCTCCTCTCTACACAGGGTACATCTGTCCTGCTGGCTGCTCTTCTTCTATGACTGCAGCATCTCACACCTCCAGCATCAGGATGAAGAACACACTCACTCTGCTGCTGGTGTCTCTCACGGCGTGCTGTGAGTTCTATCTTTGGCACCGACAACATGGGCTGATGGTCGGTCAGCGACACTGGGAATCTTCCTCCATCATTGTCTGACTGTCTCTCCTGTCATCTCCTCAGATTGTGTAGGTCAGAGCATGGAGTCTCTTCCCTCCACATCAGTGTTGAAAAGCCCAGGGGAGACGCTGAATCTCTCCTGCAGGGGATCAAGCTTCACATTTAGCTGCTGTGTTATGCAGTGGATCAGACAACCTGCAGGAAAAGGACTACAGTGGTTAGGTACTGGCTTCTCTGATGCCAGTAAGAACGTTTATGCTAGCGGGGTCAGAGGTCGTGCAGAAATCAGTCGAGATGACAGCAACAGCATGGTGTCTCTGAGGCTGTCCAACTTACAGCCAGGGGACTCTGCAGTGTATTACTGTGCCAGATACCCACAGTGACACAAACCACGAGAGAGCTGAACAAAAACCCAAGAGTCTCAGAGTGACATGAAGCCACCAGAGGAGGCGCTCTAAGACCATGCATCAGTTCACTATACATGCAAATCAGGAATGAGATCATTTAACTCCCCAACCCCTGAAAAAACAACAACACATAAGAGTGTGTGTGTGTGTGTGTGTGCGTCCTACTTTCTTTTTTCTCCAAGATCTTCCCCAATATTTTAACAAATGTTCATTCAAAACAAGTTGTGAATCCTACATGTCATTACACATTTTCATTAAAAAGAAGACGGAAGTCCAAGTCACGTAGTCTCTTCTTTCTGGAAGGTGGAGTCAATGCAAAACTCCAACACCTCCAACTCTACTTAACATCATGCAGAACAAGGACAGCAGACACCCAGTTTGACACAATGGACTTCAGGACAGGACTGGTGTTTCTGACTATCTGCTGGGCAGGTGAATATCTGAAATTGTTCATTGTCTTCCAAGTGTGAGGCAACCATCAGATAGGACACATTTATGATTTTCATTGTCTCGGCAGGTGTTGATGGTCAGACTCTGACACAATCTGACTCTGTGGTTAAACGTCCTGGTGAAGCTCACAGACTGACCTGTTCAGCCTCTGGATTCATATTCAGTAGCTATGGCATGCACTGGATCAGACAGGCTCCTGGAAAAGGACTGGAGTGGATGGCGTTGATATATTATGATAGTAGTAAGATGTTCTACTCTGACTCAGTCAGAGGCCGCTTCACCATCTCCAGAGACAACAGCAGACAGCAGGTGTTTCTAGAGATGGACAGTCTGAAGGAGGAAGATTCTGCAATGTATTACTGTGCCAGAAACCCACAGTGACTGGAATTGGTTGAGCAGCTGTACATAAACCCACACACTCTAGTGGTGGGCCGTGCATTTCACACCGAGGCCATCAGTGATGTCATATTTAGTCAACCCTAGTTTAATACACCTCAAATTACCCTCAATATGACACTACAGCTTGGATTCCATACAGAATCAGACTTACATATTACATAACCTTCACATCGGTGACCTTGTCAAGCAACATTTAGCTTCCGAAGGATTTAAAAGCACAATGAATAAATGTTCTTACTCTATGATGTTCCAGATAATTACACCTCCGATGCAATCACAAGTAGATTTGATAAGAAATAATGTAAAACCCTCATTGACAAAAACATGTATTATTTTTTTTATTAGCTTTAATGTCTAAATTTATAAAATTGCATACAAACAATTTAAAAAAAATTAAAATGTATATTTATTTACGTTCCATAGCTTTTAATGTATGCATTTAATCAATGAATAATTTCAAAATATTATTCTTGTGAAATAATTGTCTTTTAGATGGTATTCAGAGAAATAGATTTGTTTATTTGTGATATTTTTAAACATGTAAGAAAATTGTGTGTTGCAGAGCACTGACTTTTGTGAACCATCTCTCTCTCTCTCTCTCTCTCTTCCTCCCTCCCTCTCAACTCAACCACTACACCTTTATTTCTATGCAAACTCAGTGACCTTCTTCCTCAGCTATAAAATCTTCACATCCAGCTCTCAGAGTTCACAGCACTTCAGTCTCATCATGAACATGTTCTCTGTGACTCTGCTGCTGCTGATGCTGCTGCTGGCAGCTGATTGTGAGTCTCAGCATCTGAAACTGTCACACTTTATTCTCATGCTGATTGATTTTTAGAATAAACTAGACATTTTCCTTTTTACAGCAGGTGTCAAGTGTGAAGCGCTGACTCAGCCGGCCTCTGTAACTGTGCAGCCAGGACAAAGTCTGACCATCAACTGTCAGGTCTCCTATTCTGTCAGTAGCTATTGGACACATTGGATCAGACAGCCTGCAGGAAAAGGACTGGAGTGGGTTGGAGCAGCACGTGATTGATACAACAAAATTTACAAAGATTCTCTGAGGAGCCAGTTCAGTATCACCTTAGACTCCTCCAGCAACACAGTGACTCTAAGCGGACAGAATATGCAGCCTGGAGACACTGCAGTGTATTACTGTGCCAGAGACCCACAGCGACACAAACCATGAGAGAGCTGAACAAAACCCCCTCAGAGTAACATGAAAAGTGACGTGAAGCCACCAGAGGAGGCGCTCTAAGACCTCACATCAGCTCACCATCAGAGTAAATAGGGAATAATAAATAAACCATTTAAATATTTTGATATTGACAGTATCACAATCACAACTACATCATCCTTCTATTTATGCACACTGTGTTCCTTCTTTTTTGTCACACCTGCTTCACTAGAGCCGTCTCCTCCACCACCTGGCCCCACCTCATCAGCCTTAATCACCTCCACCTGTGACTCCCAGCCGCCAGCAATCAACCAACGAGAATAGACACCAGCACTGCAGCGCAATGGAGTTTCCAGGCACTAAACCTTGGACTGATTGACTGGGCATGACTTTACCTGCTTCTGCCCATGTTTCTTTGTCCCCATCTTGGAAAAACAGGCAGTGCTCTAAACCCCAAATGATGAGTTTCTTGGTTCTTGTTGTCTTGTGACTGTCAGACATTTTCTTCCCTCGTCCTGTCCACCAGATTGCTCTGGTGTGTTTGCGCTGCTACAACTATTATCCAAGTGTGCTGTGAATTTCTGTGAACAATTTGTCTAATCTTAGTCTTCAGCATGTGTTGAGGATCTGAAAGTCTGTATGAAAAAAGTCTAATTTTGCTGAAGAGACTATCATGGTACAATACATTCTCCACACAAAATTGTCCAGTACACACATAATGACAACTTATTTCTTTGGACATGTGAGTTGTTTCTCTGTGAGGAGGAGTCAATGCAAATCTCTGATCTCTTCCATCTCTACATATGTGCTGCTGAGATCAAATCACTGACAGTCACACTGCAGACTGGACAGAGACAACTGTCTGAAAATGACCAGAGCTGATTATTTAGTTGTTTTGCTCATCCTGTCTGTTTACTGGGCAGGTAAGATTGTTTGTTACTTTGTTTCTCGTTGGATTGGCTGCACTGTGTGAATGGACTGTTTCACTGTTTCTAGGTGCTGAGGGTCAAACCTTGACTGAGTCTGAATCAGTGGCTAAAACACCTGGAAACTCTCACAGACTGACCTGCACTTATTCAGGGTTCAGTAGTGATATATATGCTGCTTGGATCAGACAGGCTCCTGGAAAAGGACTGGAGTGGATGGCCTGGATACATCCTAATGATGGCCGTACTTACTACTCTGACTCAGTCAGAGGCCGCTTCACCATCTCCAGAGACAACAGCAGAAAGCAGGTGTTTCTGCAGATGAACAGTCTGAGGACTGAAGATTCTGCTGTTTATTACTGTGCCAGAGAGTCACAGTGATACAGGAACCAGCAACACTGTACAAAAACACAACTCAGAAAAAATTCAAAGCCTGACCACTGAAGTCACCACAGGGGGCAACCTTGTTCAGCCATTGACATTTGGCAATTAATCTACAAAGATCAGCGTAGGTTCCATTCCCATAACTTCTTCAACGTTTTAAAAATATATCATGACAACAGAATACATGACCTGTAAACTGGGACTGTTTCCCTGGCCAGTGATCGACATCTGTCGTCTCTTATCAGCATTTCCACTGCATATAGATATAACAGAGAATGGCTATGAGGTAAACCAGTTAACATGGGAGTGATTTTATAAGTTTGTTTCATTAAACTGTCGACAAGGAAAGAACATTTCAAAATCTACTATTGAACCAATATTTGATTTTCTAACGACCAACATTGTTCATTCAATTCTCACAGATCTCAGGAAACAAGGCAAGAGTCAAATCCAGTTTCCAGAGGAGGAGTCAATGCAAAACACTGAGTGCTTATATGTAACTGCAGAGAGAAGGACAGAGGACAGTGGGCACAGTTCAACATGATGGACTACAGGACGGCACTGCTTCTATTGACCATCTGCTTGGCAGGTCCACATCTTTATAGATCCTTATTGCACATTGACATTGGTCTGTGTCATCAGTTTCATTCATGGTTTTCTTTCTTGGCAGGTGTTGATGGTCAGACTCTGGTGGAATCTGACCCAGTGGTTAAACGTCCTGGAGAATCACACAGATTGACCTGTTCAGCCTCTGGATTCACATTCAGCAGCTACTATATGGCCTGGGTCAGACAGGCTCCTGGAAAAGGACTGGAGTGGATCTCATACATCAGCACTGGTAGCAGCTACATCTACTACTCTGACTCAGTCAGAGGCCGCTTCACCATCTCCAGAGACGACTCCAGTAGTAAACTCTATCTGCAGATGAGCAGTCTGAAGACTGAGGACACTGCAGTGTATTACTGTGCCAGAGACCCCACAGTGAACAAAAATAACAGGATCCTTGTACAAAAACTACTTCCTCTTTTTATGGCTACAAGTTGTTCCATTTATTCCGTGTCTTCATTGCTGTTGAAAAAGTTCTGTTGGTTGAAACTGGATTGAATCTGCACAGAAAAGAAAAGCGTTTGCAGGAATGAAAATTTACAGTAAGACAAAAATAAAATGATCACCTAGAAGCACAAGTTACACAGAGGAAGATAGTTGAATTTTTTTAAGAATACAAAAGCTCATATTATGTGCCAAAGATTAAATGATCTTCTATTATGAATTAAATCACATGGTTACACATGTGAGATTCTTTTCTTTTTTCTTTAATCTATAAACCCCCATTAGTCTGTGTTTTTTGTTTTGATGAGCTGATGTGACACGCAAATGTTTTTCTTTCCCTGCTCTCATTTCCTCAGCAGCTGTTTCTAAACATGCCAAGAAATGTTTGAAAGCGCAATTTAAACAAGTACACTTAAATACAAACACAAACTATCCAAAGCACGTACAAAGCAGATAAGAAGTAGAACTAATATAACAGCTCTTGATGGACTGATTTGGATGCAGCACAAAGTCCACGTATTGAGGAGGAGTCAATGCAAAACCTGTGTGTCTTCCACTTCTATTTATCTCACTGGCAACATGACAACTGAGGACAGTGGACACCCAGTCTGACGTGATGGAGTGCAGGACAGGACTTTTGGTGTTGGTTCTCTGCTGGGCAGGTGAGAATGTTTCCATCTAATGTTTGTTGACTTTTGGAAACATTCTCATTTTGAGAATCATTAATAAATCTATTTCTCTTGGCAGGTGTTGATGGTCAGACTCTGACACAATCTGAGTCAGTGGTGAAAAGTCCTGGAGAATCTCACACACTGACCTGTTCAGCCTCTGGATTCACATTCACCAACTATCACATGGTCTGGGTCAGACAGGCTCCTGGAAAAGGACTGGAGTGGATGGCATCCCATGGGGCTAGCAGCTACATCTACCACTCTGGCTCATTCAGAGACCGCTTCACCATCTCCAGAGACAATAACAGACAGCAGGTGTATCTACAGATGAGCAGTCTGAGGGCTGAAGATTCTGCTGTTTATTACTGTGCCAGACACCCCACAGTGACTGGAGTTGGTTGAGCAGCTGCACAAAAACACAAATTTTGTTATAGAACGTCCTAATAAATTTTCTACCAGATAATAATGACTGTCAACCTCTTTGCAATCAGGACTAGATTTGATAAGAAACAATATAAGTTCACTATTTACCAAAACAGGTGCTTTTCTCCTTTCACAGCTTTTGTCCAGTGTCTTTTAAAGGTGAAATGATGCTGCAGACGACCGCTGAAAGGTCTGCCACCAAACAATACATATATTGAATTTCTGTTGAATATATGTATTGTTGTTCCTATTTTATAAAAGGCATATGGCCCTCAACATTGTAATTTAAATTCAAACCAATATTTTCTTGCATTATATAATTCCTCCCGTGACCCCAAGCTCGGGAAGAAGCGGGTATGGAAAATGAATGAACGAATATATAGTTTCTAATAAATAATTTTTATCTATATAGCCATATATCAAAATAGCCAAAATCATTTTATTTTGTGGGATTTGTAAGTGTTTAATAAGGAAAGACTGACTCCAACTTGTCTCTTTCTTCTTCTCTATTCAACCGCTAAACATTTGATTCTATGCAAACTCAGTGACCTCCTGCTTCCTCATCTATAAATCCTTCACATCAAGATGTCAGACTTCACAGCACTTCAGTCTCATCATGACCATGTTCCCTGTGGCTCTGCTGCTGCTGCTGGCAGCTGATTGTGAGTAACCACATCTGATGCAGTCACACTTTACTCTGATGCTGACTGATTTTCAACATGACGTTTTTCTTATTGCAACAGGTGTCCAGTGTCAAACGTTGACTCAACCGGCCTCTTTGACTGTGCAGCCAGGACAACGTCTGACCATCAACTGTCAGGTCTCGTTTTCTCTCAGCAGCTATCGCACACATTGGATCAGACAGCCTGCAGGAAAAGGACTGGAGTGGGTCGCCAGTGGGCACGTTGGACACAGCACATATTACAAAGATTCTCTGAGGAACCAGTTCAGTATGACTTTAGACTCCTCCAGCTACACAATGACTCTAAGTGGACAGAATATGCAGCCTGGAGACAGTGCAGTGTATTACTGTGCCAGAGACCCACAGTGACACAAACCATTGGAGAGCTGAACAAAAACCCCCTCAGTGTCAGCGTGACATGAAGCCACCAGAGGAGGCGCTCTAAGACCACACATCAGCTCACCAAGAGAGTGAATGGAGAAAAAAAATCTTAATGTAAAGAAAATATTTGTCAATATTTTTATTCAGACGTCTTCACAATCACACCAACAGCATCTGTGTATGAATCACAATGTGTTCCTTTTATTTGTTCCACCTGCTTCACTACAGCCGCCTCCTCCACCACCTGGCCCCACCTCGTCAGCCTTAGTCACCTCCACCTGTGACTCCCAGCTGCGAGCAATCAACCAGCCAGTGTTTAAACAGGGGGCGCCCTTGTTTCACCTGAGATTTTAGAACCTTTGTTGACAGTGCAATTTCTGTTATTTTTCAGATAATTTAGCAATAATCAAAAAGTAAGAAAAAAAAACACCTTTCAACAACAACTGCCTATTTACTAACGTCATTCATTTTATGTTGACAACAAATACCTTAAAACAGCTATCGTGGAAGATACTTATTTAAATAATTTAGCATGCACGTATGTGTATGTTAATGCAGAACAGTTTGAAATTTGGCCTGTAAATAATATGTGAATGTACTAGAGGGAAAAAGTTGTAGCTTCATATAGTCTGTCTTCTCTAAAGTCCTGCAGAGGTTGCATAAATTACCAAATTATGAAAATTGGCTTGTACCATGTTTCCCCCATAAAGGAAACATTCAAACTTCCTGTCTTATAAACAGGAACTGAGTACAGCATAGTGGAACACTCACACATTTCTGCTCTGATCAGTGGACACTGCTGTGTTTCTCACAGAATGCTGGGCATCTGGCCTGACTGGAATTTAAAAAGTATAGTGTAAAAACAAGCAAAGAAACAAAATTACTGACTTTGATATTAAGGGCAACAAAGAGGCTGGTTGATGTAAATTGATGTAAACTTGATCTTTCATTTTGGCTGTTGTCATGACATAAATAAAATCATAGAGTCTTTTGGAATATTAATCTGCTTTAAAACATTTATATACATGTGTTTGTGAAACAAAAAAAATCTACAGACTCAACTCTGACACCCTCCACCTCGACTTACCATCTTGCAGACAGGGGACCGTGGACACCCAGTCTTACACAATGGACTTCAAAATTGTACTGTTGCTTCTGACTGTCCAATGGGCAGGTGAATATCTGAAATTGCAAATGTTTTCCATGTGTAAGGCAACCAGAAGCTATGATTTTCATTGTCTCGGCAGGTGTTGATGGTCAGACTCTGACACAATCTGACTAGGTGGTGAAAAGCCCTGGAGAATCTCACACACTGACCTGTTCAGCCTCTGGATTCACATTCAGCAGCTACTGGATGAACTGGGTCAGACAGGCTCCTGGAAAAGGACTGGAGTGGATCGCGTTGATATTATTAACATTCATTCATTCATTCATCTTCTATACCCGCTTATTCCAATTCAGGGTCACGGGGGTCTGCTGGAGCCTATCCCAGCTGTCTTAGGGCGAAGGCAGGGTGACACCCTGGACAAGTCGCCAGTTCATCGCAGGATATTATTAACAGTAATAATAATAATATTATTAACAGTAATAATAATAATAATAATAATAATAATAATAATAATAATAATCATCACCATCATTTTGTAATCATAATCATTTCTCACATCATTTTCTTGAATAATGAAACATTTTCATTGTTTGAATCATTATTGACATTTGCTGTCTTTGATTCTTTTTTGCAATCATTCCTTCATTTGTGATTTTTTTCAACATGTCATAAAACAGTGGGTGTTTCATAAACATTTCCCACATGTCTCTTTCTTCCTCTCAGTTAAACAACTAAACATTTGATTCTATGCAAACTCAGTGACCTCCTGCTTCCTCTGCTATATAATCTCTAAATACAGCTCTCAGACTTCACAGCACTTCACTCTCATCATGAACATGTTCTCTGTGGCTCTGCTGCTGCTGCTGCTGCTGGCAGCTGATTGTGAGTAACCACATCTGATGCAGTCACATTTTTTTCTGATGCTGACTGATTTTCATTCAACATGACGTTTTTCTTATTGCAACAGGTGTCAAGTGTGAAACGCTGACTCAACCAGCCTCTGTGACTGTGCAGCCAGGACAAAGTCTGACCATCAGCTGTCAGGTCTCCTATTCACTCAGTAGCTACTACACAGCTTGGATCAGACAGCCTGCAGGGAAAGGACTGGAGTGGATTGGGAGTAAATATACTGGAGCGACATATTACAAAGATTCTCTGAGGAGTCAGTTCAGTATCACCTTAGACTCCACCAGTAACACAGTGACTCTAAGCGGACAGAATATGCAGACTGGAGACTCTGCAGTGTATTACTGTGCCAGAGACTCACAGTGACACAAACCATTAGAGAGCTTAACAAAAACCTCTCAGTGTCAGTGTGACTTGAAACCACAGGAGGCGCTGTTAGACCACAGAGCAACTCATCAAAACAGCAAATGGAAAGAGAGAGAGACTGAATCTTAAGAATGAAACAAAACAATATTCAGAACAAACAACAGAAACAAAACCTTCCATGAAGCCACCAGAGGAGGTGCTTTAGATCACACATCATTTCAGTCTATTCTAGCGAACCAGAAACACAATAACATAAACACAGCTAATGATGCCAATCAGCATAATCCAGCCCATTTCATTTGCCTTTATTCAATAAGGACATTGGACAAGATCAGTGAAACTAGAACATCTGTTTAAAAAATTCAAAACGATTCTATTGTGTTAGCATTGACATATGTCGACATATCATTTCAACAGTTTGGCTAGTATCTGTTAACAAAAATACATCCCAAATTGAAACAAAAAATATGAATAAATTATATGCAAAATTGTCATAAAATAACTCATGGGAACAGTTGTGTGTGTAACACAGACAGACTATTGGGTTTTACCAGCTACTGGAGGGGTGAGTCAATGCAAAACTTGAAGGGAAAGCACATTTTGAAATGCAATGCGAAAATCAACTCATTTTGCAGTTTTTGTGTGTGCAACACAGCCCAATGATCTTGTTCTTCATCAAGCACTTGAAGGAGGAGTCAATGCAAAACTCACTTGATCTTCCACCTACTTAATGTGACTGCAGAGAGGAGGACAGAAGACACTCAGTGCGACACCATGGACGGCAATATAGGACTGTTGATATTAATTCTCTGCTGGGCAGGTGATGATCATCATGTGTCTTCAGTTTGACCTGACTTCTGATTTCAGACTCAAATAATATTTCTGGATGTCTTTTGCAGGTGTTGATGGTCAGACTCTGGTGGAATCTGACTCGGTGGTCAAACGTCCTGGAGAATCTCACAGACTGACCTGTTCAGTCTCTGGATTCACATTCAGCAGCTATCACATGGTCTGGGTCAGACAGGCTCCTGGAAAAGGACTGGAGTGGATCTCCTGGGTAGAAAGCGATAACGACAGGAAAGGTTACTCTGGCTCAGTCAGAGGCCGTTTCACTGGCTCCAGAGACAATAACAGACAGCAGCTGTATCTGCAGATGAACAGTCTGAGGACTGAAGATTCTGCTGTTTATTACTGTGCGCGTCAGTACACACACAGTGACCGGAGTTGGTTGAGCTGCTGTACAAAAACTTACAGTCCTCGTCTTCATTTAAAGCAGGTCACACTTGTCTCATGAACAGAGTTTTGACTGACTGACCCAGAGCAATTGAATGTTTGCAGAGAAAAACTCTGCATTTGTTGTTGATTTTGATGTTGGAACATTTTCTTTGAATATTGTTGTTGTTATAAAAGAAAATGCAATTTCTCAGACTCAAAGCAATTGTTTTATCCTTGTGTGGAACCACAGTGATACAAATACTGAGGGAACTGCACAAAAAGTCCAAAACACAAGTGACTCTACTAAACAAATTATTACCATGAAAAATGAAGCCAACTAATCAAAGGCCAATTCACCATCTCCAGTGAAATTAACAGACAGCAGGTGTATCTGCAGATGTACAGTCTGAGGGCTGGAGATTCTGCTGTTTATTACTGTGCTTGACACCCACAGTGACACAAACCATTAGAGAGCTAAACAAAACCCCCTCAGAGTGACATGAAGAGTGGCATGAGGAGGCGTTCTAAGACCACGCATCAGGTCACTAGAACTCTATCCTTCCTTCGTATCCTACATTTTTACAGTGTGAATGATTCATGAGAATTTCTGTATTTGGATTCTTCTGTGCAATTATTCCTTCATTTGTAATTTTTAACATGTCAGAAAACAGTGTGCGTTTAGTGAAAAGCACAGATGCTTCCCACACGTACAGCATCTCCCTGTCATTGCACCACTACACACTTGCACTATGCAAACTATCTCCTGCCTCCTCAGCTATAAAATCTTCACATCAAGCCGTCAGACCTCACAAAACTTCAGTCTCATCATGATCATGTTCTCTGCTCTGTTGCTGCTATTGGCAGCTGATGGTGAGTCTCTGCAGCTGGCACCGTGACAATTTATTGTTATGGTGACCGAAAAATGAAATTTTCCTTTCTACAACAGGTGTTAGGTGTTTTACGCTGACTCAGCCGGCCTCTGTGACTGTGCAGCAAGGACAACATCTGACCATCAGCTGTCAGGTCTCCTATTCTGTCAGCAGCTATTGGACAGCTTGGATCAGACAGCCTTCAGGAAAAGGACTGGAGTGGATCGGACATAGCTGTGTTGGACACACAGCAGTTTACAAAGATTCTCTGAGGAGCCAGTTCAGTATCACCTTAGACTCCTCCAGCAACACAGTGACTCTAAGCGGACAGAATATGCAGCCTGGAGACTCTGCAGTGTATTACTGTGCCAGAGAGCCACAGTGACACAAACCATTAGAGAGTTGAACAAGAACCACTCATAGTCTGTGAATGACATGAAGCCACCAGAGGAGGCGCTGTGAGACCACAAAAAATAACAAAGAGAAACCTACAACAGTTCAACTCATCGAGTGACAAACAAATATCACTCTATGTCCATTATTAATGACATCAACCCAGCAAAAAGTTTTAGCCAGTGAATTTGTTGTATTCACCTTTGCATTATAGATCTCTGACAGTAAATTTTAGGTGCAGTAAAAAGACAAAACATTTTAAACACATTGTGAGTGGTTGTCTGATGAAGGTTTTCCAGTATTGGATTGAAATTGTTTCATGTAGCAGTGCGCACAACTTAAATCAGTGCATTTTATATCAGTATATTTCATGATACACTTGAAAAATAAATGGACAAAGCACATTTTGAATTGCAATGGATATTCTGCAACTCATGGGGCAGTTTTTGTTTGTGCAACACAGGCTGATGATCTTGTTCTTCATCAAGCACTTGAAGGAGGAGTCAATGCAAAAATCACTTGATCTTCCACCTACTTAATGTGACTGCAGAGGGAGGACAGAGGACACTCAGTGTGACACCATGGACGGCAAGACAGGACTGTTGATATTAATTCTCTGCTGGGCAGGTGATGATCATCATGTGTCTTCAGTTTTGACTGTCTTTCAATTTCAGGTGTGAATAATATTAATTTATTGTCTCAGCAGGTGTTGATGGTCAGACTCTGGTGGAATCTGACTCTGTGGTTAAACGTCCTGGAGAATCTCACAGACTGACCTGTTCAGCTTCTGGATTCACACTCAGCGGCACCTGGATGGCCTGGGTCAGACAGGCTCCTGGAAAAGGACTGGAGTGGATCGCAACCCATGGGGACAGCAGCAGCTACATCTACTACTCTGACTCAGTCAGAGGCCGCTTCACCATCTCCAGAGACAACAGCAGACAGCAGCTGTATCTGCAGATGAACAGTCTGAGCACGGAAGATTCTGCTGTTTATTACTGTGCCAGACATCCACAGTGACTGGAGTTGGTTGAGCAGCTGTACAAAAAGCCACAAACAAATTTAACAGTGCAATAGGCCTGCATGACACATTGTCGCATTCTCTCTAGTACAACACTATAATAAATTCAAAGCCCTTTGTTATCTACACTAGATGTTACTAATAAATAATGTACAACCATCATTGAGAAATATAATAGAATAGAATTTACATGTGCTCCTCTCCCGTCACAGCTTTCATCCAGTGTCTTTTAAAGCAAATAAATCATTTTAATCAATTTTTTGTTTGAAAACAAACAATCTTGTGAAAATAATTTTTATATGTAAAATTTAATTAAATTCTTCTTCTTCTTCTTCTTCTTATTATTATTATCATTATTATTATTATTATTATTATTATTATTGATAATAATAATAATTATAATAATAATAATTATCATCATCATCATCATCATTTTGTAATAATAATTATTTCTCAAATAATTTCCTTGAATAACGACACATGTTCATTGTTTGAATCATTATTGACATTTTTTGTCTTTAATTCTTTTGTGCAATCATTCTTTCATTTTTTCAACATGTCATAAAAAATGTGTGTTTCATGAATATTTCCCACATGTCTCTTTCTTCCTCTCAATTCAACCACTAGACATTTGATTCTATGCAAACTCAGTGACCTCCTGCTTCCTCTGCTATATAATCTCTAAATCCAGCTCTCAGACTTCACAGCACTTCTCTCATCATGACCATGTTCTCTGTGGCTCTGCTGCTGCTGCTGGCAGCTGATTGTGAGTAACTGCAACTGATGCAGTCACACTTTTGTCTGATGCTGACTGATTTTCAACATGACGTTTTTTTTTTTTATTGCAACAGGTGTCAGGTGTCAAACGTTGACTCAACCAGCCTCTGTGACTGTGCAGCCAGGACAAAGTCTGACCATCAACTGTCAGGTCTCCTATTCTGTCAGTAGCTACTACACAGCTTGGATCAGACAGCCTGCAGGAAAAGGACTGGAGTGGATTGGCAGTGGACGTGTTGGATACACCACATATTACAAAGATTCTCTGAGGAGCCAGTTCAGTATCACCTTAGACTCCTCCAGCAAGACAGTGACTCTCAGTGGACAGAATATGCAGCCTGGAGACACTGCAGTGTATTACTGTGCCAGAGACCCACAGTGACACAAACCATGAGAGAGCTGAACAAAAACCCCTCAGAGTTACATGAAGCCACCAGAGGAGGCGCTCTGAGACCACACAAAAGCAAAAGTACAACTCTTCGATCCAAACAGTGACACAAAGATATCACTCTATGTCCTTTATTAATGCAGTCAACCCAGCAAAAAGTTTTAGCCAGTGAATTGTGTGTATTCTCCTGTGCATTGTTGATGTCTAACAACACATTTAATTCTAGTGAAAGCAACACACCTCAAACACACTGAGTGGTTCTCTGATGAAGATACTCCAAGATTTGACTCAATGCATTTTCATATATTAATATATTATTGACACACTTGAAAAATAAATGGGCAAAGCACATTTTGAAACACACCTGATCCTGAAACTTGCTTAAAAAAAAAACAAAAAAAAACTCATGGGCCAGTTTTTGTGTGTGCAACACAGGCTGATGATTATGTTCTTCATCAAGCACTTGAAGGAGGAGTCAATGCAAAACTCACTTAATCTTCCACCTACTTAATGTGACTGCAGAGAGGAGGACAGAGGACACTCAGTCTGACACGATGGACTACAGGACAGGATTGCTGGTTTTTACTATGTGTTTGTCAGGTGATGATCATCATTGGTCTGCATTCTGTTTGCCTTGTGCACAGTTTGACTAGAAATGAAATAATCTTGGATCATATCTTCTTGTTTCAGCAGGTGTTGATGGTCAGACTCTGACACAATCTGACTCGGTGGTTAAACGTCCTGGAGAATCTCACACACTGACCTGTTCAGCCTCTGGATCCTCATTCAGTAGCAACTGGATGGCCTGGGTCAGACAGGCTCCTGGAAATGGACTGGAGTGGGTTGCATCCATCAACAGTGGCAGCAGCTACATCTACTACTCTGACTCAGTCAGAGGCCGCTTCACCATCTCCAGAGACAACAGCAGACAGCAGCTGTATCTGCAGATGAACAGTCTGAGGACTGAAGATTCTGCTGTTTATTACTGTGCCAGAGACCCACAGTGACACAGGAACCAGCAACACTGTACAAAAACACAACTCGTCACTCCTCAGTCCCTGCAGAGTCAAACAACCAGAGGGGGCGCCTATGCTTCACCTGATGGCTTTTAGAGATTGTGTTGACAGTGCAATTTCTATTACTTTTTAGATTATTTAGCAATCATCAAAATGATGGAAAAAAACAACGACTGCCTATTTACTGACATCAGTCATTTTATATTGCCAACATATAATTTAAAACAGATATGATGGAAGCTACTGATTTAAATAATTTAACATGCATGTAGTTTAACATGTGTATGTTCATGCAGAACAGTTTAAAAATTTGATCTATAATAATATGTGAATGTACTAGAGGGGAAAAGTTGTACTTTCATACAGTCAGTCTTCTCTGAAGTCCTGCAGAGGTTGCATAAATAACCCAATTATGAAAATTCATATGTACCATGTTTCCCCCTCAGAGGAGACATGCAAACTTCCTGTCTTATAAACAGGAGCTGAGCACAGAACAGTGGAACAGTCACACATTTCTGCTCCGATCAGTGGACACTGCTGTGTTTCTCACAGAATGGAGAGCGCAGTCATCAGCAGTTTATTATTCTTACTGACTATTCATGGTGAGATCACTGTTCTGCTACTTCTTCTGTGTGTCTGTGTGGCCACTTTAATATTCATCACTGTGTCTTTGCTTCCAGGAGTCTGGAGTGAAATCAAACTGGATCAGTCTCAGTCAGCAGTCAAGAGTCCTGGAGAGACAGTGAGGATGTCCTGCATCATATCAGGATATAGCATGACAAGCTACAACATTCACTGGGTACGACAGAGGCCAGGAAAAGCTCTGGAGTGGATGGGGTGGATGAACACTGGTAGAAACTCTGCTACCTACGCCAGCTCCTTCCAGAGTCGTTTCAGCATGACTGAAGATGTTCCACGCAGCACTCAGTTCCTCCAGATCAGCAGCCTGACAGCAGAAGATTCTGCTGTTTACTTCTGTGCTCGAGATGCACTGTGACTGAAAGAAGCTGCACAGCTGCACAAAAACCTCCAAACAACAACCGCAGCCTCAACTTGAGGAGAGTTTTCAAAACATTGTTTTTCATGAAGTAAATTCTCTAGGGTCATGATGTGCATTTGAACACAATCATACAAAAGTAATTATTGTCTGTCCTTAGCTTGATCATTTACGATCTGCTGTCAGTCTGAAAAAATATGAATATGACTTGATTTTCACTCTGTTGGACATCTCCATTAAATACTTTCAAAGACAAATGGAAACCACCACCTACAATGAAAATGTCTTGAATTTTTGACAATATGAATATTTACACTTAAAAGATGGGTGGAGGTTTAACAGCTTCAGCCTGTCAAGGAGAGCAAGGTTTGAACAGTTAAAGCCTCTAAAATTTTAGATCCAAAGATTTTCAACTAATATCTCAATGCATATGGAAGAGTTCTGTTGTGTCAGTTGCCACAATCCATTGCCATTGTGTGATGCTAAGTTATGAAATTTAGCCAGTTGTGACCGTCCTTGGAACATCAATGAACCCCTCAACAACCTGAGTCCCCTCATGCCTTCACTAGTGGTGTCAAGAGTGACTGACAACAGGTCTGACTTTTCTGTAAATACTTGTGTGTTTCTCTCTATGCAAAGTGAACTTCCTACATCCTGCTATAAAGACCTGGCATCATGCTGTCAGTCTCAGCAGAAGAAGAGGAAGAAGAAGAAGTCGTCACCATGTTGTCTGTAGCTCTGCTGCTGCTGCTGCTGGCTGCTGGATCCAGTGAGTGTCACTGAGGCAGAGACACTGACAGTATGATCAGCTCACACTGAGCGCTCACTGTTAAAACACTGCTTCAATGTTCATGTCTTCCTCCACAGGTGTCAAGTGTGAAACGCTGACCCAGCCGACCTCTGTGACTGTGCAGCCAGGACAACGTCTGACCATCAACTGTCAGGTCTCCTATGCACTGGGCTATTGGACAGCTTGGATCAGACAGCCTGCAGGAAAGGGACTGGAGTGGATTGGATATAGCTGTTCTGGATGTACAGCACATTACAAAGATTCTCTGAGGAGTCAGTTCAGTATCACTGTTGACTCCTCCAGCAACACAGTGACTCTCAGTGGACAGAATATGCAGCCTGGAGACACTGCAGTGTATTACTGTGCCAGAGATCACAGTGATGAACGAAAGCAGACGTGTCCTACAAAAACTCTGTTGAGCTTTTCCCATACAGTGTCCAACAGAGGGCAGTAGAACACATGCAGTCAGTCGGGACAGAAGACGGGACGCTCATCATGCTGTGGGGCTGTGACTTCCTGTCTCTCAGCTGCACCAACTTCTTTTGCCACAATGACAAAAATATTGACAAGAGTTCTATTTTGGTCTTCAACCACAGGAATTGATATGATAATAAACGTTACAATAAGTGATATAAATTAAACAGGTTAAGTTTGTATCAAGGCCATCTTCACTGAACAATAAATTCAAAACTGAATGGAAAATCAATTGAGTTCAAAATCTCTGTGGCTGCATTAATATAATGATTTGAATTTTCTGTCAGTCCAGACACATCTAAGGTGTTCGTGTAAGTGGGAGGAGTCAATGCAAATCTCTGGTCTCTTCCATCTCTACATATGTGTTGCTGGGATCAAATCACTGACAGTCACACTGCAGACTGGACAGAGACAACTGTCTGAAAATGACCGGAACTGATTATTTAATTGTTTTGCTCATCCTGTCTGTTTACTGGGCAGGTAAGATTGTTTGGTGTTTGTCACTTTGTTGCTTATTTAATCAGCTGCACAGCGCTAATGAGTTTTATTTTTTCTAGGTGCTGAGGGTCAAACCATGACTGAGTCCAAGTCAGTGGTTAAAACCCCTGGTGACTCTCACAGACTGATCTGCACTTATTCAAGGTTTGGTGGTGATATATATGCTGCTTGGGTCAGACAGGCTCCTGGAAAAGGATTGGAGTGGATCGCGTACATCAGCGATGGTGGTGGCAGCATCTACTACTCTGACTCATTCAGAGGCCGCTTCACCATCTCCAGAGACAACAGCAGAAAGCAGGTGTATCTGCAGATGAACAGTCTGAGGACTGAAGATTCTGCTGTTTATTACTGTGCCAGACATCCACAGTGACACAAACCATTAGAGAGCTGAACAAAAACCCCTCAGAGTGACATGAAGCCACCAGAGGAGGCGCTCTCAGACCACACATCAGCTCACCATGACAGCAAATGAGCAACGAGACTGAATCTTTAAAAACAAAACAAAATAAAAAACAAACTAAAACACAAAAATACACAAACACAATCTTCAGGTTAACACAATACCTTCCCTCAAACAGTATATAGTCAAACATTTTCCCACAAGGCTCAAGTGAACTGATCCATGGAGTGTAAAAACAACTTGTTTCCACCTGATTGGTTGTAATACTTTCACTCCACTCCAGCTTCCTTCATCAATGATCAACATGCAAATGATTTTGGCTCCATGTGGCCTTATAAGGAGGTAACATGAAGGTGGAGCATCAGTGAGAAGACAGAGGAGCTCACATCAGCTCAGCGTCAACATCAACATGGTCTCTGGAGCTCTGACACTGCTGCTGCTGCTGCTGCTGGCTGCTGGATCCTGTGAGCAGCTTCTTCTCTCCCATCAACACATTCACACTCAACAGTCATCAGATGGATGATGGAGATGGTTGTGATTTGTGTTTCCACAGGTGTGAATGCTGTTGATCTCCTCCAGCCACACTCCATGGCTGTGCAGCCTGGACAGACTCTGACCATCGGCTGTCAGGTTTCTGGTTATTCTCTGACTGACAACAACTATGCAACAGGTTGGATCAGACAGCGTGAAGGGAAACCAATGGACTGGATCTTCCATCAGTGGGGTGGTGGTGGCTTTCCTAAAAACGATGCCCTGAAGAACAAGTTCAGCTACAGCAGGGACACCTCGGCTGGAACTGTGACTCTGACAGGACAGAACTTGCAGGCTGAGGACACAGCTGTTTACTACTGTGTGCGTTACCCCACAGTGATACAAACCAGTGAGAGACCTGCACAGAAACCCTTAACATCTGTGACGCACACATGTCAACAATGAGAGGTGTGAAAAATAGATTAAACTAAGTCAATGGAACAAAGCTGAAATGTTTCTGCTAGTGGGGGTTTTGTTCATAGCGCTGAACAACAACACCTCAGAGTTTCACAGAGACATGAAGCCACCAGAGGAGGCGCTATGAGACCACAAAAAAGAAAAAAACAAAACCCACAACAGTTCAACTCATCCATTCATTCATTCATTCATCTTCTACACCGGCTTATTCCTATTCAGGGTCACCGGGGTCTGCTGGAGCCTATCCCAGCTGTCATAGGGCGAAGGCAGGGTACACCCTGGACAACTCACCAGTTCATCACAGGGCCACATAGAAACAAACAACCATTCACACTCACATGCACACCTACGGACAATATAGAGTGTTCAATTGACCTCACATGCATGTTTCTGGATTGTGGGAGGAAGCCGGAGAACCCGGAGAGAACTCAACTCATCCAGTGACAAACAAATATCTCTCTATGTCCACTACTAATGGCGTCAACCCAGGAAAAATGTTGTAGCCAGTGAATTTGTTGTATTCACCTTTGCATTATAGATCTCTGACAGTAAATTTTAGGTGCAGTAAAAAGACAAAAAATTTTAAACACATTGTGAGTGGTTGTCTAATGAAGTTTTTCCAGGATTGGATTGAAATTGTTTCATGTAGCAGTGCGCACAACTTAAATCATTGCATTTTTATATCAATATATTTCTTGATACACTTGAAAAATAATGCGAATAAACTCATGAGGCAGTTTTTGTGTGTGCAACACAGGCTGATGATCTTGTTCTTCATCAAGCACTTGAAGGAGGAGTCAATGCAAAACTCACTTGATCTTCCACCTACTTAATGTGACTGCAGAGAGGAGGACAGAGGACACTCAGTGTGACACCATGGACGGCAAGACAGGACTGTTGATATTAATTCTCTGCTGGGCAGGTGATGATCATCATGTGTCTTCACTTTGACCTGACTTCTGATTTCAGGCTCAAATAATATTTCTGGATGTCTTTAGCAGGTGTTGATGGTCAGACTCTGGTGGAATCTGAGTCTGTGGTTAAACGTCCTGGAGAATCTCACAGACTGACCTGTTCAGCCTCTGGATTCACATTCAGCGGCTACTGGATGGCCTGGGTCAGACAGGCTCCTGGAAAAGGACTGGAGTGGATCGCAAGCCATAGGGGCAGCAGCTACATCTACTACTCTGACTCAGTCAGAGGCCGCTTCACCATCTCCAGAGACAACAGCAGACAGCAGCTGTATCTGCAGATGAACAGTCTGAGGACTGAAGATTCTGCTGTTTATTACTGTGCCAGAGACCCACAGTGACTGGGGTTGGTTGAGCAGCCGTACAAAAACCCACACACAGTGTTGTTTTGCAATAGGCCTTCATGATGAATTTCCTCAATATATATTATTCAAGATAATGATGAATTCAAAGCCCTTTGTCATCTACACGAGATTTTACTAAAAAAAAAAAAAAAAAAAAGTACAAACATCATTGACGAAAACCGGCGCTTTTTTTTCCTGTCACAGCTTTAATTAAGTGGCTATAAAAGGTGGATGGATGGTCATGTGGCATTTCTGAACAACCATCACATCTAAGGCATCCAACACAACGTGAGTTAAATCACATGAACAAGATAAGTTAAAAACAATTTCAAACACTTCTAAAAGTCTTATATTATTTTTTTTTATATTATTGTTTTTAAAAGGGCATATTTGACACTAGAAGTTCTGATCTAAATTCCAATGTATCCATATTTCTGTTAATCATGTTTTTATATATAATTTTAGTTCATTTGTCATTTTAATCGATCATTCTTGTCAAGTGGTTTATAGAATGAAACACATTTGATTTTTTATGGTTTCTCATATATTTTTCTTTAAAAAAAAGATATAAGAAAAGGATTCTATGCAAACTCAGCTACCTTCCTCCTCTTCTTCCTCAGCTATAAAAACTTCACATCCAGCTCTCAGAGCTCACATCACTTCAACCTCATCATGACCATGTTCTCTGTGGCTCTGCTGCTGCTGCTGGCAGCTGATTGTGAGTCACCACATCTGATGCAGTCCCACTTTTTCTGATGTTGACTGTTTTTCATCATGACGTTTTTCTCATTGCAACAGGTGTCAGGTGTCAAACGCTGACTCAACCAGCCTCTGTGACTGTGCAGCCAGGACAAAGTCTGACCATCAGCTGTCAGGTCTCCTATTCACTCAGCAGCTACTACACAGCTTGGATCAGACAGCCTGCAGGAAAAGGACTGGAGTGGATCGGCAGTGCTGTTCCATCCAGCACATATTACAAAGATTCTCTGAGGAGCCAGTTCAGTATCACCTTAGACTCCTCCAGCAACACAGTAACTCTCAGTGGACAGAATATGCAGCCTGGAGACACTGCAGTGTATTACTGTGCCAGAGACCCACAGTGATGAACGAAAGCAGATGCGTCCTGCAAAAACTCTGTTGAGCTTTTCCCATACAGTGTCCAACAGAGGGCAGTAGAACACATGCAGTCAGTCGGGACAGAAGACGGGATGCTCATCATGGTGTGGGGCTGTGACTTCCTGTCTCTCAGCTGCACCAACTTCTTTTTGCCACAATGACAAAAATATTGACAAGAGTTCTATTTTGGTCTTCAACAGCAGGAATTGATATGATAATGGACGTTACAATAAGTGATCCAAAAATAAACAGGTTAAGTTTGTATCAGTACATTCGTCAATGAACAATAAATTCAGAAATGTATGGAAAAATAATTGAGATCAAAATCGCTGTGCCCACATTAAAATAATGATTTGAATTTTCTCTCAGTCCAGACACATCTAAGGTGTTTCCACCGAGGGGGAGGAGTCAATGCAAATCTCTGGTCTCTTGCATCTCTACATATGTGTTACTGAGATCAAATCACCGACAGTCACACTGCAGACTGGACAGAGACAACTGTCTGAAAATGACCAAAGCTGATTATTTAGTTGTTTTGCTCATCCTGTCTGTTTACTGGGCAGGTAAGATTGTTTGTTACTTTGTTTCTCGTTGGATTGGCTGCACTGTGTGAATGGACTGTTTCACTGTTTCTAGGTGCTGAGGGTCAAACCTTGACTGAGTCTGAATCAGTGGCTAAAAGACCTGGAGACTCTCACAGACTGATCTGCACTTATTCAGGGTTCAGTAGTGATATATATGCTGCTTGGATCAGACAGGCTCCTGGAAAAGGACTGGAGTGGATCGCGTACATCAACCCCAGTAGTGGCACTGCGTACTCTGAATCATTCAGAGGCCGCTTCACCATCTCCAGAGACAACAGCAGAAAGCAGGTGTTTCTGCAGATGAACAGTCTGAGGACTGAAGATTCTGCTGTTTATTACTGTGCCAAAGAGTCACAGTGATACAGGAACCAGCAACACTGTACAAAAACACAACTCAGAAAAAATTCAAAGCCTGACCACTGAAGTCACCACAGGGGGCACCCTTGTTCAGCCATTGACATTTGGCAATTAATCTACAAAGATCAGCGTAGGTTCCATTCCCATAACTTCTTCAACGTTTTAAAAATATATCATGACAACAAAATACATGACCTGTAAACTGGGACTGTTTCCCTTGCCAGTGATTGACATCTGTCGTCTCTTATCAGCATTTCCACTGCATATAGATATAAAAGAGAATGGCTATGACATAAACCGGTTAACATGGGAGTGATTTTATAAGTTTGTTTCATTAAACTGTCGACAAGGAAAGAACATTTCAAAATCTACTATTGAACCAATATTTGATTTTCTAACGACCAACATTGTTCATTCGACTCTCATAGATCTCAGGAAACAAGGCAAGAGTCAAATCCAGTTTCCAGAGGAGGAGTCAATGCAAAACACTGAGTGCTTATATCTGACTGCAGAGAGAAGGACAGTGGACACAGTTCAACATGATGGACTACAGGACGGCACTGCTTCTATTAACCATCTGCTGGACAGGTCCACATCTTTATAGAGACTTATTGCACATTTACATTGGTCTGTGTCATCAGTTTCATTCATGGTTTTCTTTCTTGGCAGGTGTTGATGGTCAGACTCTGGTGGAATCTGACCCAGTGGTTAAACGTCCTGGAGAATCTCACAGACTGACCTGTTCAGCCTCTGGATTCACATCCAGCAGCTATGGCATGAACTGGGTCAGACAGGCTTCTGGAAAAGGACTGGAGTGGATCTCATACATCAGCACTGGTAGCAGCTACATCTACTACTCTGACTCAGTCAGAGGCCGCTTCACCATCTCCAGAGATGACTCCAGTAGTAAACTCTATCTGCAGATGAGCAGTCTGAAGACTGAGGACACTGCAGTGTATTACTGTGCCAGAGGGTCACAGTGACACAAAGCATTAGAGAGCTGAACAAAAACCTCCTCCGTGTCAGAGTGACATGAAGCCACCAGAGGAGGCGCTCTAAGACCACACATCAGCTCACCAAAAGAGTGAATGGAGAAAAAAAAATCTTAATGTAAAGAAAATATTTATCAATATTTTTATTCAGACGTCTTCACAATCACACCAACAGCATCTGGGTATGAATCACAATGTGTTCCTTTTATTTGTTCCACCTGCTTCACTACAGCCGCCTCCTCCACCACCTGGCCCCACCTCGTCAGCCTTAGTCACCTCCACCTGTGACTCCCAGCTGCGAGCAATCAACCAGCCAGTGTTTAAACAGGGGGCGCCCTTGTTTCACCTGAGATTTTAGAACCTTTGTTGACAGTGCAATTTCTGTTATTTTTCAGATAATTTAGCAATAATCAAAAAGTAAGAAAAAAAACACCTTTCAACAACAACTGCCTATTTACTAACGTCATTCATTTTATGTTGACAACATATACCTTTAAACAGCTATCGTGGAAGATACTTATTTAAATAATTTAGCATGCACGTATGTGTATGTTAATGCAGAACAGTTTGAAATTTGGCCTGTAAATAATATGTGAATGTACTAGAGGGTAAAAGTTGTAGCTTCATACAGTTTGTCTTCTCTAAAGTCCTGCAGAGATTGCATAAATTACCAAATTATGAAAATTGGCTTGTACCATGTTTCCCCCATAAAGGAAACATTCAAACTTCCTGTCTTATAAACAGGAACTGAGCACAGAATAGTGGAACAGTCACACATTTCTGCTCTGATCAGTGGACAGTGCGCAGTCATCAGCAGTTTATTATTCTTACTGACTATTCATGGTGAGATCACTGTTCTGCTACTTCTTCTGTGTGTGTGGCCCTTTTTCTGGCTCTTTTGTACATTCCCTATAAATATTATCAAAGCCAAATTAAAATCATCAAACGACCAGCATCAAAACTCCTTTCAAGTTTTACAATATTATTTGTACTTTCAAGGTTTCACAGCTTCAGCCTGTTGAGCAGAGTAAGGCTTGAACAGTTACATCCTCTAACATTTTATATCCCAACATAAATTTGCCATCTCCTGATGTTCTCAGCACTGAACAACATTATTTTCTCATTCTGTATGAAAGAGTTTTGTTGTGTCACAATTAAACACCCTTGTGTGGCGGAATGCTATGAAATTTATCCGGATGTGACCATCTAAAGTCCCCTCATGCCTTTACTAGTAGTGTCAATAGTAACATGTCTGACTCTTCTCTTAAAACCTGTGATTCTCTCTATGCAAAGTGAGCTTCCTACATCCTGCTATAAAGACCTGGCATCATGCGGTCAGTCTCAGCAGAAGAAGAAGAGAGGCTCCCACTGGACCACCTTCAGTCGTCACCATGTTGTCTGTAGCTCTGCTGCTGCTGGCTGCCGGATCCAGTGAGTGAGACACTGACAGTATGATCAGCTCACACTGAGCGCTCACTGTTAGAACACTGCTTCAATGTTCATGTCTTCCTCCACAGGTGTCAAGTGTGAAACGCTGACTCAGCCGACCTCTGTGACTGTGCAGCAAGGACAAAGTCTGACCATCAACTGTCAGGTCTCCTATTCACTGGATCGCTATGGCACTCACTGGATCCGACAGTCTGCAGGAAAAGGACTGGAGTGGATGGGGGTCAACTGCGTTGAATGCCAAGCAGTTTACAAAGATTCTCTCAAGAACAAATTTAGTATTGATTTTGACTCCTCCAGCAAGACAGCGACTCTAAATGGACAGAATATGCAGCCTGAAGACAGTGCAGTGTATTACTGTGTAACCACAGTGACACAAACCACCAGAGAGCTGAACAAAACCCCTCAGTCTCAGAGTGACATGAAGCCACCAGAGGAGGCACTCTAAGACCACAAGCAATTTAACAGAAAAGACCAAAAATAAAATTCACTTTGATCAGAAGCATCTTACTCATGAGATATCAGAGCAACATGATTAGACAGCATGTGCTCAATAAGTTTCTTGGATGGTAATCACAGAATGTAGATAATGCTTTGTCGTGAGTAAGACGTTAAGCCCAAATTTTACAGCTTTAGTTTTGGACCTCTAGATGGGCATCTGGCCTGACTGGAATTTAAAAACTATAGTGTAAAAACAAGCAAAGAAACAAAATTACTGACTTTGATATTAAGGGCAACAAAGAGGCCAGTTGATGTAAATTGATGTAAACTTGATCTTTCTTTTTGGCTGTTGTCATGACATAAATAAAATCATAGAGTCTTTTGGAATATTAATCTGCTTTAAAACATTTATATACATGTGTTTGTGAAACAAAAAAAAATCTACAGACTCATGTCAGTCGTAATGACTTCCTGGCTTTAAGGTGGAGTCAATGAAAAACTCTGACACCCTCCACCTCGACTTACCATCTTGCAGACAGAGGACCGTGGACACCCAGTCTGACACAATGGACTTCAAAATTGTACTGTTGCTTCTGACTGTCCAATGGGCAGGTGAATATCTGAAATTGCAAATGTTTTCCATGTGTGAGGCAACCAGAAGCTATGATTTTCATTGTCTCGGCAGGTGTTGATGGTCAGACTCTGACACAATCTGACTCGGTGGTGAAAAGCCCTGGAGAATCTCACACACTGACCTGTTCATCCTCTGGATTCACATTCAGCAGCTACTGGATGGTCTGGGTCAGACAGGCTCCTGGAAAAGGACTGGAGTGGATGGCAACACATGGGGGCAGCAGCAACGTTTACTACTCTGAGTCATTCAAAGGCCGCTTCACCATCTCCAGAGACGACAGCAGACGTATCTGCAGATGAACAGTCTGAGGACTGAAGATTCTGCTGTTTATTACTGTGCTAGAGATACATAGTGACACGAAAACCAGAGGCAAAAGTAAGACAAGTTTAAAAGCCAAAGCTTTGTACCATTGTCTTAAAATAAAAGTCAAATTTCTTCAGAATGCTTGCTTTATGTTGATTTTAGATATGATGATGTCAATTTAATCAGTCTGAGTTGTTGAGAAATCTATATGTCTACAAACTGAAATCCTGATGAATCAGATCAAATTCAAATTTTCACATTTCTTGAAAAAGATTTCTTGAAAAAAATTTTAATGAAATGAACGGCACGTAATTACAAACTAAAATAACAAAATATCCGTTGGGCAAAAACTCCGAACAAATACAGCTGAAGAACAAAGGGCCACATGACAACATATATGTGCCTCTCTATGCAAAGTGAACCTCCTTCCTCCTACTATAAAGACCTGGTATCATGCAGTGAGTCTCAGCAGAAGAAGAAGAGAGGCCCCCACTGGACCACCTTCAGTCGTCACCATGTTGTCTGTAGCTCTGCTGCTGCTGCTGCTGGCTGCCGGATCCAGTGAGTGTCACTGAGGCAGAGACACTGACAGTATGATCAGCTCACACTGAGCACTCACTGTTAGAACACTGCTTCAATGTTCATGTGTTTTTCCACAGGTGTCAAGTGTGAAACGCTGACTCAGCCGACCTCTGTGACTGTGCAGCCAGGACAACGTCTGACCATCAACTGTCAGGTCTCCTATTCTGTCAGTAGCTACTACACAGCTTGGATCAGACAGCCTGCAGGAAAGGGACTGGAGTGGATTGGACAACGTGTTGGATCCAGCACATATTACAAAGATTCTCTGAGGAGCCAATTCAGTATCACCTTAGACTCCTCCAGCAACACAGCGACTCTAAATGGACAGAATATGCAGCCTGGAGACACTGCAGTGTATTACTGTGCCAGATGGTCACAGTGACACAAACCATGAGAGAGCTGAACAAAAACCTCCTCAGAGTGACATGAGGCCACCAGAGGAGGCACTGTGAGACCACAGAAAATAAAGAGAAACCTACAGTTGAGACAATTTAGAGTGTTCAATTGACCTCACATGCATGTTTCTGGATTGTGGGAGGAAGCCGGAGAACCCGGAGAGAACTCAACTCATCCAGTGACAAACAAATATCACTCTATGTCCACTACTAATGACGTCAACCCAGCAAATGTTTTAGCCATGTGAATTTGTTGAATTCACCTTTGCATTATAGATCTCTGACAGTAAATTTTAGGTGCAGTAAAAAGACAAAACATTTTAAACACATTGTGAGTGGTTGTCTGATGTAGGTTTTCCAGTATTGGATTGAAATTGTTTCATGAAGCAGTGCAGACAACTTAAATCATTGCATTTTATATCAGTATATTTCTTGATACACATGAAAAATAAATGGACAAAGTGCATTTTGAAATGCAATGGATGTCCTGCAACTTGCAAATAAATTCATGAGGCAGTTTTTGTGTGTGCAACACAGACCAATGATCTTGTTCTTCATCAAGCACTTGAAGGAGGAGTCAATGCAAAATCACTTGATCTTCCACCTACTTAATGTGACTGCAGAGAGGAGGACAGAGGACACTCAGTGTGACACTATGGACGGCAAGACAGGACTGTTGATATTAATTCTCTGCTGGGCAGGTGATGATCATCATGTGTCTTCAGTTTTAACTGTCTTTTAATTTCAGGTGTGAATAATATTAATTTGTTGTCTCAGCAGGTGTTGATGGTCAGACTCTGGTGGAATCTGAATCAGTGGTTAAACGTCCTGGAGAATCTCACACACTGACCTGTTCAGCCTCTGGATTCACATTCAGTAGCTACTGGATGGCCTGGGTCAGACAGGCTCCTGGAAAAGGACTGGAGTGGATCTCATACATCAGCAGTAGCAGCAGCAGCATCTACTACTCTGACTCAGTCAGAGGCCGCTTCACCATCTCCAGAGTCTGAGGGCTGTAGATTCTGCTGTTTATTACTGTGCCAGAGACTCACAGTGACACAGGAACCAGCAACACTGTACAAAAACGCAACTCGTCACTCCTCAGTGCCTGCAGAGTCAAACAACCAGAGGGGGCGCCCTTGTTTCACATGATGGCTGTTAGAGATTTTGTTGACATGCAATTTCTATTACTTTTTAGGGATTTTTTATCAATCATCAAAAAGTTGAGAAAAAAACTTTCAACAACAACTGCCTATTTACTGACATCAGTCATTTCACATTGCCAACATATAATTTAAAACAGATATGATGGAAGCTACTGATTTAAATAATTTAACATGCATGTAGTTTAACATGTGTATGTTCATGCAGAACAGTTTTAAAATTTGTCCTGTAAATAATATGTGAATGTACTAGAGGGGAAAAGTTGTACTTTCATACAGTCAGTCTTCTCTGAAGTCCTGCAGAGGTTGCATAAATAACCCAATTATGAAAATTCATATGTACCATGTTTCCCCCTCAGAGGAGACATGCAAACTTCCTGTCTTATAAACAGGAGCTGAGCACAGAACAGTGGAACAGTCACACATTTCTGCTCCGATCAGTGGACACTGCTGTGTTTCTCACAGAATGGAGAGCGCAGTCATCAGCAGTTTATTATTCTTACTGACTATTCATGGTGAGATCACTGTTCTGCTACTTCTTCTGTGTGTGTCTGTGTGTGGCTACTTTAATATTCATCACTGTGTCTTTGCTTCCAGGAGTCTGGAGTGAAATCAAACTGGATCAGTCTCAGTCAGCAGTCAAGAGTCCTGGAGAGACAGTGAGGATGTCCTGCATCATATCAGGATATAGCATGACAAGCTACTACATTCACTGGGTACGACAGAGGCCAGGAAAAGCTCTGGAGTGGATTGGGAGGATGAACGCTGGTTCAAACTCTGCTACCTACGCCAGCTCCTTCCAGAGTCGTTTCAGCATGACTGAAGATGTTCCACGCAGCACTCAGTTCCTCCAGATCAGCAGCCTGACAGCAGAAGATTCTGCTGTTTACTTCTGTGCTCGACAGACACTGTGACTGAAAGAAGCTGCACAGCTGCACAAAAGCCTCCAAACAACAACCGCAGCGTCAACTTGAGGAGAATTTTTTCAAAACATTGTTTTTCATGAAGTAAATTCTCTAGGGTCATGATGTGCATTTGAACACAATAATACAAAAGTAATTATTGTCTGTCCTTAGCTTGATCATTTACGATCTGCTGTCAGTCTGAAAAAATGTGAATATGACTTGATTTTTACTCTGTTGGACGTCTCCTATAAATACTTTCAAAGACAAATGGAAACCACCACCTACAATGAAAATGTCTGTCAAGGAGAGCAAGGGTTGAACAGTTCCAGCCTCTAAAAGTTTAGATCCAAACATTTTCAACTAATATCTCAATGCATATGAAAGATTTTTTTTGTGTGTCAGTTACCACAATCCAATGCCATTGTGTGATGTAAAGTTATGAAATTTAGCCAGTCAGGACTGTCCCTGATAACATCAATGAACCACCTCAATGACTTGAGTCCCCTCATGCCTTAACTAGTGGTGTGAATAGTGACTGACAACATGTCTGACTCTACTCTTATAACCTGTGTGTTTCTCTCTATGCAAAGTGAACCTCCTACGTCCTGCTAAGACCTTCAAAAGAGTTCATCACAGGGCCACATAGAAACAAACAACCATTCACACTCACATGCACACCTACGGACAATTTAGAGTGTTCAATTGACCTCACATGCATGTTTCTGGATTGTGGGAGGAAGCCGGAGAACCCGGAGAGAACTCAACTCATCCAGTGACAAACAAATATCACTCTATGTCCACTACTAATGGCGTCAACCCAGGAAAAATGTTTTAGCCACTGAATTTGTTGAATTCACCTTTGCATTATAGATCTCTGACAGTAAATTTTAGGTGCAGTAAAAAGACAAAACATTTTAAACACATTGTGAGTGGTTGTCTAATGAAGTTTTTCCAGTATTGGATTGAAATTGTTTCATGTAGCAGTGCACACAACTTAAATCATTGCATTTTTATATCAATATATTTCTTGATACACATGAAAAATAAATGGACAAAGGGCGTATTGAAATGCAATGGGTATGCTGCAACTTGCAAATAAACTCAATGGGGCAGTTTTTGTGTGTGCAACACAGGCTGATGATCTTGTTCTTCATCAAGCACTTGAAGGAGGAGTCAATGCAAAACTCACTTGATCTTCCACCTACTTAATGTGACTGCAGAGAGGAGGGCAGAGGACACTCAGTGTGACACCATGGACGGCAAGACAGGACTGTTGATATTAATTCTCTGCTGGGCAGGTGATGATCATCATGTGTCTTCACTTTGACCTGACTTCTGATTTCAGGCTCAAATAATATTTCTGGATGTCTTTAGCAGGTGTTGATGGTCAGACTCTGGTGGAATCTGACCCAGTGGTTAAACGTCCTGGAGAATCTCACAGACTGACCTGTTCAGCCTCTGGATTCACACTCAGCAGCTACTGGATGGCCTGGGTCAGACAGGCTCCTGGAAAAGGACTGGAGTGGATCGCAACCCATGGTGGTGGCAGCAGCTACATCTACTACTCTGACTCAGTCAGAGGCCGCTTCACCATCTCCAGAGACAACAGCAGACAGCAGCTGTATCTGCAGATGAACAGTCTGAGCACGGAAGATTCTGCTGTTTATTACTGTGCCAGAGACCCACAGTGACTGGGGTTGGTTGAGCAGCTGTACAAAAACCCACACAGTGTTGTTTTGCAATAGGCCTTCATGATGAATTTTCTCAATATATATTATTCAAGATAATAATGAATTCAAAGCCCTTTGTCATCTACACTAGATTTTACCAAAAAGAAAAAAAGTACAAACATCATTGACGAAAACCGGCGCTTTTTACTCCTGTCACAGCTTTAATTAAGTGGCTATAAAAGGTGAATGGATGGTCATGTGGCATTTCTGAACAACCATCACATCTAAGGCTTCCAACACAACGTGAGATAAAAATCACATGAACTAGATAAGTTAAAAACTATTTCAAACACTTTTAAAAGTCTTCGGGGACTAAAGAATACTTATATTATTTTGTTTTTTTTATTTTATTGTTTTTAAAAGGGCATATATGACACTAGAAGTTCTGATCTAAATTTAAATGTATCCATATTTATGTTAATCATGTTTTTATATATAATTTTCGTTCATTTGTCATTTTAATCAATCATTCTTGTCAAGTCGTTTATAAAATGAAACACATTTGATTTTTTATGGTTTCTCATATATTTTTCTTTAAAACAAAAGATCGAAGAAAAGGATTCTATGCAAACTCAGCTACCTTCCTCCTCCTCTTCCTCTGCTATAAAAACTTCACATCAAGCTCTCAGACTTCACAGCACTTCAGTCTCATCATGAACATGTTCTCTGTGGCTCTGCTGCTGCTGCTGGCAGCTGATTGTGAGTAACTGCATCTGATGCAGTCCCACTTTTTCTGATGCTGACTGATTTTCATTCAGCATGACGTTTTTCTCATTGCAACAGGTGTCAAGTGTGAAACGTTGACTCAACCAGCCTCTGTGACTGTGCAGCCAGGACAACGTCTGACCATCAACTGTCAGGTCTCCTATTCTGTCAGCAGCTATGGCACTAACTGGATCAGACAGCCTGCAGGAAAGGGACTGGAGTGGATTGGATATAGCTGTTCTGGATGCACAGCATATTACAAAGATTCTCTGAGGAGCCAGTTCAGTATCACTGTTGACTCCTCCAGCAAAACAGTGACTCTCAGTGGACAGAATATGCAGCCTGGAGACACTGCAGTGTATTACTGTGCCAGAGACCCACAGTGATGAACGAAAGCAGACGCGTCCTACAAAAACTCTGTTGAGCTTTTCCCACACAATGTCCAACAGAGGGCAGTAGAACACATGCAGTCAGTCGGGACAGAAGACGGGATGCTCATCATGCTGTGGGGCTGTGACTTCCTGTCTCTCAGCTGCACCAACTTCTTTTGCCACAACGACAAAAATATTGACAAGAGTTCTATTTTGGTCTTCAACCACAGGAATTGATATGATAATAGACACTACAATAAATGATTTAAATTAAACAGGTAAAGTATGTATCAACGCCATCTTCACTGAACAATAAATTCAAAACTGAATGGAAAAATAATTGAGGTCAAAATCATTGTGGCCGCATTAATATAATGATTTAAATTTTCTGTCTGTCCAGACACATCGAAGGTATTTCCACCGAGGGGGAGGAGTTAATGCAAATCTCTGGTGTCTTCATCTCTACATATGTGTTGCTGAGATCAAATCACTGGCAGTCGCACTGCAGACTGGACAGAGACAACTGTTTAAAAATGACCAGAGCTGATTATTTAGTTGTTTTGCTCATTATGTCTGTTTACTGGGCAGGTAAGATTGTTTGTTGTTTGTTACTTTCTCACTTGTTTACTCAGCTGGATGACACTAACAAGCTGTTTAAATGTTTTTTAGGTGGTGAGGGCCAAACCTTGACTGAGTCTGAATCAGTGGCTAAAACACCTGGAGACTCTCACAGGCTGACCTGCACTTATTCAGGGTTTAGTGGTGATATCAATGCTGCTTGGATCAGACAGGCTGCTGGAAAAGGACTGGAGTGGATTGCCTGGATTGAATATGATGATGACCGAAAATTCTACTCTGACTCAGTCAGTGGCCGCTTTACTGCTTCCAGAGACAACAGCAGAAAGCAGGTGTATCTGCAGATGAACAGTCTGAGGACTGAAGATTCTGCTGTTTATTACTGTGCCAGTGAGCCACAGTGACACAGGAACCAGCAACACTGTACAAAAACACAACACGTCAGTCCTCTATTCCTGCAGAGTGAAACAACCAGAGGGGGCGCCCTTGTTTCACATGATGGCTGTTAGAGATTTTGTTGACAGTGCACTTGCTATTACTTTTTAGGGAATTTTTATCAATCATCAAAAAGTTGAAAAAAAAACTTTAACAACAACTGCCTATTTACTGACATCAGTCATTTTACATTGCCAACATATAATTTAAAACAGATATGATGGAAGCTACTGATTTAAATAATTTAACATGCATGTAGTTTAACATGTGGATGTTCATGCAGAACAGTTTAGAAAATCTTTAAATAATATGTGAATGTACTAGAGGGGAAAAGTTGTACTTTCATACAGTCAGTCTTCTCTAAAGTCCTGCAGAGGTTGCATAAATAACCCAATTATGAAAATTCATATGTACCATGTTTCCCCCTCAGAGGAGACATGCAAACTTCCTGTCTTATAAACAGGAGCTGAGCACAGAACAGTGGAACAGTCACACATTTCTGCTCCGATCAGTGGACACTGCTGTGTTTCTCACAGAATGGAGAGTGCAGTCATCAGCAGTTTATTATTCTTACTGACTATTCATGGTGAGATCACTGTTCTGCTACTTCTTCTGTGTGTGTCTGTGTGTGGCTACTTAAATATTCATCACTGTGTCTTTGCTTCCAGGAGTCTGGAGTGAAATCAAACTGGATCAGTCTCAGTCAGCAGTCAAGAGTCCTGGAGAGACAGTGAGGATGTCCTGCATCATATCAGGGTTTCAAATGACAAGCTACTACATTCACTGGATACGACAGAGGCCAGGAAAAGCTCTGGAGTGGATTGGGAGGATGAACGCTGGTTCAAACTCTGCTACCTACGCCAGCTCCTTCCAGAGTCGTTTCAGCATGACTGAAGATGTTCCACGCAGCACTCAGTTCCTCCAGATCAGCAGCCTGACAGCAGAAGATTCTGCTGTTTACTTCTGTGCTCGAGATGCACTGTGACTGAAAGAAGCTGCACAGCTGCACAAAACCTCAAACAACAACACATAGCGTCAACTTGAGGAGAGTTTTTCAAAACATTGTTTTTCATGAAGTAAATTCTCTAGGGTCATGATGTGCATTTGAACACAATCATACAAAAGTAATTATTGTCTTCCTTTAGTTTGATCATTTACGATCTGCTGTCAGTCTGAAGCTTGGATCAGACAGCCTGCAGGAAAAGGACTGGAGTGGATCGGCAGTGCTGTTCCATCCAGCACATATTACAAAGATTCTCTGAGGAGTCAGTTCAGTATCACCTTAGACTCCTCCAGGAAGACAGTGACTCTCAGTGGACAGAATATGCAGCCTGGAGACACTGCAGTGTATTACTGTGCCAGAGACCCACAGTGACACAAACCATGAGAGAGCTGAACAAAAACCCCTCAGAGTTACATGAAGCCACCAGAGGAGGCGCTCTGAGACCACACAAAAGCAAAAGTACAATTCTTCAATCCAAACAATGACACACAGATATCACTCTATGTCCTTTATTAATGCAATCAACCCAATAAAAAGTTTTAGCCAGTGAATTGTGTGTATTCTCCTTTGCATTGCTGATGTCTAACAACACATTTAATTATAGTAAAAGCAACACACCTCAAACACACTGAGTGGTTGTCTGATGAAGATACTCCAGGATTGGGTAAAAAGTGTTTCATGTTGCAGTGCAGACAACTTGACTCAATGCATTTTCATATATTAATATATTATTGACACACTACCCTGAACAGGAATAAGCGGGTATAGAAGATGAATGAATGAATGAATATTGACACACTTGAAAAATAAATGGGCAAAGCACATTTTGAAACACACCTGATCCTGAAACTTGCTTAAAAAAAACAAAAACAAAAAAAACTCATGGGGCAGTTTTTGTGTGGGGAACACTGACTGATGATCTTGGTCTTCATCAAGCACTTGAAGGAGGAGTCAATGCAAAACTCACTTGATCTTCCACCTACTTAATGTGACTGCAGAGAGGAGGACAGAGGACACCCAGTCTGACACGATGGACTACAGGACAGGATTGCTGGTTTTTACTATCTGCTTGTCAGGTGATGATCATTATTGGTCTGCATTCTGTTTGCCTTGTGCACAGTTTGACTAGAAATGAAATAATCTTGGATCACATCTTCTTGTCTCAGCAGGTGTTGATGGTCAGACTCTGACACAATCTGACTCTGTGGTTAAACATCCTGGAGGATCTCACTCACTGACCTGTTCAGCCTCTGGATTCACATTCAGCAGCTACTGGATGGCTTGGGTCAGACAGGCTCCTGGAAAAGGACTGGAGTGGATGGCCTTGATAAATCCCAATGGTGGCAGTACTTACTACTCTGACTCAGTCAGAGGCCGCTTCACCATCTCCAGAGACAACAGCAGACAGCAGCTGTATCTGCAGATGAACAGTCTGAGCACTGAAGATTCTGCTGTTTATTACTGTGCCAGAGACTCACAGTGACTGGGGTTGGTTGAGCAGCTGTACAAAAACCCACACACAGTGTTGTTTTGCAATAGGCCTTCATGATGAATTTCCTCAATATATATTATTCAAGATAATAATGAATTCAAAGCCCTTTGTCATCTACACTGGATTTTACTAAAAAAATAAAATAAATAAAAAGTACAAACATCATTGAGAAAAACAGGTGCTTTCTTTCCTGTCACAGCTTTAATTAAGTGGCTATAAAAGGTGGATGGATGGTCATGTGGAATTTCTGAACAACCATCACATCTAAGGCATCCAACACAACGTGAGTTAAATGACATGAACAAGATAAGTTAAAAACAATTTCAAACACTTCTAAAAGTCTTATATTATTTTTTTTATTTTATTGTTTTTAAAAGGCCATATATGACACTAGAAGTTCTGATCTAAATTCCAATTTATCCATATTTATGTTAATCATGTTTTTATATGTAATTTTACTTAATTTGTCATTTTAATCAATCATTCTTGTCAAGTGGTTTATAGAATGAAACACATTTGATTTTTTTATGCTTTCTCATATATTTTTCTTTAAAACAAAAGATATAAGAAAAGGATTCTATGCAAACTCAGCGACCTTCCTCCTCCTCTTCCTCAGCTATAAAAACTTCACATCCAGCTCTCAGAGCTCACATCACTTCAGTCTCATCATGACCATGTTCTCTGTGGCTCTGCTGCTGCTGCTGGCAGCTGATTGTGAGTAACCACATCTGATGCAGTCCCACTTTTTCTGATGCTGACTGTTTTTCAACATGACGTTTTTCTCATTGCAACAGGTGTCAAGTGTGAAACGTTGACACAACCAGCCTCTGTGACTGTGCAGCCAGGACAAAGTCTGACCATCAACTGTCAGGTCTCCTATTCACTCAGCAGCTACTACACAGCTTGGATCAGACAGCCTGCAGGGAAAGGACTGGAGTGGATTGGGATGAAATATACTGGAGGGACACATTTCAAAGATTCTCTGAGGAGCCAGTTCAGTATCACCTTAGACTCCTCCAGCAAAACAGTGACTCTCAGTGGACAGAATATGCAGCCTGGAGACACTGCAGTGTATTACTGTGCCAGAGACCACAGTGATGAACGAAAGCAGACGCGTCCTACAAAAACTCTGTTGAGCTTTTCCCGTACAGTGTCCAACAGAGGGCAGTAGAACACATGCAGTCAGTCGGGACAGAAGACGGGATGCTCATCATGCTGTGGGGCTGTGACTTCCTGTCTCTCAGCTGCACCAACTTCTTTTGCCATAATGGCAAAAATATTGAAAAGAGTTCTATTTTGGTCTTCAACCGCAGGAATTGATGATAATAGACGTTACAACAAGTGATATAAATTAAACATGTTAAGTTTGTATCAACGCCATCTTCACTGAACAATAAATTCAAAACTGAATGGAAAATCAATTGAGGTCAAAATCGCTGTGGCCGCATTAAAATAATGATTTGAATTTTCTCTCAGTCCAGACACATCTAAGGTGTTTCCACTAAGGGGGAGGAGTCAATGCAAATCTCTGATCTCTTCCATCTCTACATATGTGTTGCTGGGATCAAATCACTGACAGTCACACTGCAGACTGGACAGAGACAACTGTTTGAAAATGATCAGAGCTGATTATTTATTTGCTTTGCTCATCCTGTCTGTTTACTGGGCAGGTAAGATTGTTTGGTGTTTGTTACGTTCTTTCTTGTTTACTCAGCTGGATGACACTAACAAGGTGTTTAAATGGTTTTCTAGGTGGTGAGGGCCAAACCTTGACTGAGTCTGAATCAGTGGTTAAAACACCTGGAGACTCTCACAGACTGATCTGCACTTATTCAGGGTTCAGTAGTGATATATATGCTGCTTGGATCAGACAGGCTCCTGGAAAAGGACTGGAGTGGATCGCGTACATTTACTACGATAGCAGTGGGATGTTCTACTCTGACTCAGTCAGAGGCCGCTTCACCGTCTCCAGAGACAACAGCAGAAAGCAGGTGTATCTGCAGATGAACAGTCTGAGGACTGAAGATTCTGCTGTTTATTACTGTGCCAGAGACTCACAGTGACACAGGAACCAGCAACACTGTACAAAAACACAACTCGTCAGTCCTCTATTCCTGCAGAGTCAAACAACCAGAGGGGGCGCCCTTGTTTCACATGATGGCTTTTAGAGATTGTGTTGACAGTGCACTTCGCTATTACTTTTTAGGGAATTTTTATCAATCATCAAAAAGTTGAAAAAAAAACTTTCAACAACAACTGCCTATTTACTGACATCAGTCATTTTATATTACCAACATATAATTTAAAACAGATATGATGGAAGCTACTGATTTAAATAATTTAACATGCATGTAGTTTAACATGTGTATGTTCATGCAGAGCAGTTTAGAAAATTTGATCTTTAAAAAATATGTGAATGTACTAGAGGGGAAAAAGTTGTAGAAAAGGACTGGAGTGGATGGGGGTCAACTGCGTTGAATGCCAAGCAGTTTACAAAGATTCTCTCAAGAACAAATTTAGTATTGATTTTGACTCCTCCAGCAAGACAGCGACTCTAAATGGACAGAATATGCAGCCTGAAGACAGTGCAGTGTATTACTGTGTAACCACAGTGACACAAACCACCAGAGAGCTGAACAAAAACCCCTCAGTCTCAGAGTGACATGAAGCCACCAGAGGAGGCGCTCTAAGACCACAAGCAATTTAACAGAAAAGACCAAAAATAAAATTCACTTTGATCAGAAGCATCTTACTCATGAGATATCAGAGCAACATGATTAGACAGCATGTGCTCAATAAGTTTCTTGGATGGTAATCACAGAATGTAGATAATGCTTTGTCGTGAGTAAGACGTTAAGCCCAAATTTTACAGCTTTAGTTTTGGACCTCTAGATGGGCATCTGGCCTGACTGGAATTTAAAAAGTATAGTGTAAAAACAAGCAAAGAAACAAAATTACTGACTTTGATATTAAGGGCAACAAAGAGGCCAGTTGATGTAAATTGATGTAAACTTGATCTTTCTTTTTGGCTGTTGTCATGACATAAATAAAATCATAGAGTCTTTTGGAATATTAATCTGCTTTAAAACATTTATATACATGTGTTTGTGAAACAAAAAAAATCTACAGACTCATGTCAGTCGTAATGACTTCCTGGCTTTAAGGTGGAGTCAATGAAAAACTGACACCCTCCACCTCGACTTACCATCTTGCAGACAGAGGACCGTGGACACCCAGTCTGACACAATGGACTTCAAAATTGTACTGTTGCTTCTGACTGTCCAATGGGCAGGTGAATATCTGAAATTGCAAATGTTTTCCATGTGTGAGGCAACCAGAAGCTATGATTTTCATTGTCTCGGCAGGTGTTGATGGTCAGACTCTGACACAATCTGACTCGGTGGTGAAAAGCCCTGGAGAATCTCACACACTGACCTGTTCATCCTCTGGATTCACATTCAGCAGCTACTGGATGGTCTGGGTCAGACAGGCTCCTGGAAAAGGACTGGAGTGGATGGCAACACATGGGGGCAGCAGCAACGTTTACTACTCTGAGTCATTCAAAGGCCGCTTCACCATCTCCAGAGACGACAGCAGACGTATCTGCAGATGAACAGTCTGAGGACTGAAGATTCTGCTGTTTATTACTGTGCTAGAGATACATAGTGACACGAAAACCAGAGGCAAAAGTAAGACAAGTTTAAAAGCCAAAGCTTTGTACCATTGTGTAAATAAAAGTCAAATTTCTTCAGAATGCTTGCTTTATGTTGATTTTAGATATGATGATGTCAATTTAATCAGTCTGAGTTGTTGAGAAATCTATATGTCTACAAACTGAAATCCTGATGAATCAGATCAAATTCAAATTTTCACATTTCTTGAAAAAGATTTCTTGAAAAAAATTTTAATGAAATGAACGGCACGTAATTACAAACTAAAATAACAAAATATCCGTTGGGCAAAAACTCCGAACAAATACAGCTGAAGAACAAAGGGCCACATGACAACATATATGTGCCTCTCTATGCAAAGTGAACCTCCTTCCTCCTACTATAAAGACCTGGTATCATGCAGTGAGTCTCAGCAGAAGAAGAAGAGAGGCTCCCACTGGACCACCTTCAGTCGTCACCATGTTGTCTGTAGCTCTGCTTCTGCTGCTGCTGCTGGCTGCTGGATCCAGTGAGTGTCACTGAGGCAGAGACACTGACAGTATGATCTGCTCACACTGAGCGCTCACTGTTAGAACACTGCTTCAATGTTCATGTCTTCCTCCACAGGTGTCAAGTGTGAAACGCTGACTCAGCCGACCTCTGTGACTGTGCAGCCAGGACAACGTCTGACCATCAACTGTCAGGTCTCCTATTCTGTCAGCAGCTATTGGACACACTGGATCAGACAGCCTGCAGGAAAAGGACTGGAGTGGATTGGACAACGTGTTGGAGACACAGCATATTACAAAGATTCTCTGAGGAGCCAGTTCAGTATCACCTTAGACTCCTCCAGCAACACAGTGACTCTCAGCGGACAGAATATGCAGCCTGGAGACACTGCAGTGTATTACTGTGCCAGATGGTCACAGTGACACAAACCATGAGAGAGCTGAACAAAAACCCCTCAAAGTAACATGAAGAGTGACATGAAGCCACCAGAGGAGGCACTGTAAGACCACACATAAGGTCGCTAGAAATCTATCCATCTGTTTTCAATAGCCTCTTCTTCCTTCACTCAGAGTTGCGGAGAGCTTGGAAAGACTGAAACATATGAAATTTAAAAAAAAAGGGCAACATTAAAAAAAAAAAACTCCAGCAACACACAAGGCAACATGCAAAGCACTGAGGAAACAGCACAAAAATCACAAAACGCAAGAGAGCAAATTTACAGGTTTCTTCATAGAACTTAAAACATCGCGTTTACTTATATTCAATTTTCGAACAACAAACTTGATTCATTCAGACTCACACAACCCAGGAAACAAGGCAGACGTCAGAGTCAAATCCAGCTTCCTCCTCCGTGTGAGGAGGAGTTGATGCAAAACTCTTGAGTTCTTATGTCTGACTGCAGAGAGAAAGGACAGAGGACAGTGGACAGTTCAACATGATGGACTATAGGACGGCACTGCTTCTATTGACCATCTGCTGGACAGGTCCACATCTTTCTAGATCCTTATTGCACATTGACATTGGTCTGTGTGTCATCAGTTGAATTCATTGTTTTCTTTCTTGGCAGGTGTTGATGGTCAGACTCTGGTGGAATCTGATCCAGTGGTGAAACGTCCTGGAGAATCTCACAGACTGACCTGTTCAGCCTCTGGATTCACATTCAGCAGCTATGGCATGCACTGGGTCAGACAGGCTAATGGAAAAGGACTGGAGTGGATCGCATACATCTGCACTTCCAGTTCACCTATCTACTACTCCCAGTCAGTGAAGGGCAGATTCACCATCTCCAGAGACGACTCCAGTAGTAAACTCTATCTGCAGATGAACAGTCTGAAGACTGAGGACACTGCAGTGTATTACTGTGCCAGACGTCCACAGTGAACAAAAATAACAGGATACTTGTTCAAAAACTACTTCCTCTTTTGAGAGCTGAACAAAAACCCCACAGAGTGACATGAAGCTACCAGAGAAGGCACTATAAGACCAACCACACAGCAGCTCACCATGACAGCAAAGCAGGAACGAGACTGAATCTTTATAAAACAGAACAAAACACAAAAAATACATAAACACAATCTTCAAGTTAACACAATACCTCCCCTCAAACAGTATATTGTGTAGGTGCGGAGAATGAGACCCAGAAGCGAAGGCAGAAGGTTGAAACATTTATTCTCCACACTTCCAACACATTCGAAAACACCGCGCTACGTGGAACCCGGAACATGAAACACCAAAATATCTGCCCCCATCACGCCCACTTAAGTACCCCGCCAACCAGGTGAATGTCTCTGCCCTTCCCACCTTTGTAGGTCACTAAATCAAAAATGATCCCACAAGGCTCAAGTGAACTGGTCCATGGAGTGTAAAAACAACTTGTTTCTACTTGACTGGTTTCAATAATTTCACTCCACTCCAGCTTCCTTCAGTGATGGTCAACATGCAAATGGTTTTGGCTCCATGTGGCCTTATAAGGAGGTGACATGAAGGTGGAGCATCAGTGAGAAGACAGAGGAGCTCACATCAGCTCAGCGTCAACATCAACATGGTCTCTGGAGCTCTGACACTGCTGCTGCTGCTGCTGCTGGCTGCTGGATCCTGTGAGCAGCTTCTTCTCTCCCATCAACACATTCACACTCGACAGTCATCAGATTTATTTACATTCCAATCCCAACGTCCAATCAAAATCCACTTCTCTTTTGTCTGATGGGAGGAGTCAAGGCAAACTTGTCCTCCTCCTCTACTTATCTGTCTTCTGGGAGGGGGACAGAGGACAGTGGACACCCAGTCTGACACGATGGACTACAGGACAGGATTGCTGGTTTTTACTATCTGCTTTTCAGGTGATGATCATCATTGGTCTGCATTCTGTTTGCCTTGTGCACAGTTTGACTAGAAAGGAAATAATCTTGGATCACATTTATGGTTCTTCTCATCTGGGCAGGTGTTGATGGGCAGACTCAATCTGACTCGGTGGTTAAACGTCCTGGAGAATCTCACACACTGACCTATTCAGCCTCTGGATTCACATTCAGTTGCTACCGGATGAACTGGGTCGGACGGGCTCCTGGAAAAGGACTGGAGTGGATCGCGTTGATATTATTAACAGTAATAATAATAATCTTATTAACAGTAATAATAATAATAATAATAATAATAATAATAATAATAATAATAATAATAATAATAATCATCATCATCATCATCATCATCATCATCATCATCATCACCATCATTTTGTAATCATAATCTTTTCTCACATCATTTTCTTGAATAATGAAACATTTTCATTGTTTGAATCATTATTGACATTTGCTGTCTTTGATTCTTTTTTGCAATCATTCCTTCATTTGTGATTTTTTTCAACAGTTCATAAAACAGTGGGTGTTTCATGAACATTTCCCACATCTTTTTCTTCCTCTCAGTTAAACCACTCGACATTTGATTCTATGCAAACTCAGTGACCTCCTGCTTCCTCTGCTATATAATCTCTAAATCCAGCTCTCAGACTTCACAACACTTCAGTCTCATCATGAACATGTTCTCTGTGGTTATGCTGCTGCTGCTGGCAGCTGATTGTGAGTAACCACATCTGATGCAGTCACATTTTTTTCTGATGCTGACTGATTTTCATTCAACATGACGTTTTTCTTATTGCAACAGGGGTCAAGTGTGAAACGCTGACTCAACCAGCTTCTGTGACTGTGCAGCCAGGACAACGGCTGACCATCAGCTGTCAGGTCTCCTATTCACTCAGCAGCTATTGGACACATTGGATCAGACAGCCTGCAGGAAAAGGACTGGAGTGGATTGGAGAAGGTGCCGGAGACACAACATATTATAAAGATTCTCTGAGGAGCCAGTTCAGCATCGCCTTAGACTCCTCCAGCAACACAGTGACTCTCAGCGGACAGAATATGCAGCCTGGAGACACTGCAGTGTATTACTGTGCCAGAGAGCCACAGTGACACAAACCATAAGAGAGCTGAACAAAAACCTCCTCAGAGTGACATGAGGCCACCAGAGGAGGCACTGTGAGACCACAGAAAATAAAGAGAAACCTACAGTTCAACTCATCCAGTGACAAACAAATATCACTCTATGTCCACTACTAATGAAGTCAACCCAGCAAATGTTTTAGCCATGTGAATTTGTTGTATTCACCTTTGCATTATAGATCTCTGACAGTAAATTATAGGTGCAGTAAAAAGACAAAACATTTAAAGATTGTGAGTGGTTGTCTAATGTAGGTTTTCCAGTATTGGATTGAAATTGTTTCATGAAGCAGTGCAGACAACTTAAATCATTGCATTTTATATCAATATATTTCTTTGATACACTTGAAAAATAAATGGACAAAGTGCATTTTGAATTGCAATGGATGTCCTGAAACTTGCAAATAAACTCATGAGGCAGTTTTTGTGTGTGCAACACAGACCAATGATCTTGTTCTTCATCAAGCACTTGAAGGAGGAGTCAATGCAAAAATCACTTGATCTTCCACCTACTTAATGTGACTGCAGAGAGGAGGGCAGAGGACACTCAGTCTGACACTATGGACGGCAAGACAGGACTGTTGATATTAATTCTCTGCTGGGCAGGTGATGATCATCATGTGTCTTCAGTTTTAACTGTCTTTTAATTTCAGATGTGAATCATATTAATTTGTTGTATCAGCAGGTGTTGATGGTCAGACTCTGGTGGAATCTGAGTCAGTGGTTAAACGTCCTGGAGAATCTCACAGACTGACCTGTTCAGCCTCTGGATTCACATTCAGCAGCTATCACATGGCCTGGGTCAGACAGGCTCCTGGAAAAGGACTGGAGTGGATGGCGTTGATATACACTGATAGTAGTGGGATGTTCTACTCTGACTCAGTCAGAGGCCGCTTCACCATCTCCAGAGACAATAACAGACAGCAGCTGTATCTGCAGATGAACAGTCTGAGCACTGAAGATTCTGCTGTTTATTACTGTGCCAGAGACCCACAGTGACTGGAGTTGGTTGAGCAGCTGTACAAAAAGCCACACACAAATTTAACTGCGCGATAGGCCTGTGTGACACATTTTGACACTCTCTCTAGTTCAAGACAATAATCAATTGAAACTCCCTTGTCATCAACTCTTCTACTCTACTCTACTAGATTTTACAAATAAATAAATATGTACAACCATCATTGAGAAAAAGAATAGAATAGAATATACATATGCTTTTTTTTTATATAAATCTTGTCAAAATCATTTTTATGTGAAATTTACAGTTGTACACAACATTTAATATTTTAAATACAAATATAATGATAATGAACCTTTTAATTTTTAGACTATAGCTTCTTCTTATGTTAATTATCCATATTATTATTATTATTATTATTATTATTATTATTACGATCATTATTATTATTCATTTTGTAATCATAATCATTTCTCACACAATTTTCATTATTTTCTTGAAAAAGAAACATTTTCATTGTTTGAATCATTATTGACATTTTTTGTCTTTGATTCTTTTGTGCAATCGTTGCTTCATATGTGAATTTTTCAACATGTCATAAAACAATGTGTGTTTCATGAATATTTCCCACATGTCTCTTTATTCCTCACCATTCAACCACTAGACATTTGATTCTATGCAAACTCAGTGACCTCCTGCTTCCTCTGCTATATAATCTCTAAATCCAGCTCTCAGACTTCACAGCACTTCAGTCTCATCATGACCATGTTCTCTGTGGCTCTGCTGCTGCTGCTGCTGGCAGCTGATTGTGAGTAACCACATCTGATGCAGTCACATTTTTTTCTGATGCTGACTGACTTTCATTCAACATGACGTTTTTCTTATTGCAACAGGTGTCAAGTGTGAAACGTTGACACAACCAGCCTCTGTGACTGTGCAGCCAGGACAAAGTCTGACCATCAACTGTCAGGTCTCCTATTCACTGGGCTATTTCACAGCTTGGATCAGACAGCCTGCAGGGAAAGGACTGGAGTGGATTGGGATGAAATATACTGGAGGGACACATTTCAAAGATTCTCTGAGGAGTCAGTTCAGTATCACCTTAGACTCCTCCAGCAAAACAGTGACTCTCAGCGGACAGAATATGCAGCCTGGAGACAGTGCAGTGTATTACTGTGCCAGAGAGCCACAGTGATGAACGAAAGCAGACGCGTCCTGCAAAAACTCTGTTGAGCTTTTCCCGTACAGTGTCCAACAGAGGGCAGTAGAACACATGCAGTCAGTCGGGACAGAAGACGGGACGCTCATCATGGTGTGGGGCTGTGACTTCCTGTCTCTCAGCTGCGCCAACTTCTTTTGCCACAACGACACAAATATTGACAAGAGTTCTATTTTGGTCTTCAACCACAGGAATTGATGATAATAGACGTTACAATTACTTTTTATCAACGCCATCTTCACTGAACAATAAATTCAAAACTGAATGGAAAAATAATTGAGATCAAAATCGCTGTGCCCGCATTAAAATAATGATTTGAATTTTCTCTCAGTCCAGACACATCTAAGGTGTTTCCACCGAGGGGGAGGAGTCAATGCAAATCTCTGGTCTCTTCCATCTCTACATATGTGTTGCTGAGATCAAATCACTGACAGTCACACTGCAGACTGGACAGAGACAACTGTTTAAAAATGACCAGAGCTGATTATTTAGTTGTTTTGCTCATCCTGTCTGTTCACTGGGCAGGTAAGATTGTTTGGTGTTTGTTACTTTGTTGCTTGTTTAATCTGTGGCACAGCACTAATGAGTTTTATTATTTCTAGGGGCTGAGGGTCAAACCTTGACTGAGTCTGAATCAGTGGTTAAAACACCTGGAGACTCTCACAGACTGACCTGCACTTATTCAGGGTTTAGTAGTGATATACATGGTGCTTGGGTCAGACAGGCTCCTGGAAAAGGACTGGAGTGGATCTCATACATCAGCAGTAGCAGCAGCAGCATCTACTACTCTGACTCATTCAGAGGCCGCTTCACCATCTCCAGAGACAACAGCAGAAAGCAGGTGTATCTGCAGATGAACAGTCTGAGGACTGAGGATTCTGCTGTTTATTACTGTGCCAGAGAGTCACAGTGACACAGGAACCAGCAACACTGTACAAAAACACAACACGTCAGTCCTCTATTCCTGCAGAGTCAAACAACCAGAGGGGGCGCCCTTGTTTCACATGATGGCTGTTACGAGATTTTGTTGACAGTGCAATTGCTATTACTTTTTAGATAATTTATCAATCATCAAAAAAGTTGGAAAAAAAACTTTCAACAACAAATGCCTATTTACTGACATCAGTCATTTTACATTGCCAACATATAATTTAAAACAGATATGATGGAAGCTACTGATTTAAATAATTTAACATGCATGTAGTTTAACATGTGTATGTTCATGCAGAACAGTTTTAAAATTTGTCCTGTAAATAATATGTGAATGTACTAGAGGGAAAAAGTTGTACTTTCATACAAACTGTCTTCTCTAAAGTCCTGCAGAGGTTGCATAAATAACCCAATTATGAAAATTCATATGTACCATGTTTCCCCCTCAGAGGAGACATGCAAACTTCCTGTCTTATAAACAGGAGCTGAGCACAGAACAGTGGAACAGTCACACATTTCTGCGCTTATCAGTGGACACTGCTGTGTTTCTCACAGAATGGAGAGCGCAGTCATCAGCAGTTTATTATTCTTACTGACTATTCATGGTGAGATCACTGTTCTGCTACTTCTTCTGTGTGTCTGTGTGGCCACTTTAATATTCATCACTGTGTCTTTGCTTCCAGGAGTCTGGAGTGAAATCAAACTGGATCAGTCTCAGTCAGCAGTCAAGAGTCCTGGAGAGACAGTGAGGATGTCCTGCATCATATCAGGATATAGCATGACAAGCTACAACATTCACTGGGTACGACAGAGGCCAGGAAAAGCTCTGGAGTGGATTGGGAGGATGAACACTGGTTCAAACTCTGCTATCTACGCCAGCTCCTTCCAGAGTCGTTTCAGCATGACTGAAGATGTTCCACGTAGCACTCAGTTCCTCCAGATCAGCAGCCTGACAGCAGAAGATTCTGCTGTTTACTTCTGTGCTCGACAGACACTGTGACTGAAAGAAGCTGCACAGCTGCACAAAAACCTCCAAACAACAACCGCAGCGTCAACTTGAGGAGAGTTTTTTCAAAACATTGTTTTTCATGAAGTAAATTCTCTAGGGTCATGATGTGCATTTGAACACAATAATATAAATGTAATTATTGTCTGCCTTTAGTTTGATCATTCACGGCCTGATGTAAGTCTGAAAAAATGTGAATATGACTTGATTTTCACTCTGTTGGACGTCTCCTATAAATACTTTCAAAGACAAATGGAAACCACCACCTACAATGAAAATGTCTGTCAAGGAGAGCAAGGGTTGAACAGTTCCAGCATCTAAAATTTTAAATCCAAACATTTTCAACTAATATCTCAATGCATATGAAAGATTGTTTTTGTGTGTCAGTTACCACAATCCAATGCCATTGTGTGATGTAAAGTTATGAAATTTAGCCAGTCAGGACTTTCCCTGATAACATCAATGAACCACCTCAATGACTTGAGTCCCCTCATGCCTTCACTAGTGGTGTGAATAGTGACTGACAACATGTCTGACTCTTCTCTTATAACCTGTGTGTTTCTCTCTATGCAAAGTGAACCTCCTACGTCCTGCTAAGACCTTCAAAAGAGTTCATCACAGGGCCACATAGAAACAAACAACCATTCACACTCACATGCACACCTACGGACAATATAGAGTGTTCAATTGACCTCACATGCATGTTTCTGGATTGTGGGAGGAAGCCGGAGAACCCGGAGAGAACTCAACTCATCCAGTGACAAACAAATATCTCTCTATGTCCACTACTAATGGCGTCAACCCAGGAAAAATGTTTTAGCCACTGAATTTGTTGTATTCACCTTTGCATTATAGATCTCTGACAGTAAATTTTAGGTGCAGTAAAAAGACAAAACATTTTAAACACATTGTGAGTGGTTGTCTAATGAAGTTTTTCCAGTATTGGATTGAAATTGTTTCAAGTCGCAGTGCGCACAACTTAAATCATTGCATTTTTATATCAATATATTTCTTGATACACTTGAAAAATAAATGGACAAAGGGCGTATTGAAATGCAATGGGTATGCTGCAACTTGCAAATAAACTCAAAGGGCAGTTTTTGTGTGTGCAACACAGGCTGATGATCTTGTTCTTCATCAAGCACTTGAAGGAGGAGTCAATGCAAAACTCACTTGATCTTCCACCTACTTAATGTGACTGCAGAGAGGAGGGCAGAGGACACTCAGTGTGACACCATGGACGGCAAGACAGGACTGTTGATATTAATTCTCTGCTGGGCAGGTGATGATCATCATGTGTCTTCACTTTGACCTGACTTCTGATTTCAGGCTCAAATAATATTTCTGGATGTCTTTAGCAGGTGTTGATGGTCAGACTCTGGTGGAATCTGAGTCTGTGGTTAAACGTCCTGGAGAATCTCACAGACTGACTTGTTCAGCCTCTGGATTCACACTCAGCAGCTACTGGATGGCCTGGGTCAGACAGGCTCCTGGAAAAGGACTGGAGTGGATCGCAACCCATGATGGTGGCAGCAGCTACTACTCTGACTCAGTCAGAGGCCGCTTCACCATCTCCAGAGACAACAGCAGACAGCAGCTGTATCTGCAGATGAACAGTCTGAGGACTGAAGATTCTGCTGTTTATTACTGTGCCAGATACCCACAGTGACTGGGGTTGGTTGAGCAGCCGTACAAAAACCCACACACAGTGTTGTTTTGCAATAGGCCTTCATGATGAATTTCCTCAATATATATTATTCAAGATAATAATGAATTCAAAGCCCTTTGTCATCTACACTAGATTTTACTAAAAAAAAAAAAGTACAAACATCATTGAGAAAAACAGGTGCTTTTCTCCTGTCACAGCTTTAATTAAGTGGCTATAAAAGGTGAATGGATGGTCATGTGGCATTTCTGAACAACCATCACATCTAAGGCATCCAACACAACGTGAGATAAAAATCACATGAACAAGATAAGTTAAAAACAATTTCAAACACTTCTAGAAGTCTTATATTATTTTTTTTTATATTATTGTTTTTAAAAGGGCATATATGACACTAGAAGTTCTGATCTAAATTCCAATGTATCCATATTTCTGTTAATCATGTTTTTTATATAATTTTCGTTCATTTGTCATTTTAATCGATCATTCTTGTCAAGTCGTTTATAAAATGAAACACATTTGATTTTTTATGGTTTCTCATATATTTTTCTTTAAAACAAAAGATAGAAGAAAAGGATTCTATGCAAACTCAGCGACCTTCCTCCTCCTCTTCCTCAGCTATAAAAACTTCACATCCAGCTCTCAGAGCTCACATTACTTCAACCTCATCATGACCATGTTCTCTGTGGCTCTGCTGCTGCTGCTGGCAGCTGATTGTGAGTAACTGCATCTGATGCAGTCCCACTTTTTCTGATGTTGACTGTTTTTCATCGTGACATTTTTCTCATTGCAACAGGTGTCAGGTGTCAAACGTTGACTCAACCAGCCTCTGTGACTGTGCAGCCAGGACAAAGTCTGACCATCAGCTGTCAGGTCTCCTATTCACTCAGCAGCTACTACACAGCTTGGATCAGACAGCCTGCAGGAAAAGGACTGGAGTGGATTGGATATAGCTGTTCTGGATGCACAGCAGTTTACAAGGATTCTCTGAGGAGCCAGTTCAGTATCACCTTAGACTCCTCCAGCAACACAGTGACTCTCAGTGGACAGAATATGCAGCCTGGAGACACTGCAGTGTATTACTGTGCCAGACAGCCACAGTGATGAACGAAAGCAGACGCGTCCTGCAAAAACTCTGTTGAGCTTTTCCCACACAATGTCCAACAGAGGGCAGTAGAACACATGCAGTCAGTCGGGACAGAAGACGGGACGCTCATCATGGTGTGGGGCTGTGACTTCCTGTCTCTCAGCTGCACCAACTTCTTTTTGCCACAATGACAAAAATATTGACAAGAGTTCTATTTTGGTCTTCAACAGCAGGAATTGATATGATAATAAACGTTACAATAAGTGATCCAAAAATAAACAGGTTAAGTTTGTATCAGTACCATCGTCAATGAACAATAAATTCATAACTGAATGGAAAAGTAATTGAGGTCAAAATCGCTGTGGCCGCATTAAAATAATGATTTGAATTTTCTCTCAGTCCAGACACATCTAAGGTGTTTCCACCGAGGGGGAGGAGTCAATGCAAATCTCTGGTCTCTTCCATCTCTACATATGTGTTGCTGAGATCAAATCACTGGCAGTCACACTGCAGACTGGACAGAGACAACTGTTTAAAAATGACCAGAGCTGATTATTTAGTTGTTTTGCTCATCCTGTCTGTTTACTGGGCAGGTAAGATTGTTTGTTGTTTGTTACTTTCTTGCTTGTTTACTCAGCTGGATGACACTAACAAGGTGTTTAAATGTTTTTTAGGTGGTGAGGGCCAAACCTTGACTGAGTCTGAATCAGTGGCTAAAAGACCTGGAGACTCTCACAGACTGACCTGCACTTATTCAGGGTTTGGTGGTGCTATTAGCGTTGCTTGGGTCAGACAGGCTCCTGGAAAAGGACTGGAGTGGATCTCATACATCAGCAGTGGCAGCAGCAGCATCTACTACTCTGACTCATTCAGAGGCCGCTTCACCATCTCCAGAGACAACAGCAGACAGCAGGTGTATCTGCAGATGAACAGTCTGAGGACTGAGGATTCTGCTGTTTATTACTGTGCCAGAGAGTCACAGTGACACAGGAACCAGCAACACTGTACAAAAACACAACACGTCACTCCTCAGTGCCTGCAGAGTCAAACAACCAGAGGGGGCGCCCTTGTTTCACATGATGGCTGTTACGAGATTTTGTTGACAGTGCACTTGCTATTACTTTTTAGGGAATTTTTATCAATCATCAAAAAGTTGAAAAAAAAACTTTCAACAACAACTGCCTATTTACTGACATCAGTCATTTTACATTGCCAACATATAATTTAAAACAGATATGATGGAAGCTACTGATTTAAATAATTTAACATGCATGTAGTTTAACATGTGTATGTTCATGCAGAACAGTTTTAAAATTTGTCCTGTAAATAATATGTGAATGTACTAGAGGGAAAAAGTTGTACTTTCATACAAACTGTCTTCTCTAAAGTCCTGCAGAGGTTGCATAAATAACCCAATTATGAAAATTCATATGTACCATGTTTCCCCCTCAGAGGAGACATGCAAACTTCCTGTCTTATAAACAGGAGCTGAGCACAGAACAGTGGAACAGTCACACATTTCTGCGCTGATCAGTGGACACTGCTGTGTTTCTCACAGAATGGAGAGCGCAGTCATCAGCAGTTTATTATTCTTACTGACTATTCATGGTGAGATCACTGTTCTGCTACTTCTTCTGTGTGTGTGTGTGTGTGGCCACTTTAATATTCATCACTGTGTCTTTGCTTCCAGGAGTCTGGAGTGAAATCAAACTGGATCAGTCTCAGTCAGCAGTGAAGAGTCCTGGAGAGACAGTGAGGATGTCCTGCATCATATCAGGGTTTGACATGACAAGCTACTACATTCACTGGATACGACAGAGGCCAGGAAAAGCTATGGAGTGGATGGGGAGGATGAACGCTGGTTCAAACTCTGCTATTTACGCCAGCTCCTTCCAGAGTCGTTTCAGCATGACTGAAGATGTTCCACGCAGCACTCAGTTCCTCCAGATCAGCAGCCTGACAGCAGAAGATTCTGCTGTTTACTTCTGTGCTCGATATACACTGTGACTGAAAGAAGCTGCACAGCTGCACAAAAACCTCCAAACAACAACCGCAGCCTCAACTTGAGGAGAGTTTTCAAAACATTGTTTTTCATAAAATTAAATCTCAAGGGTCATGATGTGCATTTGAACACAATAATACAAACGTAATTATTGTCTGCCTTTAGTTTGATCATTCACGGCCTGCTGTCAGTCTGAAAAAATATGAATATGACTTGATTTTTACTCTTACTTTTTACTCTTTTTTTTACTCTGTTGGACGTCTCTTATACATAATTTCAAAGACAAATGGAAACCACCACCTACAATGAAAATGTCTGTCAAGGAGAGCAAGGCTTGAACAGTTGCAGCCTCTAAAATTGTCAATCCAAACATTTTCAACTAATATCTCAATGCATATGGAAGAGTTTTTTTGTGTCAGTTGCCACAATCCAATGCCATTTTGTGATATAAAGTTATGAAATTTATCCATTTGGGACTGTCACTGAGAACATTACTGAACCACCTCAGCAACCTGATTCCCCTCATGCCTTCACTAGTGGTGTCAATAGTGACTGACAACATGTCTGACTTTTCTCTTAAAACCAGTGTGTTTCTCTCTATGCAAAGTGAACCTCCTACATCCTGCTATAAAGACCTGGCATCATGCTGTCAGTCTCAGCAGAAGAAGAGGAAGAAGAAGTCGTCGTCACCATGTTGTCTGTAGCTCTGCTGCTGCTGCTGCTGGCTGCTGGGTCCAGTGAGTGTCACTGAGGCAGAGACACTGACAGTATGATCAGCTCACACTGAGCACTCACTGTTAGAACACTGCTTCAATGTTCATGTGTTCCTCCACAGGTGTCAAGTGTGAAACGCTGACTCAGCCGACCTCTGTGACTGTACAGCCAGGACAACGTCTGACCATCAACTGTCAGGTCTCCTATTCTGTCAGTAGCTATTGGACACATTGGATCAGACAGCCTGCAGGAAAAGGACTCAAGTGGATCGGAGTGGCACGTGTTGGAAACACAGCATATTACAAAGATTCTCTGAGGAGCCAGTTCAGCATCACCTTAGACTCCTCCAGCAACACAGTGACTCTCAGCGGACAGAATATGCAGCCTGGAGACCCTGCTGTGTATTACTGTGCCAGAGAGTCACAGTGACACAAACCATTAGAGAGCTGAACAAAAACCCCTCAGAGTGACATGAAGCCACCAAAGGAGGCGCTCTAAGACCGCTCATCAGCTCACCATGACAGCAAATGAGGAACAAGACTGAATCTTTATAAAACAAAGCAAAAGACAAAACAAAACACAAATAAATACACAAACACAATCTTCAAGTTAACACAATACCTCCTCTCAAACAGTATATAGTCAAAAATGATCCGACAAGGCTCAAGTGAACTGATCCATGGAGTGTAAAAACAACTTGTTTCCACTTGATTGGTTTTAATAAACTCACTCCACTCCAGCTTCCTTCAGTGATGGTCAACGTGCAAATGGTTTTGGCTCCATGTGGCCTTATAAGGAGGTGACATGAAGGTGGAGCATCAGTGAGAAGACAGAGGAGCTCACATCAGCTCAGCATCAACATGGTCTCTGGAGCTCTGACACTGCTGCTGCTGCTGCTGCTGGCTGCTGGATCCTGTGAGCAGCTTCTTCTCTCCCATCAACACATTCACACTCAACAGTCATCAGATGGATGATGGAGATGGTTGTGATTTGTGTTTCCACAGGTGTGAATGCTGTTGATCTCCTCCAGCCACACTCCATGGCTGTGCAGCCTGGACAGACTCTGACCATCGGCTGTCAGGTTTCTGGTTATTCTCTGACTGACGACAGCTATGCAACAGGTTGGATCAGACAGCGTGAAGGGAAACCAATGGACTGGATCTTGCACTGATGGGGAAGTGGAGACTTTCTTCAAAACAATGTTCTGAAGAACAAGTTTCTTTACCACACACACACGTCAACCAGCTCTGTGACATTAACTGGACAGAACCTGCAGCCTGAAGACACAGCTGTTCACTACTTTGTGCGTTACCCCACAGTGATACAAACCAGTGAGAGACCTGCACAAAAACCCTGAACAATTGTGACTCACACAATGACAGATGTGAAAAATAGATTAAACTAAGTCAATGGAACCAGTTGAAAGGTTTGTCCTAGTGGGGGTGTTGGAGAATTACATCATCATCAAATCTTTTCTTGTCCTGAGCAATCATGCATTCATACATTATTTTCCTGAGAAAATGACACCAGATCTCAATGTCTGATATTTAGGTAGCTTGCTTGTTTATTTTCATTTCAATCCCTCTGTCCAATCAAAATCAAACAGTCGATCTTGCTGAAATCATGGAATTTACATTGAAACATTAACATTTCTGACATAATAATAAAAAAAATCAACATACACAATAGACCACATAGTCTTATGCTTCTTTTTATGTTCATTGTCATTATCTTAATATTGATGATGTTTGCCATCATTCTCCTAAATATGAAAACGTTTTTATAATCTGAATCATTTTTAAGATTGTTTTCTCTTCTGTGCAATTCTTCCTTTCCATTTGTGAACACCCCGTGACCCTGAATTGGAATAAGCGGGTATAGAAGATCAATCAATCATTTGTGAACAACAAAACATAAAACATTGTGTGTTTAATGCAAAGCATAAACGTTTTCCTCACGTCTCTCCCTCTCAATTCCACCGCTACACATTTGATTCTATGCAAACTCGGTGAACTTCTGCTTCCTCACTTATAAAATCTTCACATCCAGCTCCCAGAGTTCACAGCACTTCAGCCTCATCATGACCATGTTCTCTGTGGCTCTGCTGCTGCTGCTGGCAGCTGATTGTGAGTTTCTGAATCTGACACTGTCACACTTTATTCTCATGCTGATTGATTTTAGAGTAAACTGGACATTTTCCTTTTTACAGCAGGTGTCAAGTGTGAAACGCTGACTCAGCCGGCCTCTGTAACTGTGCAGCCAGGACAAAGTCTGACCATCAACTGTCAGGTCTCCTATTCTGTCAGCAGTCATCACACACATTGGATCAGACAGCCTGCAGGAAAACGACTGGAGTGGGTTGGAGCAGCACGTGTTGGATACACCACAGCTTACAAAGACTCTCTGAGGAGCCAGTTCAGTATCGCCTTAGACTCCTCCAGCAACACAGTGACTCTAAGCGGACAGAATATGCAGCCTGGAGACACTGCAGTGTATTACTGTGCCAGATGGTCACAGTGACACAAACCATTAGAGAGCTGAACAAAAACCCCTCAGAGTGACATGAAGCCACCAAAGGGGGTGCTGTAAGACCACACATCAGCTCACCAAGAGTGAACATAGAAAAAAAATCTCAATAGTAACGAAAATATTTTTAAATATTATTATTCAGACCGCTTCGCAACCACACTTTTATCATCCTGCTATTTATACACAATGTGTCCCTTTTTCACACCTTGCTTCGCTAAGGTCGTCTCCACCACCTTGCAAAACCTCATCAGCCATAATCACCTCCACCTGTGACTCCCAGCTCCCAGCAATCAACCAGCCTTTCTGCTGAAAGCTCATTCTGTCAACTACGGCACTCACTGGATCAGACCTCAGCCTCCAGGAAAAGGACTGGAGTGTATCAGAGAACGCTGTGCTGGATGCACAGCCGCTTTCACATCTCTCTGACATTAGGCCACCAGAGACGGCAATCACACTGAAAATAATCTCAGTCAGTTTTTATATACTTAAACAATAATAATTGCAAACTCAATGCTTTTTTTGTTTCTATGTACATGCACAATAATATGCATAATCCATTTGGTTCTAGTATCCTGGTCCCATGGGTGTGGAGTGCAGAATAGCACTGGTGGTTTTTGTTGTGGCTTGTGTCACAGTGCTATTTGGGGTGGCACTCTGATACAGTTCAGTACAATAATCTAAATGTTACAGTGTTGCAGTTGTAACACCTTTCAATGACTGTATTCTGCAAAACAACAAGGTAGGAGTTATTTTAGTTGATTTAATGTCTGATTCCTTCAGTGTGTCTTTATTTTTCAAAGTATTTCAAACTTTGTGAACTATCAGTTTGAAACTGAGACGTTTGAAAGACTGAAATGTCACCCTATTAATCTTGAATATGAAGTCTTTTTAGCAGCAACTCGAAACATATGCTTCTATCAGGAGGCATTTCTGCGTCATTTGCCTTCAAGTGCCCGTTCTACAAGGATATTGACACGTTTTTCTGGCATGCCAGGTTTTTGTTGAGGCACTGAATGGAGCTGCAGCACTGTGTATTTCTTCGATTACTGGGGTAAAGGAACAAAAGTCACTGTATCTTCAGGTAAGTTTAAAAATATTACTTGTCTTTTCTTTTTGTCTTCTTTTCATTCTGAATGTATATATTTAATGTTCCTGCTGCAGAGGTGAGATACAATTTACATTTTGACCTCTGGCCAAAAAATGTCCATTCAGTGTTCTCAACAGAACTAATTATTGCTGGTCCAAAAAACTTTACGTACATACTTTTATTGTAATTATTTTATGATGGAATCATCATTTGCATCTTTGTTGTATTTACATCTAGACTAAAAACATTCCTTTGCTCTTCATTGATAGATTTACTCTTATTTTCTTTTGTTCAGACAATTAAAGATGTAAAGATGCTAGCTGCTTAACAGTTTGATTGTGACTCCAGTCGACGCTTCTGGGGAAGACTGCAGTCACAGTCAAAACTGTCAAACACGTTACATCTTTACGTGTCTGAACAAAAAAAAAAGAGTAAATGTGTTTTCTCTTGTCCATCTAATGTGTTTCTTATCTATATTGGAAAATGGGCTTTTTGTACTTACTGAGATTTGAATCTTATTTTGTAAATGTTCTATTTAGTAAGATAGTAAGTAATAAGTAAGGTTACTCTGCACCCGAAACTAACTAAACTGAGTTGACCAACTGTACCGTTCTTAAAATGGGATTTAGGTTTAAAATGTTGTGAAAATTATGTAAAATCTTACTCTTCACTGCTTCCTTCCTTTATAGCTTGATGCTCAGCTTGGTCAAGGTAAAAAAACAAACAAACAAAAAAAACAAAACAAACAAAAGCATACAGGCCTCTGGGGTTCATCATACTGAAGGCCAGTAATGATGCATTGAATAAAGTTCAATCTCAGATACATCAACACTGTGAAAATGTAAAGCTCAGAAGAGAACATTTTTTGAGCTGACGTAGAAAGCCGCTGTAGAAAAGAACATGCAAATGTGAAGCACTTGCATTTCTTTAATAAAAAAAAATATATATACACACCACATACTTGTACTGCACTTTTACCTTTTCAGTGTTTAATTTTTGCTTGAAACAGGAATAATCAATCTAAACTGCTTTATTGTTGCATAAGAAGTACAGCATCATCTCTCATGTGTGTGTTTTCTTAACCGGATATAAAAATATATCTGTTGCTCATTTGGTTACCAAGTGTTTGGTTCAGTGAAAAAGTGTGCCTGACATGGAACATGACTTATTTTCATTTGTTTTTCAGATGAAGAAACCGTAAAAGGACGAGATGAATGAGTGCGAAGCAAGAATTTCTCCCTTCCCTTTCAAATTTTCCTTTCTCTTTTGCCTTTGCAATACTGAACATGATTGCTATTTATAGAAATAATAAAAGTCAAAACATATGTTTCCATTTTCTTCTTTATTTATATCAGCATAATAGAATTTGCATTTGAAGAACCTCCAAAAAAATACAAATGTCACTCATTCTAAGTGATATTCTAAGTGGACAACCAACACGAGATCTTTTCAGGAATTTAGGAACCACATCAAGTTTGCATACTGTGAATTTGGGTATCAGTTCATCTGTGGGGCTTTTTGGGTTTCTTGGTGTTTCTGAGTAAACCATCTTTCGAGAGTCACTTCCCCACTCTGGCTGCACCTCTGGGACCACACCTGCAGCACCACAACTCTTCAGAAACTGCCACAGCTGCAAATAAACTGAGGCGAAGACAGCGGCTCATCCTCGACTGAAAACATTTGCATTTTATACGTTGTGACATTCAGGCATGACATTCAAACAGCAGACACAAACAAACACAAGCGAAGCTGAAATGTAGCATTCTACAGTGACGTAACTGGGATCCAAAATAATAGGAATGAATTTTATTTATAACTCCCTTTCTCAACACTCAAGGACACTTCACAAAGATAAAACAAATGCAATAAAGCACTCAACCATCAAAAGACCATTTTGTTGTTATATAATGTATACAATATACAAAAAAGAAAACATTTTTCTAAAATTGAAACACGCACTTGTATTTGTTTGAGGCCCTCACGTTCTGTATTAGTGCTTTTACGCTTACGGAGAGTAGAGCGTCCTGTCCAGGATGTGAGAAGGATCATGAGCGAGGGAGCGTGTGGTATAAACTACAAAGCAGGCATGGACTGCCATCTAGTGGTATAACTGTAAGAAGAGTAAACGAAATACCCAATAAGGAAAAGATTATAAATCACAGCAGTAGTTGCAGTTCATATTCTCTATTCTGCTGAGTTAGAAGCACACAATTAATGTATTAATTGATTTTCATCAGTTCATTTGTAATTCTCCCAACCCTGATCACACTGATTTTTCCAAAAAATATGCATGATCCTGACACTGAACATATATATATATATATATATATATATATATATATATATATATATATATATATATATATATATATATATATATATATATATATATATATATATATATATATATGTGTATAATAAACGGGTAGGATTGAGTTCATGTGCTGAACAAGGCCCCTAGAGGTCAGTGAAGGACTTTTTTTGTTCATGGTCGTTGATAAACTGGATTATTCCTTGAATATGAATTATCTCAGTGGTGGATTTTGAGAAAGAGTAAAAGGATAGATGTCATGTTATCCTGAAAAAATGAAGTATTTAGATGCTTTTAAAATGTCGGTCCCTAATTATGTGTTTTAGAACACGACTGCACCTACAAAGAAAACATGACAATATCGTAAAATTTAACCAAGTAAATTTTTTAATGGTGTTTGATTAAGGTGGAGGCCAGACCATAAATAGGAGTCTTATCTCAATTTTGGATTGTTTTTAAAAATGTTGTGTACAATTTAAGAAGGTTTTAACTAAATTACAGGGCTTTATTTAAAGTGGGTTTAGTCGTGTTATTGCAAGCTATTTTTAAAGCGAAGATGAATAAAAGCTTTCACTGTTAAAAATAAATAAATAAATAATAATAATAATAATACTAATAATTGGGCCCCCAACACCTGTTGAGCTGAACACGGTGTGGGTCACTCAAACTCAACACAACGCAAAGACACTAATCAACCGGTTACATGTAATTGAACTGAAATCGTCTCTGCTGCGTGGGTGCCCACAACTCAAATGCACGTCAAAATGCTTTTGAAATTACACGATAGACCATCGTGATATGATGGTTAGGACATTCCACACAGCAGTAAATTTATCTGACTGGGACAGATGACATAATAAGCCAGTTCTATACGGCGCTATTGCTGCAACAGACATGAGGAGTAAATATGCCTACACCGACTTTTTATCATATTTGAGTCCTTTCTGCAGGTGAGACCGGAAGTGAACAACATGATCTTATAGGATAGTATATATAGGCATAGGATAGTAGGAAGTAAGGAGGCGCCACCTTGTGGCGCAATTTCGTAACGTGTTACTAGACTGACTGTTAAAACATGTAGGGAAGTTTTTGTTACTATCGACTTTTTGTTTGTTTTTTTTTACCCTACACTTGTACTCCGGCCCGTCATCTGGCAACTCAGGACTAAAAAAAAAAAAAAGAAGAAAAAAAATGCACCGTGGTAAAACGTTGACGCCAATCCCATCCGAGAAAATGAAACAAGCAAAATCTAAACACAGATTTAAAGCCATATTTTGTAGATTCTGTATGAAATTATTCAGTGTTTTTGTTTGTTTGTTTTTCTTCTGTGATTGTTGTAGATTTACCACTTCTTATTTTCAACATTCCCTTCCAGAGGTTGTCCCCGTTTTAGACTGATCCCAGAAGTGTGTGGTAAGGTTTTGGTAGGTGTTTGTGTCACTGTGACTATTATAGCTCGGGTTACAGCACAGTGTTATACGCCATAACAAAAACCCTGTTGCAAGATCTCTTCTGACTTTCTATCTTATTTATAAAAAAAAGAAAAAAGAACAGAGTAAAAATCCAGATTGGAGACTGGCAATGATATGTCAGTATTGACAAAATAAACTGCCCTCAATTACATATATAAACAAGTTATGAAATGACAAGTTTTCTGTTCACTACAGCACTTTTTATATTGGACAGTTGCTGTATGCTGCTTAACTAATGAGGAGGAGGTGGAAATAAAAACTTTCACTGTACTAAACCCATAATAAATGTTCAGAAAAGTTTGATACATTACATAAATCCACAATTTTGTTTCACATTAAACTCTTTGATCCACATTTCCTATTTTTCAAAACAGGAAAAAAAGGTAAAAAAAAAAGAAAATAAAACATTTCTAAATGTTTAGTTTATGGTGCCCAGAGGCACAACGTGTTAGGGCTTTATCCACATCTAAAGTTATGTAACAGTAATAATAGAAAATAATCCAATTCATAAAAAACAAAAACAATAACGGAAAATATTTTTGTACATTACGATGAAAGGTGTAAGTTATTTAAAGTTATTAAAGCTTCATCTGTTGTTGACATCCTGCAGTCAGGGTGGGGTCTAGTTTATGCATGGAGCTATAACACTGTGCAGTATAGCGGCCACAGTGATACATCCTGTGACAAAAATTGCCATCTATGAGAATTGTGGTTTCATACTTTATTATCAGGAGCAAAGCAGTGAAACAGCCAGCAGTGGGCTGCTTGAAAGGATGTACACAGTTTTCCAAATAAGATCAACAACATGAGGAAAGGCCAAAGGTTATTCTTCAGGTAAGTCGTTTAATTGTTTAAATATATAAAATATATATATATATATATATATATATATATATATATATATATATATATATATATATATATATATATATATATATATATATATATATATATGTATATACATGCATATGCATATATATATATATATATATATATATATATATATATATATATATATATATATATATATATATATATATATATATATATATATATATATATATATATATATATATATATATATATATATATATATATATATATAAATCATTTTGACTGCAGGCTGTTTGTACTAAACATGCATTTAAGGTTTGCTCATGGATGAACAAAACAAACAAAAACTCTTCCTGAAATTTATCAAGACCAGTGCCTAGAGGGGAGTTTTTGTACAGCCTTCTGTCACAGTGTATTATAACTACCACAGTGATATATCCTGTGACAAAAAGTGACTTGGGAATGTGAATGGTGAAAATTGATCACTTTTAATCACTCGTTCACTCTTGATGAGATGCAATGATTGCATTGTGCAACCCGATTCACCAGGGGAAAGGAATTCAATCACGTTTATTTTTGCCCTACAAAAGACAGTTAAACTTAAACTTTATGAGCCACTGTGCACTTCAAACAAAAAGTATGATTTGCAGAGCCCTCAAAAATGAAATAGTTAGAATAATAAATAAACAAATTAGAATAGTAAATAAACAAATCATAAAATAAAACAATGCATGATAAAATTAGATATAATCTGGTAAATTATCACACAAAATAAAAGAGAATCATGATAGTAATAGGCACAATTCAAACATGAACCCACTTTGAACGTCAAAATAAAATTGTTTATTTTTTTTTATTTATGGTGTGCATGATGTTTAAGGGAAGTTTTCTCTCTGTGAGTTTTTGTATGTCGTTCTATCGGTGTGGGATATAACTGGGGCCACAGTAAAATGTCCTGTAACAAAAACCTCCTCCTTCTTCCCATCTCGTAAAAAGGGTGCAGATGGTGCTGACAAATAAACAAATGTATCCCTTCTCTCGCATTGCATAGAGAGAGATTGCATAGTTTTTTTTTTTAAATCATTTTAATTATTTATGTTTTATATATTATATTGTTTTCCCATATCCTTCAACATTAAGGTTAGAATCACAATATTAACCATTTTAGCACACTTTTTTCTCTAATCTGTATTTTTCTTCTACACACATGGACTCATTTACAGTAATCTAAGATGTAGACAGGTGCACATATTAACATGATCCATACATTAGTAATGCAAAGCATTGACTGTGTTTCTTGGGGCATTTGTCCTTCAATGCCAATCCAGCAAAGCCCCAGCTATTTATTGTACTATTTTGAAAACAATGTTGGTTTATTGTTATTGCCTTTTTGTTATTTTACTTAGTTGAAATTATAATTTTTGTTCGGAAACCACACTTCTATCTGACGCGTACCAGCCATTGCGTTGCTTTTGTTTTTGTAAGAGCATCACACACTGTGTGGGGTGGGAGCACAGTGATATATTGTAATACAAAAACCTCTCCTTCAGCAGGACTTTGACACAAAGACTCTGTCATGAGTACAAAGTTGACCATCAAAAAAAGAAGATTGAACATCTATTAAAAGTAAGGATAAAATTGTGTGCATAATTACAAAACATATGTTTATTTTTTTTATTGTAGTAATTAAAACATATACAAATATATACACAGCATACATGATACACATACAGTATGATAAAACATATAAAATAATGTTCATCACACAATAATAATAATAATAATAATAATAATAATAATAATAATAATGATAATAATTTTATTTATTGTTATTATATTATATAGTACCAGTAAAAGTAATAATTAAATTAGAAAGTACTTTATTGACCAGAGTATCCAAAATATTTTAATAAAGAATAAAAACACAATGTTTCAATTGAAAAAAAGAAAGAAAAAAAGAATACACTTTATGTGAAAATGCTGTAAAGACCTTCCAAACAGAGATGGAAAAAATAATGTTCAAAGTGGACTGGGGGTTACACAAGACTTACTGGTTTATATTTATGTAACACAAAAGGAAATAATCTTCACCACAACACCAGGTGCTTCCTTGGCCTGTTAAAAAACAGGAACTTTAGATTCACACAGCCAACACTCACAATGTATCATACAAAACACTGGATTTGGAATTCAGTGGCCAACTTTTTCATTAAGTTAACTGAACCATTTAATCTGAGTTCAGTTGAAGAAGAAGGGTTGAATTGAATAGGTCGAATGATGATGTACATGGAGATATAGATGACTGGTAGAAGGAGAACTTCAAGGAGGTTCTGAATGCATGTCCATCTGGAATGAGGCCTTGTCTCATGAATTGGTGGATGACTTATTCATACCACTGGTAAAGATCATGGAGGTTGTCAAAAAGCTACACTGAAGAAAAATATACAACACTTTAAAACACTTTTGTTTTTGCTCCCATTTTTCATGAGCTGAACTCAACGATCTAAGCATTTTTCTAGATACTCAATAACAATTTCTCTCAAATATTACTCATAAATCTGAGATGATCTGAGATAATCCATCCCACCTCACAGGTGTGTCATATCAAGATGCTGATTAGACTGCATGATTATTGCACAGGTGTGCTTTAGGCTGGCTACAATCAAAGGCCACTCTGAAATGTACAGTTTAATCGCACAGCGCAATGCCACAGATGTCGCAAGTTTTGAGGGAGCGTGCAATTGGCGTGGTGACTGCAGGGATGTCCACCAGAGATGTTTTCATGGATTGAACGTTAATTTCTCTACCATAAGCCGTCTCCAAAGACGTTCCAGAGAATTCGGCAGTACATCCAACCGGCCTCGCAACCGCAGACCACACCAGCCCAGGACCTCCACATCTAGCAGGTTCTCCTCTAAGACTGTCTGAGACCAGTTGAGTCCAGTTTCTGCGCAAACTGTCAGAAGCCGTCTCAGGGAAGCTCATCTGCATGCATGCTTGTCCTCATCGGGGTCCCAACCTGCCTGCAGTTCGTCGTCGTAACCGACGTGAGTGGGCAAATGCTCACATTCGATGGCGTGTGGCACGCTGGAGAAGTGTTCTCTTCACGGTTGAATTCCGGTTTTCACTGTTCGGGGCAGATGGCAGACAGCGTGTATGGCGTTGTGTGAGTGGTTTGCTAATGTCAGCATTGTGGATCGAAATTTGCAAATTTCAGAGTGGCCTTTTATTGTAGCCAGCCTAAGGCACGCCTGTGCAATAAACATGCCGTCTAAGGCAATAAGGATCTATTGATATGCCACTCCTGTGAGGTGGGATGGACTATGTCACATAATTTCCTATTTATATCTCAGATTTGTGAAAAAATATATGTGAGAAATTGTTATTTTGAGTATATAGAGTTCGGCTTGTAAAAAATGGGAGCAAAAACAAAAGTGTTGCGTTTATATTTTTGTTCAGTGTAGTGTTGTAGTTTGCCATGAGATTCTGATTGCTTTGAACATTGTGAGAATATCGAAATCTGGAAGGGAATGAGAGCTTCCCTATAGGAAGTGGAAGGAAGTGTATCTGTTGGTCCGCCAATAACTTGCCTTCATTATTCACACCAATGAATTGGGCTCACTGATTCATAAGTAGTTTAGAATTGTTAATTTATAAATATTAATTTCATTTAATTAAACAGAATTTCTCACACTCTGCCTTGTGAGGCTGCTTTGGCTCTCTTCTCTGCTAGAGCTGCAACTCCTGAAACCTTTGTAAAGAAGTTTTACCTGATCCTCCTCCGATACTTCCTAGGTGGCCGGCATATTGTCATATCAACTCATACTGCCCAATCCACCTGGGTCACATTCGCAAAGAAAAGTGAGGTACCTAAAAGGGATGTGAAAGCCACCTTGGAGCGTTTTTGTTTCGGGGTTTCAGTTGAAGCGCCTTTGGTGTGTTGCATGAAGGTCTGTTAGAGTACTTGCATAGCGGCAGGCTGGAGTGATGCTTTCCATGAGAGGCGTCAACACAGGATGTGTTCCTATCATTGGGGTATCAACTACTCAGCCTCCCAGTCAAAGTTTACCTGGTAGAGGTGCAATTGGCTGACTGTTAAATCAGTTTCCAACAATAAATCGATTGAAATTTCAATAAATCGGTTGAAATCGTGAATCGTACTTTTTGTGAAAAATTTTTTTTTTTTTTTGCCATATCACCCAGCCCTAATTTGTAGTATATAGTTCCATCTTCTAATTCAACATTATTCTCCTTTTCATGACCTTATCATGACCTTGCTGCTCTTTGTCCATGTCACTTGGATTTTACATATCATTTGTAGAATTCATGCCTCCTTTGCAGTTTCTGTATTCGTTTTAGTTAAATGTTCAATGAAGTTAACTCTATTCCATCCGGCTTCAGTCTCTGTTTTAACAGCTGTTGGCAAAACAAAGTATGATTACCGGTTCTGTGTTGGGATAAGGTGTTGCAGGCTGAGATGTTTTTGCTGGAGATGAGAGGATTTTTCTGCACTCAGGGAACTGGACCACCTGTTGCTCTACTGTTTGGAGTTCATGCTGGGGCGTGATGGATATTTTCCAGTCTGATAGTAGCCGGACCTTTCATCCGTGTGTATCATTCCAGACAGTCAATCCTTTTCTCCAAATCATTGATTACACTGGTCAACAACAAATTTATTGTCTCTGTTTTTGTTTTTTTAGCTGATTTAGGATCATTTTGATGTGCTGAATCCAAAAATCACATCGGTTTTGCTCAGTCAGGTCAACTTTCTGAACTAAGCTACATATTTGTTTTTTGACATTTTTATTTACATGTACGGGTATTTCCCCATCACGATGCAAAATTCTTTGATATTTCTTGCAATCAAAGAAATATGAAGATTTTCCTTGTGTCAACTTATAACTAATGAAATGAATGAAATGGCTTCAACTATAAGATCTTGCAAAAATAAGCCTGACATATTCTGCTACATCTGCAGTGAATACACCATTGTTCCTCACAGGAATCTAGTCACAAGTTTTATAAAGAATTAAATAAGCTTCCTAGAGCTGACCGTGCTTATTTTGGTATTAAATTTGGTGACCAAGAAAAAGCTTGGGCGCCACACACAGTATGCAAGTCAGGAAGTCTGTCTGAAGTTTGGAATTCCCATGGTTTGGAGGGAGCCGACAAACCATGGGAACTGGGATCACCAGAAAGAACCAAAGCAGCCTCAAGTATCCTGATCTTGAATCAGCTAGTCGTCCTGTTGCTCACTGTGATGAAATTCCAGTACCTGTCTTTGGAGAACTTCCGAACATCAGTGACAAAGATTCCTCCACTGTTCCAGAAGTAATGGTAAATGGACTGCATTTATATAACGCTTTTCTCCAGCACCTCAACCTCAACCATCAACTGATAATGTCACAAAAATGTAATCAATTTAACCAGTAAATCAGATTTTTCAAAATCAAATTAGCATGAAAACCTGACATGATTGAGAAAAATGGATGTCATTTTTGGATTCAGCAGTGCGAAATGGTCCTAATTCAGCTGAAAAAACATTGACAATTTACAAAAAAAAAAAAATTGCAACCCAGTGTTATCATTTATTTTTCCTTGATGATTGTTTTCGAGGTGTGATAAGTTTCCCTTGCTGTTTCCCGACTTTAACTATCTCCACAGAAATAAGCTTCTGTGATTTTCTGATTTCTTCCATCTTCTCGTCCACAACACGTTACGTTTGGATTTGGTGACTTTTTGCTATTTACATACAAGCCAGCCAGAGACACCAAAATAGCATGAATGCACACATGCTCAGTATCTTGTAGGGGTGCATTAATAGAAAACAAACAAACAAAAGCCTGTCCTTATATTGAGGCTGGTAATTCTGGCTAGTAGTGTGAACCTGTGGCAGGAACCAGGGCTGACAGTGGGCTCTGATAAAGAGGAAGTGCTGCCTAACCGTTGCAAAACAAACATAATTTTGCACAAGACCCAGACCACAGGAAGCGAATATCTCAGGGGAAGTGGTTTGTATTTATTTTGCAGGTTCAGAGCTTTTCTTTCATTAATCGGTTATGTTTGCATTATAAACCAACAGTTAACTATCACTGTGACAGATACTCTGACTACTGGGGGAAAGGAACACAAGTCACAATAACTTCTGGTGAGAAAAACATCTATGTTATATTAAGGAACATTTCATTGTTTTTTAGTTCATCCATTTCACTTTGTTAAAATGGGGATTACAGGGTAGACTATAGAATAATTTGATTTAAAATAGGAAGCAGTAATACTTTGGGTTATACAGTAAAGGTAGGTGTTTTTTGTATGAACGTGATACTGTTGTCAGTCACCGTGACGACTACTTTGACTACTGGGGCAAAGGAACAATGGTGACCGTTACATCAGGTAAGAGACACTTATTTTTTCAGAAAATTACACAATTAATGAAAGTATATTACAATATCAGGTCCATTAATGGTTTTTGGGTTGCCAGTTTTTGTATGATGGATGCTTGATTTATTGTACTGTGACAACTACTTTGACTACTGGGGAAAAGGGACAATGGTGACCGTTACATCAGGTAAGAGACACTTATTTTTTCAGAAAATTACACAATTAATGAAAGTATATTACAATATCAGGTCCATTAATGGTTTTTGGGTTGCCAGTTTTTGTATGATGGATGCTTGATTTATTGTACTGTGACTACTACTTTGACTACTGGGGAAAAGGAACAATGGTGACTGTCACATCAGGTAAGTAAAGCAGACTGTTTTTTTAAAATTCATAATGTGACAAATTGACATTTTATCCAAGCGTAAACTTAATTGGCATGAAGGGTCCCAGTTTTTGTATGTTGGATGTTTGATATGTTGCACTGTGACTACGGCTACTTTGACTATTGGGGAAAAGGAACAATGGTGACTGTCACATCAGGTAAGAAGAGCTATTTTTTCGTGTTTTTTGTGGTAAAATTTACACTGTGATAAATCAAAGTCTATTAGGATTGCAGTGTCTTAAAGGCTCCCAGTTTTTGTATGTTGGGTGGTTAATATATTGCACTGTGACAACGCTTTTGACTACTGGGGCAAAGGGACAATGGTCACCGTAACTTCGGGTAAGTAAAAACCCTTTTGCCTGTTTGTGCTCTTTTTTCTTTTGCTTTTTTTTTCCTTTTTGCGTAATTTCAGAAGATGTTGTGTCCACCACATTTTTCATTGACTCCGTCTAAATAATTTATTTGTGGTGAAAACTCTTAATTTAATAACAGGAATGCATGCAATGTCAAATATTTGAAACGAAAAATAACGCACATTTTGTACATGCAACAAATGTAGATACTGGTGAGATGGTTTTTGTGTGTAGTCGATGAGGAATTGTTAGACTGTGCTATGGCTTTGACTACTGGGGAAAAGGCACCACGGTCACTGTCACCTCAGGTAGGACATTTTTTCCCATTTCTATTGAAACCATCTGTCTGTTGTGCAGTTTCCACATGAGCTACATTTATTTCAGATTGATGTAAAAAAAATAAGTCATAAAGATGAAGTGACGAAATGTGTAAGTTGAAAGGTTTTTGTGGGAAGCATAAATTGACTGTCTAAACTGTGATACTGGTCTTTCGACTACTGGGGAAAAGGCACCATGGTAACAGTGACATCAGGTAAGATTTCAACAGTTTCAAATTTACAACAATGTGTAATTAGACGGAAAAAGTCTTGTCTTTATTAGACATTTTCGATATTACATGTTTTGTCGATACAAAGAAAAAGTTGTCTACTTAAAGTAAGATGCTGTAAAATCAATATTATGAACAGATGGCAGGTGTATATTTTATCATCAGATTTATAATAGTTTTGAATCAAAATAATGTTGATATCGACTAAACGGCAAGCTAGCCGGGAAAATTTTAGACTGACAACAAAGTAGATTCAGCACTGTGCTACTATGGATATGCATTTGACTACTGGGGCAAAGGAACAATGGTAACAGTGACATCAGGTAAGATTTGAACTGTTTCAAATATACAACAGGCTGTAATTAGAATGTAAAATTTTTAGATTACAGTTTATTTAACTGGCAATATGTGTTGTTGGTGCCAAGAAAGTTTTTTTTTCTTGAAGTTCAATTTAGTTGCTGTAAAATTACTATTATGGACAGCTGGCTGGTCCGTTTATTATCGGTGCGACAGCAAAGCAATTGTTTGACTGAAAACAAAGTAGATTCATCACTGTGCTACTACGGTGCTCTTGACTACTGGGGTAAAGGCACTATGGTAACGGTGTCCACAGGTAAGAATGATTTTCAACATTCAAGTTAAATTTGTGAAACAATAGATTGACATATCTGGTTTTCTGCACAGTTAATTTGACAGATCTTCTGGGACTTATGTTTATTCCTTATTCCTTTACATCACTGCAAAAAGGCATTTATTTGCAGCTGATTACGTTTTTTTTTTTTGTTTTTTTTAAATAATGAAAGCTTCTAAAACTCCCAAACCATTTGAAAGAGTTTTCAGCCGCAGCAAAATGCTAAAAAGAATTGATGGAACTCTAAGTTTGCACATTGTCATTGAAAGAAATTTAAATTTATTGCTATGTGTATAAGACCGATCAAAAAAACAAAAATGGCCAATACTTTGAACTTTAATTAATTTTTTTTTTCCATCAACACATTTTTTTTTCTTCTCCCAGCCACTCCAAGAGCACCAAGTGCGTTTCCTCTGACATCATGTGGTTCTGGCACCGGAGACATGGTCACTCTTGGCTGTCTTGCAACTGGCTTTTCACCTTCAACTGTGACCTACACCTGGAGAAAAGATGGAGTAGACATTACTGACTTTATTCAGTATCCTCCTGTACTGAAAGACAACTTTTACACTGGAGTCAGTCAACTACGGGTGAGGAGACAGGATTGGACCGCCAACCCAAAGCCGTGTTACACATGTGTGGCAACAAATACAGCTGGAAATGGACAAGTCACAATCTGCCCGAAAAGTAAGAAAAAAAAAATGCTTATTAATTTATAATTGTTCTCGTGCTTTATTATCTTGCAGTACTTTCTTCAAATACGTAAACCAAGTCTGGTAACTTCCTCCTTAAATGAATAAACAATTGGACATTTTGATTTAAATATAAATTTAAAAAAAACAACTGATAAGGACTTTCCTTCACTTTATGACTTAATTTTCATTACAACTGCTGTATTATTTCCACCTGCAAATTGATTATGTGTCCGTGTGTGTGTGTGTGTATTTTTTTGAGAGATGAAGTAATCATCCAAAGTGTAAAGTTGGAATATTTTTTTTAATTCTGAAACAAAACTTTCTCCCAAAAAATGTCACTACCTGCCAAATGAAATAATTCAAATCTTAATTCTGTATCTACTTTTACTGGTGGGGAAAAATAAGGTGGAGCGTGAAAAAAACTAAAGCCTCTCTATATTTTTGTTCAGCCTACCCCGCTTTCTTGTACTTCACTTCTTTCTCTTTCTATAATTATGGTCGACGATCACGCTGTTGCAGTGGCTTTTGCTTCTTTCCATTGATCTGCAGCTTGTGAACATTACGCTTAAAAAAATGTTTGCTTGCCTTTTAAGTCAATGTCAATGCAGAAGTGGTCAGTTCGGCTCTGCAGATCAGTAGCAATTATGAATTTCATATTTTGGTTTGACTCTGTCCACACATAAGTAACAACCTCCATTAAACATTATGAGGGACGTAAATCTAACATTATATAGAAATGCATTATTTTAAATTAAGAAAAATACCCTCTGAAAAAAGTTTGTATCAGTTATGTGGACACTAATGCATTGTTCTCTACTACTTCTGCATACATGTGTCTCTATATTTATTACTTTTCTTCTTCTGCATACATTTTTGTGTGTTTGACTGTTTTCAGGTGTGTATTGTCATCCTGCAACTCTTAGAGTGTTGACTTCCTCTAGCGAGGAAGACGAGGTTTCCTTCTCCTGCTTTGCCAAAGATTTCTCGCCCAAGGACCATGAGTTTAAGTGGTTGAAAAATAATAAGGAAGTCAGCAACAAAATATTTGAGGTCAGCACACCTCCCAAAGAAGAGAGCAAGACTGAGAATGGGACACTGTACAGTGCTGCAAGTTTCCTCACAGTGGCCAAATCTGAGTGGATTGTTGGCGATATGTTTACATGCAAATTCAGGGGAAGTTGTGAAAATAATGTCTCAACATTTAAGACTTTAAATTTCACGTACAATGACTGCACTGGTCCTGTTGGTGAGTAGCTCCTCCACACTTTCCAAGTCAATTGATTTTTAGGACAATTACATTTTTGTTTATCCAGTACTTCATTTCTTACACAGGCTGCAAAAAAGCTGACGCAGAAATAAAGATCATTCAGCCTTCAAACAAGGAAATGTTCGAGCAAAGAAAAGGAAAGATTGTTTGCCAAGTTAAGCAAAACGTGCCATCAGTCACCAGAATCTGGTGGGAAGATGAGGAGGAAAATGAGTTGGCCAACTCCGACGACGCAAGTTCACTCAAAAGCCTTTCACTTGACATCACTTTTGATGAGTGGACCCGAGGGCTGAAGCGCATCTGCAAAGTTGCACACTCAGAATTGGTGGACCCATTTGAGGATTTCTATGAGAGGAAAGCTGGTACGTGAACTATTGAGTGCCGTGAATGCCCCTTAATATGCAACTGAACGTGCATTAAATGTGTTTGTGTGGTCACAAATACACTGTGGTGTATTTGATTTTCCCTGCTGCACATGGCCTAAAGTTTCTCTCACACTTGCAGGATACCGTCAGCGTCCATCAGTGTTTATGCTGCCTCCAGTGGAGCATACTAGAAAAAATATGACGACCCTGACTTGCTATGTGAAAGACTTCTTCCCTAAGGAAGTTTTTGTGTCTTGGCTTGTTGATGATGAGAAAATAGACTCGAAACACACGTTCTACACCACAAACTCTGTAGAAGGTCCTGTTGGAAGTTATTCGGCTTATGGCCACCTGTTGCTCCCTCTTGAGGAGTGGGAGAGGAATGACGTGGTGTACAGTTGTGCAGTTCACCACGAGTCGGTGGCCAACTCGACTAGAGCTATTGTCAGGTCCATCGGGTACAGAACATCGCAAAACACCAACCTTGTCAACCTCAACTTGAACGTCCCAGAAACGTGCAAGGCCCAGTAGACGTCACTTTTGTGTTGCTCTGTCTTCTGCTTTGTGTTGTTTAACATTTGTTGCTTGTGACATTGACATTATGTGTGTCTTTTTAATGCAGATTTAAAATCAAAATAAAAAAAAAACTTTCATACAACTCTGTTGATGTATGTCCTGTGTTCATGTTACTTGACCCCAGCTGTTTGTGTTTCGTGAACTGCCATGGTATTGCACCAGTGCAACAAAGATTAGATTTAGACACAGTTTAAAAACATTCTTATGTCGAACCTTTTGCACTGTTTTTTTTTTTTTTTTTATCTTCACTAACATTACACTTATTTTGGCCAAATTAAATTCAAATTTAATGGTTTGTCCTGTTAGTCAGTATGTTTCCTGTTTGTGTGACTTTTTTATGTGCGTGTTTGTTTCCACTACTGGGTCTTTCACCCTCAACATAATGAAAAGGGTTTTCCAAAATCTTAAAGTGTGGTGTTTGGATTGAACAATAGTGAATGAATAACAAGCCAATAAGCTTCCAGGAGTCTTTCAAAAGCAATTCCAGATCGTTGTTGGAGTAATATTAACTTACATATTTAGTCAAGTAGTCAAGAAAAAAAAAAATCATTGTGAAGATAAACTTTTAGGAGGTCTTTTTTTTTTAATTAAAAATATTCTAATCACATGTGAACTTAAGATACAAATGATTATACTAAGAAACTGTGGATGTTTCGTAATGTGGGTTATTGCAGCTACTAGTAGGCAACTGGTAAATTTTGTATGTCTCTGGTGTCTAAGGCCTAGGTCGTTTTGGTAAAGGAGAACTGCTTCGTTACTGAGTCATCAGGTTTACAGAAATAAATTAATGAATAAATAAATAATTACTGTTCGCTATATTCAGCAGACCTGCCTGAAACTGATGTCTCATGCGACAACGCTTTGGATGCAGAGGAAGACAGCATGGGAAGTACTCTCATCACTTTTATCCTCCTCTTTCTCATCACCCTGCTGTTCACCATTGGTACCACTGCTTTAAAGGTATGACTACCTTATGTTGTCATCAACACAACTTTTGTCATTCCCATTAAGGACATTACTTTGGATTAAACAATATATGATATATAATAGAATTATTTAAATAATATGGGAGTTGACAGAAAACTCATGCTGACCTACAATAAATTACCTTTTAAGTACTTCCCATATTGAAATAACATACTTAAACATTTGAGTCAATGAACTGCATGCTTACAAAATCACGTTCAAGAATTATGGTACAGTCATCCATCCCCTAATATATTTACCTCTTTTCAAAAAACTCAAGTATATTTCCAAGAATTCCACTCTTTATAGCATGCATGATTTTAAAAATAATTCTATTAATGTTCAACATTTTGTAACAAAAATATAACATTTAACGGTGTATGCCTGTAAAAGTCAAAAGGTTTACATTGAGTTTAGTTTTAATCCTCATAAAGATATTTTATCTTAACATTTTTAATAATTGTATTTTTTTCACATTTTAGTGAGGCTTAATGATGTTTTTAAAAAGTTATTGGGTAGATTATGGCAAATACTGACAGGTCAAAACTGTCTTAATTTTAAGTTTTTGATGAATTTCATAAACATAATTTAAAGGATACATACACAGAAAGGATATATAGAAAGGATAGAGAAAGGATATATATATATTTATATATGTATATATATATATATATATATATACATAAATATATATATATATATATATGTATACATACATATGTATATATATATATATATATATATATATATATATATATATATATATATATATATATATATATATACTTATATATACTTTTCTTGAAATTTTAATAATTCATGTTGTGTTATCTTTGTTTTTTGTCATTTCAGATCAAATAAATCAAGGTTTAAATGAGAATTTAAATTTTCTCTGTAAGTAATGCCTATTTTATTTTGAATGGCATTTTATTTTTGAATGGCATGATCTGTGTGCTTTTAAACATTTAAATTAAAGTTTAAATACTGTGATTTCATTGTATTGTCATTTTCCAACTTTCTTTAATCTATTTTACTGACATGTCATACAGTCTATTTGTTGAACAGTGTTAATAAATAAAAAAAAATTGCACTCAAAGACCCTTCCTGAAGCTTGAACTTCACCTCTGCACCTGGAATCAACAGTCCGTGTTAAACTCAACATGTAAATTAGGAGATTTCACAAGTGGTTGGTTTTTCATTGTAAGAAATAGACAACTAAGAGAAAACATATTTGACTGTGTCATGAGAAGTGACGCATGATTAGTTCTGAAAACTAATGTGAGTCATTTGAATATGTATTTTTTTTCTCTTTACTGGTAAAACCACACCTCACACCTGGTAGCTGCCATGCACCGTTGCATCTGTTGCATTGTTTCACTTCTGTTTTCTGGTCCATTTTTGGTGACCAGGATGCTTCTCAAAGCTCCCGCCAGCTCTGAACGCTCTACTGCTCTTTCTCTCTGCAACATCTGTGTAAGAAAGCTGTCAGCCTCATCTCCACCTTACCCCCACCAGAAACAGTATTAAAGTGGTAGAGCACTGCCATGTAGTTTAATTCACAAGACAAATCACATTGAATTGAGACAACAGAGATATGTTGACCAAAAACAAAAGGTATGTTTGACTGAAACTGCAAACATTGGACATTTATTCATTTTATTTTGTCAATTGAACTGGTGTTTAACATTCTAAGTGAACCAAAACAAAACAAATGAGTAATAAAAGAACACCTTCTCCATCTAAGGTTTGCGGGTCGTCTCTCCAAACATCACGTTGCAACCTGTCTGGGAAGGAGAATTCGGGACCTTCTCAGTCACACTTGTATGCAGCCTCAGTGGCTACTTTCCAGACAAACTAACAGTGGAATGGCAAATGGATGACGTCAATGCAAACATTGAAGCGATCAATAGGGAGCTGCAGAGCGTGCAGGAAAGAGAGAAAACATTCAGTCTGACCAGTGAGATTAAGCCAAATGCCACAAAATGGAATTCAGGCACCAGATTTACTTGCAAGTCGACTCACAACAGCAGTGACTACATCAAAACAATAAGCATTTGTGATGGTGAGTCCTATGTCTGACCTCTGACTTGTAGAATTGTTGATGCATAATGATGATTTCAAAGTTTAAAAGTACCAAGTGAAAAGATTTTATAACATAACAGTATGGTCATATATTCTATGTTGTGTTTTCTCCAGTCCATGCAAATGTCCCTCCTTCCATTCATGTGGAGATTCCCAGCTTGGAGACAGTCATGAAGGCAGCGTCACAAGTGCAGGCTACTTGTTTGGTCCGCACTGCATTTAATGCCAAGGTGACCTGGGTAACCGATGGAAACATTGTTCCAGAGGGCCAAGTGGATTTCAGTAGAAACACTACTGATTTGACAAGCATCCTGACGTTGCCTTCCAGTCAGTGGAAACAACTGAAGCTCCTGACATGTAAAGCTGAACACAGCTGCTTTTCTCCCATTGAAAAGACCATCAATTTGGCAGGTTAGGTGACTATAGATTGTGTATCTTGTGCATTTTGTCAAACTGAAGAATGAGACACATATTCACATTAATCAACGTTGCTGTCATTCAGAACCTTCAGCTACAGCGCCCCTGGTGGAGATCAGGAGATCTCTCCCAGATTTGCAAAAGGGAAACAGTTCTGTGCTGGAGTGTGATGTCACTCAGCTCTCCTCCAGTGATATCTTCATCACTTTTCAAGCCAACGGTGTCGACATGTCTGACAGACAGTTTGTCAAGTTTCGCAAAGCACCAGGCCTCCATTCAATCAGTCGACGCTTCACTGTTCCTTCAAGTCACTGGAACAAAGACACAAACTTCACTTGCAGCGTGAATCAAGGCTTCTCTGGAACCTTCAAGTCTAAATCAACAGGAAAATTTATTGGTGAGTGAAATCATGTTTCCATCTCTCAAATTGAATAAGTCAAGTGCATACATGTATAATGAACTGACTCATAATTCCATTGACTGCTTTGTCCTCTAGTTGGCCCATCACTGGAGCTCCTTCTGGTTCCCAGGAAGGAGACTGAAGATCAGAAACTCTCGTGTTTTGGACGTGGCTTCGATCCCCAAATTCTCTGGCTCTCTGAATCACAGAAAAGACCTTCGTCACCTGATGGCATCAGCATGGATGCACAGGGACATGTGACAGTGACCAGTAAACTTCTGATCTCTCAAACAGAGTGGGAAACGGGCAAGGTCTTCACATGTCAAGTGGTTGATAGGTCTTTGAATAAAACAGCTAAAAAACACATCAGGCTGTGTTCAGGTATGTAGACTTCAGACCTTAGCTGCTGATTGGACACACTGAAAATCAATGTATTGTGGTTAATGTTTCTATTCTGTAGAGCATACACAACATACATGTTTATTCATGACGTGTTCTTGTTTCCTAACTTTTTTTCTTTCAACTTTATATTCTCAGTTTTCTCAACAATCCCTCCTTCCATTCATGTGGAGATTCCCAGCTTGGAGACAGTCATGAAGGCTGCATCACAAGTGCAGGCTACTTGTTTGGTCCGCACTGCATTTAATGCCAAGGTGACCTGGGTAACCGATGGAAACATTGTTCCAGAGAGCCAAGTGGATTTCAGAAGAAACACTTCTGATTTGACAAGCATCCTGACGTTGCCTTCCAGTCAGTGGAAACAACTGAAGCTCCTGACATGTAAAGCTGAACACAGCTGCTTTTCTCCCATTGAAAAGACCATCAATTTGGCAGGTTAGGTGACTATAGATTGTGTATCTTGAGTGTTTTTTTCAAACTGAAGAATGAGACACATATTCACATTAATCAACGTTGCTGTCATTCAGAACCTTCAGCTACAGCGCCCCTGGTGGAGATCAGGAGATCTCTCCCAGATTTGCAAAAGGAAACAGTTCTGTGCTGGAGTGTGATGTCACTCAGCTCTCCTCCAGTGATATCTTCATCACTTTTCAAGCCAACGGTTTCGACATGTCTGACAGACAGTTTGTCAAGCTTCCCAAAGCACCAGGCTTCCATTCAATCAGTCGACGCTTCACTGTTCCTTCAAGTCACTGGAACAAAGACACAAACTTCACTTGCAGTGTGAATCAAGGCTTCTTTGGAACCTTCAAATCTAAATCAACAGGAAAATTTATTGGTGAGTGAAATCAAGTTTCTATCTCTGAAATTGAATAAGTCAAGTGCATACATGTATAATGAATTGACTCATAATTCCATTGACTGCTTTGTCCTCTAGTTGGCCCATCAGTGGAGCTCCTTCTGGTTCCCAGGAAGGAGACTGAAGATCAGAAACTCTCGTGTTTTGGACGTGGCTTCGATCCCCAAATTCTCTGGCTCTCTGAATCACAGAAAAGACCTTCGTCACCTGATGGCATCAGCATGGATGCACAGGGACATGTGACAGTGACCAGTGAACTTCTGATCTCTCAAACAGAGTGGGAAACGGGCAAGGTCTTCACATGTCAAGTGGTTGATAGGTCTTTGAATAAAACAGCTAAAAAACACATCAGGCTGTGTTCAGGTATGTAGACTTCAGACCTTAGCTGCTGATTGGACACACTGAAAATCAATGTATTGTGGTTAATGTTTCTATTCTGTAGAGCATACACAACATACATGTTTATTCATGACGTGTTCTTGTTTCCTAACTTTTTTCTTTCAACTTTATATTCTCAGTTTTCTCAACAATCCTCCTTCCATTCATGTGGAGATTCCCAGCTTGGAGACAGTCATGAAGGCTGCATCACAAGTGCAGGCTACTTGTTTGGTCCGCACTGCATTTAATGCCAAGGTGACCTGGGTAAACCGATGGAAACATTGTTCCAGAGAGCCAAGTGGATTTCAGAAGAAACACTTCTGATTTGACAAGCATCCTGACGTTGCCTTCCAGTCAGTGGAAACAACTGAAGCTCCTGACATGTAAAGCTGAACACAGCTGCTTTTCTCCCATTGAAAAGACCATCAATTTGGCAGGTTAGGTGACTATAGATTGTGTATCTTGAGCGTTTTTTCAAACTGAAGAATGAGACACATATTCACATTAATCAACGTTGCTGTCATTCAGAACCTTCAGCTACAGCGCCCTGGTGGAGATCAGGAGATCTCTCCCAGATTTGCAAAAGGAAACAGTTCTGTGCTGGAGTGTGATGTCACTCAGCTCTCCTCCAGTGATATCTTCATCACTTTTCAAGCCAACGGTGTCGACATGTCTGACAGACAGTTTGTCAAGCTTCCCAAAGCACCAGGCCTCCATTCAATCAGTCGACGCTTCACTGTTCCTTCAAGTCACTGGAACAAAGACACAAACTTCACTTGCAGCGTGAATCAAGGCTTCTCTGGAACCTTCAAGTCTAAATCAACAGGAAAATTTATTGGTGAGTGAAATCAAGTTTCTTTCTCTGAAATTGAATAAGTCAAGTGCATACATGTATAATGAACTGACTCATAATTCCATTGACTGCTTTGTCCTCTAGTTGGCCCATCAGTGGAGCTCCTTCTGGTTCCCAGGAAGGAGACTGAAGATCAGAAACTCTCGTGTTTTGGACGTGGCTTCGATCCCCAAATTCTCTGGCTCTCTGAATCACAGAAAAGACCTTCGTCACCTGATGGCATCAGCATGGATGCACAGGGACATGTGACAGTGACCAGTGAACTTCAGATCCCTCAAACAGAGTGGGAAACGGGCAAGGTCTTCACATGTCAAGTGGTTGATAGGTCTTTGAATAAAACAGCTGAAAAACACATCAGGCTGTGTTCAGGTATGTAGACTTCAGACCTTAGCTGCTGATTGGACACACTGAAAATCAATGTATTGTGGTTAATGTTTCTATTCTGTAGAGCATACACAACATACATGTTTATTCATGACGTGTTCTTGTTTCCTAACTTTTTTTCTTTCAACTTTATATTCTCAGTTTTCTCAACAATCCCTCCTTCCATTCATGTGGAGATTCCCAGCTTGGAGACAGTCATGAAGGCTGCATCACAAGTGCAGGCTACTTGTTTGGTCCGCACTGCATTTAATGCCAAGGTGACCTGGGTAACCGATGGAAACATTGTTCCAGAGAGCCAAGTGGATTTCAGAAGAAACACTTCTGATTTGACAAGCATCCTGACGTTGCCTTCCAGTCAGTGGAAACAACTGAAGCTCCTGACATGTAAAGCTGAACACAGCTGCTTTTCTCCCATTGAAAAGACCATCAATTTGGCAGGTTAGGTGACTATAGATTGTGTATCTTGAGCGTTTTTTTCAAACTGAAGAATGAGACACATATTCACATTAATCAACGTTGCTGTCATTCAGAACCTTCAGCTACAGCGCCCCTGGTGGAGATCAGGAGATCTCTCCCAGATTTGCAAAGGAAACAGTTCTGTGCTGGAGTGTGATGTCACTCAGCTCTCCTCCAGTGATATCTTCATCACTTTTCAAGCCAACGGTGTCGACATGTCTGACAGACAGTTTGTCAAGCTTCCCAAAGCACCAGGCCTCCATTCAATCAGTCGACGCTTCACTGTTCCTTCAAGTCACTGGAACAAAGACACAAACTTCACTTGCAGCGTGAATCAAGGCTTCTCTGGAACCTTCAAGTCTAAATCAACAGGAAAATTTATTGGTGAGTGAAATCAAGTTTCTTTCTCTGAAATTGAATAAGTCAAGTGCATACATGTATAATGAACTGACTCATAATTCCATTGACTGCTTTGTCCTCTAGTTGGCCCATCAGTGGAGCTCCTTCTGGTTCCCAGGAAGGAGACTGAAGATCAGAAACTCTCGTGTTTTGGACGTGGCTTCGATCCCCAAATTCTCTGGCTCTCTGAATCACAGAAAAGACCGTCACCTGATGGCATCAGCATGGATGCACAGGGACATGTGACAGTGACCAGTGAACTTCAGATCCCTCAAACAGAGTGGGAAACGGGCAAGGTCTTCACATGTCAAGTGGTTGATAGGTCTTTGAATAAAACAGCTGAAAAACACATCAGGCTGTGTTCAGGTATGTAGACTTCAGACCTTAGCTGCTGATTGGACACACTGAAAATCAATGTATTGTGGTTAATGTTTCTATTCTGTAGAGCATACACAACATACATGTTTATTCATGACATGTTCTTGTTTCCTAACTTTTTTTCTTTCAACTTTATATTCTCAGTTTTCTCAACAATCCCTCCTTCCATTCATGTGGAGATTCCCAGCTTGGAGACAGTCATGAAGGCTGCATCACAAGTGCAGGCTACTTGTTTGGTCCGCACTGCATTTAATGCCAAGGTGACCTGGGTAACCGATGGAAACATTGTTCCAGAGAGCCAAGTGGATTTCAGAAGAAACACTTCTGATTTGACAAGCATCCTGACGTTGCCTTCCAGTCAGTGGAAACAACTGAAGCTCCTGACATGTAAAGCTGAACACAGCTGCTTTTCTCCCATTGAAAAGACCATCAATTTGGCAGGTTAGGTGACTATAGATTGTGTATCTTGAGTGTTTTTTTCAAACTGAAGAATGAGACACATATTCACATTAATCAACGTTGCTGTCATTCAGAACCTTCAGCTACAGCGCCCCTGGTGGAGATCAGGAGATCTCTCCCAGATTTGCAAAAGGGAAACAGTTCTGTGCTGGAGTGTGATGTCACTCAGCTCTCCTCCAGTGATATCTTCATCACTTTTCAAGCCAACGGTGTCGACATGTCTGACAGACAGTTTGTCAAGCTTCCCAAAGCACCAGGCCTCCATTCAATCAGTCGACGCTTCACTGTTCCTTCAAGTCACTGGAACAAAGACACAAACTTCACTTGCAGCGTGAATCAAGGCTTCTCTGGAACCTTCAAATCTAAATCAACAGGAAAATTTATTGGTGAGTGAAATCAAGTTTCTATCTCTGAAATTGAATAAGTCAAGTGCATACATGTATAATGAATTGACTCATAATTCCATTGACTGCTTTGTCCTCTAGTTGGCCCATCAGTGGAGCTCCTTCTGGTTCCCAGGAAGGAGACTGAAGATCAGAAACTCTCGTGTTTTGGACGTGGCTTCGATCCCCAAATTCTCTGGCTCTCTGAATCACAGAAAAGACCTTCGTCACCTGATGGCATCAGCATGGATGCACAGGGACATGTGACAGTGACCAGTAAACTTCTGATCCCTCAAACAGAGTGGGAAACGGGCAAGGTCTTCACATGTGAAATACTTGACAAGTCTTTAAGCAAAAGTGTCAGGAAAAACATCAGTATCTGCTCAGGTACGATTAGAATGAATGGTGTCATTCGTCTAATCCAGTTTGAATAGTTACATACATCACACATTTTTCTTCAGTCACATGTCAGAATTGAAACTTAACAGTCTCTTTCTTTTTTTATTTGTTCTGTTTTTTCCTGGTGACTTCAGCATCATCTCCGACAGTTGCTGTACATGTTCAGGAGCCACCACTCACCCAGCTTCAGCAAAAGAAGCAAGTGACCGTTACCTGTCTTCTGATTGGCTCTTCTCTCAATGGTCTCTCCATAACTTGGAAAGTGGATGGGGAAATAAAATCTTCTGGCTTCACTAAAGGGCCACTTGTTAAACACAGCAACGGGACAGAGACTCTGAGATGTTTCCTCAACATCTCAGCAGAGGATTGGCTTGCACATAAACAAGTGCATTGTGAGGCCAAGCATCAGTGTTCTAACCAGATTTATGATGGGCATGTTGGCAAAAGCAGAGGTAGTCCAAGCAATGTTTTATGTTTCAGTTTCCCAGTGTGTTGTATCATGTAATAATTCCCCCAAAAATCTGTCATGTTTCTGCACCTCTAAAGAGTTGAGTCCACCAACAGTCAGGATATTTGAACCTACTTCCAGTGACTTGTCAACGTACGACGTCCTCACACTTCTTTGCCTAGTGTCTGGATTTTTCCCATCCAACCTCATACTGCACTGGGAAAAAGATGGCCAGAAGCTCGACCCAATATACTATACAACCAGTGTTCCTTGGAAATCTCAGGAAAGCAGCACTTACTCACTGAGCAGCAGACTGAACACCACCAAAGCTGAAGACAAAGGGTCCTTGTATTCTTGTGTTGTTGCACACGAGTCTTCTGAAAATCCATTTAAGAGCCCTTTCAACAATGTGTCTGGTAAGCCTTTTGATTTGACATCATTATTATGTATTAAATGGGAGGTCCTTTGCTGTTGTGCATTAGTGAACCAAACTTCTGATTCAGATATATATTAATGAATATAAATACGTATAAAACTAGATTATGTTTCACGTTTGACTTTATAGGTGTCTTATTCAAACATTTTTTGTTATTATTTCTGGAAAAACGTTAACATTTAGACTCAGTAAAAAGAAGCTCAGATCACATTATGTCAAAGGAGCAAAGCCTTATGTATTTGTTTGCGCTGTCTTGCTGTATAGTTGATCTGAAAACCCTTTCTCTCACCGCCTCAGTGACTTATGCTGAACCTTCGGCGACTCTGCTTGAGGGCGCCGGAGAACTCGTGTGCCTGGTCTCTGGCTTCAGCCCTGCCCTCATCAACATCGCCTGGTTTCTTGATAACACAACTGAGCTGCTGGACTTCACAACAACTGAACCCCACAGAGGCCCCGACGGACGTTTTACCATCCAAAGCCACCTTCATCTGTCCCGAGTCACCTGGTTCAATGGGACAGTTACCTGCAGGGTGGAACACTTTAACACCACCATAGCACTGAATATATCCAGAAGAGGTGCCGTTCCACTCATCTGTTCACGTCCCCTCTGACTTGAACATGGCATTGCAGCTAGATTTCTGATTTTGAATTTGACATTTTGACAAAAACGTTTAACAGCATACTTTCATTGCTTTTCAGGAATTTCAAAAAGCTTTCATTTCTTTGATGAGCTCAGTTATGATGACATGGACCCAGACATGGATGTGGGAAGTTGGTACATGGCTTTTACCTTCCTCCTATTTTTCCTCATCGCGATCATCTATTCTGTTTTTGCAACTATCATAAAGGTAAACTTGTACTTTGCAAAACTTTGAAAATACTTCTTAAACTAATATGCAAAGCCTGACGTGCTCTTTCTGTTTGCTCTCTCCAGACCTAAAGATGACTATTGCAATATCTGCCCGTGGATATCTGAGGAGACATCTGGCAGCATGTGACCTTTTAAAACAAATCGATGATATGCCTTACTTTCCTGTTCTTATTACTTGCATAATCTTATGTCTCAAATAAATGTAACAATACATTGAAAAAAATAAAAGTTATGAAAATAAAACATCCTCCAATACTCAAAAACTTCATCAATCAACAAATCTACCCACTTCTGTTAATATTGGAATCACAAAATAAATACATCCTCAAAGGGAAAACGTGATTTGTTGTGACAGATGACTTTTAAAAAAAATAAAAAATAAATAACAGGGGAGCGATGCAGTCTAACACACTTGAATTACCCAGAATGACCACAAGAGTGTGACAAAGACCTATAACGCAACTGAACTGCCACCCACCAGTGAAACAATAACAGCGTCGGACTAGGAAAAATGCTGATAGATCTGAGATTGTGTTAAATGATGCATGTTCACACATACGCACAGAATTTTGTGTGTTTTTTATAGCAAGCGTGCACGCACACACACACCCTTCTCATGCAGGCTGCAGTTTTGAGTTATAGATTAAAGTGTGTGTGTCTGCATTTGTGTACTTTGTTGATTTGGATGAATCCACAACTGGGAGGGATGACAATAAGTCCATCCAGGCACACTATTGGCTACCTCTAGAGTGATCTGGCACTGTATACACCCTGATTGGCTAAGCGCCGAGGCAGCCAGCCCAAATATGTGACGCTGTTGCTGGGATGGAGTCACAGTAGGCTGCTGCCAGTCTCAGTTCCAAGGGACATGCATGAGGGAAGCAGGGCAACGTGCCCAGTGTCTCCCCTGTTTAATTCCAAATACCTTCCCATACTATGATGTGGGGCAAACTCTGCAAGCCTGAATGACCCTATGACCCCTGGACCATAAAAAAGTGCAGACAGGCAATTTCTGATCTAAAAAGAGGAAGCGATTTTAAAATTAAAGGGATGGTTCATGATCTGGGAAAATTCACCCCTTGCCATCATTGCCATAATCAAATGAGTTGGTACATTCCCTTAATTATCAGTGCCTGTTGTTTTGGGATCGGGGGGCAGAGATGCAAGCTGCTCAGCCAACAAAATGGGGTGAACAATCCAACAACTCCGAAAAGAGTGGAAAAGTTGCAGCCTGCACATTCACCTAGCTATGAAATAGCAAATGTGTAATTCTGTGCTGCATATTTATGTAACATTAACACACTCAAAACTACTATCTTGCTTAGACAGTGCTGTGGTTAATTACTTGTTTTTTGTCTCAAATGAATACAGTTCTGAGTGATGTTAGTAAAAAAAAAAAAAAAAATCATCATTGCTACTCTCTATCTTGTAATGTTACATTGTTGTGATTTTGAAATATGGCAAAATATGGCATGCCATGCCACTTGATATTGGATGCAAATTTCATATCACTGACACATAATTCCTAGCACTTTTCAATGATTTATTTATTTATTTCAGCTTATAACCACAGGGGTGACATTTCACCTCAGACCAATGTAGTTTTGGCTACAACCCTGCACACTGACTCCATGCGAGACACATACATTATCCAAAAGGGACATGAAGAATGAGCCAATAATTCTCACAAGATTTAACTCAATCACCTCTCTATAAAAAAAAAAAAAAAAAAAAAAAGTTAAAAATAAAAATAAATAAATAACAGGATATTATATTTGACTTAATTCAAAATAAGAATTTTAGTGTTCATTATTTAACGCATGAAGGCGTATTTCCGTTACACTTCCAGCAGGTGGAAGCATTTCACTAACTATGAGGACTGACATGACGCCACGGTTGGCACAACTAATTTTTTGTTTTGTTTTAATAAAAAAGTAAATACTTACTGACAGCTGGATTCTATTAAGTTGCTTCACATTTGGGGCTCCTGGTAATAAGCACACTGTCGCACTTTTCTCCTTCTTGAAGACATTCATGTTCTTTTTATAGTTCTTCTCTACGCTTCTCTAATATTTCTTGTTTGTCATGCTAACATAATCGATGTATTTGTGATATGCATTATATGCTATAAAAGAACATAATAATAACATATATAACAACAAATAGGTGGTTGTCAGACCATCAACACCTAGATTCATCAGTCACGTGACGGCAGCACGCGAGAAGAGGGGAAAGACAATTTCCTTTGGTAAGTGAGGCGTGACTTTACTATCTGGCACGCTATTTCTCGTTTTGGATTTTCTAGAGCAGGGGTCACCAATGTGATGCCCGCAGGCACCAGGTAGCCCGCAGGCCTGTTCTAAAAGTATCCCAACTTGGGCCCTGTTTACATGAGGAGGGGTTGGAAAATGTTCCTTATGTTGGATACGTTTGAAAACGGCGCCTTGCCCTGCTTCGTGGAAACGCCGAAACCGATCTTTTTTGGAAACGCTGATGTCACAGCTCTAAACCCCCCCGCCCTGCAACCAGGGCCGCCGTGAGGTGCAGACGACCACTCGCAACAATCTTAGTCAAACAATAGTGAACGGTAGTACTGCACTACATCGTTTTCAGTCATTTCCAGCGTCGCCTTGTAAACGGGAAAATTTTCGAAGATGGCTTCTTGCAAACAGGTTTTTTTCCCCAAAAAAATACGTCTCCGTGTAAACGACCCCTAATGTGAGCTGCATCTAAAAATTTAAATTTGAATTTTAAATTCGAATTTATGCTGTTGCTTTTCTTTTGTAATCACACTTGCATGTATATAGATTAGAAAATGACAATATCTTGAAAATAAAATGACTAAAAAATGTTATTATACATGAAGTCTTTGTATATAATTGTGAGAAATTAACATGATTAGTGTCTTCATATAGATGAGTATTAAAGGCGGAGAAAACATGTTATTTCAGGAGAGTGTATCAAACTGGTTGCCCTCCGTATGACCCAGCACCCATGATGAGGTAGCTCTCAGGTTCAAAAAGGTTGGTGACCCCTGTACTAGAGACTTGCAGGGTGCTGTGAGAAGAGCCGAGGGGCCTCCAGGACGGTGTGCTCCTGCTGCGACATGGAGCAAGTTTCCATACGCTGCCGCCTACACGCTCCCGAGTGCATAATCTGAGGCGTGTGCAGAACGCCTGGCCCCGTGCAGTCTGCCCATCTGGATGTGACCCATGCTGCCGCGCACATATAGAGTGGCCCTTTCAGCCGGGCACGGGCCACTATCAGGTGAAAACACAGGTGCCTGTGTGGGCACGATAGATGCCACGGTCGAGCCTGCGTTTCGCACATAAGGTGCAGCTTGTTTACAGCGACGAGGGGTGTGGCTTTATCCCTACTTTATATGCGTGCGCCGAGTTCACTCGAGTTAAATAAGTACACACACAGACGGCCTACTTCTCTCACCCCCCACCAGCCCCCCAATTCTCATATGCGGCGCGCGCGCGCGAGAGAGAGAGTTTGTCGATGCACGCTGCGCCGTGCGGCCGTGCCAATGCGCAGTGAGTTGCACGCCGCGGGATAGGTCTCCCCCGGAACGAGGCCGCGCGCGGCGACGAGCGCGTCATGTTTGTCTTCTTCCTCCTCCTCCTCCTCCTCCTCCTCCTCCTCCTCTCCTGCTCGGCGCGATCAGTAGCTCTGTGTTCCGCAATCCCCTCGGGAGCTGCGCCGCCCTCGATGGCTCTGCTATCGGCGCTGCGCTCACACTGAATGGCTGCTGCTGCTGCTGCTGCCCCCGGAGCAGGGCAAAAGCGGGGGACGCGCGCGCGCACGCACGCAGAGAGGGGCTGTGCCGGGGTTCTCCTCCTCCTCCACCACCACTACCTCTTCCTCTGAAGCGACGCTCCGCATCAACTTCCCCCCCAAAAAAGCGAGGGCGGTGAGTGTTCTTGTCTGCCATTGTGCGGGGAGGGAGGCGTCCTGTCGGGGTCGTCTGAGGATCCGGCGGCGGCGGCGGCGGAGGAGGTGGGGAATGCGCCGATGTCTGGAGTTGAAGGAGTAGATTCGGGTTTGCTCGGCCCACTAGACGCGGGACACTGTAAGTTTTTCTGTTGGGTGGGGAGGGAGGGAAGGAGAGGGGGTACCGGGGAGGGTATTTTATAACCCAACCGAGAGGGGCCACCCGCTGTCCGAAAGTTTACTGAGCACATGTCGCCGTGGAGCAGGGAGGGGGGAAATGGTGCCTTTAAGAGCAGCGTGGTGCTGCGCGACGTCTGCACGTAACTTAATATAGATCTCCTCTTTAATATGCAAATTCACGCCTGGCAGTCGCTTCCCCCCCCCCTTTTTTTTTTTTGGCACTGCAGCGTTCGCGATCGCCCCATTGTTAAAAGGGAGGGGGGGAGGAAAAAAAAAAGAAAAAAGAATTGTGCCTTGTTGTGCTCCCACCCACCACCCCCCCGCTCTGTGCCGCACTGGTTCCGTCTGGCTCGCCCTGAGCTGCTGCGTGTCCTGGGATGACCTGTTGATGTCGGTAGAATGGAGGATGGCAAGGGGAGCGATTTCCCCCGTCGCCGAATCTTTTAAATAAGCGACGTTTCTCGCGGTGGCGGCGGGGGGGCCGTCTGACAACCCGGCGTCACAGCACGACTCTACTCGCCCCCCACCGTCCGCTCAGCCAGTGTGTAAGTGTTCTCGTCCGCGGTGTGTTTGTGTGTGTTGTGCGGAGCAACGCGGAAATGCTCGGGCATTGTGCAGCGGGAGCCGTGCACGCGTGAGGTGGATGGCGCGCCGCGGGGCGAGCCCAAAATATTTAACAGTAGCGTTAGCTTAGCCGCTAGCCACCACCAGCAACAGCAACAGCAGCAAACCCCTCCGGTGGTAGGCCCGCCGCGGATTGGGAGAGGGCATCCGAACCGTCCGCCGGGTGCTAAGCAGCGGCGGCGGCGGTCCCAGTGGAGGGGAAATGGGGACAAGTTATTGGGACGACTTGGTCCGTCGTGGACATTTTCTTTTCGTTGTTGTTGATGCTTGCAATTGATTGACTTCAATTTCGCGTGCCACCCTCCTCCTTAATTATTATTATTATTATTATTATTATTACTGTTATTATTATTATTTAAAAGCAGTTAGCGCACCGCTGCCATCCTCTGCCCGCCTCGCTCGGTGCCGACAGACAGTTGAAGCCCTGCCCGGCCGACTGGCCGACAGAGTGGCACGCGGCCGCCGCCGCCGCGACGCAGTGCTAAGCAGCTCCCGTTATCCGTCACCCGCAATTTTTCGGGACACGTCCGTTCAAACATTCCCGTACACGGTCAGTCGAGGACATTAGCGAGAGAGGGGAGGGGGCGGGGGGAAGAGCTCACGTGATCCTAGCAAGAGTTCGGAAGTTTTTTGGTTGAATTTTTTTTTTGGGACGCCACCCCTCAACCCCCCTCTTTTTTTTTTTTTTTAATGGGTGCACTGTTGTGAAATTCCATCGCTTAATAACAGCCAAGGCGTGTTATATACGTCTTGACACGACAGGAGCAGCCCGGTCATGTAGGCATTGGAAGCAGGAAATGCCCAAAGAGGGAATGCATTGTGTGCTCCAGTAATCACCCACATGGTACAATGAAAGTGCTGGTTTAAGTGTGAACCGGGTGAACTGAACTGGGAAAGTGGAGGCAAGGAGAGAGGATGAGCGTCCAAATATGTTGACAGCCGTCCAATTGCAACACCAACCCTTTGCATGCTGGATACATTATCCCTGAGGCTCATTGGTTTTGGGGGATAAAACATCATGGGTCTTGAGTATGTTGAGAGTGAGAGTATGTTTGACCTACTTTTCTGGCCTGCCTGGCTGACTGTGGGATATAAGCAAACAGGGTGAGTTTGGGTCAATTGCATTTGCTCCCTTTGCTGCACTCTGTATGTTTAATGGAATAAAGATCCGAGATGTTCCCTTTCATCCCTGCAGGTCCCGCCGCCCCTTCTTGGTGCATAAAGACACACACACACACACACATTCTCACTCGGTGTCAGAACAAACTGTGCAAACACACCCTGCTCCCAGCCCCGCGTTTGTGTGTCTTCGTGTGCACGCATGTGTGCTTACTGCGGCTCGCCAAACTGTAAACAAGCTGTATTGTCTAATGCCTGTGTGTGACTCAGTGTGCCTTTTGTGGGCTCAGGCTCGTGTGTGTGTGTGTGTGTGTGTGTGTGTGTGTGTGTGTGTGTGTGTGTGTGTGTGTGTGTGTGTGTGTGTGTGTGTGTGTGTGTGTGTGCGCGCATCTGTGTTTTAGCATGAGGGAGAGGGGAGCTTGAGTGAGACATGGACAAAGAGAGCATTTCTCTTTACCCTGGAGCTTGGCAAGGTCCCAAATGAAAGGCTTTGGATACGATGGGGCGGCTAACTCCGGCGCCCATCAGTCAGTCGCACCAAAGTTGCTAGTTTGACTCGCGGGGTGGCCTTCCGTCGGCATGTCCTCGCGGCATCTGTGATTGTCGTCTTCGGCTGGTACGTATGTGTGCATTTTGCGTCTTTCTATTGCCAAGACTTTGTGGCGATAAACCAGCAACTTGAGAATTGGCTTCAGGGTTATAGCATGGGGGACACTCCAGAAGCAGTGCGGGCTTGTAAACGGAACTGTGTGTATATGTAGAAGCACTTGTGTCTGGTATTAAGCTTGGGCTGTTTTTCTTCTTTTTTTTTTTTTAGTTTATGGTGCAACTATCTCAATGCTTTTACTGTTAGCTTCTATGTTAGTCTGTAGCATTTGCGGGCACCGAGGGCACCGACTGCTCATAGAGTCCCTGCATTCATAAGGCAAACTTTTATAATACGACTGACTATATATTTATATATATTGTAAATGAGTTGAAGCCCCTCCACATCTAGCTTTGGGACTGGAGCGGCCATACGTACCCTGCCACGGAACACAAAGCTGTTTTGCAGATTTAAGGCTGAGCAAAGTGTTTATCTCCACGGCAGAGGGGACCGAGGAACCTCCCTAATTTAATATTTGCGGGCTATAAGAGTCTTGGAGAGAGAGTGCGGGGCAAGTGGGAATTTCTTTTCTCTTTTTTTTGCCCTTGGCCCGTTTTTTACGAACGGATTGGAGACATGCTCTGCTGTGTTTGTGTAGGCCGCACATGCCTTTGCATAGAATAACAGAGCGTGGCCCGGTTATCTCAGGACGTCGGGGTTTTATGGATTCGTGAGAGGGGAAAATGAAAAAAAAAAGGCTTCTTTTTTTTACTGAGCCCACACCTGGCACTGACAACTTTGTGCGAGGCTGAGGGGAACTTTGAGGGTTATTGCGATGCCGTGGAAGCTTCAACTCAACTGTGTTTCGAACGTCAACATTCGAACGTTAATGAACATGCCACGACATTTGAGGCATTGCCGATGAAGCTGTGCTACCGAGTTGTTGTTTTTTTTTGTTTTCTTCCCCCAAAGGTTCTCCTTTCGTCCTTTCGCGAAAGCGGCTCCTCGCGCCGCTCATTTTCTTTTTAGGTATGCTCCCTCCGAAGGCTGTCTGTCTTGTACCGCCGACTTGTTACTTTACACCCCCGCCTCGCATTGGCCTGCTGATAACCCCCGTCACACCACAGAAACAACACAGGATGAAACAGGTTTTGCCATTGTTGTTAATGCCAAGTCGTCCCGCCTCTGGCTGTAACTCTGCTCACATGGGCTGCAATAAAGCGGCGAGGAATGTGTGATAGATGTGTCCCCCCAGTGTGAGTGATATACAGTTAAACGGCCCTTTTCGCTGCTTTTCCACCAAACATTTCTTGGAGTCGTTGTTTGCAGTCATTTATTTGCCGGGCTGTAAGAATTCCCGGCAATCCGAGCGTTTCTGCCACACCTCAAAATTCGGGAAAATTTTATTCAAATCGGGCTGGTGACCGTCAGCCGACCGGACCTGCAGCAACTGTTGTGGTCCCTTTTCAGCCTGTGATCTTTGATTTAGTTTTGACAAATTTGATTCAGTCACTTGGTTGCGCGGTAGAAAAAATGACTGCGGGTTGCTCTACATGACTGACTCGTGATCTGCCCGTGGCGTATGTGCAGGACGTACATTGTTAGGCTAGCATGATGTACATCATTAGAATAGCATGTTGGACGTTATGAGCATAGTATGTGCTTGTCTTGTGATCCCAGCCAGGAGTAGGGCGGGTTGACCCTGGGGTGATAGGGCCTCCCCCAAACAATGGACTCGTCTCCGTCATTTATCTTTGCAGCAAGGACGCTCGTCTCCTTCCACATGCTTTCTGTTGACATGAAGCTCATACAACAACCTTAGTGCAACACCCCAAGGGGTTGAGCAGCTGTGTGTTTATTCAGCACTGTATAAGACTTTTTGGACTTTCAGGATTTTTTTCCTTCGCCCCACCAAGTGGATACGAAGAAAATCCACGACAGTTGTTTTCGAGTTGCCAACAGATTCGTCATTCGTCGCCCGTCCACTTCCCGTTGCTTCGCTTCTGTTTTGGCAATTTTCCAAAACATGAGCAAGTTCGCAAATGGAAACTGGCCCAAAAATGGCGGGTGAACCAAAGCGCTGAACGTTGCAACTTGCAAGTGTGTTGGACCACCAATCGGTGCTCTTGCGATCACAGCCACACCCCTGAAGGGAAGCTGAGAAGTCAAACCCCACTTTTACATGTAGAGTTAAAGGTTTGTTTTAAAAGTTGGGCAATTGTCGTTGGAAACGGATTTATTTATTTTCCTTTTTTTTTTTTGTTTTTTTTTAATGGTTAACGATAGAAGTTGCAGTGGTAAAAGGTCTGTTTTGTGCAAACCAGTGTTGGAAATTCGGAAAAGTCCATCTTTAGATTCTTTTCCTCGCCCGACTTTCAGGAATGTGTTTGGAAATTAGTCCTTTTTTTATTATCTCAAAAGACACTCATTGCTAAGCAGGGAAGTGAAAACACCCCGGGCCAGGTGTTGGGCCTCCACCTTTTATCTCCTTTCACATGTAGACGATACCGCCAAGTCTCGCTTTTGGCAGGCTAGCAAGCTAAAACCAAGCAATATGCTGATCCGCCGTGTTTTGGGTTTCAGTTCGGTCAGTGTTTGTGCGACGCTGCTCCGCCGGAGTCGAGGAAGAAAAATAAAAATGTAAAAATTGATGTAGTTTCGGAAACTTTTGTTTAATATTCAAATCTCCCACTACCAGAGGAGAGAAAATCCGTCATTTTCATTCACAAAATGGCGATCAGACTGCTTCAAAGTGATGTTGAAGCAATTTTTATTTTTTTTATTTTATTTTTTTAACGAGCCCTGTCATAAACGGCGAGCGCACCGTTTATGTGGGGATGAGGTATGGCTTTGTCTCCCCTTGTGACTGTGTCATTTCTTTCTTTTTCCTCTCCCATCAAGAACCGTTGGTGGTGTGCGTAGGCGCACCATGGCCCAGACCCTCCAGATGGCGATCCCAAACTTTGGCAACAATGTCTTGGAGTGTCTGAACGAGCAGCGGCTGCAGGGCCTCTACTGCGATGTCTCCGTGGTGGTCAAGGGCCATACCTTCAAGGTACCGGTGACTTTTTTCTTTCTTTTTCCCCCCCTACTTCTTCCCTTTACCGTTTTCATCATGGAAATTATGATTGTATTGCGAGTCGGGACTGGATTTAGAGAAGCCAAGACTCGGGTGTAAACAGTTTAGTCCTGCGGCTTTCCAGCAGACATGCTCCATGGAAGACTGAATGCCAATACACCTCAAAGAAAGAGCTGTTTAGACAGCAGAGAGTGGAACTGTTCTTTGTGACCTTAACGTTTCGTGACTCTGCATTTACTCCTCTCCGGCTAAACTTTGGTCGGGCTCTTTTCTGCAGACGGAGCTCGGAACGGCCGTGCGTTCCTTGCTCGCAGAGAGCCATTAAGAGCAGCAACACGGCCTAGAAGTGATGCAGACGAAACTCCAAATTAAATCGGTAGTTCTTGAAATCGAGAGGTTGCTCAGTCCTGAGTAAAAAATTCCTTCATTCGTCACTTTTGATGTCGTTTTGCCAAAAATTGTGCCGCTTTTACATTTTAAAACAACACTAGGAAAAGATTAATGGAAAAGAACATGCTGGGAAATCTTGGGTTTGCCGGCGCCTCATCTGAGAACACAGAGTGCCGACCTCCCAACTAACCACCCCGCTAAACACTGACCAGATTTTGGTTCCGATCTTTTGCATTTTGTTTGTCACTGAGAGAAACAGATTATGAGCTGCGAGAAAAAATATCTGTTCATACGAAAAGCAGAAGGGCAACGTCTGCTCTGTCAACATTCTTTTTTTTTGAGAATTATTTTAATGGATTGGATTCATTTAGCACCTTTCTAGGAATTCAAAACGCTATACGTTGACGCTACATGCGCAGCCACAGCTGTGGCACGAAGACAAGAAAAAAAAAAAAAATTGTGTGCAACGTTTTTTCTCATGAATCGAAATGAAACCATGTCTGTTTCCTTCCCCTCAGGCCCATCGAGCTGTGCTCGCTGCCAGCAGCTCTTACTTCCGGGACCTTTTCAGCAGCAATAGCGGAGGTGCGAGCAGCAACGACGCGAGCCCGACCGTGGTGGAGCTCCCGTCGGCCGTGCAGCCCCAGAGCTTCCAGCAGATTCTGGCTTTCTGTTACACGGGCCGCCTCAGCATGACGGTGGGGGACCAGTTCCTCCTCATGTACACCGCCGGCTTCCTGCAGATCCAGCAGATCATGGAAAAAGGCACTGAGTTCTTCCTCAAGGTCAGTCCAACGTCATCAATGGCCGTCACGTGTCCCATTACCCTGCGTGTTTGAGGCGGAAAGCCTCACAGTGCCAGTCAAAAGTTTGGACACGCCTTCTCATGCAATCCCTACAGCTTTCTACCCTGCAGATAGACACTGAAGACATCAAATAAATGAGCAAGATATATGGAATTATGCACCAAAGAAAAACACTTTCAATAACTCTGAATATGCTTCTTATGAAAGGTGGCTATTTTATTTTGAAGAATATTAATGTAAAAAGGTGTTTAAGTTATTATATTTTTTATTGTTTCCCACATAATCCCATGTGTGTTCATGAGTAGTTTTGATGAGTGAGAAACTGCAATGTCAATAGTCATGGGAATGAAAGAAAAGACATTGAATTCATAGGGCGTGTTTAAACGTTTGACTGGTAGTGTAGGTGACATCACAAAGGGCCCCATTAGCGTCTGATCCCAGAATGGGCGACCGCTTCCTGTTGGAGTTAAGAGGAATAATTTGTCTCGATCATCCTTATTTTTTTAAATGTTGGCATGATGAGACCAAGACGATGGCCATCAGAGATGGTCACATGACCAGTTATTCCGACATCGACTTTCTTTGTTGCTTTATTGCCGCCACAGCTTGAACGAACAAATTGTCGTCGGATGCTTCTCCTCAAAATGGCCTATTTCCTAATACGATTATCACTGCAGCGTGAACCTTTCTAACATTTTCTGTTCATTTTACCCAAAAGTGGAATATCCCTTTTAGACTGGCCGCTGGCTAACGTTAGCGGTTGCCTTTTAGCGTACGTCAGTTCGATGCAACGGCTGGGCCGAAGTCTCGAGTGGAAGTCGGTCTGAATTACAGACGTTTACTCGGAACGTTGAGGCTCGGCTTGAGTGGGATTTGTTTAGTGTAAGTGTGTATACCAGTTGGAAGAGCTGTGTTTACAGTGCAGCCAACAGTTTTGGCCCAAGCGGAACGGAGGGCAGCGCCGTACGCAGGATGTGCACGGCCCCCGTCATAACCCAGAGCGGTGATGGAAGTAAATACATCGCAATATTTGCGGGGGCCGTAATTGTATCCGCGCAACAATAAAGAAAAGAAAAAAAAGAAGAAATCCCCGTCCCGCGGGCTCACCCTCCGCAATTTCCCTCCCCCAGGTCTCGTCCCCGAGCTGCGACTCGCAGGGCCTCAACGCCGAGGAAGCTCCGCCCTCAGAGCCCCAGAGCCCCGTCACGCAGACCAGCAACGGCGCGGCGCGGCCGACCTCCTGCCTCACCCCGCTCTCGCTGGTGTCCCGGGTGAAGACGGAGCAGCCCGCCAGCCAACCCGAAGCGGCCACGCCTTACTCGGTGGTCTGCACCCCCGTCGCCAAGCGCCTGTGGGAGGGCGGCAGCAGCGCGCGACGGGAGCGGGCGGCGGGCGGCGGCGGCGGGGCCCGCAAGGCGGCCCGCTACTCCCAGGAGACAGTGCGGGCAGCGCCATCCAGAGCCCCAGCGCCCTCGGACTGGCCATGGGCATGGGCACGACGGCAGCGGCCTTGCCGGCATGGTGGCAGGCGGTGGCGGGCTCGCCGGCACCAACGGGAGCGCCGCCGCCGCTGCCGTGGTGGGCCACGGCATGTCGGAAGGCGCCAGCCCGGGCACCCTCAGCACCTACGCCAGCGACTCGCCCATCAGCTACCACGACGACGAGGAGGAGGAGGAGGGCGCCGACGAAAGCGCCGAAGAGCAGTATAGGCAAATCTGCAACATGTACACAATGTACAGCATGCTAAACATGGGAGCTGCAGGTAGTGACACCAGACCGATCGCCACACGTAAATGCTCTTTTTATTTTCTATCCATCTACTCGGGCTGGGTGATTTGAGACCAAAATAAAATCCAGATTATTTTTTTTCTCTGTTGGTAAAACGACAAAAGTATTTGCTAACTAAAATATTTTATTTTATTTCTTTATTTTTTTTAAAAAAGGAAACAAATTACCCTGTTCAGTGCAACTGAAAGATACTGTAAATCCCCCTTGGGTTCAGTGAAGTGACAACATTGACAGGCTTCTTGACCAATCATGATGATGAATCCCTTGATTAATGAAGTGAGAACCTCACTGTCACCAACACTTGAGCAGGTTCTTCACAAACAAAGATGAAGTTCCCTTATTTTGGAATAAAGCGAAAACTGAAGAACCAAACTCACATGAACCCCCCCCCCAACCTTAACTATCTCTCACCAAAAACCAATCACTGAATGAATGAATTAAGTGCAAAACTTCCAATTTTGTAAAATAAGAGGAAAATTTTATTTTGAGATTTTTGGTATTTATTATTATTATTATTATTATTTTTTTTTTTAACATAGTCCTGGCTAATAAATCCGATTTCAATTTATAAGCAATCAATCGCACAGCCCGACCACCACCACCACCACACCCGCAGAATTGCAATACAAAAGTTGTTTCTCTCACGGCCAGCGAGTTGTGACCCCCCCCTCTCTCCCCTCTCTCCGTGTCTCCTCCGCAGCCGCCGGCGAGCGCGTGGAGGCTCTGCCGGACCACACGGAAACACGGGGTCGCATGCGAGGCCGCGACCTCACGTGTCTCCCCGCCGAACTCATCGCTCAGATAGGCAACCGCTGCCACCCCAAACTGTACGAGGAAGGAGACCCTGCCGAGAAGCTGGAGTTAGTCTCAGGTGGGTGCTGCGTGTCCCCCGCGTGTGCATACACATTCATTTCCATGAACTTTCTCATTGCTTTCATCCCGAGACAACAAACAGTGTTTTTTTTTTTTCATTTTGGAGTTAAGGAGATAAATGACTGGAGGTCTCGGGGAAACGGAACATACTGTTCCTGAGATCATGTGTGTCATGCAGGGCGAGCCTTTGGGACTGACAATGCCTTTGACACACATGTATGCACACACGCACTGTACTGTATTCCCTGTAATATGGGGGCGTGAAGCTATTTCAGCTAATGTGGCCGCTGGTGGAAGAACAACCATCAATAAAAGAAGTCAGTTTGAGCGCATCAGAGAGCAGAAACTTGGTTAAAAAGAAGAAAAGTTGTGCGGTAAATGCACAGCCCCACGGCCGGCCAAGGAAATTCTAAATGCAATATGGGTTCTCACTAATTAACCATCCGTCTGATTTTAAACAGGTTATACATGAGAAACCTGCAGTGCGACAAAGACTAAGCCGCGCAGGCGTCGCTCCAGTGGCTCATCTGTCCGTGTCGCACTCTCTGCAGGTACTTCAGTGTTTATATCGCGAGCCCAGCTAATGAACTGTCATGTGAGCGCGGGGACCAGACACAAGGTGCTGCTGAGGAGGCTGCTGGCTGCCTTCTTTGACAGGTTCGCTCCTTCCGTCTGCATCGGGATCTATTTCTGCACGCCTCCCGACTTTGATTTGACACAGAAATTAACAGCGTTTGTTTTGGGGTTTTTTTGTTGGCTGTTTTTTTTTTTTTTCCGATCTGCTCGCATTAAAGAAACTTAAAACATATCCTTGCTTTCCCTCTGTTCTGTGCTGTGGTGATGTTGCAGGAACACTCTGGCTAACAGTTGCGGGACAGGCATCCGCTCGTCCACCAATGACCCGAGCCGCAAGCCACTGGACAACAGAGTTCTGCACGCAGTCAAATGTGAGTGTCATCTGTTATTAGCATGTTATTCAGTAGTCGTGCGGAAAGCAGAGACTGACCCTCCAAAACTGACCCTACCAAATTTAGCATACAGAAGGCACCATGTCACCCCAGACGCTGGTGAATCATACGGAAGCGCATTGCTGCCACCCTAGGAAAAAAAAAACAAACCAGGGCTCAGTATCACGTTATAACGTGAAACTATTATGAAATAACGTAATAGTTTCACGTTATACCGTGAAAATTATCAGGTAAAAATGTGAAACCATAACATTATATCGAAAAATTTATCACATAAAAACATGACACTATCACGTTATTTTGTGATGTTTTAAGCAGTTACATGATAATTATCACAAAATAACGTGATAGTGTCACGTTTTTACGTCAAAGTTATCACGTAAAAACATTAAACTATCACGTTATTTTGTAATAGTTTCACGTTACAACGTGAAAATTATCACGTAAAAATGTGATAGTTTCACATTATAACGTAATAGTGAGCCTTAATGAGAATGCGCTTCTGTAGAATCACCCACAAAACTCTTTTGGAAAAAAAAGCGAACTGGCTCTTTAGAGCAAGGTGCCTCAAGTGACATCACAAAGGGCAACCAGCAAAAGCGTTGAAAGGTGGACTTATTTCAGAGGAGTTCACTGACTGCATATACATATATATATATGCCGATGTTATAGGTTGTGTATGTAATATAATATATATATATACTCATGCAGATATATATACAGATATATATAGGTGTATATATATTGTTCCTGACTCTATATATATATATGTATATATATATATATATATATATATATATATATATATATTAATATATATATTTTTTTTGTTTGTTTTTTTCAACTGAATATATATATTCGATTGAAATATTTCACTGAATTAAATAGAGATTTGTGTGGCATGCAGACAGTGGTCAGTGCATTTAATAACAGATGAGGCAGGCAGGGAAAGTGGTGACTTATGTGACCATAACTCATACATAAATGTAATGTGCTTTGCAGATCGACCAGAGCTCCACTGGTAATTGTATCATTTTGCAGTGAAACACGTCAGGCTTAAATCAGCCTTGAAACCTGGTGCAAATTATTTCACGTTTGTCTCCTCGTACGACCTATATTTAGCCCTCAGTGGTGACACGTGGCGGCCACTAGATGGCAGCCTTTACCTTGAAACTATTTTCGTCACTCGGGACATTTGCACCTGCGTGTTTGTTCATAAATAGACGAGTTTCCTGCGTGACCGCGGACCGAAGTCGCATACTTCCTGTGGAACCGCTATCAACGATGATGTTTCTCCGTTGCTGATTGTCTGTATTGACATCTCCTCTCGTTTGCGATGCGAGCTGAGAATGTCAAAACTTTCAGAGGACAGTTTTTCTGGAGCTCATCATTGATGCAGTTGAGGATTTTCAATGCTCAGCAGAATCTCTTGGTTTAATCCTGAACTAACACAGTGTAGTTTAAATAATGCAAGAGTCTTTTTTTTTTGCAGTGGGTTTTTTTGTCACGATATGTACCTTCAGACCGTTTTGAGTTTTGCATTGCACCTAAAATAAAAAATAGGTCTCTCACACAGCGTTTCTCATGAAGTCACACTACATTGCTCAAAGCCCTTTATCCTTGTTTAATGTCACGATGGATGCAGTTTAAATTGGCACTAGCGGGTTTTGTTCTTTTGGAAACAGTTTTGGTCTCTGGGCCAAGGACACTATGAGTTTGCCATTTGCTGACTCATCATTGGATGCAGTGCACGAAAGAACCTTTTAGTGATATACTATTTCACTTAAAGATTAAAGATGCTTCAGAAAATTGTTTGCCGTTGTGTAGCCACTTGCAAAATTCAAACAATCAAGCCGAAACCATTGGCCATCGTCTTTGCAAAGCGACCAATAGCAGTTCAGCTATCCCACCCCCAATCTGAAACCACTCTTTTTCTATATGTATTTTATATATTGTTTCTGTTTGTTTGGGCTTGGGTTTGGGTTAACCCCTAATCCTAACCCTTTTTGTACAATTTGGGAGATGTTCTCAAGAATGTCAAGTCCAACATTCACAATACTCTTTTTTTTTTCTTTTTTTTTTTTTGTCGCTGCTCATTTTTATTTAAATCAAATTTATTTAAAAAAAAAAAAAAAAATTTAAAACGAGGCAGAGCTAGCAAGCGCTAGCTTCTCTTACCTGTTTCCTGATATCCTGCTGCTCCCAATAAAATGAAAGTCGCCACCACAATCATCCGACGGTCTAACGGCTCGCTCCCTCCTCCTCTGCTCCTCTTTTTTTCAGATTATTGCCAGAATTTTGCCACCAGCTTCAAAGAGAGCGAGATGAACGCCATCGCGGCCGACATGTGCACCAACGCCCGCCGCGTGGTCCGCAAGAGCTGGATCCCCAAGCTGAAGCTACTGATGGCCGAGAGCGAGGCCTACAACGCCTTCCTGCCCGACGGCGTCAAGATGGAGGACGACGGCCTCGGCGTGGACGCCGCCTTCGACCCCGCCTCCCTAGAGGCCGGCGGCGGCGGCGGCATGGAGTCGGGCGGCTCCTCAGGTGAATCGCTGGCAGGCGTGGGCGGGGACGGAGGAGGAGGAGGCGGCGGAGGAGGAGGACAGCTGTTTTGAACATTGTGTCCGAGGTCGGGGGACGGGGTGGGGTCGGGGTGGGGTCGGGGTGGGAGGCCGGAAAAAAAACAAAAAACAAGAGGCAGAAGGTTCGATGACGCACACGCACACACACACACACACACACACACACACACACACACACACACACACACACACACACACACACACAGCTATCCCCACCTGCCCCCCAGTCGCGCTCGCCTCCTCACTCTCCGGCCCCCCCCACGCTGATCTCTCTCACATGTGACTGTCCACACAAGCGGGAAACCTTCGGCCTTTTACCAGAAGTTGGTTCCCGGAACGAGGACTGGGATAGGGGACGGGGTCATGGGGGTCGGGGGTCAGGGAGGGGCTTAAGAGGAGAGGAGAATGGCCGAGCGCTCCCTCCGCTTCCCCCTCGACTCCTTTGAAAAAAACAAAAAACAAAAAAACAAAGTGTGTACGTGCATCCACTGTGGCATATTAAATACATTCCCTGAAAGTGCAGGCGGTGTGGACGTGCGAGAGGAGGGCCAGCGGACGTCAACAGTTGGAGCTAGCGAGTACATTGAATGTAAGTGTCAGTGGCATTTCTCTCTATGCAAGCCTGACAACTTGTATTCCAGCATAGGGTTTAGGCTGCCAAGCCGTAGAGTAGACTGACGGATCAAACGAGTTAACACTACCTGTTCTTCCATCATCGACCCCCACACCCCCCCAATCCACACACACACACACACACACACACACACACACGACGTCACCATTCCCCGAGATCCAGGCGGTGGGGGAGGGAGGGGAAGAATCTCTCCCGCCCCGAGTGGTTCACTGTGCAGTGTCTTTGCCGAAAGTATATCCTGTCTCTCCTTTTTTCTCTCTCTCTGTCTCTCTCTCTCTCTCGCTCTCTCTCGCCTTTTTGAAATGTAAGCATGTTTCTGTCCTATGGCGAAAAAAAAACAAAAAAAACCCTCGAAACAAACAAACAAACCGCAAAAGTGATCAGGAGAGAAGATGGGGGAGGGGGAGGGGGCAGAGCTCCCCGCTGAGATGATTGTAAGAAGATTTTACGGGCAACAGGTAATCAGAGAGACGGTCATATTTTTGGAGGATAGACTATATTTATAAAATCCAAGTGCCCATGCCCGGGGTGGCATGCGCAAAAAAAAGAGAAAAGGATAAGAAGAAGAAGAAGATGAAGAGCGTGAGAGATTGTTTTAAAATCTCGATCGTGGCGTTTTATCTGGAAGGGGTCCTGTCAAAATAAGGGAAAGTGCTATTTTTGCAGAAAAGAAAAAAAAGGAGCGGAGCGGAGCAGTCTCTTCCTAGGAGCCGCAACCGTTTATTTTTACCTTGGTTCTGACAGTAGTGATGGAATGAGCAGTGAAACTGCTAAATTTGAAGCATTTCATCCTCCGCCCTAAAAGGAATCCCAAAAAGAGAAAAAAAAAAAACAAAGAAAAAAGACTGATAAGCTGGCTCGACTGTTGTCCGCGACGGCCGTTTCCTCGTCAGAATGTGAAGCCGCGGCGGCTGCCTCTTTCGATTAAGCTTCGGCCCCCCTGCCATTTTTTATTTTTACATTTTTTTTAGACAAAACGCAAAAGGTCACGTTTATTATCCGGGCAGCCCGGTGATATTTTCTTTTATTATTATTATTATTATTATTATTATTATTATTATTATTATTATTTTTATTTTAATTCTTTCTTTCTACTGAAATTATTGAAAAGACAAAAAGTGAAAAACACTGAATTTTGTTTTCGTTTTGCACAAATGCAAAAGTCATGGGGAGAAAAAAAAATGTGGACTATTGGAATGTGCCTTTTTCTTTTGAGAAAAAAAAATATCAATCAGTAAGCAGAAGTCACAGTGATGGTTACAGTGATGACGAGGCGGCAATTGCTTGAAGCGAATAGGTGTTCTGATTCTATCCGCGTGCGTGCGTGTGTGTTCAAGGATGTTTCTAATTTTTTATTTTTTTTTATTTTTATTCTTTGTTCTTGGTAAAGAAACAAGAAGCAGAGTCTGTTTCGTGCGGCTGTCTTTGGGTCCGTAGCCTATTCATGTATCCGAAGCACCTCCTCTTTGATTTTTGCACCTTCCATGAGAGGTAGAGTGAATGTTTCTGCACCTTAAACGAGAAGAACCAGTGGTTCAGGCACCTTTTTTTGAGAAACATTGTGTAGCAGCTGAACCACGAGTAGGTGGAATTTGTCCTCTTTATTTACTTCCCCCTGATGTCCGCTTGTTTATTTTTTTTATTTTATTTTTTTTTTTTTTTTTTTTTTTTTAAAGCGCCTACTTTTTTAATAATTGAGACTGTTAAGTTGTGTTGATTCCCAAGTGTTCTTCCTTTCCATTGCTGGATTGTACCTGATTTTGAAATGTCAAATGGCTTACCTTTTTTTTTTTTTTTTTCATTGTGTTTTAATCTGTGTCAATGTTTGTATTTGCCTAAATTTCTTTCTTTTTCTTTTTTTTTTTGTGCATGTTGACCTGCAGATGACAGGCCAGTAAAAGAGGTTGTGTACTTTTAGGCTTGTTGCGACTTGGTCTGGGCTGTGTTGGTAACCAGAGCTGCTCCCACACATGACAGATTTCTTTGTCCTTCTGGAAAGGCCCTTTCTCTCTCTCACTCTCCTCAGACAGGTACGGCTAAAAACAAAAAGGAAAAAAAAAAACAAAAACAAAAAACAAAAACAAACAAAAGAAAAAACGATGGATGCTTCTACAAAAAAAAATAGAGCAAAGGCATAAAAGCTATTTTCATTACTGTATGGAAAAGTATGGATAAGTTTACTCTGGTGGTATGTGGACAGAAACAAGAATGCAGTAACTTGTAAGTATTCCGTTAAGGGTAATAACAACAAAACCTCAGTTTCGCTCCGCATTTGACCTCAAATGCCGCAGGATCACTCCCCCACACTTACCTCTTCTTTATCTCTGAATACTGTTGTGCTTCCTGTCCGCCACGCAACTCGTGTCACGTTCTCAAGGTTGGTCACGGTGGTTTGAGCAGCGGCAGTTTCAGGTGGTTGAAGCCGGACTGCCGCGCTGTGTTGAGATATATAAATGTGCTTTTTTGGTCTTTTTGTTTTTTGCTCAGAGGCTCGCGAGCAGAGCCACGTTTACAAAAAGTCCCCCAACCCCCCACGACAGATACTGCTTGATTACAGTCACTCAAAAGCTCGGTTGTGTCGACGACCACGATCCCCCTAAGTAGTCGCCCGCTGATCACGCAGCTCTCATTTCACAGATGAAGCACATGCAACTCCTCGGTTTTTTTTCTTTTTTTCAAGTCTGTTAACACAAACCGCATCCTAACACTGTCCAGCTCCTGGACACCCGAGTAAAAGGACCAAGCGATACAATTAGTCGGACCTCTGGATTTCATGAAGGGAGTTTTTTTTTTTTTGTTCTTTTTTTTCGAGACATTCGTCTAACAATGAAACAAGTTTTTAGTCAGAAATGTAGGTTTTTATTTCTTTTTATACATCTTTAGTGTAAAGTCCGCTAAATCTGTGGTACTACCTGGAGAAATGAAACAGGTATGACAGAAACCACAGCTAGAAGTCTGAATTTAGCTTCTCTATTTGGGGAAAAAAAAGTTGTTAGTGTTTGTGCCCCTCAGAAGTGATGGTGAATTAAGGGTATGATAATTGTCGATTGCAGCGATGCAACGAGTCTCCTTGAAATTTTTGAAACAAGGCTTTAAGGTACTTTTGTTTTTGTTGTTTTGTTTTTTTTAAGTGTTACATTGTGGCCCAAATACATGACTGAATATTTGACCCCAAGAATGCCATGAAGGCCTTGACACACCAGATGTGTAGCAATAAACAGTGATGCCGTTTCTGTCAAAATGCCTACATTTGAACTGCACCACCGCCAGTTCTGGACATATTTTGGGATCTCGATTGGACAGTTCACCCACCTTTATTTGTGTCTGATTTGTCAAAAAAAAAAAAAAAATATCTTGGTGCTGGTAGAAATCAATAACTAGCCCTAGCTGTTGTTGGTGGCGCCATTGTGATTGGTTGATTGCTGTGATGATTTGTTCGCAGCGTAAAAGGTTTGTACGGAGCTCGATTTATTTCATTTCCCTTCAGAGGAATGTTGCATTTTCCGCAGAGGGATAGTTGAGAGTTCCTTTCTGTGTGAAGATACTCATGTCCAATCATCACTTTTGAGTTTTAAGTTCATACAAATTATTACAAAAACAAAAAAAATTGCACCTGGTGTCTGAAGGCTTTTAATCAGCAGCTCATCCCAAATCTAGATGCGCAGAGACACTGATGTAGGCATCTCTGCTGCGATCGGACAATTAAAGAAAGAAAGTGCAACTGCAACATACTTTATAAGAGTACCACACTCCCGACACACACGGTGGCTCCTTGCAGTCAGTGTGACTTTCCTTTTGACAAGTTCCAATCCTTTACCCCCCCAGTGTACTCTGAGTAAAATTGTAATAACTGTACCTTTTTAATTGTGTGTTTACACTTCATAAAACATGTAGACCTACACACTTGAATGGATAAGATGTGGCACAGCATGGGGAACCTTTTTTTGTCACTCTGCAGTACATATATAAATACGATAATAAACATGTATAGATAAAATCCTGTATATTATATATAGAGACACACATAGAGCTCAGATTGTTTGTCGTGCACTCACAGCATGAGGTATATATTTACCCAGAAACGGCGCTTCCTCACAACCTGTTTAGTAAAATCAGTCTGCCCATGTCTTTGGCCCCTGCTCCTTGCCCTCTGTAACCCTGTAGTGGACATCCTGTACTGCTCATCCTCTTCTTTCTGTGTTCCAAGTGCCAATAACTTTGTGAAAGCCCTGTAACTGTGACCCAAGATTATCAAAGGTAATTGCACATTAACGACTGTAAGATAAAAATTCTGATCATAGAAAGAGCGAGAAAAAAAAAAAACAATGTCAAAATGGATTAAATAATGAACATCTTAATAAAGGATTTGTAACAACTTCTCTTTGGCTGCATTGTTTTGTTTTGTTTTTCGTGAAAGGACCAATGGAAGCATTTCTGCTCGAGCGCTCTTCTTCCTCGCTGACTTGCTGTTCGGGCCCTTTACCAATGTGCAGGTGAAGGCCTCCTGACTGAAGGATTGATCATATCAGATAAGACTATTAACAGCCAACACATGTAAAGCATTACCAGCGGCACTGATGCAAAAGTGCATCTTCCAGAAGCCACCTTTGCACCTTTGTGTTGTGATAAAAGTTAACGAATTAATTGAATTAAAACCTTAATTCTACTCGTAACATTTTTGGTCAATAGCATCTTAACCATAAGTTCTGACGGTAAGGCAACCAATCCTGTACTGTCCGTCATGTATTAAAAGTGCCTTTTAGCGTGACTTGAATAAACTTCACTTGAGCTCAACTGAGGAAGCATGTATTTTTCCCTTTCTCTAGTGCGCCACCTACTGACAAAAGTGACATATAGAACAAGGATCTTTTTTTTATCAGATCATGACGGGAGTTAGACACGGGAGGGAGGAAAAGAGATGCTAGTGCTCCCTCTAGTGGCTGTGATTTGGAACAGCTCAGTGCGCGACGTCTCGCACGTGAAACAAATAAAGCAGTTATCCAAGTTCCACTACGGCAAATATGGGAACTCGTGAAATCCACTGACACCGGGTGCCTCCATCAACCACTTTTCAACCAATTTTCAACCATTTGAACCCATTTTTCTACCATGTACGCCCATGTGTACGTCCAAAACAACCAAAACTTTTTTTGTTTGTTTTGCAAAGCATTTGGAATTTCCTTCAACTGAGGTTAACAGGATGTAGCAAACAGGTAAGTGGAGCTAACTATCTAGCCAGCTCTCTCTTCCTTCTTTTTAAACTATTTTAATTCACTTGAGAGGACACTTCTTTCACTTGAAAGAGCACATCAAAACTTGCCTGAAAAAGTGAAAAGAACCCCCAACATACATGCAAAGCATGTCGTTTATTCCAATTTTCAGACATGTTGAGATTTTGCATTCTACCACTCCGTCTCATGATAAGACGGTCATCTTTTTGGTAATTTAAGTGTTTTGGGGCGTCTGTAGGGGGCACTATAGAGCTAAAGCACCCTAGGGATTAAAAAATAAATTAAAAATCGCCAGTTCTGACCTGTCTCCTTTTTTTTTTTTTTTTTAAGTCAATATAGAACATTCATCCCTTTGAGTTTATATCTAAAGGGAATGGAGATTTTACACTCTTTCCACAGTCTAAACATAGGAAAGCAATGAAATGTGACTAAGGAGTAATCACCTACACTTCCTGTTTATCAAGGTGATTTTTTTAAATGGACATAAATGGTTGTGTTCATTTTCCGTAGGTAGAGTGAATAAAATCAACATTTTGCTTGACGCTCGAGCTTGTGGCTCTGCTGGTGTCAGTGGTGAAGCTGCTGGTGAATGATTAGCAGAGCAAAAAGTCCCTGATGAAAAAATCCCCTCTTTATCATGATGTGTCATCGTGATAATGGGCACTGGCCACATGACACTTGTAGACTGAGTATTGAGACTGACGAAATAAGACTATCGATATTTATTAACATAAGCTTGATTAAAATAATTTCTCAGATACATGCACATAAAACAACTATTTTAACAGCAAGGACTGTTATAGCTGTAGCCATAGCAAGCTTACTTAGTAGTTCTTGTGCTGATGCCAAGTTGTACTGGTTAATAATTTAATTGTTCCAATGTTTTCACACAAGCCAGTGAATAATATAATGGCTTGTATTAACATTAAGTCCACAGTGTTTAATCATCAACTTAAGAGTTGCTAATATATTTGGGGGGAATAAATTATATCGGAAAATCTTTCTACGACAAAGAAATTCATCTTGGAAACATTTTAAAAAAAAAAAAAAAAGTTAAGCAAATAGAGTGTTATTTCTCAGAGTGGCCAGTGTTATATCTATACAGTGTTCAGCAAAAAATAGTAGGTCAATGTCTAAGTATGTAAATATATATAACCTCAATTTCATGTTTTGACTGCAACTCTGTCCTTAAATCCTAAATATTTTTGTCTTGTTGTAGTCTTGGACTGTAACATCAGCACGAGCTCCCGCCTACAAAACCCAGTCTTGTTTACCAGCAAGACACAATTTACCACATTTCGGCATTCAAAATGGCGTACACACGAAATGATTTCTGTGTGTTTTCTCATTGCTGCCCACCAGGTGTCCGTGAAGCACCTCTCAGTCTGTTGTGACTGCACGCAACCCGGACCTGGAGAACCCCTATCACAGACTCGAACGTCCGCATGGCAAGTGCATTCTTTTATATAACCACTGGAGGGCAGTCGCATCCCTATTTATGCTTTCCCTGCACTAACGTGTTTCAAAAATATGTTGGGACTTTGAAAACTATTGGTGAAGGAAGAATAACAACATGACGCATTTGACCATTACTCACGGTTCCTTTGAACAACAGCAGTTTTGTTTAAGGCAACGTATTAAGTTATGAATTTATCTATAATGAAAGATTTCTCAAAGAGTCTTGATTCAAATTGAATTACGTTTTATTCTCATTGGAACACGGGGTTTAATAATGTCCTCATTTCTGCATACATGCAAGCTGTATGTTTAACTGTAGCCGCGACAGAGACCATCGCCTGTGCTGGCTGTTTTCCTTTTTCTTTCTTTCTTTTTCGTGCTGCGATAAACTCAACTCTCAAGCAGCAAAGCACTGAAAGTGCTGCGCAACTTTTGCACATCGTGGCAAGCAGCGCGCAGCATTCCATTGTCCAAATATGGTCCGGAGGAAGTAGAAAAAGGCGCTGACGCAACCCTCGCTGCTGTTACTTTAAATGGCTCCAGGAAACAAGGGCTCCCACACACGTCATGGGTTTTCCTCTTTCTGTGCCACAGCAGCAGGATGTGCTTAATATGGGCATCTGTCTCTCCCGCCCCCTCCCTCTCCCCCTCACCCCCCTCTCTCTCTCTCTCTCTCCTTCACGAGGAAGCGAGTCTCTTGGGGAGGGAGGGTGCGCGGGGGATGGGTGAGACTGCAGCTGTGGGGTCGTTTTTAAAGGCTGTATTTTGACTGTTTCACACAGGCAGAGCGCCACTCGGTGTTCGTTCCCGAGGAGGAGGGTGAAGGGGCTGCTATATATAGCTACTGATTTTTTTTTCATCCCGCCCTCCTATTATTCGCCTTATGAAACAGGCACTAGTCAAGGTACAATGTGTCAATAACGTTATCACATCATAGTACCTATTTATAGAAGTTACAAAACCGATAAAAAAAAAAAAATACTGATGAGATAAAGTAGTAAGACCTCATAAAACCTAACTATTATTATTGTCTTACATAATTTTTGACGTGATAAAAAAAAAAAACAAAACTGAAATCCCCCCAAAAAATACTCGGCAGCTCAGTATTCAAATATTATTGTAAGCTGAACTGTTGTAAACAAAAGCCAAAGATGAAAGCCTGAATGTAGGGTGGGTTGACAGTGGTGGTGGTGGTGTGGTCTTAGTCCGAAGTCCAAAAATTCAAAGCGACCTTGGCGTGGTAAACTATGTAACGCCTCCGAATGTAAAACAGGATTTTGTCAGGCAGAAAAACATAAAGTCGAAACTGGCACAGAAAATGAAACAAACATTTTCGCGTGAAAAACAACGTCCCATAAACGCAGTGAGTCACAAACGAGAAAATATCCGTGGCGGCATTTGAACGTGTTTGAGTCGGAGGGTGACGTCACCACCAGGAAAGTGACTGTGTGTTTTTCCACATAGTAACGCTGTTTACTCTGCCGTCAAGCGAGCGAGCTCGGACGCAGCTGCTCCACCAGTTGCTGCGAGGCTGCTTTGTGGGCGGGGCGTCGTCCTGTGACGCGAGCCCAGTGACGTCAGCGAGGTGATATGTACTTGTCGCGCAGCCCGGACCGGCTCTGCTTCGAGTCTGTGTGTCAAGTCAGCGGAGACGGACTGAAAACCAGCGTAGCTCCAGCAGGGGGGTTTTTAGTTTTGTTTTTGACTCTTCTTTCAAAACAAGTCTCGACATGGAGGTCAGCGCTGAGGCCAAGAGGATCATGGTCGTCGCACTCGGGAAGCTCTACAGCTCTCGCACCCAACGAGGGGGTCTCCGCCTCCACCGGAGCCTCCTGCTGACCCTGGTGATGAAATCCGCCCGGGACATGTACCACGCGGCCCAGGCCACGGCACAAAGTGTTCCGTCCGAGTGGGAAGACCCTGCGGCTGAGAGCGAGATGGCCACGGAGCCCGACGGATGTAACTCGGACCTCCAAGATGCCCCTTCCGCCAACACCTCTCCCACCTCGCCGCCGCCGTCGCCTCCCACCACCGGCGCGCCCCAGGAGGAGCCGTCCCGGGAGGAAGTGTCTGGTTCTCCCACGGAGCAGCCGCTTCGCCACTCCGCCGGAAACAAGGAGAACCGCTGTCCGAACAGCCAGCACTCGAGGAAAAGACGCGGCAAAGCGGCCGTGGCGCCGGACTTTCTGCCGTGTAAGAAGGCGAAACTGGAGCAGCAGCAGCAGCAGCAGGAGAGCTGTGCCCAGCAGGTCATCGTCAGCCCGGTGCTGATGGACTACGTGAACTGCGGTAGTGAGCTCGGAGCGCCGCCGAGCCCCGTGCCCCTACCCAGAGCCGTCGCCGCGTGTTGAAACGCTGAGCTGATTAAAAGGCATTAAAAACTTTTCGACAACAGTGCCACGGCCTGGCAGCCGAGGACCGGGCCCGATCACCCCCCTCAGGAGGGATCTTTTTTTTATATATTTAAAAAAAAAAAAAGAGAGAGAGGATCGACCCTCCGAAAAGTGCCCCTGAAGCAAGTCCTCCGGGACGGGGCCAGGGCGTGCCGGCGTGAATCAGAGGATCCGGCCCCAGCTCGTGTTCGCGGCCCCGGTGACTTTTGGCCTATTTACTGGCCTCGCGGTTTGGCCCCGATGCGGAACTGGAGGATGTGGCTTGGCGCGTGAGCCTCGACCTAATTCTGTGGACATTATAGCGCGAGTCTGCTCAGGAAGAAGGGCGACTTGCTGCGGATCAACTGTTCATGTTGTATGTTTGTGTCAAGTGCCAGAGTGAAGCCTGATGACGTGTTGATGTGGTAACGATGTGTGTCATACAACTGCAACTACCTCAGTATTTATTAAAACATGTTTTTTTCCCCTGTACATTGGAGTGGATTATTTGGAATACCAGGCATACATTCCACGCTGTACGAAGCGTCGGTTTAGGCAACAGCGGTATTGTGGGGGTGTGTGACAGGAAGCGCGTCTGGGTGTGAGAAAAAAAAAGAAGCGGCTTCCTTCCCTCTCAACCCCCCTCTGCTTATTTGGTAACAAAAGCAGGCAACGTTTCAGGAGGCTGTGGCCCAGTGAGTAATAACAGGGGGAAGCTGTAAAGCCATTGACTGGGTAGAAACAGGATGTACTGGTGTAATGACAACAATGATTTAGGCCCTAAAATAAGGTTCATGTGGCAGAATAATAGGGTGAGGCTAATGGTTAGGTTTACAACCCGTAATAAATTCCTACAAATTAAAGACAGGATTTGACTGAATAGGGGGCTGTGGAGAAAACTGTCATTTAAGGAGGTTATAGAAAATAAAATTAGAATTTTTATTCGTGAAGTAAACTGATCAGGGAAAGAGTTAATTATGAGCCATCGCGCTGTCATTCTGTTTTCTCGTGCTGACTAATATACAGAAACTGACCAAACGTTTTGGAATGCGATGTTCCCCGAACTGTGGGAGGCTTGTGCAATGTGAAGTGCCCCGGCTTGGAGGGGGTGGGGGTTAACCCAGGAGAACAGAAGAAAGAATGTGGGGGAAGTGCCTGTCTGAGTCCCCGTGAGGCCCCCCGACGGGGCTGCCTGCTCTTCCGGCTGAAACTCAAACAGCCTGTCTTGTCAACACAGGGGGAAGTGGCGTTTTAATGTCGTCGGCCGCCGCTTCCGAGGGTTTTCACACAGGTTTGCAAAACTGCGAGAAATATTACCAGTGGGAAACTCTGATAAAAATAATGACATTTGCATTAACAATAGGTTAGTCGGTGTAAACAAACTTGAGCTGCTCACACTCTGTTATTCTTACCCCGTTTATGGCTTAAAGCCGCATTCTTGCGATACCTGTGAAATGCCACTAGCTATTTTCCGACAAATTTCCTGCAATGTGGTGTTTTCACTTAAGACTCAGTTTTGCGGGGCAGTACTTAAGCATTCACTGTCGAATAACCAAAGTCGTACAACAAAATTGTCAGAATCTGGAATGGCACGGAATTGAGGCGTTGGTTCATTCGAAGCGACCTATGATGTGTACGTGGCAAATTTCCCTTCAGAAAGAAAGGAATTTTGTCACAGAGGGCCAACAAATGTGGCCCAAACAAAAACGTAAAAAAGGACAGACTTTCATTTCTTAATTTCAGATATTATCGATAATTCTTTTGTGTAGTATGGGACCTTTAAGTTGTTCTGTATGGTGTGTTAGCACGACTTGTCAAATAAGCGGCCGACCTCCAGTAGCCTTGTGCGAACCCCTCTGGTGGGAGCAAGAAAAACTTTAGTTCTCAAGTGTTTAAACACTGCACACTCTCAATACTCTGCTGCCATCGGTTTGCGCGTACACTTTTTTTTTTTTTTATTTGATGAGAATACTTGTTTATGACAAGCACAGCCATCTGGAGAACCATCTGCCTTCATGCCAAGAGTCGGCTGGCACCAGCGTTTAGTTCAAGCCTTCTCCTTCTTCCAAAGGAGGTGGGGGGATGATTTCAGGGCCTTGCCGTTGCCTGTTCACGATGTGGAGTTTATGCTGGACTCCCACTTGTAGAAGGCCTCCTCCATAATGACATCCTCATCGCACAGCGCATCGAAGAACATCCGCTGCAGGTCTGCAAAGATGGCGTGGACAGTTCAGTGGTTACTCACAAAAAAAAAAGCAAATAAATAAAAGCTCTCCCACTACAGTATATTGTTCAGATGTACCAGTTTCTTGTTTTTTTGGACCTGTAACGCAAACATGGTTGACACCTCCATGTCTAGTCCAGAGGCCCAGTATCTTACAGGCAGGAAAATAAGAGTTCACTCACTGGCTGACTGCTCCATGTCCACCATCAGAGCCTGAAGGGCGTACAGGGCCTGAAGCTCCTTCTGCTCGTCACACAGGTAGACCTGCAGCAGGCTGGCCCTCTGCGTGATCTGCTGCGCGTCCACCCTGTACAGCTTGTCACCTGAAATGACACAACGTCCTGCTCAGGGGAGGCCACATAGAAGTGGAACATTTAGAGCTAAGACTAATGTGTTGTTAGTGCTGTTAGCCCAAACCTGGAATTAACAGGATTCACGTGAGACATTATGTAGTGGTAGGCATACAACACTGGGAGAATGACTATTGACCCCGAAAAACAGACTAAGTGGCTAATAAATGGTGTAATATATCTGAGTTGAGCTGCCATAGTGGATTGCAAACTCAAGGTTCCACTTCTTCCAACTTTATTTTTCCAACTTATGGGGGTGTCCGGTGACGTTGAAGGCCATAAACTTAGACAATCCTATTTCTGAGGGAAAATGAAAAGCACAAAGGGACCAACTCTGGGCGATCTCTCTTCAGAGAGAGGTGTGCGCTGCTGGGGAAGAGGGTTGTAGTGACTAAGATATGGAGTTCTGTGTCAGCCGTGCTTACAAATAATAGCAGACTGGCACACGGACGTCATCAAAGCTCGAACAAAGTGGTTGGAGGCAGTCTGCACTTCATCCAGGTTAGCCTGCGCCGAGACACGAGTGAACAGGAGAGAAAAATGACTGGAAACATGTGAGGCACTGGTGGTGTTTAAATCCCTAATAAAATAAATAAATGATGCGGGATTGTCGTCATACAGTCTCGCACACACTCGCTCACAAACACACCTCCACCCAGTCTTTGATCTGCTGGTTGTTAGCCTGCTCCTGCAGGAGTCTGTCCAACTCCCTGGTGAGCTCCTCCTCAGTGAAGACCTTCCTACCCAGCTCCTTTGGCTCCATGTCACCTCCAACGCTGAACTTCATGTTCTGGTGATACAATAATATATTATAAATATGTATATATATATGTGTATTTTATATATATATATATATATATATATGTGTGTGTGTGTGTGTGTGTGTGTGTGTATACTATGTATATATGTTGATGACATATGTGTGTATATATATATATGTGTGTGTGTGTGTGTGTGTGTATACTATGTATATATGTTGATGACACACATATATATGAAAATATAGATGGACAGTGTACCTTCAAGTTGTTCATGTGTATGTAATCGTCAGTGATAGAACTGGACCTTTTCTCAACTTCCCCTTTCTTTATGACTGGTTTTGTAAGGGAGTGAATAGTGAGAGCTCTGTTAAGCTTCGCTGCAGGGAAAGGAAGAGAAAGGGACAACATGAGTCACGCATTTCACACAAAACAACGGGGGAACACACAGTATTTCCCAGTCAGAGCCAACATCCCCTTTTGGTCACTTGACACTTGTTCACCTTTGAGATCGTGGATCGAGCCTCTGTCCCCGCTTCCGATATCCCTGCTTCCCATGTCCTCTTCCTCAGGCTTGCCAGAAGCAGGATGCCCAGGCATAGAGGAGTTGTGCTTGTCTTGACCCTTCGCGTCACTATCCTGCAACAACTCCTTGACGTAGCTTGTCTTCGAGGCCAGGCTTTGGTTTTCATGACCCTCTCGGCGGTCGAAACGTTCAAACTGGTCTATGTCGCGACACCGCCAGTCTCCGTCATCGCCACGCTCACAGCTGGAGGTTGACCTAAAACTTGAGAAACAGATGTATAGATATTTATAATGATGTCCACTGTTGAACACCTTTTTAAATGTTTAAATAATTGCAAAACAATCCAGATTTTTCCAGAAGTTCCCTCAATTGAATTCAGATTTATGTACAGTGAGCACAGCACTGTGAGTTAAAAACTTAGTAAACATGACACATTAAACATAGAAGTAGTAACGATACACAATAAATCAACTTTGGTTGCTCCATTGGAGGCTTGGACCCTATATGAAAGGTGAAAACGCGGCACCAAAAAAGTTGACTCTGTGTTGAAATATCTGCTGCCAGTGTGAAATACCTCTGAGGAACTTGGTGCGAGAGCGTTGCAGGCGAAAACAAGCCGACCCGCTGCAGCCCTGACGAGTGGTTGAAAGAGCTAGTTGCTGAAGAGCCAGGACCTGCGACGTAGAATTGGCTGAGTTAACACTTAGTCACACCCACACCCACACACGCACTCCTTTACCTTGCCCTCCCCATCCTTCACCAACGACTTTGCCCCAGTTGTTCCACATGTCTTTTCTCCCTCCTGCGGTGACCTGCTGATCGTTGATCTCTGGAACACCGGGCTGAAAGAAAACAAGAAATTTGATGTTGAGCCTGAGTTTGATCTTGAACCAGGTCAGGAAATGTTAAAGAGGTAATTTTTCTTAATTTCTTTCAAAGAACAAACGTCCAAAAAAAAATAAACAACAACAAAAAAAGACTGGCTGGACATTTGTACCTTTGTGATCTTGCGAAGATGCGTGCTATCAGCGGATCGCTTCTTGGAGATGTCTGATACATTCCACGCTTCGTCCTGGGGCTGAGTATTCCTGCTTCCACCTGGTGGGACACGGCCACCCACACTTACACCGGTTCTTCCTCCTGCTTCTTTCTTGGACTGGGGCTGTTGAGAGATCTCAGAAAGTTCCTTCTTCTCTGCTGCTGTCGTGTCTTTTGGGCTTTGGTCTTTAGTCTGGACAGCTTGGTCCTCATTTTGTGGTTCCCAATTATTCTGACGAGCACAGATGCACAATAATTACAAGCTTGATCACATGTCATTAATAGTTGTAATCAACACATGCTCTTCTTAAAGCTGAAGATTAAATTTTAAACATCTTTGCACAATTCATTTCGAGTGGCTAATCAATAAAGCGTCAGAATAAACATTGGAAAATCTTTATGGATCTGGGACCTTTACAGCAACTATATTTACCTGTCTGAGGTCCATGATTTCTTGAAGCTTGAGACACATTGTAGAGGAAGTCTTTTTGTCTTTGATGATGTTGTCTATTTGATCCAGGTACTGATCCATACGAGGCTAGCAGGGGTCAAAAACAGCTTTTCTCAGAGGAAGTTACATTAAGATTATTTAAAAATAAGAATGACTCACATTGACTTGCGGCCCAGGCCTGTAAGCTTTTTCCTCGTTAGGAAACCCGAGCGGACACAAACACCCACCCTTGTCTGTGCACATGATTGATTACCTTGGCCTTCTTAAAGTCCAGGTTTTTGCCAATCTTGAGGAACAGCCAGCAAAGACAATCCAGAGACTCTTCATCTTGGTCCTTGAGTAGTTTCATCACACAGTGGTCCATGATGGGCACCGTAAGCATTTTCAGCTTGAAGAGCTCGCCTATGAACTTGGTGCTGCCCAACGAGCGGCGACGCGCCTTGCCTCTGGCTGCCTCCAGCTCCACGCTTCGGCACTCAAGCTCCTCATCCTGTTGAGGCAGACAAATAATGCACATTGGTGTCTTCACCGCAGGCCACGCTGAGGACGACATCTCTTACGTCTTTGGCAGAATCCAACTCGTTTTGCTTCCTGTCAAGTGTCTCACAGTCATTTTTTTCCCTCTCGAACTCTTTCTGGCAGCGGTCGAGTAGGAGGCTGCGGAAGTTTACAGAAACGTCTGGCTTGTCTGAGGAGGGGACCTTCAACTGAGGTAGCAGAAAAGACAACAATCTTAGCTAATGTTGACAAAAATCCTATAATAGTATCCTGACAAAGTCTATCCCATGCTATCCTATCCTGCATGGTATCCTATTCTAATCTAACCTGGCCCAGCCTGGTCAAGTATAAAATACCCAACATAACATACCCTATCAGGTACAACCAAATACCAAGCACCCTAGTACATTTTTTTGTTGTTGCAGAAACATGAAGGAATAGATTTTGTACCATTCACATTCCGTTATAATACATACATTTAGGCTAAAAAAAAATATCCAAAATTGAAAAAAAGAACTCTGGGATCCAACCTGGTCAACTTACCCCCGTGAGGAAGCGGCACATGTTAGCATGGGCCTCAGACAGGTTGGGCTCTGAGATGGCCTTCTCGAAGATGAGGTTGATGGCTCCCCTCAGCCGTTGTTCCGTGTCTATGGTCAGCTCGTGCACCTGCTTCATCAGCTGCTGGAAGTTGTCGGGCGTCAGCCTATTTAGGATGGTGCGGAGGCGCTTGAACAGCCGCCGTGTCTTGATCTGCTGAAGGTCGTCGTCTTCGGCCTCTTCCTCTCCCGGGCGGCCATGCGCGGGCTTCCTCAGCGATGGCTTCCATGCGTTCTCCGCCTTGTTGAGCTGCACGTCGTCGTTGAGGGACGAGCTGCTGTTGGCCTTCCTGGGCTCTTTCTTCTGAACCTGCTGGGTGCGACGTAGGCCGGCCTGTTGCAAGAGAGCAACATTTACAGTACCGTGGCAGTACCTTCTGATTTACCTTTACCCCTTCATAGGCTTTCCTTCACTGCAACGCATAGCTCTGGCCCTTTTTGTTGTCACAAAGTACACTAATACATCAGTGGTAACTCTGCCATGGCAGCGACGACACCCGAGGTCAGGTGCTTGCTTTGTCCTCTGAGACAACGTACCGTGCCTCGAGGTCCATTGGCTGATTTGCTCTTCAGGCTCCCCAAAAACAGCATGAGTCGAGCGGGGTCAGCAGGTGGCAGAGGGGTCTCATTCACCTGGGGGTTTGAAATAATTGTCAACTCATCTTGCACACAAGGAAAAAGACAGATGGTGGTCAAACACCACCGACCTTGTCCAGGATGACACCATTGATGCACGGCAGGCCTTGGGTCTTCTGTATGCTGGCGCCGACGAACTGCAGCGCCAGGAGGAACTCTCGGTCATACCGCCTCCTCTCTCCAGGTTCAGTCAGCTCGTGGTTTCCTGAGAGACACAGCAAGCAGGGGAGCTTAGTCACAACCTTCAATTCAGAGAATTCAGGTCTGATCATTGAGACACGGCATCTGGTGTCAGCTTAGATATGTGATGTAGATATGAACTAGCTTTACGACACAAGTGATATTCCTTGATAAGTAACTTGCCTTAAAAGCGATCTCTACAAATTTCCAAAATACATCTGCCAGCTCTTACTTTTACAACTCTGGACCTACCAGGAGCAATGTTGATCCACTCGTGTTCATTACAGTCCTTGTCGTCTATTTCTCTCCTGGAATCATCCGCAACTTCGGCTGCAAGTTCTGCAGGTGGCACTTCAAGAGGTTCCTCTGCCTCCTCCTGGGCTGTGGCTGCTGCAGGAACCGCATAGGATTCTGGACAACAACTAGCGTCGGGTGTACTGTCTGAAAGTGCCACATCATCGGAGAGCGCGCTGGTGTCGGGAGGAAGGCCATTAGAAAGAGGAGGCTCAACTGAGCAAGGAGGAGGGCTCTGGGTGTCTGCTTTGGCAGATTCAGGTTGAGCGGGTGGAGGCTGAGAGACTTCCAGCTCTGTGGCTGTCACATTAACAACGGTGGCGGACACCTCCAACGCAGCCTCCGACTTGGCAGGCGCCACCTGCCTCCCTCTTTCCAAGTTGCGCACCTGCTGCATTTTCTTTGCCTTCACTCTTGGCGCCCTTTCAGCCAGAGCCAACTCGACTTCCTGCGTTTTGACCGGAGCATCTAGTGCGACGACGCCTTTGGCCTGAAGTCTGCTTGCAGTCTTGGGGGAAGGTGCGACAGATGTTGGCAGGGAGGAGGGCCGCTCGTCCCATGTCGGCTGGGACTGGAACCCAGCAGCACCAGCAGCAGCAGCTCCCCATCTGGCACGTTGAATCATCGGGGTCTGAAGATCCTGTTTGGCCTCCACCAAAGGCTGCTTGTTTGCAGTGGTGGGATGCAGCGAGGCTTCAGCGGCGGCACGAGGCTTCGCTTTTTTAGGCCGCGGCCCATCGGTGTGGTGCTGTGAAGAATTTGTCAGTGCCTTCGAGGACTGCAGTCAAAAGCAAGAAAGAGCTTCTTAGTTCAGTCTGTATTTGAATCGGGTGCTGATTTTTTTTTTTTTTTTTTTAAATAGTAAAGGTTGTATAAAAGGTTATTTGAATAAAGGCAGTCAAGCGTTTTGGTGGTTTTCTGACTCTTTTTGGGGGTTCTTTTGCTTGCTCAGGGAAGGTGATAGCAAAATGCCACCTCATGAAAAATATTTATTATTCGCCTACTTTCTTACCACTAGATGCCACTAAATTGTGCATGCTGGACATTTAAAAGTGAAATTTGTACGAGTGCTTCAGAGCTATTTTTCTCACAGTGTGCCTTCTTTTAAGGTAACAAACACCACAGAACACATTGCTTGGTTTCAAAATAATACTGCAGAGGCGCTGTTTACTTCTCATCATTTTCATCAGATATTTTTTTTCTCACCTATTGATAGAGAGTACCTTATAATCCTTCATTGCTACTATTTTCCATTGCAGACACAAAACAGGCACTCACTCCTACCTGTGGATGGCTGCGTGCAGTGCTGGTGGACCTGAAACTTGACATGATCTCCTCCGTGACGTCACGTCCATCCTGGTTTGGGTCTCGTATTCTTATCTGTCATCAGATGTTTGGTTATGTTTGCGCAAACTGTCTTGCACTTCTGTCAGCAATGATCGAAAGCTACCCCTCAACTGTCTACAACCTGTCAACTATTCTTTCTTCTTTTAATAAAATGAAATAAAAAACAAATACAAAAGCCAGTAATAATTCACGCTAGTCCTTTGCTGTGACACACTACCAGCTTGCGCTCCCTCTGCCGGAGGCCTTCTGACTGTGGCGTTGGGTGCTGAGGAGGTTGTGGGGGGACAAAGACCATGACCATCGCCGGTAGGACAACTGGCACGTGCGGTCGCTGAGCTTGAAGGTATGATGCTGCTGATGGATGGAAAGAGAAACAATGACCATGTATAAGGTGTGTGGCCACTTCACATCACCTTTAGGAGTTTTTCAGCAAAAACAAATATCTCATGATGCATAAAGCAGGGATTGATTTAAAATATTGTCCTTTGGATGTGGAATTAAACCAATTTATTTATATTCCTTGAACAAGAACTATTCCAATATAGGGGCGTGTGGGGTGGATCCTCACCATTTGCAGAGTTCTCAGCAGGACTGGCTCCAGAGCAGAAGCCTGATGCCCAGCTACCAACAGGAAACAGCTGACTGAGGGACATGTACGGGGACCAGCACTGCAGAATCTACATGAAGATTCACAAACGTCAGACGGCGCGTGAACATCTGTCAGCGCCTGATGCTGCCGCCGACCACCGACCTGTGCTGGCTGGTTGACGCAGCCCTGGTGGGTGCCAGTAAAAGGCAGCTGCTGCGGCGAACTCATCATCATCTGGGCGCTGGGCAGGTAGGCATGAGGGGCTCCATCCAGTTGTGTGCCACTCCATGTCTGTGCCGACGGGGCATTCAGGGCAACGCTGGGTCGCTTCCCTAAATAACTCTGAAATCCACATGGGGAAGAATGAAGGTTCAGCTGTTCAGCACCGCCGTGAATTTACTGCCAGCGTTGAGTACGTGCGTCCTGACAGCCACCGATCATTTTTTAAAGGCCCAACGTGTGGGAGTAAGAGACCTCTAATGGCGACAAAGCATACTGCAAACGAGTGTAACCTGCTTTTTATAATTTTCTGCTATTGTTATGAAAAACTGTGCAGATCCATGTTTTGGCCTACTGTTGATAATTGCCATCTCCTTGTAAGGAGTCGGTCTTTGTTAGTGTAAAAAGTTCTTTAAAGGGAATGAAAAATTGATTTGAAATATACGGTATATTTAGTGACTTGCCATTTCATGCCAACAGATTCCTTTAAATTGTACTCACTAGGCTTTTAATTTATGTTAATTTTTGAGGAAAAAAATTCTGACAATGAGCAAAGAGAGAACAGATAACAAGACCTTCACCAGGAAAGATCCCAGTCTTTTAGTCTTATATCTCATGAGTATATTGTCGAGCCATAAGAGGAGGAGTTGCTTGTGCACTGTAGGAATTGAATTCATTAAAGAAACCGTGTTGTGTGTTATACATACTAAACTTTTGGGATAATTTCAGATTCTTAGTTCTGAGTGACATCAGGCCTGTGGTTTAAAAGAAGAACTCGCAAAAGGCGAGAATACGGAACTACCACAGAGGAAGTCATGATGTCACGGGGGAAATGAACTTTACCTCATGTGAACAATGAGCCATTGTCATTGGGTTCTCGAACAGGTGAAACAAAGAGCTTAGGCTACTTTCGGAAGACTGAGGTCCAAGTTCCGATGCTTGTCTTCTATTTCTGTGAGGTTCAACAGTGACTGGCACCCAAAACATTGCATGGCTGCCATTGTCGGCCTCTAGTCTTCCTCCACGTCCATAGCTCTGAAGTGGCCTATCAAGTCCAGTCCTGTCTCTGATACGCTGCCTGTCTATTCACCCATCCAGCCATTCAACCACTCAACCACTATTCATCCAGCAGATTCTATCAAACTCTTCTCCTCATCTCTTCTTTTCTTCCAAGCCGAGGGAACTCCGGAACACTTTGTATATTTCAAAGATTGTGACTTGTATCTCAGAATCCTGACTTTTATATTGGGGTGAACCGCGTCGCAAATCTGGAAAGCTGCAAAATTCTAGAATTTTGAGGCGGGGTAGGGGAACTCCTCAGAACTGGGACTCTAATCTCAGAATTTTATGGAAAGTAACAATAGATGGTTGCTAACTTACTTGCTGGTAATTCCCCGACTGGGAAACATGGTATTTATTTCAATCAACTCCATGCAATTCACATTCAAAAACAAAAAACAAAACAGAAGGGAAGGGAAGTTTAGAAAAATGAAAACTGAAGGTGAAACCAATGTAATCCGCTGTTAATGCAGGTTTAACCACAGTCACTAATGGGAAGTCGGTATATTGTGACTAAACACTGGCTCGAATCATTGAAATAACCGTTAAGTTAATCTCAGCTGAATCGCATTTTCCATTGATTCGGTTACAGGACAGTGTAAAAGAAATAATATTGAATTTAAATATTGCAGTGGCACCAAATATTTGAGGAACATATTTATTTATTTATCAACACTGTTTTCAACTTTGAAAGAAAGCCGTTTTGCGCGTTTTTGATTTTCTGCCCGATGCTGCCCTCCGGTGGCCAAGAATAATAGTCCATACGATATGGTCACCATCCTACTTAATTTCAGTGGGTTAAAAAAATAAATAAAAAAAACATAATTCAACTGGTTCATCAACTTTGTAACTATAAGCATTTATGCATTTTCTATTCCACTTTATCTTGACAGATGGAAATAAATGTTACACACCAGGCCTTTAATCTGGGAGAAACCTTTGTGACTGAGCTCCATCGGTGTCTTTGCGGCGGCAAAATGAAAATAAAATAATGCATGCAAGATTAATGAACCAAGCATTTTTCAAACAGCAACACACCCAAACGAAGCGGCAGCACAAGAAAGGACGGGACGCAGGGTTGCATTCTCTCTGGATTTTATTCTTTAGGAAGAGTTCTGTTCGGAATTACAAAATGCACTGGTAGAAATAGCGGTGAGACAGACTGAGAGTGCGACAGGTTAGAGTGTGAGAGAGACAGGCCTAGAAAGAGAAGGAGACAGAGAGAGAAAGGGGGAGGGGCAGAGGGAGGGAAGTGTGTGAGGGATCAAAAAGGCTCCGCAGCCAGCTCCCACGAGCGCGTCATGGGCTTGGGGTGGCTCCTGCACCCTCTGACCCCCACAAAAAAAAAACAAGTACAAGGGAGAATACACCGTCTTCTCAACTGTTTTCATTTCTCTGTTAGTCTTTTTTTTTGTCATTGTAGTTCTCTTTTCTTTTTAAAAGCAGTTCTCTTTTTAGTGGTGTCCTGAACATGGTCGTGTTGTGCTTCAACCCCATGTAACAGAGGAAAACAAACGAGACTGATTCTCACCAAAAGTCTCTTTTGTGTTTCGTATTCTTTTTTTTAAAATTCTTCTTTAGACCTTTTTTTTTGTAGTTTTCAACCTTTTTTGTTTTCAAAAATAGAAGGAAAAAAGGAAACGTCGCTTTTTTTAAAAACATCTATCTATTTATATATCTTTTGTTTTTTTGTTTTTTTTAAATTCCTCTGAATTCACTAATCTGCTTTATCTTTTTATGTCCTGAAGATGACTGTTAAACCCACGGTGTGGCATGCACATAGCACATGCATTTCTGGAACTAGATAATTTTTTTTCTTTTTCTTATTTTTTTTTTTGTACTTAAAAAAAGAAACAAACTTTTTTTTTTTTCTCAGTAGCGGCTTTACATTGCTCTTTGAAGACTTTGTGTGGCTGATCAGCGTGTTAGTGGATTTCACTGCAGCATAGACACAAAGATGGGACGGTGAATGTTCGGGCTTTGCATGTTTCACTTTAGGGGCGGGAGGAGGAGGGTCACCGACATAATTCGCGCGCCGCGCACACACACACACACACACACACACACACACACACTTGCACACGTAAACATAAATTTAAAGATTGCTTACACTCATTGACAAAGAAAACATTTCCAGATTCAAGGGAGAAAAAAAAAAAGCAAACAAGGCTTGGAGGGGGGTCAAAGAAAGCAAAGCCAAAATCCAAAAACGTTGACATATATCAGTACTCATCCGTGCACACACACACACACACACACACACACACACACACACATGTGAGCAAAAAAAAACCCCACTGACGCACGTACACCACAATCAGGAGCTACATACCTAGTGTGCTTTCTGATCTTGAGTGTAGTGATGTGAAGAAAAAAAATACTTGTCTGTGACATTCCACTGAGGTTGGAAAGACACTAATAGGCAGTTGCTGTTTTTCTATATATGTATATGTATATATATGTATAATGTATATATACACACACACATGTATGTATATATATATATACACACACACATATATATATATATATATATATATTTTTTTTTGTCGGTGCATTCTCTGGTCAACATGTGATAGGCCCCAAGGTTCAACACAGGTCAAATGATAAAAAGTGGTTTTCAAAGAATGTTGGAGCTGACGGTGGGATGTGCGCTGACAAACTCACTTCCGAGGCACACAGAGAAAAACGCGCGGAGACAAAATCAAAGACACATCGACGCAATGCACATGGATCATCGCCGTGTTTGTCGTCGTCGTTTTCTGGGAAGGAGGGGGGGGTCGGGGGAGAGGAGGGAACGGGGGAGGGGGAGGGGGTTTGGGGCCCAGACATCTTTTCTCCAACCCGTCTGAGCTGCGTGACCGTGCCGGTGTTTTCACATTGTAAAACATTGACCTTAACGTGAGAGCATAAGTTCAGCTCTGTCGCGGCGTGCACTGATACTATATATAACAAGTCTGCATCCGATGTGGAGTAAACGGAGGGAGGGTTCGGAGGAGAAAAGAAAGGCGCCTTTTGTCAAATGGCGCCACCTCGAGGTCAAAGGTGGGAGTCGAGCTCTTGCGTGAGGGAGGACTGGCCGATTTAACGCAGATTTTTTTCTGTCTTATTTATTCTTTTACCTTCGGCCTATTGGTTGCCGGAATTCAGCACAAGGTTTGTCGTTTGTCTGGATGCCTTCGTCCCCCACAGTGCAACCGGGTGGGTTAGAGCTCCCCCTGCGGGTTGGGAAAACGATAAACTGAGCGCGCAAAAAAAAGGGGAAAACCAAACGTACAGAGCAGAATACTAAACCATACATGGAGAACCTGTCTCAAGTTTTTCATTTTACATTTTTTCATTTTTTTTTTTCACCGTCAAACATTTTCAGTTGATCCATTATCACATTCAATAAAGTAAACAAACAAATAAAACAACAAGAGTTTCTCTCCTTTCTCCAAACTTTCTATTGGTCTCTTTCTCTCTGCTGCCTCTGTCAGAACCACAATGAACCCTGGAAGACGACGAGATGCTGCTGATTTGTCAAGACTTTCGTCATCGGCCTTTTTTCGGAAACCCTGCTTCCCCGGCGCACCGTCACGGGACTATCACTTGAATTACAAAACGAGTTCACTTTCACGAGAAAAGAACAGGAAAGGGAGGGGGGGGGGGGGAGTGCAATTCCAGCTGTATCAGTGGCAGGCATCTGGCACAGAACATACAGACAAGCAAGCAAAAAGGTAATCATTTTTGTTCCATCGAGATATAGATACAGTAACATTCCAATCTCCCTATAGCCTCTTTTTTTTTTTCAAAGATTTGATTTTTAGTGTAAATGAAGGTACAAACTGCAACGCCATAAAGAGGAGAGAGAAAGAGAAACAGAAAGGCATTTTTACTAAAAAGAGAGAAACCCCCTTTTGACCAAAAACAGAAATGACCAAGTATAGTTTTTCCCCCCAGCATACAGTAGATTCTCATTGTTGCTATTATTTATTTACTCATTTGTTTTTTTCATTTTGTTTTTTTTATTCTTTTTTTGTATCATTCATGCAGGATTCCACAGGGTGTACAACTCCGCAAGTCTAAAAAACGAAGCCGTGTCGGGTGCAACAGAAGATTCAAGCTTCGATGTTTCTGAAGAAGTAGAAGGAAAGAAGCAGGAAGAAGACGCAGGAGCAGAAGAAGAAATACTGCAGAAAAACAGTTGTTGGTTTGTTTTTTGTGTTTTTGTTTTGTTTTGTTTTTTTTCGTTTTCCTGAAACATCTCCTTTTTTTTTTTTTCTCTCTCTCTCGTAGGTCGTAAGGTTGAGGTTGGTCAAGACGTTTTCTTTTTTTCGCGGGACGGGGGTGTGTGTCAAGGTTGTCGGACGGGGATGGGGATGGGAGTGGGGGGGGTGGGTGGGAGGAGGAGGGGGGGGGGGTAAACATTCCCAACGTGCCCGCCCTGTCCTCTACGTTTGTTTGTTTAGTTTTGGGAGGCGGGGGATTGGTCAACCCCCTGCAACACACCCCAACTCTCCCACCCACCGCTCGCCGCCGCACCTCGTACAGGCGCAGGGCTGCTTTTTTCAGTTTTGCTCTTATTTAAAAACACAGATGATAAAACTCATCAATATTCAACTGGTGGCTGGGAGGGTTGGATTCGATCGGGGTTTTTTTTTCGTTTGTTTGTTTTCCGAAGCCGACTGGCGTCGGCTCCCGAGAGGCAAGAGATAAATAAATAAATAGAAAATAAATAAAACTGTGGTTGTAGTTTTTTTTTCTTCTTTTTTTTCTTGTTTTTCTTTTTGTCTCTGACTGCAAAGTGTCTTTTTGTCGAGTCGCAACTCTTGACATCTTGTAAGTGGCTGTAGCTAATTGCAAGAGGCATCATTTTTAAGACACAGAGAGAGACTCGTGTCCCGCCGCGTCCTCCTCCGCCTCGCATCCCAACACGACGCAGTTCTGAGGTGGGGTCTCATTTGGCATCGAGAGATGAATGCAACAACAGTGCAAGCAGAACGTGAAGGTGTCTCGGTTTTTTCCCCCCTGCCGCCTCTCGCACCGCTCGCTCGTCGTCCGTCCCTCCGGTTCCTGCCTTCCTCCATTTCTTTTGTTTGTCTATTTTTTCCCCATTTTCCTTTCCATCCTTCCCCTTTCTTCCCGTCTCCTGTCCTCTTTTATTTTTTTTTCTTTCCCCAACCAGCCCATTGTCTGTGGGACATGCGGAGCGGCGAAGGAGAGGAAATAATTGAGCGGACGGGAAGGAAAGAAAGAAAGAAAGAAAGAAAGAAAGAACCGTGGCGCTCCCGTGGCAGTCGCGGCGGCTCCGTGTCAGAGCTCCCCAAGCGTCGTCTTTTCTTCCTTCTTTTTTCGTCTGTCGATCCGTTTCCCCCCCTCACTCACTCACCCCACCCGTGCCCCGGAGGCTAGCACCAGTCGTCGTCCTCCGTCTCGCTGTAGGGTTCATGCAGGCCCTTGCGAGGGGCCCGGGGGTGACCGCCAGGAGGGGGCGCCTTGTGCAGCCCCGTGTGCGGGGGTCCGTGGAGGTGCGTGGACGGCGACGACGAGCGGTAGCCGTTGGGCAGGCGGCGCTGGGCGGCGCCGGGCGGCATCTGGCCCTGCAGGGGCCCGGTGAGGGCCGTGGTGGGCGGCGGCGGCGGCGGCACGTGGTGGACGGTCCTGGGCGCGGTGCGGCTCGGCTGCAGCGGGCGCCATGGGGTGCGGGTGCGGGTTGCCGACCGGGTGCGGCTGCGGCGGCGGCAGCGGGTGCGGGTTGTGGGGCTGCGGGGCGGCGGCAGCGGGTGGTTGGCCAGGGCGTGCGGGTGGGGTTGACCACTTGCATGGGCGTCTGCTCTCGAGGCGGGCGGCTCGTGGTGCGGGTCAAGTCCTGGTACTCCTGGTTGTAGAAGCAGCCGTCCCCCTCAGGGAGCCGCCGCCGCCGCCGCCGGCTCCCCAGCGGGCGGCCCGTGCTGGCCGTGGCGCGCGTGCCGTGGTGGGTCATGGGAAGGCCCAGGCCCGGCCCGGCGGCGGCTCGGGGAGAAGTGGCGCGGGGCCGGACCGGTGGTCGGCTCCCAGGCGGCGTGGGCATGGCCTTGCGGACCACGGGGAGTAGGTGGACGTGGGGTCGAGGCGTGGCGGGGGTCTGGGGCAACTGTCGGCGGCCGCGGCGCGGCGTGCTGGTCCCCGACGTGGAGGGGACGGGGCTGCCGCTGACCGAACTACTGCCCTACACGAAAAGTGAAATAAAGCAAATAAAAAGAACGAACCACGGAGTTCGACGACAGAACATGTAGGATGAGGGAGAGGATGTGGAGGCGGGGTGGGGTTTGGGGGAGGGGGAGGGGCGGGCAGAGCGCCCAACACAAAGGCGGAGAGGTGGAATATAGGAGTGGGAGGAGGAGGAGGAGGAGGAGGAGAACCGCCACAGGAGCAATACAGGAACAGAGCAGCGACCGGCCATGGTTGTGCGTGGAGAGGCAAAAGTATAAGAGTAATCAAAGTAAAGAAATCAAAGGGCATCGGAAAGGAACAGAGCAAAACGGGATGTGGGTGAGGAAAGAAAATGAGATTCCAAACGGCACCATACACAGAGAAGCGACATGTCACGCAGAGGAGAGAAAAACAAAAGACGACAGGGGAAAAGAAGAAGGGCAAAGGGTTGATTTCTGGAGCAACCAGTGCGGCAACAGGGTCAGTTCATGGCGACTAGAACGTACAGTGTGCACAAAAAGTGTATTCGCATGCAACTTTAGACTTCTTTTTTGTTTTGGGAACATAAAAAAAAAAAACACAGGATGGGAGGAATTCTGTTTTTGCTGATCCAGGGTTTGTTTAACCGAATTAAAGGTATGTAGAGATCAATTCCGCACCCCCTCCTATTATACCAAATGTTAGAAATAAAATGTTTCAGGTGGGAGAGTGATGCCGGAAAAGGGGGAGGGCAGTGCAGGGGGACAGGAGCGAGTGGGCAGTTTCAAAAACAAGGAAGGTCAATAGGGCAGCAATCAGCTACTCAAATATACATGTTTCTGATGTATATTTGTGTGGGCTTTGGAAAGGGGGTTGTAACAATAATCATGCAGACAATAAATGGCCAAGGATGTTTGTGTGCGTGTCGTCGAACACGTATAAACAAATGCACAGAGCGGGCCTGAATCACCTGCTGACATTTTCTTTTTTCAAAATGAGCATCAAATTCATTAAAAGTTAAACAAAGAAAAACACAAAAATAGACACATCCAAGCCTCTAATTTGAGCACAGAATCTGGCAGCAGAAGCCTTGCGCAGCAGCTGCTGCCAAATTTTCATTCATCAGCCCTGCCAAACTCCGACAAAGAGCGTTTTTAATCGGAAACTTTCACGGATTCCAAAAGTGATTGCCTTTTTTTTTTTCCAATATAAATGAAGAGGCGGGGATGTGAAAGGTTAACCTGGGCTGAAATCGAAGAGAAGCTACTGTTGCTAAAAAAAAAAGAATTAGCTTGGACGATGTTCCGGCCTTATGGACAAAAACTAGCGGTGAAGGCTTTTCTCAGGCCGAGCAGCCAGCCAGGGATGTTGGCTGACGGCCAGTGCCATCTGCCGCCACAGGCGCCCTCAAGCTAAAGCAACCTGGCGGAAGAAAATCCAATTGATCTACTTGAATGTGACTGACAGAAAGTTCGGCCAATCACCGTCAAACTTTGCCTACGTTTTTTTTTTCCTTCTCAATTAATGGAATTTTCCATCTTTTATGCACTATACTGTTGCTGAAATTATGCAAATTTCCCCACTGTGGGATTAATAAAGGCATTCTATTGCATTGTATTCTATTCTATTGGTCAAATCTTTATTCAAACCCCGCCTCCTGCAGGATCTCGACTAACGATCCCTGAAATACCCTTCGGGTGAATCAAACCAGAGGCTCGTGTCGCACGTCCCGAGTGCGCCTTGCAAGGCGGGCACGTACGCGTGGCACCCAGACGCCCACCTGTCTGTGCGGCATGCAGTCGCGGCCCTCGCTGGGCGAGCGCGACCAACGCCGATCCCTCTCCCGCTCCTTCTCGCGGTCGTGCTCCCTGTCGCGGGAGTGCCTGTGTCCATAGTCCCGCTCGGCCGCGTAGCGCTCCTTGTCCACGGACCCGTGGTGGTGGTGGTGGTGGTGGTGGTGCTTGCGGTCTTTGGACCTGCCCCGGTCCCTGTCCCGGTCCCGGTCTTTGCACGGCAGGTCACCTGATTGGGCGGTCGGGCTCAGGTCAGTGCCGAGGCCTGAGACGGCAGTGTTATATGGAGGAACTGCTGAGGTTACGCGTGGTCGAGAGGCTTAAAGGTCCCATGCTGTGTGTTTTTTTTCTCGCATGATTAAGCATGCAAAAAAAAAAGTTACCCCTCTGTTTTTAGCCGCCTACAAAAAAACAGCAGGATGTAGCTTCCTGCTAAAACTAAAGCTTTGCTGGACCTTCCCCCTCTTTGAAAGGGGATATAACAATGCCTGGCTGGGGGTGTTGTCACTAACCCAGTAGGTATTGGTGCCCATTGTGACATCACAAAGGGCCACTTTCCAGTTATAACGCACATTTTCAGAGAAAAATGGAGCAAGCTTCGGGATTACCTCTGTTTTGGGTAGTTCATTCAGACACATTAACTGCGTTTCCATTACCCCTTGAATTGCGCAAAACCTAAATATCGCAATAAAGAATTGGTCATGGAAACGCCTAAACTTCAAAAAAACTCTCAAATATCGCTAAAGGACGTAATTCTCTTAAAATCTCGTGGGGCGAGATTTTACCAGAATTACGGCTTATGCGCTTCGCACCATTCAATGGGAACACCTGAAAATCGCAATTGTACTATGTTGAAATTTTAGAAATATCGCTGTTATTTTGCGAAAAAATTGTAACGGAAACGCAGCTAGTGCTAGGAAACAGTAGTAAAGTGAATTTTGCAACAATGGGACCTTTAAGATCACTCTGCCACCGAATTTAAGATGTTTTTTTTACTCCTAAAGCAGAGTCTGCATGACTTCAGCCGCCCTTCCCCACCTGTGTCGGCCTCGTTGTAGCGACAGAGGGACCTCTCGGACGCCCGGTGGCCGCGGTCTTTTCGCCGGTGGCCATGCCTGGAGCTCCGCCCCTCCTCGGGTATGACGCGCTCCAGGTTGTACTCGCCCATCCCGCCTCGGTCTCGGTGGCCGCGTCCGGACCTGCTGTGGCCGAGCGACGAGGCCGAGCGCTTCATGGGGCTACTGTCGTTGATGGTCTGCGAGGGAGACGGATTGAGAGGGAGAGGGAGAGAGAGAGAGAGAGGGAGAGAGAGAGGGAGAGAGAAGAAGAGACACGGTGGATTTCTTTGGAGTTTGCAGGTGGGGTTTCTCCGCTCTGGCTTACGAGAGACACTGTGCACGTGTGCGTCCGTGTGTGTTTGCATGTTTGGGTGCGTGTGTGCATGCACTTGATGGAACGGGCTCTGTTGTTGGAGGTCTTTTTGGTGAGTGATGGAATGCTACTCTTGACGACCCATTGTCATACGCTACCAAAATATTAGCAGTAACGGAATATAATGGCTGGGGTCAGTTCACAGGGGTCCAAGGTCGGCACATGTTGCCCCCCTGTGGCCAAATCTGGCCAATCAACACTGCCAAGATGATTAACCCCCCCGAGCATCTCATGTAGCTGGATGATTAGAATTTTGTTTTTGATGGAAATCACATTTGATCAATTCTGTCTACTTAAATTAAGCATCAGTCCTCGTATAGTAGCACGCAGTTGTCTCCTTGGACTGAGTGGAATAAAGGTTGCCAGATACTTTATCAAATGATTCAATATTTCGTTATTAAACTCAGGCAGCAACCAAGTACATCGTCTGGCTTCAGGCGTATGACGCCATGCTCTGACTTCCCAAGGGTGGATCGATGTGTTTGTTTGTGATTTAGCCTTTAGCATGTGTCTTCACTGTGAAGGAAAGCTAACTGACGGGGGGGCGCATAATAGAATAGAAATAGAAACAAAAAAAAAGAGGACAGAAGAGAGTAAGAGGCAAACGGCCATGCCTTCCATGCGTCCGTCACTTGGAGAAAAAAATAATGAAAACCGGGGGAGGGGGCAGGGGGGCGGGGCATCCACCCTCGCCGTAGACCCCAACCCCCCCCTCGCCCGCCCCAAAAGTGGCACATGCCAGGCTGCGGTAAAATCCCCCCAGCCCACACACCTCACCCCCTGCTTCAGCGTGCTTCCCCTTCAGCCATGCAGGAACGCAGGCGCTGCCCCGGACCCCCTGCTCTCCGGCAGGGTGCGCGGGGGAGGGGGGCGGAGCCTGCGATGCCACAAGTTTCTGACTTGAGACCGTTGAGTTCTCCTTCAGTGCTACGTCCTCGAGGCCGGGGCTCCGGTTTTCCCTTTTGTCCTGTTAAGTTGGCTTTTTTTCTTTTGGGGGGGTTCTCCCCCGAATCGGATCATTTGTCGAATTTTAATTTGAAATTTTGAAAGGCCTCGCACTGTCGGAGCAGCACTGAGAGATCCTCGCGACACGCTCATTCACGCGCAACGCGTGGCGATCGCCCTGTTCCCTCTTGGGAGTTGTTGCACACACCCACGACGCAAAATAAAAAGAAGAAAGAAAGGAAGGACGGAAGGAAAGAAAGCAGAAGGGAAGGAAGGAAGGAAGGAACGGACAGTCTGGACAGGTTTCTCTCATGCCGGTGGGCAGTAGGATGAGGTGGGGCAACACTGAGCACGTCCGTAGAGGCGAGCGCACATGAATGAAGAGGTGGGCGACAACAAAGCACAAGCAGCAGCAGCAGCAGCAGCAGCAGCAGCTGAAAGAGAGAGAGAGAGAGAGAGAGAGAGAGAGAGAGAGGAGGGGGAGAGACGGACGCCAGGGGACAGAGTGGCGTCACTCAGTACGTTGACATGCACACCGATGTTCTGCTGTTTTTCCAAATACGGGGCCATGCAAACAGAACATTGTGTCCAAAATTAGGCCTTTGTTCCAAATATAGCATTTTCCCCATTGACCTTCGTGGGATATTTTTGAGGTGGCCTTTCATGTGATTGGTGGAGCTGGAAAATTGCCTCACTCAGTCTACCACATCCTCTGCATCTTCTCCTCTCTCACCCCGTGACTTCACTTCAACAAAGTGCAATTGCGATTTGCAGGTGTTTCCATTGAATGGTGTGAAGCGCATAAAAAAAGTGCTGTAATTCTTGCAAAATCTCCTCACGCGAGGAGACTTACGTTTGCTTTTGTTTTTTTTTTTACGATTGTTTGCTGTCGAGAATGGTTATTGTAATTTTCTCTTTGATTACTTGTAAAAAAATATATTCCGTCTGCGCCTCTGTGAAAACATAACGCGCCATTTTCACCTAAAGTGAACTGGTCACGTGACCCCCCTAGGTCACGTCAGGCGACGTTTTTTTCCGAAATGTACGTGTTTCCATTATGAGTTTTTTTATTGCGATATTTAGGTTTCGTGCAATTCTAGGGGTCATGGAAACACAGCTGGTGTCTCTAAATTGTACTACATCGCTAGTCTCACTGCCGTGGAGGATGACTTTCCTTTAAATCTTGCTTTAATCACGCCTGACACTTCACCCAATTGTTTTTTTTTTTCCGTTTTTTTCTCTCTTTATTCCTCATCTCTCTCTCTCTCTCTCTCTCGCTCTCTCTCCACCCGTCTTCGTTACAAACACACTTCCAGAATCTTCTGCAATTTTGCAGAAGAATAGAGGAGAAAACCACAGCGGAAGGTGATCAAAGTGGAGTATTTACAAATACAGTGGATTTTTTTTGTAATCATAAGGCGCCATCGAAACAGCAAATCGAATCTCCGTGTGCATGTGAACGTAGCAACTGCTGAGAATGACAGGAGGGCGGCGTCGTGCAGAGTTCAGTTCAATTCTGTCTCATTTGGAGGAGGGGGGGGGGCAGGATGCCGGGGTCAGTTTGGGGGCGGTTGGCATCAGGACTTGGTCATGCCAACGGAAAAGGAGATACGAAATGCAGTCCTGGTAAAGTCTGGAGCAGCCCCCTGCCGCAGGTGGACAAGGCATCGAGAGACACGGCAGATGGGGAGGAGGAAGAGGGGGAGGGGCCAGAAAGTCAGAGAGAGAGAGAGAGTGGAGACAGGAAAGACAGGGTACATACACTGAGGGTACTGCAACGTTGTTTCCCTCTCCTCCGCTGCTGTATTAAGCACAGAGAAGACACACACGCACACACACAAACACACAAAGTGCCACAAAACACACCAAAATTGTGGTCACAAACAAAACCAGGAAGGAGGGGGAGGTGGAAGGAGGCGGAAGATGGATATTTACGCCATGGAAGGGGTAAAAAAGGGAGGAGACAGAGAGACAAAAGAAAAAAAAGAGAGAAAATTCGGTGGAAAATGGATTTTAAAAAAGAAGTTAGGGGAGGGGGGGTCACGGTGGAGAGAAAAATACAGATAGAGGGAGAAGGAGGGACAGAGAGAGAGAGAGAGAGAGAGAGAGAGAGAGAGAGAGAGTCCGATTAGACACCGAAGCAGCAGTGAAGGTGGAAGAGAAGCACTTACCACTGACAGTGTGTGTCTGTGTGTGTGTGTGTGTGTGCGTGCGTGTGTAGGAGAGGGAGGAGGTAGTGGAGGTGGCGGGTGCCCAAACTGGGGTGGGGGATGGGGGAGGGGGGTTACACAGTAAAGACAAAGTCACCATGAATGTGCTGAAAACGGCGTCACGACAGCAGAGGAAGAAAATAAAAAAGGCACGTCTACAAATGGGCTGTGCCTCGTCACAGTCACGCACGCGCGCACTTAATGACGGTGGGACACAACAGTGCGACGGGAACAGTGTGAACCGTGGAGGACAGCGGGAGGAAAAAAAAAAAAAAAAGGAGAAAAAAAAAAAACAGCAGCGTACAAAAATTCAAAGAGGCCCCACAAAATTCAAACAGCTCGGCGGCGCAGCGAGACCTTTGGCGGGAAGGAAGAGACAGTTTAGTTCAAGGAAGAAGAAGAAGAAGAATAAGAAGAAGGAAGGAGGAAAAAAAGGGCAGAGAAGTGTAGGCACGTAGACGAGGATCTTGAGGAAAAAGAAGATAAAGGAAAAAAAACAAAAAACAATGGTAGGCAGAGGAGGAGTTGTGTGAGCTCTGCGTGCGTGCGTGTCACGTGTCCAACGTACTGTACTGGCCTGGGCATGTCGATGTGCAATGTGACAACCAGGGGGTTAATGAGACACTCCGAGGAATGGATGAGTGTGACGGACGTGAGCGGGGGAGGACGGGGAGGAGAGGGAGGGCGGGGCAACCACAGCAAAAAACGGGAAAATCTGACAACAACAACAAAAAGAAAAAAAAAAACCCTACATGCAGATGAGAGATGAGGAGGACAAATGGAAAAGAGGAGTGCGCAGGGTCTGACTCCACGCCGCCCACTGGGTTTAAAACAACAAAGTGTCTCATTGGAACACGGTGTCGCCAATTCGTTTTTTTTCTTTTTTTTCGATCCATGTTTGCCTCTTCCCCACAGTTACATCACCGCCGTTGCCACGGCGACACGCCGGCCTCCGTCAGCGCTTGGCTTGCCGAGCGCGAGCCACCGGGGGGGCCGCGGCGCTGACGTCCGCGGGGCGAGTCAGACCCTCCGGTGGCGCGGCCCTTTCACAAAGAAAAACGACAACAAAAAAGAAAAAAAACAACACAAAAAAAAATACAGTGGGGGGGGTGGTGGTGGTGGTGGTGGTGGTCGGACGGAGGGGGACAGAGACGATGGAGGGGTGGGGGTGGGGGGTGAGGGTGGGAAGAGAAGGGGGAAGGAGGGGGGAGCAAGGAGATAGAGTAGTGGAAAGGTGAGAATGCTGCTCACTTGGTTGTCGCCTGGTAGGCGGGGCATGGAAGCGGCCCTGCCGTGGCCTTCCATTGGTGGAAAGTGCTCAGTATCCGAGTAACCATCCTGCCCCATCTTTCTCATCTCTACCGTCTGTAAACATAGCAGGAGAGCAGGAGAGGGTGTAACGGCTGCCATGACAACTGACAGGGTGGGGAGGGTGGAAGGGGGGGGAGGGAGAGGAAGAGGGGAGGAGGGAGGGGCGACGCTGCTTCATCCGACGGGGACGACAGAAGTGAAAGGAGTCGTCGGCGTAGAGCGTCACCCGGCCATTTAGGAGGAGTCGCAGCGGACGGAGAAGAGGGGAGGCGGGTTTGTTTGAAAAAAAAAAAAAAAAATCATACATATATACATATATAATCTCCTGATAGAGGTGCGTTTTAGCCTTCTGTTTGCAGCCGGCAGCGGAAAAAAAAACCCCTTCGATATTAGCTTGCCTGCTACACCGCCGGGCAGGTGAGCTGGGACATCACAGGGATTAATTATAGGCACTTGTTTTAAAAGAAAAATCCAAAGAAGCTTTTTCGGGTTTGTAATTTCTGGGGTGCAATACGCCACTCTTTACACATTTCACATTTTTCGAATGAGATCCTATTTTTCGTGCAAAAGCTGCCGTTAAGAGTTTCAAATGTAAAGATTCTATGCCGGACCTCCCGACTAGTCAGTCTCTTCTGTGACTATAAAAACCTTAGCCAGATAAAATCTTCTCATCCTCTTTATTTTACAGACAATTTTAGTTGATTTATATCCCAGTAACGTCGCTTAAAAAGTCCAACTTGGCTCTCAAAGCTAGTCGGCTGGACCGGCTCTTCACTTCTATCGCGCTCAACCTCTGCGGGCCAGGCGGGAACACGCGACTGAGCAGCTGAACTACAGGGGCCGGCCGATACCGCTAGGGAGTTGGGCGGGGCGGGGTGGGGGAAGGGGAGGGGTTTTTCACAAGCAGAAAGGTTTCAACAGCATGACGACAGAGAAATGAACCGCCACGAAAAAGACAGAGACCAGCCTCTGGGTGAAATGTGAAAACATCCGGTGAGGAAAGAAATTCACAAAGAGGAGACAGGATTGAGAGATGGGAGTAATTATAGGGAGGCTAACGACATGTGTAAGTTGTCGGAGTCGGGCTTGGAGGATGGAATATGGACCTGCTGAGTGGAATAAGATAGAGGAAGAGCTATTGGACGCTTGCGCTGAGGTGGCTTCGGTTTGGTGTGGTTACATGTCGACTTTAGAAAAGAGCGGCGATTGTTTTGGCCAGATAACACTCGTCGCAGCGGAATTTTAAACAGAGAGCAGGGAGAATTTAGTCGGCCTTCTCCACATGAGCCTCAGTTATGACTGAAAGCCAGTGGGGAACAAAGACCTTGCCCACGCGTGGAAGGGTATTTTTAAAAAACATTGTGCTTCCACCATCGGTTCAACAGAACAATCCTTGGATAGGCAGAAGCTGCATTTTGGACGCAGCACTACAAACCTGGACTGGCCATCCTATCCCGGAAAAAAAGGTCTTTATTTTGAGTTTTCAAACGTAAACTAAAAACTTTAGAATAAACTAAGGGCAAAGCATTCAGAATTATAAACACAATGCCAGCATGAGGGGCCAACAATAATGCTCGAATTGCCTTTTCTTTTTTTTCTTGGATTTATTTTGCTCAAACATTTATGGGGTGAGCGATTTCTAAACACTGTTACACCAGAATATAAAGTTAATAATAAAATTCAAAAAAACCCAATTCGGTTCCTTTTCGATCCTAATGAAGTTGGACTATAAAGGCACTTTATCAAGTGACATGGAAAAAAGTCTGGCTGGACAACTTCAAATGGGCACTCCTTTGGTCATGTCTGCCAACAGTCTGCTATAACTAGACCAGGTAGCACCAAAAATGGACAACAAAGGTTGAAAAAAGAAAAATGGCTGCTTTCTTGCGGAGCTTTCTCGAGACTCTCGTGGCTGCACCACGACGGGGGTTCATGTGGGAGCGATGGCATGGAGGTAGGAACTGATGTAGAATGGAGAAGTGTATGGCGACGCTCTGGTGTGGAAATGTCTTTCTTCACGATTTCTTTCGTTTTTCCTCACGTGTACGTGTGCGTGCGTGTGCTCTTGTGCCGCTTCTGGGTGTGTGTGTGTGTGTGTGTGTGTGTGTGTGTGTGTGTGTGTGTGTGCGCGCGCGCAACGTGGGCGACGGGCCCTTTTTCTACCTGGGAGTTGGTGATGCTGCCATCCTCGGGATGCCCCTCCGGACTCCAGCCCACCCTCTGGGAAATCTCCTGCGCTCGGGGCGTCACCCAGGAGTGGCTCTCTGGGATGCCTCCCTCCACAGGCCTGCGTGGACACGCGCAGTCATACAAAAAATGCCGTTCCCGCTCCCTTTGCCCCCCACCCCCGACCTCGACGACGAAAGAAACCCTCTTTGGGGGGGCAGCGAAAAAAAAAAGAAAGGATCTCACAGGCTGTTGACGTCGTCAGCCGTGTCGGGAGGAGGGAGGGCGTTGTTGAGTCCCGGACCTCCATCTTGGGACACCGGCTCCACGCGCTGAAACAGTAATGGCGTTCGATTCTGTGTGAGATATACAACATAGCGGTCGCCAGCTATCAGGCAGACTGATAGGAGAATGGAGGGAAAAGCGGCAGTGCAGGAACAGAGTGCATGTAACGGAGGGAGGCCGAGGGCGGGAAAAAATAAGGAGGGTAATGGAGGAGGGAGAAACACGGCCGGCGATGCTCGGGGGGGGGGGCTGCAGTGCACTCTGGGAACTGGCAACGGCGTTTTAGAAAAAGCAACCACAAATGGTGTGTTCCAACTCACATACTTTTGTAGTTAAATACTAATTTTTTTTTATAGGGCATACACGTATGAAGACAGCCCCACCAAGGTCATGTCATTGGTGTGCTTGTATGAAAAGGTGGGAGGACCAAAAACCTGCATTCTATCATTTGGCCAGCAGGAACCGCCACAAATTCTTACAAAAAGACCAAAATGACTGGCTGTCAATACATAAAATTCATAAATGTTGATTCTAAATTCACATGGTAACAAAGTGCACAAATGTTTTGGTTGGTCTAAATCTCGAGTAAAAAAATATGCGAATCAGCAAATATCCAAATGTCCATTTGGTCTAATTTGGTCAGATTTTTAGTAAAAATGTCCATAAAGTTGTGAGTGTGGCTAAAGCTTAGTAGCCAACTGTGGTCTGTTACAGGCAGGTGGCGGCAGGTGTTGGGGCACACGCTGCACTCACTGCTCACCTCCGGAACCATCTACACATCCAAACATGGAATCTTCCAGTTCCAGTGAAATATTGTTTCACTCCTAGATGTTACAGTTTGCCACCACAACACACTGATTCCCTGCGCCCTCTGGTGTAGTGAGGACAAGGACATAAGGACCATTACTGTGTGGTGGACATAGTTGAGTGACAGAGTAAGTAAACATTTTTTTATGAGTGAGAACCTATCCCTCTTGGCGTTTCTCCTTTGTCATATATTTTCATCTATGCTATGATTTGCCTTGGAGGTTGGGGGGTATGTTGTTTGTTGACATGGCGTCAGAGTCAAACAAGCTGAATGTTGTATTTAGCTATTTTAAGACATTCGCCGCCGCTTCCTGTAGGTGGAGAGCATGAGTTGGGAATAAACACAGTGAACGTAGTGCTCGACAGAAGTATGCAGTTTGGAACACAGCTGAATCTTCCTTCCAGCGACTTTCGCATCGTCAGCGCCAAGATTGAATCCATCCATCCATCCATCCATCCATCCGTCCGTCCGTCCGTCCATCCATCCATCACACCACTTATCTTATCCAGGGTTGATGTGTGCTGGAGCTGGAACCCCAGCGGAGGCATCAGGCAACAGGGAGGGCAACACCCTCGACAGGTCACCATTTCCTCTCGGTCAGCCACACAGACACAAAGAACCACTCTCCCAATTTGGAATAACCAATTGAGCCCCAATGAAGAAAAAGAAAAAAGAAGCTTCCAGCTGTTTGGGTGACAGCGAACGCCAACGGATCAGGGTACTTTTTTTTTGGGGAGGGGGAGTGGGCGGGTCATTGACATAGCTATCAAATCAATACAATGTTCAGGGCTCTGAGAAGGGATGAAGGTAGGATGAATCCAGGATAATGTTGGCAGGCAAGATGCAGATAAAATCAAAGCGATGGCTCGTGCTGAGCAGCGACCCGTGGGACGAAAGGGATTCGCAAAACTAACAAAAGGAAAAAAGAAAGAGGGAGGCTCACTGGTGACTGTCAGGGTGACCTGCTGATGATGTCTTATATGGATAATTGGGACATTTTTTTTAATTTTTTTTTATAAATCTATAATCTGAATTTTAGAGCAAAACACACCAATTATCTTAAAATCTCAAAGACCAAATGGCTGAAAAGAAGAAAAATAAACACGTGTGCAATTTGTTCCGCTGACTAACTGCAGTTTTCATTTGGTGAATCGCGTTTGCGTCATACCTGGCAGGCAAACACAGTAAAAGGGGAGACGGAAAACTCTCACTCTGCCCAGCTGAGGGCAGCATTGCGTCCTGAGAGGCGAGCCTGATTTGTAGAAATGTTTTTGTCTCCCCCTGCAGGCCCCCCCCCCCCCTCCCAGGTAAAACGAGGGCTCTTTCTTGGAAGAGGACCAGAGTGGCGGCAACTCAAACAGGCCAGCAGTCTTCGGGGCTGTGCGTCGGCCAGTGCTTCACTTTAAAAGGGTCGGATGCAGGTAGAGACTGAGTGCAACCCGGCGGACAGCAGTACCTGCTCGTCACGGAGGGCCTGCGAGCGCTTGATTTTGCTCTGCCGGTAGTACTCCATGATCATCATGGCCGCGTAGATTTTTCCCACCGTCAGGTCTGTCGCTGCTGAGAGAATGACAAGTTAACCTGCAAAGATTAGACCCTTTTGGAATGGACCCTGAGCGCAAGGAATGGGAGAAAGGGGTGAGGCATGCAAACACAGGAACAGAGAAACACACTTAAACACTCTTACAACACAGAAACATTGAGCAAATAGTCTTTTCACAAACAGATTCTTTTTTTTCTCTCTCTCTTAAATACATATAAATATATATGTAGCAGTGCAAGCTAACTTAGCTTGTCGATGCCCTTTACTCTGTCTAAAAACGTGAAATCAGAATGTCTTATTTTGCTTGAGGTAAAGCAAAATAAGGTGGCTTGAATAATCTAGAATATTCTAATGGCAAAATAGCTAAATTTATGATTAAGAATAAAGGGCGGGGTCTGATATGGACCTCGCCGGACTTCAAACTTATCGCTAATGCTAACGTACATAGAATATTGCTTGCTCCGGGCCATTTTGACAGCATCTCTCATGCGTTCTACAGTACTTTAATTGAGGAAAGAAAAACAAAACCAAGAAGTGTCGTAATGCCACCAGTGTGTTAACGCCTGGGCATAAATGGGCTAAGTAAATCATTTTTCTGCCGATCACCAATCGACAACACAGCCAGCCATCGACATGTCAAAGTTTTGACTGGAGTGAAAAGACGTCTATAGAGAGTTGATCTATAGTGGGGCACCCTCTGATCCCAGGTACGTGGAGTGTGTGTGCGTGCGTGTTTGTGCGTTTGTGTTCAGCCTCTGTTTGTTCCAGTTTCCTGTTGTGCGTGTGATTTGAGAGGATGTGTGGGGAGGTTTTTTTTAGCTGTGCAGCACTGCGGTGCCAGCTGTATCAGAGGGTGCAGCAGTGACAAGAGACTGGCTGAGAGAAGCGGTCCTTAGGTGGCGTGAAGAGAAACAACATCCGAGCACCGGGCGGAGCGCACGGTGGCGGGCGGCGGCGGCGGCTGCGGCGGCTGCGGCTTGCGTCCGGGTCCGAGCCGCCGCGCCTGTACCTACGCTCTGCAACTTACACTTGTGCGGCGTGACCAGCAAGTCCAGGGTCTTCTGGGAGAGATTGGGCCAGATTGCCATCATCTCCTTGCGCAGCTCGGCGTCCATCTGGTGCTTGTCGATGCCACCTGCGCAGACCAAGTGCATGCCGACGCGCACGGGGCGGAAGCAACGTCCGCGCGGAACGTGCACGTGCAAAAATTGGCACACGCGCACACACACACACGCACAGACAGACAGACAGACAGACGTGCGCACAAGCGCACCACAGCCATCCAAGTTTGCACGAGATAACACAGAAAACAAAGAACAGAAGAAGTCATTTCATTAGTGAAGTTTGCAACAGTGCCGGCGATCAAAGTCAGAGCTGCACCATAAACTGTGTTCAGTCTGGAAGCCATAAAGGTGACAGTGACTTGTGCCGGCTGCGCACTGCACTGGTTCGTCCCGACTGGCAGCAGCTCCCTCCTGCTCACCGTTGTTTGCCTGCACCCTCCCACTAACACTCTGTCCAGTCGGAAGCGTTCGGCTTCGCTGCCAACAAAGGAGGTGCAGCCTCCCTGGACTTGATCATAAATACTAAATATCTTAGTCCGGCGACAACAAATAAGGAGAGAGCAGCCCAGGTATTGTGTACGTTCACAGCTGCAAACAAGGCAGCAAAGAAAAACAGAAGAGATTGTAAATCAGCATTATTCAAGTTATTGTTATCATTAGGGATGCATCTGCATTGTTGTATTGTGTCAGCACATGGGTCTGCGGCATTGGGAACCTTTTCCAAATTCATCAAGTTAAGAAGCCCACATTTCTAACAAACATCAACCCTTTTAAGACAAACGTCAAAAGCACAAGATGTCACGAGTTGAAATGTGTTCCACTCGTTCACTTGCTCAACTTCCTTCTTCGTCAGCTTTTCTCTACTTGGCCATTTTGGGATTGTTTGTGGGTGTTTTTACGATGTCCACGCGTCGGAAAAAGGCCGAAGCAGATGTGGAAACTCTAGAATCTGGACGCTGTGGGTGGTCCTGGTGGGAGCGAGTGTGGTGCGTGGTTGTGTCGATTTATTTCGAGACAACCGCACACCCCAACAGCGCTGGCCAGCTGGACAGACTGAGGCGGTGGGTTCGACTCAGCTCTCACGCCACCTTCTACGCCAGGACTTGGCCCTCAAGGCATTGATCGTTCTCCATATTTGTTTTTCTGAAGTCAGGCTTGGCCATGTGATCAAGCCGACTGCAGCTCAAACTACAGCGGGAGAAGCGTCGCAAAGGAACCCTGAAGGTTTTTCAAAGCTATGGGGCTAAACTACGTAATGTGGCAAATGTGAAAAGCAGTTTGAGAGGAAGAAGGAGGGATTCCAAACCTTCCGTACCCTTGGCGATCTTGATGTCCAGTGCCGTGCGGATCAAGGCCATGAGGGTGGAGTTGAAGTGGACCGTGTTGTCGTCGGCCACGGGGAGGTCCATACGGAGCAGCCTCTGAGGGAGTCAACCAGGGCGAGCGGTGAGAAGAATTAGCGGGCGAGCAGGAGAGCCAAGGCATGTGGAACCTCCAGGTGACTAAAGGGGGCGCAGCAGGTCGTTGGGGGAACTGGAGGGATGTGGGGTTTTGGATAAAGGGCCTTACGGGGGCTGCACACAGCAAGTGTAGCAGTTGGTCTGTCAGCCAGTGACGGACGGCTCAGGCTCAGCTTCATTGTTAAAATCATTTAGGACCTGGTTTGGTGGCAGACTTTTCACATAAAGAACCTGTGAGTGCAAAATCTTTCTTTTTATTAAACTATAAATCGAATTTAGTATTATTTTTTTAGGACGATCAAAAGACATGATGTGATTGAATTGAAAATCAAATTGCTAAAGGTCAACCCTGCATGTCTGTGCATGTGGAAAAGACCTCACAGGTTTGTTGAGACGGCAATCATCGGCCTTTAACAATGAAACCAAAGGGAAGGCAGAGGGAGGACAGGCTGAGCAGTGGCTACCATTATCCAGAGCTCCCCCTAGAGGTTTGGAGGTTCACAGTAAAAACAACAAGGGCCTGGCGGACAAACCAATAAACCAAAACATAATAATAATAATGATAAAAAAAAAAAAACAACCCAGGGACTTTGAGGAAAAGGGAACATTTTGGCTTTTTTTTTGTCCCGTTTATTGGTTTTATCCTTTTGAGGCCTTGTTGCTTTACAGTCAAAAGAGTCGGAGAGACACACACCAACTCACACGGTGGCGTGTTCATGTGTGTTCGGTGACAGGAGACGGCGACACACCCAGACATGCAGAACATCATGCCTCCCACCCACATCTGGATTAAAAGCCTTTCCTTTAATCCATCTTTCAGCTGTTGTTTTTCCAGGAATTTTTATCGTCTTTTTATTTTTTCCTTTACCCCCCCAAAACCCGCCTTGCAGAACCCCAACCCCCATGCAACATGCTGTGCACACGCAATATGCCTCACAGGACAAGCAGCTGCGCAGCCTTACACAGAAAGCATCCTCTGTTGGCGACATTAAAATGAGTTTTGTGAGTTGTTTTTTTTTTTTTTGTTTTTTTTAACGTGGCTGTTGCTGGGCGGAATAAGAGAGTCTGTACACAATGGGGTTAGGGCTGAGATGATAGAGCCGCTTGCTCTATCGCTACTTATCTGATGTCTATGTGTGATAAATGGGCACAGACTTGGAGGGTTAATAGGTGAGAGAGAGCAGCATATAATGAAGCGAGAGAGAGAGAGAGAGAGAGAGAGAGAGAGAGAGAGAGGAACAAAGGGAAATGGCCACGATGAAAGTGCCGTTCATGGTGCGGCGGAACTGGATGGGCGCTCGCGTGGACATAATCCAGCTGTATGAATAAAAAATATGATGGCGGGTGAGGAGGTGGGGGAAGGGGGGGGTATTTAAACTGTTTGAAAAAGCGGGGGAGGGGGGTAAAAAGACAAAACAAAAACGAAGGAGCTGAGAGGGAGAAAAAGTATCACGGCGAAACGGAGTGAAGCGTGTAGAGAGGAAAAAATAAATAAACTGGAAAGAAGCAAAGAGGAGATATGACCGCGCTCCGTTGGCAGCTGTCTGTGGGAAAGTGCCGCCGCCTAAAGGGCTCCGCTGCTTCTTTCAGGGGCGGCAGAAGGTTAAAGTTAGCGGAGCAGGGTGGGCCGCGGAGTCAAAACGCGAGGTTTCGGACTCCTCTGGGCGCTCTCGAGGGAGCGAGCTAAGAGAGCGAGGAGGGTGAAGTCAACACCTATGGCGAATTATTCACAAGCTCCTTTAAGACGTCAGGGGAGTGGGGGATAGTTGGGGTTTGGGCGTTGGGCTGTGGGGGGGCGGCGCTGGATATTTAGAGGTTAAATTCAGGGAGGAAGTGTTTCTGACCCCCCATTTCACAGCAGAAGCGTCTGCAGTTAGCGTTAGCGTTACTTAGTGCGTTAGCAGAACGCGGCCATTGAAGACAGCGTGCAGGCGCGGCCGCGTTTCAGAAGCGTCCCAGAAGCGTAAAAACGCTTAACGCGCAGCCATCGCCTCAATCGCTGCAGGTAGAATCGTTCAGGCAGGAAGTCAATGACGTGAAAACACGGTGGATCTGGTTGATTTTCATCATAATATACAATGTGCTTGATTTTGTTTTTTCTATGTGCTGGATTTTACTGTGAAACGTCAACGTGACGCATCGGCTTCAACACTGTTCAGATTTCACTTTAAATCTGAAACTACGATGAACAAAATGCATTTATACTTTAAAAACCTGCATTTACTGTGATACCGGCAGTTCGGTTTATTAATATTTTTTACATACAGCGATACTTCGAGACACTGTTGGGCGAAAGAGTTTTGTTTCACTGTTGTTTTCTTCAAATACACGCGAAACTACCTGGCTTGTCGCGCCATCTTGCAAATCCTCGCGCTAGCCGATGGGGCCACGGCGCGAGACGCCACCGCTCGGAAATGCGTTTGGTGTGAGAGGGCACGGAGCGATTTCCAAGCGTCTACGCAAACGCACTGCAGACGCTTCTGGTGTGAACTGGGGGAGGGGTTGAAGGGTCTTACTTTTTGTTTGAAGGGCCGCGACAAATCAAAATCAACGTGGGGAGGATGGACGGGGATCAGGGCAGGAAGGCTGGCGTTTGGTTTGGAAGATGAATATGGTTTATTTCATTGAAAAAAAATAAAATGAGCGAAACACCAAAGTGAAGTGACAAACACCTGGGGGTCAATTAACACTTTTTGGGGGTCATCAATCAAGTTGCATTGAAAGACTAAATTGATACTGCACGAGCTGACCCAGTGTCGGGCTTGACCCCCAAGGTGGGTTTTTTTAGAGAGATAGAGAGAGAGAGAGAGAGATAGAGAGAGAGAGAGAGAGAGAGAGAGAGAGAGAGAGAGAGAGAGAGAGAGAGAGAGATGGGAACTGATGGGTGCTGATGATCTCCTGTGTCCGCAGGCTGTTTGGCTGGATGCCCCCCGAGGCACACAGTGATCCGCCGGTGACGCGTCGCTCACGAGGCGCTACTGGTGGTGGAGGGGGAGGGCGGTCGGGGGAGGGGGGGTTGTCGGGGAGGATGTTGGTATTCCGATGACTTTTTTTTTTTTTCCTTTTTTTCTCGGCGCCGAGCGTTTGGCGTCAGGCGAGGACCTGGCGGTGAGTTAGTGGGGGAGGGGGAGGGGCCATGCAGGTGTCGCGTGATAGGTGGTAGAGGGGTGAGGGGAAGTGGTCGTGGGCGTGGCTAGCAATATGCAGAGATGAGGGCGGGGGGGGGGGGAGGAGGAGGTGGTGGTGAGGGGGGGGGCGGGGCTGGAAACAGAATAGAACTGCATTGACAACAGAACCAAAGGACAAAGAGAAGATAGATAGATAGATAGATAGATAGATAGATAGATAGATAGATAGGACTCGCAGATAGAGAAAGCCTGAGCCGGAGGAGGCGGGGTAGGGGGGCGGGGGGAGGGGAAGGGAAGGCTGCTATGTGAAGGGTAACGGAACAATAAAAGAAAAAAGAAAGAAAAGGAACTTGCTTTATGGCAACCAAGGGCTCTCGGAGGAAAACACATCACTGACACAAGCTCTTCTGCTCTCTCTACCGTTGGAAGTAGCAAAGTATCTGTTGGTTGGTTGTCAGGGTGCACGTGTGTGCGTGCGTGTGCGTGTGCGTGCGTCTTTCCCCATCCACATGACGGAACGAGTTCGAGGACTGAAGTCTAGCGGACCTTCCAAGCCCTGCTGCACACGCATGGTTCAGGTGCACCAGTGTGTGTGTGTGTGTGTGAATGTGTGTGTGTGTTATGTGTGTGTTTGTGCTTGTTCAAATGAATGAAGCAGATATTGTGTAAGGGCGTGAGATGTCGCTAATGGTCGTATTCACTTCCTGCCAGAATTTTATTTTGGTGATTCTGCTCATGTTGTGTGTGTTGCTCTGGTGTGTTTCCATGTGTGTGCATGTACTGCATGTGTGTGTGCGTTTGTGCGTTAACACGGCGCAAACGAGCTGAGAAGGTCCCTCGTTCTCGTCCCCTCCTGTGGATACACACCTGGCCCCGCCCCCGCCCCGCCCCCAACCCCCACCCCCGGCACCCCCCGCCGCATGTCCGCCCTGGGTTGATGTCTTGCTATGGCTCCACCCACCAAATCCCACAACCACCACCACCAGCACCACCACCACCACCAGCACCACCACACAACGCCACAACACCAAAAAAACCAGCCCACCCTCACTGGACCACCACGAAGGGAAAGAAAGAAAGAAAGAAACGGGAACAGGAACGAAAGAAACGGCGACACTAGAGTTTTACACCACGGTGAGCGCTCAGAACCGCTGCCCCCCCCCCCACTCGAAAACGAACCCCTCCCCCGACCCCCGGCACCCGGCTGGGGGATACTCAGGTGACGGTGTGGGCGTCCTTTCTGACCTTGTAGGCCACCCGTGCTGGACACCTCTTCCCGAGGCCTAGTGGAGGACACATGTGCCTCAGCATGTCATACATTTCCCTGCAACTGATCCTGCCACTGCAACATCGGGCCAGTCAGTGCCACCACCACCACCCCCGTTAACAAAGGGGGCACATCGAGTGGGGACAGGCAGAGGAGGAGGAGGAGGAGGAGAAGGGAGGGGGGCGGGGGGGCGGGGGGAGGAGGTGGGAGAAGAAAAACAAAAAGATGAGCAATGAGGAGACAGTCGAATCGAGGAAACAGCAGAGACCGAGAGGAGGAGGAGGAGAGGGAGGAGAAAACAAACAAAGTGAAGGAAGAAAACAACAGGAAGACAAGGTTATATTCCCCCATCCCCTTTCCTCCCCCAACCCCCCTCTCCCATCCCATCGGAAGACCCGTGGCCATGTGGCTTTCCTGTACTGTCGGCACAGTTTACCCAAAAAGAACTAAAGCGAGACAGATCAGAACACAGGGGTCAACGACAGAGGGAGCCTTGAGGAAGGCGGGTCGGGCCCTGAACTAGGACGACTCGGCAACAGAGGGGGCGTGGCCGACTGGTGCTCGTGGCGTAAAGAGCAGGTTAGGATGACGACGGCGGAGCCCGCCGCCGCCGCCGCCCGGGCAGGTTGGTGGAGGGAGGGAGGGGGGAGGAGGAGGAGGATGGGGTGGGGGAGGGAGTCAATGCAGTTTCTGTCTTTTCCCCCGACCCCCAAAAAAACCAAAGAACAATGCAACACTACAGTTGGCGAACCGTAGCTTGCCACACCATAGCCACGGCTCCACAGCAAGCAAAACGTCAGTGACGAAAAGAAAAAAAGAAAAAAATTCGGGTAAAGGAAGAAAAAAATCAAACAAAAAGAAAAAAATTAAAAGAACTGATTTTACAGCGTGGCAGAAACATTTCAATGTGTCGTTGCTGGGTTTTTTTTCATCATTTTTTTTTCCCCATTTCACGTAGTGCATTTCACATGCTTCTCTGGGTGTCTGCATTGTCCCGCACATTCTCTCAGCAGTTCAGAATGCAAGTCGATAATGGAGGAAAAGAAGTCTTAAAAAAAAAAATTGAAATGAAAAAAAGAAATAAGACAGAGAGAAAAGAAATACGGAGAGAGAAAAAATATATAGATAGAGAGAGAAAAGCAGCATTCACTGCATTCCTTGGATGCTGTGGCTAGCACGTGTGATTTAAGAAGATTCAGTCTGAATGTAAGTCAAACCTTGCAGGCCACCCTATGGGGACATTTCTTGCCTAAGCCGAGAGGCGGGTCGATAACTCGCAATAAACTGTACATGTCCTTATAATGAATGCGCCCGCTGCAAGAAGAATACAAGGGGAGTTAAGAAACACACGCACACACACAGGAAAAAAACACACACACACACACACACAGCTCACACAGAAAGAAGAGAGAACATTGGGAGGGTAAGAGCACAGCAAGTGACACAGTAACACCGCATCTGAAAAACACTCGTTCTTCTTTTGGCTTTGTTTTTACAGCAGGTTGGATGTCAACGACACAAACACGACGAGAGAGAAGAAAAACAAAAAAACAACGGAAACAAAATGGACGGGAGAAAAAAAAAATCTCTTGGCACAGCTACACCCGAGTGCGCCGCGACACGCACGACACACAACTTGCCTGCATGCCGCACGTCCTTTAAACGTTGCTCCTCTCATCTCTCCTAGCGCTGGCTGGCTAGCTGGCTGGCTGGCTCCTCAGCTTGCCCCCCCACCCCCTCCTCCTTCCCTCCCCCTTCCATCCCTCCTCCCCCCTCTGTGTGTAATTAACAGACTTGACTGCAAGAGCGTGTGTTTGCCAGAGCGGCTAAATAGTTTAATAGCCGCCTGCCGCCGAGTCCCGCCTTTCAAAATGGCTGTTCGGGCGGGAAAAAAAAAAACCCCGCTGCGTCTCTCGTTTTTTGTTTGTTTGTTTGTTTGCTCCTCCTACTCCCCCCCTCCAGCCCCACCTTTCTGTCGTGCCCGCGTGACAGCAGGCGAGATGCGATGCTACCGAACGCGTAGCCTAGCATTTAGCCCTTCCCAAATACAAGTCTTCTCGTCCCGCTAATGTGCCTCTCCTTTCCCTGAACGCTTCCTTTCCTTCCTTCCTTCCTTCCTTCCTTCCTCCCCCACTACTTACCACACTTCGAGCAGTCCATTTAGAGTCTACGGGGCAGCAAGGGGCAACAACACAGGCACTGGAATACAGATACCGTGAAACGTAGCATGTCCAGCAGCGGACATCGAGGCTACGTGGGGGAGGGGTTGTTGGACTTCGGGGAGCGTCAGACGCTGCCCCGCTAGGCTGCTTTGAGCCAGTATTCAGATTCCAGGGGAGCGTGGGGGGGGGAGTCAAGGGGTTTGGGTGGGTATCGGGGACGGGGGGCTACAGAGAAAATGGGTGGAGGTAGATGTGGGAGGGAGGGGCTGTACGGCAAGAGGGAGGGAGATAACCAGATGCCTGATGAGGTTATTCTCCGGTCCGTAACAGCCCCTATGTTGCAGCACTTGGCCGGGCCTGGCTGTTTGTTTCACACCATCAGAGGAAAGGGCATTTGATGCTATTTTTCCTTTTTTTTTTTTGCACTTTCCTTCAAACCTAAACCGCATCCCCGAGCGAGCGCACCTAGAAGAACGGCTGACCTGCTCCGTCTCGGCAAACGCACCAGTGAAGCTCCCTTTCATTCGGATTCATTAGCTGGTTGGTCGTTATTTTTCACACGGTTAAACAGTTTGTCAGGTGCAACGTGTTGGCATTGCGTCGTTTTGTCTGTCCGCGTGCTTGTGGGTATGTTACCACTCACCAGGCAGCGGGATCATACTCCGCCCATATCCTGACATACTCATCCAGGTGGTGAGGTCCCAGTATGGATGAATCTCGAGTCAGGTACTCAAAGTTGTCCATGATGACGGCGACAAAGAGATTCAGCATCTGAATGAACCCAAATGTGGACATTGTAAGTAGCAAAAAAAATTATATAATTATAAGATAATAATGAAAAATAATAAATTCACACATCAATTAATAATAATAAATTGTCAAAGAGGACCAAATCTGAAACTGTATAGTGATTTGTTTTATTTTTTGGGGTTTATGTGAGTCATTCACTAAGGACAATCAGGTTCTTAAGTCCTTTGAGTTAGTGAGCATGCGGAAATCCACATGCGTACAGAGGCTCCACCCACTCAAAGGACTCGCTATTTTTTGCTCAGGACCGGGACACGGTGAGCAACGGAGTGATTCATCCGTTCACAGCTGAGCCGGGAGGTAAAAGGGGAGGAATTGAAACGAGAAACCGGAGTTGTTGCTTTCCACAGCGGGCTGATGCAGCCATTCCCTCCGCATTCTTAACAAGCGCAGTATGAATTGGCAGTCGCGCATTGCAGACATGTTCAGTGTCCTTCTCGCTGTTAGCTAGCTAGCAGGAACAAATCAGTTTTACGAGTTGACGAGGAATCGTGACTCACGACTCAGTAAAATGCAGTGTTGTAGTCAAGGCTGCACCAACCGAGACGAAGACATTAGCTGCGTTTCCATTGCAGTTTATCGCAAAATAAAGGCGATATCTCTAAAATTTCGACAAAGTACAATTGCGATTTGCAGGTTTTTCCGTTGAATGGTGTGAAGCGCCTGAACTGTAATTCTCGTAAAATCTCAACCCGCGAGAATGATAAGAATTCCAGAGTGATGTAATTCTCGTAAAATCTCATCCCATGAGATTTACGATAATTATTTTTTCATTTGTTTGTTTCACGCCACTTTCTATATCGACATTTCCTTCCACAAACGAAATGAGCTCTCATTGGATTTCGTCTCTGGCGGACATTTTCGACTTGATTTTATTCGTTGACGAAATTGAATTCAATACACCTCGTCATCGTCTTAGTCCTGTGAATGAATTTGTATTTAGTTATCGATATGATCTACGATAACTCTGACGAAAATTTTTCGTCTACAAAAAAATAACACCCGGGTGGGCGGAGCCTAGAACCGAGAGGTGCTCATGGGACGTCTGGCCACTCACCAAGAAGGAACAGAAGAAGATGAAGGAGACGAAGTAGAGGTAGGCAAACTGGCTGCCGCACTCTGGCTCCGTGTTTCCTGACATGGGGTCGCAGGGCTTCCCGCCCAGGCACGCTAGCATGATGTCGTGCCACGCCTCTCCCGTGGCGCTCCTGGGGGGGGGACGGGAGGCCACATCTCAGTTCAAGTGTGCAATTTTTATTTTTTTTTCGGACTCATTTGCGCTCGGGATTGCTGTGCGTGCGGTCACCTGAAGAGAAGCATGAGGGCCTGGATGAAGGTCTGAAAGTTGTTGTGTCCATTGATGGCAGGCTCCCCCTCCTCGTCCAGGGCGATGTTTCCGAACAGCTGCGGAGAGGCAACCACAGCCGGCTCATTATTGACCTCTCTGTCCTTACACTCCATCCGCCCCCCCCACCCCCACCCCATCCCAGAACCAAACGCTGGCTACTATTACCGCCATCGCTCACATCCTCCCTCTCGTCATCATCCTGACGCCATAAAAACTTTTTTAATGCATCCCGAAAGCAATATGATGAGGATTTTTTTTTTCCTAGCTTAAGGCTTTCACCCACCTGCATTCCGATGATGGCGTAGATGAAGAACAGCATGGCTATGAGGAGGCACACATAAGGCAGCGCCTGAGGGGAGACACATCCATCGTTCGGTGTGAGATTAAAACAGCAAAAACGACAACGAAAGAAAAGAACGGAAAACTCTTATTTGCGCGCTACATGTTTTAGCGCTGTGTCTTCATACATATTAGATTATCGTTTTCATCATCCGATACAAGAGACGATTTGCGAGATGTGTGAGATGTGGTACAATTGTGTGCAAACCTTAAAGGACTGAACGAAGGTCCACAGCAAGATGCGGATGGTTTCTCCCTGCCTCAGTAGCTTGATGAGACGAGCTGCCCTGAACAGCCTCAGGAAACTTAGGTTGATGAAATTATTCTACAGCGCAGCCACAGCGCGAGTGCAGTGAGGGAAGGCGGGGGTCGGGGGTGGCAGAGGGGATTAGGTAAAATGGGAGAAGGTAAGTGGGGAGTGGGAGGAGCGGGTAAAAGGATTTGGGGTTTAAAATAGAGGAAGAGATTCAGTGTTAGAGCCGAGTGTGCAAACTCATTTCCTTTTTTGACAAACAAATCATAAGTAATCATGAGGAAAAAAAAAAACAAAAATCGGTCAAACTCAGGAGAAGAAGGGAGATTCAAACTCAAACACAAATGAAACAAACAAACCAAAATCATAGGAAGAATAAAGGTCAAACAAAGAGCCAGACCAGTCAAAGCAAACCAAACTCAAAATCAGCAAGGCTCCGACAAGCTTTTCATATCCATCAGGTTAGAGGAAAACCAAACCAGACTACACAGAGGAGAGGACATCATCCAAGTCTAAACTAGTTTCATCCAATTGGGTTGCTTAGTAATAAATTGTGGCAGGAATGGTGAGTAGTTAAAAGTGCAGGGATGTCAAGACGCGTCCCAGGGAAAGACAACCAAATGCACTAATTCTCTCAAGGCAAAAAAAAAAAAAAAAAGGGGGGGAGAGATTACAATACTTCGTCATGAAGCAAGCACAACGCATGCAAGATGTGCACTTTCTTTCGTTCTTTATTTTCTTCAAGAGAAACCAGGACACCTAGTGGCTGGCGTTGCACCATCCAACAGGATTGGCTGCAAAAGTTCACGTGACATCCTGATGTGATGTCACAGCCATGTAAGTAGAAGGTGGATGGTTGAAGGACCAGTGAATAGGGGACTTGTGGCCACGTGATCCCGAGACTGCTTGGGATAACAATTGTCGTTGACTCTGCCCTGCATGTCTGTCTGTCTGTCTGTCTGTCTGTCTGTCTGTCTGTCTGTCTGTCTGTCGGTCTGTCTGTCATTTGTAGTGTGAGTGCCACGAACCAACCTGCATGCAGTGAATACAAATTTCCTTTCACGGACAATAAAATAAAGCACTGCTTCAAATTAAAGGCATGTGGTTTAATCTTCATCAAGTTTACTTTGTCTAGTGGTAGTAGTCCATTTTTTTTTTTTTTTGTTACAAAGTTTTGGCAATTTATTTTCTTTCCCAACGTCATATAAATGGGTTTCAACGTCAGCCGTCCACAGTTCTTCAACCATGTACCGGATTAAAGTAAAAAGGTTACGGTTGAAAATGCAATTAAAGTGACACGCAGGTGTTCCAAAAGGGACTGGCAGCAGTCACATGCAGGTTCCGTCGACAACAGAGAATGTGCTACATTGCTCTTTGTGCACGTGCACGTGCATTGTGTCAATGATTTTTTTTTTTTTTTTGTTCTTTCTCTCGTTGTTAAGCCATGCAAGGGGCTGCATGCGTCACTCGTTTCTCACAGCCAAGGGCAAAGCTTTGGATTTACTGTTGTGTTTTGGTGGCAACACTCTCCCAGTCACTGTCACACATCCGGATGTGTCTACATACGTGTGTACACACACACACAATGGGCGGCTAACATCCATGGATAGACATAGCAATCTATTCCCGTTTCAACACATCGGTCCTTTACAAAACCAACACTAGAGTTCTCGGTAAAGGATGTGTGCGGCATGGAATTTAATGGCGGATTGCAATTTTATAGATGAACAGTGACTGGTGGAAAGGTTGGTCAATAGCGAAAAAATAAATTCAAAATAAATTAAAAAATCTAGAGCCCTGTCATAGACTGTGGGGGTCATGCAGAAAAAAAACACATGCACATTGCGGTTAAAACAAATGCAGTAAAATAAGATCTCCAAAATATTACAAACCATCTACATGTAGATGTTGCAGACATATGGTTTATAGCAGCAAAATTTTGGGATTTTTGGTTGGTTTGAAGAGCAACCAGAGAGATTGACCAAGCCAGTTGTCATGGGTGGACACAGAGGATTCATAGTGCATTTTGATTGGACGAGATTGCAGGAGGTAGTAGTAGGAGGAGGAGGAGGAGTAGTAGTAGTAGACGTTGTGGGGGAGAAAAGGGTTGGACCAAGTGGATTACAGTAGAGCACCATTAGGTTTGTGGACGATTTAAAGAAAGCATGTAAAAAGATAAAAAACAAGAAAGAAATAAACAATCAATACAGAGGTAAGTTAGCATAACACAGCAAGTTTGTCTCTGCACAGGTTGTACAATCACAGTGCAGGTATAGCCATGATTGATCAAAACAGCAGAAGATTGTTAATCAAGTGGAAAAAACAGAGCAAAATTGTCAATGATCAAATCAAAAACAAAAATGAATGAGCACCAAAAGAGACACCAGGCGGTGGGGGATGTAACGGCATCGTCAGGTTCGCGGCGCCTCGGCTGTGGGCAGGTGATGCTTTTTAATTACAGGACTTCCAGGGAAACACAGATCAACGCTGAACCCCACTCGCTCATTGAGAGGGAAGTGGATCGGCAGCGGGGTATCACCAAAACGTGGACATTCTGTGGCACCTTTCAACACTGAAAGTTCAACGGTTGTTCGGACATCGATTCACTCGTTTCTACAAATCTTTATTTGTCTTTTAAGAAAATAAACAGAAGAGCCACAGCGAGTGTTCACTGGTTGCAGAGGTGTTACTGTGCCGTGACATTTCGATAGCGTTACATCCCCTTTAGCCAGCAGATGAAACATTTACAAGAATCTGTTTGAAGCATCAATTTAGAGGCTGCGAGACTTTGAGTCAGTGGTATTTTCCATTAGTGTGAGCTCGACAGCTGGCTCTGCACAAGTGGAACGCATGTGAAATTATTTATGAAAAGTAGTCAGATTTTCATTCTTATTTAGTGTTTTAATTAATAGTTTAATTCGTGCATGAAGCTACAAACTGTTCAATGAGTGTATTAAGAGAAAAAAGCAACCTTATTATATTATATATATATATATATATATATATATATATATATATATATATATATATATATATATATATATAGGTGATATATATATATATATATGATGTATATATAGTATTATATAGGTGGAAGTGATGTGAAGTTTAGAGGTGGAAGTGTGCCGTTTGTTGCGCAGCAATCGTTGCATTGTGGCTTCGCTAGCTAACCAACTTAGCGCTTGCTGCAAATCGTCGATGCAACTCGCAATGCAGCCTTTGGCTGCAGCTCATTCGAATTCCAATCGCATTATCTAGGTGTCTTAAGCAGAGATCTCAGTCAGACTAACGCGTTTACACGCACTTCAGTTGCCCTATCATAGTCGGACTAAGACCATAATTCGCTTTCCTCGAGTGTCATGTAAACGTAGCGACTGTGCTCATTATCATTCAAACGGCTCCAGTTGTTTTAGTTTTAGTGAGCGGTCTGGCACAGCTACCGGCTGCTGCTGCTGCTGCTGCTGCTGCTGTTGACCAAGGCCTCAATGCGCAACACGCGACGCAATTTAACGATCTGATTGGTTAACAGCCGCCGCAGTCTGCTTCCTGCCTCGCAGTCAAGACGGCTCAGCGCAGGCCAGCTGGAGTCTGGTCCCTCCACGTCCCACCAACTGGGACAATTATATAAGACTTTCAGGGCACGTTCACGCATGACTGAACCGGTGGAAGACTCTAAACTCATGCTTTTCCCTCCCTGCCTCATCTCGACTGCTGCATGTCGCTGAGACAATGGCACAGAAGTACGAAAAAGGAAAAAAAAAGAAAAGGAAAAGGAAAAGCCACACGCGCTTCAAATAATCTTAAAATGATGCTAAGCAAAACCATGTCAGCCTTCACAGTCTTTACTTGACAGTATAGATTTCTTTTTTATTTTAAAAAATAAACATGGTTGTACTTACCCCAAGCTCCGTCACCAGGATGTCAGTAATGCTGCCCAGAACTGTCACACAGTCAAAAATATTCCAGGCATCTTTGAAATAATTCTGTTTGGTTTGCGAGAAGTGAAGAAAAGGGCGGGGACAAGAGAGCAATGGAGAGAATCAGAGAGAGGATGAGTAAGTTAGGATGACAGGGAAGTGAAATGAGAATAAAAAAATGCAAAAAAGCGAGGGTAATGAGAAGAGGAAATGAGACGGGACCGGCAAAGGGGAGAGAGAGAGAAGCGAGACAGAGAAAAAGAAGAGGGACGTCAGTTTTTGTGCTTTTCGACAGGGACCTGAGCAGTGATGACGTGATGGACGGATGCCCGCCTGCGAGTTCGGCGAGAACTTTGCCAAACATCAAACGGCCGCCCCCCTGGTCGCACCGCCCGCAGGACAAACTGTGCATTACACAGGCGGGGAGCAGAAGGTGGGCGGCGGCTATTAAAGTTAACCACCTTGACTGACAGATCGGCCTTAGTGTCGGTCCGTCTGCGGGCGCGAGCGAAGACTTTTCGCAGGTTCAAAATCCCAGGCTGCCTAATCTCCGCCCTCTTTGTAATCTTCGATTAAGGTCCGGTATCCGCTCATGCTCCGCTAATTACTGTATTACCGTCCACCTCGTCTCCCCTGCAAAATCCCGACGACGTTTATCCCAAACTACCCCTCCTCTGATTCACCCCTACGCAGTTCTATCCTCTCGCACTCTGTGCCAACTTGACCGACTTCTGGAAACTTCAGGTAAAGGTTTATTTCATGAGCTTTCCCAATTAAATATGATTGGTCTAAGGATGTTAACAATTAATCGATGATAGATTAATTTAAATTAATCGATTAAATTAAATTAATCGATTAAACATTTTTTACACGGGTAGTTAACATCATGATAACAGTGTGGAGGAAAGAGCAATTCACCTGTAGATACTGTGATGTTCATAATATACCTAGAGCAAGTTACTTTTAAACAAATGTATTTTTTTAAAGTTGAAATGTGACCCATTACAAGTCAACTTAAAGTCAGAGGACAAATGTGTTTTTTCTGTTCGCTAATGTAAAAATGGGTCACATTGGACCCTCAACATTATTTAAGGGTTAAATAATGTCTTCCTTACACATTTTTCATTTTTAAATGTAGGTTCTCAGGAAAAATCGCCGCTTATCAATTAATCGTTAATCGACCGATAAGGTCAACCAACTAACGATGAATGAATGAATTGATAATTTGCATCCCTAGATTGGTCCGATTTGCATGACAGAAAAGCAAAAAATCATCAATGACAGGTGAGGCGATAGTCTGATGGAAGGGATCGTTCAGAACGCGTGAGTCACGATGCCTGTGAATGCCCCTTTCGTGAATAAACAAATCACTTTGAAGCTGCAGCAGTGGGCAAGATGGAAGCAGATGGATTCGCGCACATTCTGGGTGACTGACTCTTTGACTCAAATGACTCAAAAACCCGATCTTCTGATTGGCCGAGTGACTCATATAGACTTGAGTCACTAAAAAAAACACACTAGGTTAGTTTCATCAGATTCTTCATATTGCTTATTCTTATCTTTGTCTCGATATTGATTTGTTTGCCGTCCCTTTTTTACAGCTAACCCTAAGCCAAACCTAAGTTTGCGTTCACCCAAAAGTTGTTTCGCAAAGTGGCGACCAGCCAAAATGTCACACTGGCCCAACATCGATTGAAACACCACCAACTCCGTCGGCGAGACATGCATTGTGGTCCCTGCCGCATCATATTCACAGCAGTAAACAAAACATACGTTCACTCACCAGTGCTCCGAAGGCAATAATCTTGAGTACACACTCCATTGAGAAGAGGGAAGTAAACACTATGTTCAGGTTGGCTAACACTCCTTCATAGCCATCGGAAGCCCCATCGTACTATAAAGCAAACAAAAGTTGGGAGATGACAGAATGGGACAGTGAGTGAGTACTGCGTAAGGGGCGACCCCGCCATTTTCCAAGCGGAATAGCAACAGTGTGTAGGGAGGGGACGTTCAAGCGTCACCTTCATCATCAGCACGATGGTGTTGAGCGCGATCATCGCCATGATTGTGTACTCAAACGGTGGCGACACCACAAACTCCCACATTTTGTACTGAAAGCTCTGCTTGTTCTGCGGCATGTGCCGCGTCAGGGGCCTGGCGTTGATGGCAAAGTCTATACAGGCTCTCTGCAGAGACACACACACAAACACACACACACACAAAGTGAGACGTTTGACACCGCTGCGATTTCCCCCCGGCAATCCGCTCTCTGCCGCCGTCGTCCTGCCCTCGGATTCTTGGTCCTCACCTCGTTCTTTTCTAAACTGTAGTCCTCCATCATCTTGTCTCCTTGCTCCTGGAAGGTGATGATGATGAGAGCCACGAAGATGTTGACGAAGAAGAAAGGGAAGACGACAAAGTACACCACGTAAAAGATGGACATCTCCATCCTGTAGCCTGGGCTCGGACCCTGGTTCTCGTAGGTCGCATCGACTGAATGCTTCAGAACCCTGACGGCAAAGAGGAAGAGGAGGAGAGAAGGCGGAGAGGTCAGAAGAGGTTCGTCCGAGAGGTACGATTTCGCTTGAAAGTGAACTTACTGCGGCCACCCCTCTCCAGTGGAAACAGTGAACAGGGTGAGAAGGGCCCAAGCCACGTTGTCGTAGTGAAAATCGCGCTTCCTCCACTCTCGTTTCTGCGCCTTTACTTCGTTGTCACGTTCGTAGACTAGAAACTCGCCCCTGGAACACGAGAATCAGCAGGATGTGAATGAAGTCAGACACGAACAGTGACGTAGAATATTACGCCTCTGTCAGTGTAGTTAAATGCACTCCACCTCAATGCAGTGCACTTGCTATGTGGTGCATTGTGGCCTCATCTTAATGTTCCGCTGCTAGAATTTGAAATTGGCCAAATGCAAACAGAAAAGAGAGTAAAGGCGTCCATTTATCAGGTATAAGCTAAACCAGCACAATTGTGACTGATTGGCTGATTGACATATCCATGTTAGCTAGCTAGCTAGCCAGCGAGAAATTCTGATGCTAGCCGGCAAACTACTAACATGTCTATCATTCCTCTTTCAATTTTGGACTGTTTTGACTGCATATACAATGCCTTTCTGGCATGCTTTTCAGTGTTAATTTGCACATTTTCCATTTCTGGACACATGCTCACGACCTTGAACACATCTCGCTTCACTATTTAGCGTTAATCAATCGGGGGGCATCAGTCGCTGACCTGCAGTCGCGCTCAAACTCTTTGGATTCGTCAGTGCAGAAAAAGAAGCGGCCCTTGAAGAGCTGCACGGCCACCACGGCGAAGATGAACATGAAGAGCAAGTAGACGATCAGGATGTTGAGCACATTCTTCAGAGAGTTCACCACGCAGTCAAACACAGCCTGAGGGGATGGCGCAAAGAGAAAAACGGAAGGCAAGCGGCATTCAGATCCAAGAAACGCTTTTTTTTTTGTTGCAGATACACGTGTGGTTTAGCTTCCAAGGCAATTTTTACTGTCTGCTAGTAGCTAAAGAAGCTGCTAAAAAATATGACAACCACAATGAACGCTAAACCTCTTTTTTGCCACGATTTGGACATTGGATAAAAAAAAACATACCTTGAGTTTGGGAAGACGCTTGATGGTCTTAAGAGGTCGCAACACTCTCAGTACCCTCAGAGATTTGATGGTGCTAATGTCTTTTCCCTTGCTGCTCCCCCTACACACCGGCCACACACACAAACACGCAAAAAAAGGACACACATGCACAAACACACATGGTCAGAGGGTTCAGGCAAACGCGTCAGGCTCGGTCCTTTTGATTCCACAATGGCAGTGGGCGGCCATTCCTTGATGGTATTTGTGTCCGAGTTAACTCAGAGCGAGTAACTGCGTCTGGATCAAAATACATAGCAACACATGCGGTATTGCTATCATATTACGCTTCAGCCTTATTTCTAGGTGTGAGCGTCGTAGCTACATGCTAGAGCTAGGTGGCATTTTTACTACATGCTATGGGAACAACCGATGCCATTCTGGTTAGGAGTACTACCTGAGTAGCTACGCTCGTTTCAACACTCTGTCACGCGTTTCAATGCCAGTGATGAAAGGTCTTCATGCGGCATTGAAACGTTGGTTTGCTGCGACATTTATTTTTTTTCCGGTCTCTTTTGAGCAGCAGTTTTAAGAGAGGCATTGGCAGAGAGAGTTTAGTCGTGGCGTAAACAAGCCCACAATGTTGTGTTTGCGGCTAACTGAGAGCCTGGTGATGGCGTGCTGAGGTGCCCGCCTGTGTGTTTGTGAACATTGTCAGATCGCCGTCAGATTTTGTGCACATGTCGCAATGTGCACTTGGGGAAAAAAACAAAAACTAAACTCTCTCTTTTGATGACTCAACCAGTGAAGGCCTGGAAACTACATTTAGGGTAAGCTGTATTTTACAGCATTGTTCAAACAGCATGGAATCTTGTCTTGTGTTGGTAAAGACAAAGATACTTCAGCTTGCCTTTTCTGGCTAAACGCTGGGCCTGACCTCTTTGGTACTCCTGTCACCATTGCTTTTTTATAATCTGAGTAAATTAAGTAAAAAGAAGAAACTTCTTATTTTATGCCAGGTCCACACATAGACAGATATTTTTCTAAAGAAACATCTTTTTGCTCTTAGGTTTGTCTGGTCTGCAAAACAGCGACTGACAAAACAAATGCTTTCAGAAGTCCACCAGAAGTTCAATACTTACAGCATTTTTAGGAGCTAAAGATTATTTTTTATTGTGTTGAGTTAAAGAGTTTTATGTTTTTTGCAAATACTTCCTATTTGCTCCCGTCTACATGCATTTTTTTTGGAGAACAA